>OX376374.1:88193984-88221123 GCA_947369275.1 Nemotelus nigrinus
TTTACAAGTACAATTGAATTTACCCATTCGGTCGGCTCGTTTACTTTGGTTATTAGTAGATAGAGAATACCGGTTCTGGACATATATAATGAGGATGAGGAGGATGACGTCATAAGCAGGGTCATGAGGCTAGCAAGCACGATGATGTCCCTGATAAGGGGGGTGTTCCCCAAGGTCACTGATAAGCAGGTATTCCCTAAAGTCACTGAATAGAAGGTGTTCCCTAAGGTCACTGATAAGGGGAGATAAGAAGGTGTATTACGCTTCCGTGCTGAGAAGTAGGAGAATGACGTTGATGTGGAGGATGGCGTCACTGACGGTGCAAATTATGTGAAGCATGCCGTTTGGCCTTGACTGTCTTATTAAAATTGGGATGAATAAATATTGAATTTCAAAGCGCCAGCGATTATCGCATAGCGTGTAAATTAATTAGAATTTTATTGATAACAGCAACTGAATTTCACAGATGTTATTTTGTTAATGTTTTTTTATAATCATGTTGTGACCTTAACCGTCTTATTAAAATTGGGATGAATGGCTAAATTTCACGATTATCGCATAGCGTTTGAAATAATTTGAATTTGATAACAGCATATGAATTTCACAAATGTTATTGTTTTTTATAGTCATGTGCTTGTGTCTTTAAATTTAATTATAGCCTATGGGGGGTGAATGGCTTTGAATTTCGTAACAAGAGAAATGCTAACGTTTTTTATCGCGAAGATGGGGTCATGTGACCTTGATCGTCATAGCGCCGGCGATTGTCGAATAGTGTTTGAAATAATTAGAATTTTATTGAGCGTTTGAAATAATTAGAATGTCAACAAATGAATGAGAAATGTTGTTTTTTATAGTCATATGTTTTTGTCTTTGACCGTTTTATTTAAAATTGGGGTGAATGGCTTTGATTTCGAAACATGAGAAATATGACAACAAAGGAACTTCACTTGAGAAATGTTATTGTTTTTTATAGTCATATGTTTGTGTCTTTGACCGTTTTATTAAAATTGGGGTGAATGGCTTTGATTTCGCAACATGAGAAATGCTAGCGTTTTTTAGCATGCGCGTGATAAGAGAATAGGATATCCGGTGAATGAAAATATTTCAACAATGGTACAGCGTGTACAAAAAAAGTTTCGGAGCGACAGTGACTATGAAAAAACTTGAGTTCATTGATAGCAGCAAACGAATTTCGCAATATGAGAAATGCGTTTTTTAGCATGTGCATGATAAGAGAATAGGATTTCCGGTCAATGAGAACTATACGACAATATGATACAGCGTGTAAAAAACAGTATAGTTGCGTGATAAGAGATTGCTTTAAAAGGAGGCTGTTTGCAAGCATCTACATCAGAAACGTTTAGTGCGAGTGACTGCAAAGTGCTAGTAACAAATATATTCAAAAATGCTAAAGTGCTAAATTAATCAGCTGGTAAGTACCAATTTCCTATATATAGATTTAGTGAAAATAGAAGCGTAAAAAAAAATAATGTTGGTGAAATCGGTTAAAATTGTGCCTCTATAGGCCTCTATATAGCCATGCGTATATGTTTGTTTATGTGTGGGTGTGTGTGTGTGTGTGTGTGTGTGTGTGTGTGTGTATGTGTGTGTCTTTGTATGAAAATAATTTGAACTAGTGAAGCAGATTGGAAGTAAAAGAGTAGTTGTCTTCCGCTTCCAGGTTTAAAACGCCCATTTAGCTCGGTAGGCAATAATCGGGACGCTACTATAAAAAAAGCCAAAATAGAAGCAATACAAGCATTCAACGATATCGCAAGATATTTTAAGCCTTGTATTAGCGTAAAAGACTTGGTTATTAACCAACCGTACAAAGTGCTGAATGGTAGCGTGAAGAAAACAAGATTTGGCGAAAAAATTTGTCTTGGATTGGAAGAGAACGTACTGTTCTTGCCTGACCGATACATAAAGCTAATTGGGGAAACGTTGGACATTATAAGCAAAAGTTCGTTGTCTATTACATCAAAAGGTCTAGTCAAGGACGGTGGAGGAATATACACCTTACATCTTATAGATATTGGAAAATCTGTTGCGAAGAACCCAGTCGATGAAATAGAAAAGCCGGTATTATATGCGGACGAAGACGATACTATTGACGACAAAATTTACTCGCAGTGGAAAACATTGGTAGTGCCGGGAGATACAACATCATCGCGACACATATTTTAGTTATTTTTATTATATATACTCTTAATATTTGATTAAGTATATAATAAAATTTTATTGCATATAATCTATAATGTTTGCCTGCCCCAGATGTAGCAAAAATTTTAACCGATCAGATAATTTGAAGCGTCACATCAAGAGTATACATGAGAGAACGGAATCGATAAGCATATGCAGTATTTGTAAAACTGGGTTTGATAATTCAGGCAATTTGAAAAGACATATAAAGTTAAAACATGTTATAGAGAACTCATCAAGTGCGCAAGCCCTCCTAGCTAAAGAGTCAGATCGCGAGAGCTCGAATCTTGAGTTGAATGAGTCTATGTCCGAAAATAATCAAGTGGTGCAAGTTCAGCGTACAGCTATCAAAAGAAAGCATGATAATTTTGGTACTATGCATTGCCACATTTGTGAAAAAGACATTATAAAATCATATTTTAAAAACCATCTGAGAAGTAATTTGCATAAAACAAATGTCGGTAAAATCAATCATGTTCAAGACGAGAAAGTAATGAAAATTTCACAAGCATTTGCAAGTCGAATAGCCTCATATCAGATTAATAACGAAAATGAGAAATCAAGCATTGAGGAGTTTTTGAGAGGGGAGAATAATTGTTTCAAAGAACTATTGCAAAATCAATTTCATGAGCTTACTACGGTGAAAGTCAATGTGGAACTGTTTGCAATTTACATTAAATTCGATGTGAACAAAGCAAATAGCTCGAGTGATTTGAAATCTTTTAATACCAAAAATGTTGTAGTTACTATCGGGTGTGAAATTGATAAAGTGTATCAAAATTTTTCGGCTATTATTTTAAAGAAAAGTGAAAAGTTTCAAGAGCGGTATAGTGGATGGGCGTTCCAGCAGGTTCTCTACTTACAAGTCAACATTAATAAATATGAGCCATTTTACGGGGGATCCTTTCTACCATTACCAAAAGAAGTTGCCTTGAAAAAAGCATGGGTTAATGTTAAAAACTCTGATGATGCATGCTTTGCCTGGGCTATAGTTTCAGCTTTATATCCTGTTGAACTACACTGTGACCATGTCAACTCATATCCATATTATTCAAGTGCTTTAAACTTGGAGGGTGCTAGTATGCCGATTTGTTTAAACGATATCCCTATTGTTGAGCAAAATAATGGGATAAGTGTCAACGTTTATGGGTGGAAGGACGGTTTCATTATTGGTCCATTTTATTATTCTAAAAATAGACAAGAGCAACACATAAATTTACTCTATATTGAGAACGATAGTGGTACTAATGGCCATTACTGCTGGATAAAAAATCTAAGCCGATTGGTGAATAATGGACTGTCCCGCTACAAGCATAGATCATATTTATGTGATGGTTGTCTCATAAAATTCACAACAATTGAGCGATATAATAAACATATTGAGCATGACTGCAATAAAATCCGCACAATTCTACCAACAGACGATGATAAAATATTGAAATTTGAAAATTTCGGGAAGCAACTTAAAGTCCCTTTCATAGTCTATGCAGATTTCGAAGCTATATTGCAGCCAATTCATTCATGTTCACCTTGCCCTGAAAGTTCATTTACAGAGAGCACTCATCGGCATTTACCATTCAGCTTTGCATATTATATCAAATGTAGTTATGATTCATCTCTTAACAAACTAGAAATATTTCGGGGTGAAGGATGTGTTGATGCTTTCTTGACTAGGCTGCAGCGCGATGTTGAGAAGATGATCAAAATCTTAAAAAACAATAAGCCAATGCAAATAACAGCTGCAGAGGAAACACAGATTCTAACCTCCATATCTTGTCACATATGTGGACAAAAGTTTGGACCGGAAATTCAGAAAGTGCGAGACCATTGTCATTTAACTGGGGCATTTCGAGGTGCAGCATGTAATAATTGCAATCTTCTTTATAGAGTGCCCAAGTTCATTCCCATTGTTTCCCATAACTTGAGCGGCTATGACGCCCACTTCATATTTCCAAACCTTGGAAGAGATTCTAATAATATTAGTGTCATTCCCAAAAATAAAGAGAAATACATTTCCTTTACGAAATACATGAGGATCGATGAACAAAACATTGCGTTAAGGTTTATCGACTCATACCGATTCATGAGCTGTAGTTTAGACCAACTTGCCCAAAACCTCAGCAAAGACAAATTTTTCGAAACCCGTCGATATCATCACGATGATGAGCTGCTTGAACTTGTCGTTAAGAAAGGTGTTTTTCCTTATGAGTACATTGATTGTTTCGATAAACTCAACGAGTCATCTTTACCAGCTAAATCATCATTTTATAGCACATTGCAAAATAGCAACATCACCGACGCAGAGTATGACCACGCTCAAAATGTTTGGAGAAAATTCAACTGTCAAACTCTAGGCCAATACTCG
This sequence comes from Nemotelus nigrinus, assembly GCA_947369275.1. NCBI lineage: Eukaryota > Metazoa > Arthropoda > Insecta > Diptera > Stratiomyidae > Nemotelus > Nemotelus nigrinus. The sequence continues at coordinate 88,198,552 of OX376374.1, forward strand.
GATATATACCTGATCACAGATGTGCTGCTACAGAAATGTATGCTTGCAGACCTATAAACTTGATCCGGCTCATTATTTCACAGCACCCTCACTTAGTTGGGATAGTATGCTGAAAAGCACTAAAGTCGAGCTGGAACTGCTGACCGATATTGACATGTACCAGTTTGTAAAGCGTGGGATAAGGGGCGGGCTATGCCAATGCAGCAAGAGACATGCAAGGGCAAATAACAAATACATCTCCCAATATGACTCAAATCTTGCTAGTAACTACATTTTGTATGTGGATGCGAATAATCTTTACGGGTGGGCAATGAGTCAGTACTTACCCATTAGTGACTTCCGTTGGCTAAATAACCATGAAATTGAGCGCTTGGATGTAATGAATATTGATGACGATGCTTCTAAGGGGATCATTTTGTCTGTCGACTAACATCATCCAGTAGAACTCCATTCGGCTCATAATGATCTCCCATTTTGCCCAGAAAATCAAGTTCCCCCTCTTGAAACTTCAAAATACAAAAAATTGTTGGCAACTGAATCTGATAAACAGAATTATATTATTCATTACAGAAATTTAAAACAGTGTTTACGGTCCGGGCTCAAATTAGTAAAAATAAACCAGGCATTAGAATTTACTCAGTCACCGTGGCTAAAAACTTATATAGACTTAAATACCAAAATGCGTACAAAAGCCGCAACTGATTTCGTAAAAGATTTTCATAAATTAATGAACAACAGCGTTTTTGGTAAAACGATGGAAAACGTGGACAAGCATGTTGATGTAAAAGTTTCGACCCATTGGGAAAACATTGGCAAGAAAAAAGGGGCAAATTATTATATTAGCAGACCCAACTTTCACAGTAGTAAAGAAATCAATGAGGATTTGGTTCTGATTCAAATGAATCGGGTGAATGTCGAATATAAAAAGCCTATATATACCGGGTTCGCAATTCTTGATTTATCGAAAACACTCATGTATGATTTTCATTATAATTTTATTCAAAAGAAATATAAAGATCGGGCGCAGCTTCTCTATATGGACACAGACTCATTCATCTACGACATTGAAACATCCGATATTTATGAAGACATTAAAAATAACATTAGCTTATTTGATACAAGCAATTATGACATAGATAACCCATATAATATTCCACATGCAAACAAAAAAGTGCTGGGGAAATTTAAGGATGAAAGCCCTCTAGCTCCCATTACAGAATTCATTGGCACTAAAGCCAAATCTTATTGTATAGTTACCGATGAATCATGCATTAAAAAAATAAAAGGAATAAAAAAAATCTGTAGTAAATAGAGAAATAGAACCATCAGACTTTCTTAAATGTGCTCAAAATAATAAAATTAAAATGTTTAGCAAAATGTATGTGTTCAGATGTGATAAGCATCTTATTTATACTAGATTAGTTAATAAAGTAAGCCTATCGGGTGATGATGATAAAAGATTCATTATACCTAATTCTTGTAGTACATTAGCATGGGGCAATAGTTTAATAAATAAATATACGTAGCATTATAAGAAAAAATAATGTTTATTATAGATAAGTTCAACAAAATTGTTACAATAAATCATTCTTATTTATCCATGAATTGTGTTCTTTTGTAAATCCTAGCCATTTAACGTAGACTTTGGGTCTTTTCGCCTTCAAAACTTTTTCCACTAGGAAATCATTTGGGTATTTTGTTTTCCTCAGGTCCAGTTCATAGAAACAGCCTCAAACCGGGTTTCCTTGGTAGTCGTCAAGTAAGTATGTAACTGGATTCGTGAGCTGCACTCGACGAATTTTAAATATTTCAGTTGTCCAGTTTGGTGTGTAGCCCTTCTCGAACAGATGCTTGTATTTACTGATGCGAACATGCTCGCCAACCTTACATTTCGGCCATCCATAAGTTTTAGTATGATTGAAAGCTGAGGATAGTAAGGTTGATTCATTTGATTCGTTAACGTCAATAGGCCGCATCTTTATCGTACGATGAATAGTTTTATTGTACTGATTTGTTAAATTTTTAGTTTATAATCTGGTAATTTTGAGTGATGTATTATAAAACATATTTTTAAGTGAACTTAATAGTAGTAGGGAACTGATAGAAAAAATAAATTTGCGTTAAGAATATATATATAAAAAAGAAAAAATAAAAAAATTTATATAAAAAATACGTCTCTTTGACTATCGGTTATTTTTCATTATTTTCTTCTTCAACTTCTGTTGTTTTTTTATAGGTTTGAGCAGCTTAGAAAGATCCTTTTCCATAATCTGTTTGAAGGTTCTTCGGCACTCTACTGCATGAGCTCAGACTGTCGTTCTTCGCGATTCTCATGATTTGATAGTATAGTGAATATTATTAGGGCTATTAACCTCTAACAATGCACATATTTGTGTAATAAAATGCTAAGCTAATTAAGAATATACATTTTTTTATATCATTCATTATTTTTCATCATAGGTAAGACTGACTGCTGACTCATCGTAACTTTATTAGGTCAGATCTTGATTTTAATGAATTCAAAGTTAGAATATATACGGTATACAAATAATATTAACTAAACTATCAAACCATGAGAATCGGGAAGAAGAACGACAGTCTGAACAAGTTAATATCCATATTGAATTGATAAACATCGCTGTTTGGACAGACGCGCATGAAGGTCTTACAATATAATTGTTAGTGTTTGTTTGTTATCAACAGCATATGATATATTAATAGAATTGTATATAGTATTATCATAAGCTTATTAACATATGAAAAGGGATGATTAATAACCCTATTGAATTTTCATAAAGATCTCTGTTTGAGCAGATGGGTACGAAAAGTAAACCTAGGAAAAGCATATCTCTTGGCACACGCGTGGGAATAACTACGGCATTAGATGCTTGTGTCTTTGATCTTGGTAACGATTCTGTGTTATCTGCATACTGTAGAATTATTATTGTTATCTGCATTATGCTTTTTAATAGAATTGCAGTGAAATTTCAGCTTCCGATTAGATCTTTAGCCATAACCATGATTAATCTGATTGTTGTAGAACATAATTTTATTAGTTTGCAGCAATGAACGGTTTATTAATAGAATTATACATAGTATTTGTCACGGTCGTTTGAGTTTTGCAAGTATTAACGAGAAAAAAAAAAAAATCTCCACCGACCTTCTGATGCTAGGTCGATGGAGGTTGAACTGTAACCACCGAGGAATTAGCTCTCTTAGTCTTGTCATATCTCTCACATTAAGTAAATCAGTAAATGTAAATGTATATGGATATGCATTAAGCACAAAACGATAGGGCAGTAGCTTAGGACGCGAAATTAGCAAGCATCTAATCGACGATCTAAACATCTACACTCAACGCGACCTACGACCAGACATTTAACTCGACTGAGGACGATCTCGACAGGGTCATCTAGATGATTCGTACCATCAAGAATCGAGACACAACAACCAAAACTCAAAGACACCTGAGACTATCGATGACGAATCACGAAAGATGTTTCAAACGAATTCCGCGAGCGAAATAGTAATAGGCGGCTCAGAGACACTAATATCTAAGTCGACACGTTAATTTCGACGCACGAACACGCAAGGCATCGCACAATTTTGATCATTCGGATCGGCGGCTCCTGACCTGGGCTAACATTTGACCCAGATACGATTAGAAGGAATGCTCGATGGGTATATCACCATAGGCAATTGACTGGGTTCATGTCGGTAGAACTCAGTCTGGAAAACACTCGGAGGGCAATAGATGAACGATCGACGTTCAGTGAATCAATCACAATACTACGGCGAATAGTTTAGATATCCGCACTCACTGACACCATAGAAATTTCGGAACGAAGATGTTCACACAAATCCCGAATCGCGCAAGATGTATTTTCTTCCCCCGGGAGCGGCACAAACTAACAAGGATCTTACTTACCTGATGAGCAAATCTCTGGAATGCACGTACGCAGGAAACTACACTCTATAACGAAATTGACAATGTTGCTAATTTCATTGTCAACACACAATTTGAAGTTTCACAATTCAAATGTCACAGATGACGGATGTTCGAGCAGGGGAAGTCGAGTTGTCCCAAACGGGTGAAACGCGAGGTGGAAATGAGAACTCGACACGCGTGGGGAACAGCGACGGGGTGAATAGACTAAGCGGTTCAGGGAAGTCCCGATAATTTGAAAAAGTTGGACTACATCGAGCGAAAAGTGAAAGCCTTTCTTTCTTTCTAAATCGAGCCAGGTACGAGAGCAGAAGTGTACGATACGAGTTGGAAAAAGAAATTAATTGGTGATTTTTGATTTGCATGTGAATTGGAGTCAGACGGCGAAGACTATTATTCGACCTGGAAGGAGGCGAAAAGTTTGAAGGGAATATAATATATGGTGAGATAGCGACGTTGGAACATCATTTCTTGTGCAGAATTCGTCATTTTTTATTAACGGAAGAAAAAGGAGACTGTCGAACGACGGGAAAAAGTCTGCTAGTGGTACGAGTAGCTGCGAGGGAGAATAAGGCGGAAGAATAAGTGCGATTGTCGGCGACGAAACTTCAGGGCCCCAGCGAGGGATTCTATTAGCCAGGTTCATTTATATATATTTATTTTTGAATTTTGTGTTTATTTTAGTTATTAAGTTAGATCAGTGCATAATTATACCGCGGCCGCATAGGATTAGTATCGGGTTTTGTGTGTGAAAATCTTTTGAATCGACAGCGAAAAGAAAATATATGTAATCGTGTAAAAAATTGAAAGCCGTTCACAAATATCATTTTTACTTAAAGAGTTGATTCCGACGGTGAAAAATTTTAGGTGGATGCACGTCGCTCATTTCTCGCTTTAGAGAGGTGGTGCCTTTAGTGGTTTCGGGCTCAACAAAGCGAGTGGCGCTCAAACCCACCCCTTTCTCCGTGAGCAGAGGCGCCCGAAACTACGGCCCTAATGTCCCGGTCGGACATAGAGGGTTAGAAGACGGTTTTTAAAAGCTAACTGTAACAAATTGGCACCCAACGTGGGGCCTAGCGGTGATAACGGTACCGGTGAAAATTTTGTAGCCAAGTCCCAAATTGTGGGAGGCCCGAGATTCGCGAAGATTCAGTTAGGGAGAAGCCCTTAAGGCAAAATTTGTAACATCGCTCGCAAGGGATCGCGGTGCGAATATTTTATTTAGTAGCCCCTCGGGTCGTTTTCCGGGTTACATAGCGGTCAGTTCTTTTTAGAATTTAGATACATTTATAGATATGTCGCTGCATGGGCTTCATTGGTAATGATATATATTAGTGATCACCATAACGATACATATATTTATTGGGAATATTAGTGATCATCATATAGATGCATATATATTTATTTGAAATATAAGTGATCGCCATATAGATGCATATATATTTACTTGAAATATTCGTGATCATCATATAGATACGTATATATAGATTTGAATTCTGGATTCTCAGCGTGGCTGCGTGAATTGGAGTGTATGTGACTGATAATAGGAGTGAAACAAATATTGAATTGGCGTGCAAGGAAATTGTTAAAGCGGGGAGGCGTGATTGATAGGAATTTCAGTGAAAGCAGTGTAGAAGACGGTGCACATAACGGTTGTAGAGGTAGCTAGAGGAACGAGAGTCCAGGTGGATTGGGAGTAAAAGTGTAGGGTTCGCAGATCAACCGTGGCTGAGACGAAGACGGAGTTGGTACACTGAGATAAATATATAGACCTTGTCCACGTTTTTGATTTCAATTGTTTTATAGATGAAATATCGGTAGAATATACATATTGATTGGTGAATTTTGGTGTGATTGTGTACAATAGAGTATAATTTGATTGAGCTAGTGAAATACGTAATTAATTTCGCGAATTTTCGATCTGGGTTAGAAAGAAACAACCTGTTGTTTGGTATTGCGCTATACAGAGTGGACTCAAGATTCGGGGCGCTTGTGTGTCGCAGAAGGCAGTATTCTTCAGAATTAGAATTAGGTTAAGTTTGAGCGTGGGATAGGGGTATTAACCGAAATTTTAGTTTTTGGAGCGGAGATAACGCTGATATAGTTTTTCTTCATTATTATTGGTATTGCGGATGGATACTGGTAAAATGAAGATTAGTGTGGATAGATTAAACAAAGATGAGCTCACGTATGAGCTCGCCATTCGCGGATTCCCGTCAGATACTGTAGAGAATATGCGGAAAACGCTCAGGGCAACGCTGAAGGCAGAGACAGCTCGGGACACATCCTATGTGGAAGCGGCATACCCTTTTGAGTTCGAAACCGATCTCACGGAGTTGACGGCGAAGGCAGTCGAAATCGAGGATTTGGTGGCTAAAATCTCTGGTGATAAGACATCATCAGACTTTATCAAGGCCAGAGTCAAGATTGAATTTGGCTTTCGTAGACTCGGACATATGCAGGCAGTTACTCCCGAGCAGGTGGAGTGTGCGAGGAAGATACGCAATCGGCTCATTATATCTATGGGTACTTTGGTGGAGAAGACGGAAGGGGTCAGCGAAGACGAGGCGGATCTTGCTAGTGACATGACGAATATGATGGCACCACGGGAGGCGAAAGTGACAAATCCGGCAGAAGTACCAAAATGGGGCCTCAAGTTTAGTGGGGATGCTTCCGGGTCGGTGAACGCCTTTCTTGAGCGTTTTGAGGAGTTGCGACAGGCAAGAGGACTTTCTAAGCCACAACTATTCAAGGCGGCTGTGGATCTATTCGAATCACGAGCTTTGATCTGGTTCGGGGCCAATCGCGGTTTAGTGTCATGTTGGGACGATCTGGTAGATGAACTGAAGGCTGAGTTTCTGCCGACGGACTATGAGGACCGTCTACGGGATGAGATCCGCAGGCGGACTCAGGGTGAAGGTGAATCGATGGGCGTGTATGTTGCCGTAATGGAACGCCTGTTTTCTCGTCTGAAGCAGCCCTGTTCGGAAGAGGAGAAATTGAAAACACTGCGCAGGAATATCTCGCCCTTCTACCAGCAGCAGCTAAGTCTGACCGCGATATCATCGATCGCGGAGCTAGTCAGAATGGGACGGACGCTGGAAGCAACGAGAGCGTCTGCAGCGGCTTTCATACCACCCAATACGCGACCCAGACGCTGCTTGGAGCCGGACTTGGCATATGTGAGTGCAGAAACCCCAGATCAAGTTGCTGTGCTATCCGGACGGAGTCGTCTGCAATGCTGGAATTGTAGGAGGGAGGGTCATATGTCGAGAGAATGCACAGAACCCAGGCGTTGTTTTGGGTGCGGTCGACAAGGAGTTCTGCGAGCTGCCTGCCCTACGTATCGAGCCAAGACGAGCGAACCAGGAGCGAGAGCGCGATCAGACCCACAGATTCCGGGAAACGGCCGGCGTGCTCACTAGGCGGCCGAGCGAGCACTAGAAGTAGGTCGCGACGAATAGAGAAGTCTTCACGATTGGACTATGCGCTAGCGAACAGTGGGCAGGATAGTCGCCCGCACTTGCGAGTAGAGGTAGAGGGGGTGGTCATGGAGGGCCTGCTAGACTCTGATGCGAGTCATACAATCCTGGGGGGAAAGAGGATGGTCTCGGTTAGTCAACAGAGGAGTAACGTTGAGCCAGGGCAAAGTGGAGGAAGTTGGACTGGTTAATGGGGAAAGGTGCGTGGTAAATGGAGCTGTACGGCTGGAGTTCGCGCTGAACGGGCGCAAGAGTCACTTGGTCGCATTGGTGGTTTTATCCATACCCCAAGAAATAATCGTATCGGGAAAGATGCTGCGGAACCAATCTCATTTGTCCGAAGAGGAAACAGCGATCCTAACGAGTCTACTGACGGAGCAGTTTCAATTGATGGGGGATGGACTAGGCTGCGCCAAGTTTGTGGAGCACTCGATTAAAACGTCGGCTGTACCAATTAAACAGAGATATTACCTTGTCTCTCCTGCCGTACAAAAGCAGATAAATTTGGAACTGGACGAAATGCTGAGGCTGGGAGTGGTTGAGCCGTCATTGAGCCCTTGGTCCTCGCCAATTTTATTGGTCCGTAAGAAAGATGGCTCCTATAGATTCTATTTAGACTTCCGAAAATTGAACGCGGTATCTGAGAAGGATGCTTATCCTCTGCCGTACATATCCACGACACTTGAAAAGCTGCGCAACGCGAAGTACTTGTCAACGCTGGACGTGAAGTCGGCGTGCTGGCAAGTACCAATGGCAAAAGACTCTCGACAGTATACTGCGTTCACGGTGCCGGGAAGAGGCCTATTTCACTTTTTGCGGATGCCTTTTGGGCTCCACAATTCGGGAGCAACGTGGCAGCGACTGATAGATACGGTTCTGGGACCTGCACTCGAGCCTTTTGTATTCACATATCTAGACGACATAATAGTGGTTACAGATACATTTGAGCGGCACGTGGAGGTGTTGCGTGAGGTCTTCGTGCGTCTGAGGGAAGCTGGCTTGCGTGTCTCAAGAGACAAATGTCAGTTCTGTAGATCGCGGCTGAAATATCTGGGATATGTGATAGATGGGGACGGCTTGCATGTAGACCCGGAGAAGGTGGAAGCCATTAGTGAATATCCTCGACCGAGAACGGTTAAGCAAGTGCGACAGCTGTTAGGGATGGTATCATGGTACCGACGGTTTATTCCGGACCATGCTACCATGGTGGCACCCTTAAGCGACCTATTCAAAAAAGGTCAGAGGTTTGATTGGTCCGAGGAATGCGAGCGGGCTTTTCAAGATTGTAAACGCAAGCTGTCTACTGCTCCAGTCCTGGCATGTCCAGACTTTGACATCCCTTTTAAGGTGCAAACCGACGCTTCGAACGTGGGCATAGGAGCAGTATTAAGCCAGGCACATGCCATCGGAGAAAAAGTAGTGTGCTACCTTAGCAAAGCGTTGTCGGTTCAGGAAAGAAAGTACTCCACGACCGAAAGGGAGTGCTTGGCGGTACTATGGGCCGTTGAGTAATTTCGACCGTACATCGAGGGCACCCCATTTATAGTGATCACGGACCATCATTCGCTAATTTGGCTAAATAATCTTAAAGATCCCACGGGCAGGTTGGCGAGATGGGCGGTGCGCCTACAGCAGTTCGAGTTTGAAATTGTCCATCGAAGAGGCAAGGAACATTTAGTCCCTGATGCGCTTTCAAGGGCGATCGGGGAGGTCAGTAGTATAACAGTACTCCAATCATCGGATCGTTGGTTTGAAGAGATGATAGTGCGGGTTCAGACAGAGCCGCAGAGATATCGCGATTGAAAGACGGTGAGTGATACGTTGTGGAAAAGATTGCCTGATCGCAAGGGAAAGGGGCAGATGGTTTCTGTCTGGAAGCGTGTCGTGCCGAAGGGAGAAAGAGATGTCATCCTCAGACGATGTCACGACGACCCGAAAGCAGGACACATGGGTATCGCTCGGACACTGGCAAGGGTAGCGCAGAATCATTACTGGCCACGAATGCAGGCTGACATTCGTGAATACGTCCGGAAGTGTAAGGTGTGTCAGGCGTGCAAAGTGGAGTGCAAGGCACCGGTGGGGCTAATGTCATCGAGAGCAGGAGTGGCGAAATCTCCGTGGGAAATGGTGTGCATAGATTTGGTTGGACCATTGCCCAGGTCGACGCGAGGTCATAGTTATATATTGACGATTTTAGATTATTTTACCAAATATTCGGTGATACTACCAGTCCGCACTGCCACGGCATCGGCGGTCTTCCGATTGCTAGAAGAGAATGTTTTCCTAGTATATGGCGTGCCGAAGGTGCTGGTCTGTGACAATGGAGTACAGTTTAGGGGAAGACAGTTTAGCCAAGCTGTGGAGGAAAATGGGGTACAAGTAAGTTACACTGCTTTGTACCATCCCCAAGCCAATCCAGCAGAGAGACAGAACCAAGACATCAAATGTATGCTGAGATGCTACGCGACAGATAATCATCGTTCATGGGATCGAAACTTGGCCAAGATAGCATGCGCACTAAGGACGTACAAGCACGAGGTGACCGGGTTCTCGCCTTATTTCCTGGTTTTTGGGAAGGAAATGGTTACATATCGTGAAAGGGTGGAATCTCCGGGCGGAGTGCAACGAGACAAGTCACCATCGAGCAGAGCTCGGGCTCTAGCGGAAATCCACGAGGAAGTGGTACGAAGAATGAAGAAAGCAGCTACCTGCAGTAAAGGGCGCTACGATCTTCGGCGACGAGTTGGAGATTTCCAGATAGGCGACTATGTGTGGAGGAGGAATTATGTGCAATCGGATGCAAACAAATATTTTTCTGCGAAGTTGGCTCCAGCGTTCGTGGGTCCATTAAAAATTGCTAAACAAACGTCAGCAGGGGTATATGAGTTAGTCGATGACAAGGGGAAGGTATCAGGTACATGGCACGCCAAAGACCTCAAGCGGTACGTGGAGTAATAAAGAAAAAGAAAAAAAGAGGTGGCGGGAATAGTCCATAAGTTGTAGGTAGGATTAGCTAGTATAGTAAATTAAGAAAAGGTGGTGGGAATAGTCAGTAATTTGTAGGTAGGATCAACTACTATAGTAACTTAAGCAGAGGTGGCGGGAATAGACAGTAAGAGTGCTCGGCTATAATGTAGGGATAATTGAATATAATGAAATTCGAGAAACCATGAATGAATACTAACGTTAGGAGGTAGTGGGTCGATAGCATAAGTAAGATTGTGTGTGGCAAAGGGTGCGGTAGGCGATGAGGGTGTATGAGCATTGCCAATAGATAGGATTTAGCGATTTATAGAGATTGTGATAGGGTTAGTTACGTGGCGTAGATGTTTCAAAGGAGTTCATTGCATAATTTAAGATTAAATGGATTAGTAAGAGGCTAGCAGTATCATGCAGATAAAAACGAAAGCAATACCATTAGTTTCCTGTCCCATGTCCGTTTCCACTCACAGTTTAGGGCCTCCAGGCGATGGGTTGTGTTTTTGGTGTCCTGTACTTCTGAGGTACGTTCAGGTACCAATCAGCGTGCATGCCTAGTCCACATCTTGTCCAACTGCTCGGCATGTTTGGCAGACTGCCAACAGGTCATCCTAAAAACCAGTTCGAGAGAGATTAGATTCTTAGCTAACATGGTTATTGGCTCCTTCACCTTACAAGAGGAGGTCACAAAACATATAGTCATGCAGAAATGAAATACTGGACGAAACAGTTACATATATTGGTGGTGGTTGTGAATGAACGTTAAGTTGAGGTAGAGATTGAACAATTTAGGAGTTGAGAATCATCCAGAATTCAAGAAATTTTGCAGAATTCAAGAAATTTTATATCGTTCGGACGTTACGGCAACGAGCCATAGACGCGCGCGCTGAATGCAGAACGAATCCGCGTATCGGAGTTCAAAGAAAAATCACGTGAAAAGCGATGGAGGTAAAAGCCGAGAATTCCTCCGAAATTCTCTGAGGCGAGGGGGGTGTCACGGTCGTTTGAGTTTTGCAAGTATTAACGTGAAAAAAAAAAAAAAATCTCCACCGACCTACTGATGCTAGGTCGATGGAGGTTGAACTGTAACCACCGAGGAATTAGCTCTCTTAGTCTTGTCATATCTCTCACATTAATTAAATCAGTAAATGTAAATGTATATGGATATGCATTAAGCACAAAACGATAGGGCAGTAGCTTAGGACGCGAAATTAGCAAGCATCTAATCGACGATCTAAACATCTACACTCAACGCGACCTACGACCAGACATTTAACTCGACTGAGGACGATCTCGACAGGGTCATCTAGATGATTCGTACCATCAAGAATCGAGACACAACAACCAAAACTCAAAGACACCTGAGACTATCGATGACGAATCACGAAAGATGTTTCAAACGAATTCCGCGAGCGAAATAGTAATAGGCGGCTCAGAGACACTAATATCTAAGTCGACACGTTAATTTCGACGCACGAACACGCAAGGCATCGCACAATTTTGATCATTCGGATCGGCGGCTCCTGACCTGGGCTAACATTTGACCCAGATACGATTAGAAGGAATGCTCGATGGGAATATCACCATAGGCAATTGACTGGGTTCATGTCGGTAGAACACAGTCTGGAAAACACTCGGAGGGTAATAGATGAACGATCGACGTTCAGTGAATCAATCACAATACTACGGCGAATAGTTTAGATATCCGCACTCACTGACACCATAGAAATTTCGGAACGAAGATGTTCACACAAATCCCGAATCGCGCAAGATGTATTTTCTTCCCCCGGGAGCGGCACAAACTAACAAGGATCTTACTTACCTGATGAGCAAATCTCTGGAATGCACGTACGCAGGAAACTACACTCTATAACGAAATTGACAATGTCGCGAATTTCACTGTCAACACACAATTTGAAGTTTCACAATTCAAATGTCACAGATGACGGATGTTCGAGCAGGGGAAGTCGAGTTGTCCCAAACGGGTGGAACGCGAGGTGGAAATGAGAACTCGACACGCGTGGGGAACAGCGACGGGGTGAATAGACTAAGCGGTTCAGGGAAGTCCCGATAATTTGAAAAAGTTGGACTACATCGAGCGAAAAGTGAAAGCCTTTCTTTCTTTCTAAATCGAGCCAGGTACGAGAGCAGAAGTGTACGATACGAGTTGGAAAAAGAAATTAATTGGTGATTTTTGATTTGCATGTGAATTGGAGTCAGACGGCGAAGACTATTATTCGACCTGGAAGGAGGCGAAAAGTTTGAAGGGAATATAATATATGGTGGGATAGCGACGTTGGAACATCATTTCTTGTGCAGAATTCGTCATTTTTGATTAACGGAAGAAAAAGGAGACTGTCGTACGACGGGAAAAAGTCTGCTAGTGGTACGAGTAGCTGCGAGGGAGAATAAGGCGGAAGAATTAGTGCGATTGTCGGCGACGAAACTTCAGGGCCCCAGTGAGGGATTCTATTAGCCAGGTTCATTTATATATATTTATTTTTGAATTTTGTGTTTATTTTAGTTATTAAGTTAGATCAGTGCATAATTATACCGCGGCCGCATAGGATTAGTATCGGGTTTTGTGTGTGAAAATCTTTTGAATCGACAGCGAAAAGAAAATATATGTAATCGTGTAAAAAATTGAAAGCCGTTCACAAATATCATTTTTACTTAAAGAGTTGATTCCGACGGTGAAAAATTTTAGGTGGATGCACGTCGCTCATTTCTCGCTTTAGAGCGGTGATGCCTTTAGTGGTTTCGGGCTGAACAAAGCGAGTGGCGCTCAAACCCACCCCTTTCTCCGTGAGCAGAGGCGCCCGAAACTACGGCCCTAACGTCCCGGTCGGACATAGAGGGTTAGAAGACGGTTTTTAAAAGCTAACTGTAACATATTATCATACGCTTACGAGCATACTAAGGACATTTTTGAGACCGGCACTTAAGAGGAGCACGACGACGTCACAAAGAGGAGCGAACCGATACTTAAGAGGAGCACGATGCCGTCACAAGTGATGAAGAATATGAACTTTGGAATGATAGAAATGCGTCGGTTCTAACGCAAAAGAGGAGGAGCAATAACGATACGGTATCTGCGATTATTGGTTCGCGCATTACGTCCGCGCTTGACGTAAACGATCATCTTTGAACTGATAAACAGCTCAACAGCCCTGTTTAGCTTTTAAACAGCCGTGTTGAGCTCTTCTTCCCGATTCTCATGGTTTGATAGTTTAGTTAATATTATTTGTATACCGTATATATTCTAACTTTGAATTCATTAAAATCAAGATCTGACCTAATAAAGTTACGATGAGTCAGCAGTCAGTCTAACCTATGATGAAAAATAATGAATGATATAAAAAAATGTATATTCTTAATTAGCTTAGCATTTTATTACAATTATAATATTCACTATAATAATATTCACTAATAATATTCACTATACTATCAAATCATGAGAATCGCGAAGAACGACAGTCTGAGCTCATGCAGTAGAGTGCCGAAGAACCTTCAAACAGATTATGGAAAAGGATCTTTCTAAGCTGCTCAAACCTATAAAAAAACAACAGAAGTTGAAGAAGAAAATAATGAAAAATAACCGATAGTCAAAAGGACGTATTTTTTATTTAAATTTTTTTATATTTTCTTTTTTATATATATATTCTTAACGCAAATTTATTTTTTCTATCAGTTCCCTACTACTATTAAGTTCACTTAAAAATATGTTTTATAATACATCACTCAAAATTACCAGATTATAAACTAAAAATTTAACAAATCAGTACAATAAAACTATTCATCGTACGATAAAGATGCGGCCTATTGACGTTAACGAATCAAATGAATCAACCTTACTATCCTCAGCTTTCAATCATACTAAAACTTATGGATGGCCGAAATGTAAGGTTGGCGAGCATGTTCGCATCAGTAAATACAAGCATCTGTTCGAGAAGGGCTACACACCAAACTGGACAACTGAAATATTTAAAATTCGTCGAGTGCAGCTCACGAATCCAGTTACATACTTACTTGACGACTACCAAGGAAACCCGGTTTGAGGCTGTTTCTATGAACTGGACCTGAGGAAAACAAAATACCCAAATGATTTCCTAGTGGAAAAAGTTTTGAAGGCGAAAAGACCCAAAGTCTACGTTAAATGGCTAGGATTTACAAAAGAACACAATTCATGGATAAATAAGAATGATTTATTGTAACAATTTTGTTGAACTTATCTATAATAAACATTATTTTTTCTTATAATGCTACGTATATTTATTTATTAAACTATTGCCCCATGCTAATGTACTACAAGAATTAGGTATAATGAATCTTTTATCATCATCACCCGATAGGCTTACTTTATTAACTAATCTAGTATAAATAAGATGCTTATCACATCTGAACACATACATTTTGCTAAACATTTTAATTTTATTATTTTGAGCACATTTAAGAAAGTCTGATGGTTCTATTTCTCTATTTACTACAGATTTTTTTTATTCCTTTTATTTTTTTAATGCATGATTCATCGGTAACTATACAATAAGATTTGGCTTTAGTGCCAATGAATTCTGTAATGGGAGCTAGAGGGCTTTCATCCTTAAATTTCCCCAGCACTTTTTTGTTTGCATGTGGAATATTATATGGGTTATCTATGTCATAATTGCTTGTATCAAATAAGCTAATGTTATTTTTAATGTCTTCATAAATATCGGATGTTTCAATGTCGTAGATGAATGAGTCTGTGTCCATATAGAGAAGCTGCGCCCGATCTTTATATTTCTTTTGAATAAAATTATAATGAAAATCATACATGAGTGTTTTCGATAAATCAAGAATTGCGAACCCGGTATATATAGGCTTTTTATATTCGACATTCACCCGATTCATTTGAATCAGAACCAAATCCTCATTGATTTCTTTACTACTGTGAAAGTTGGGTCTGCTAATATAATAATTTGCCCCTTTTTTCTTGCCAATGTTTTCCCAATGGGTCGAAACTTTTACATCAACATGCTTGTCCACGTTTTCCATCGTTTTACCAAAAACGCTGTTGTTCATTAATTTATGAAAATCTTTTACGAAATCAGTTGCGGCTTTTGTACGCATTTTGGTATTTAAGTCTATATAAGTTTTTAGCCACGGTGACTGAGTAAATTCTAATGCCTGGTTTATTTTTACTAATTTGAGCCCGGACCGTAAACACTGTTTTAAATTTCTGTAATGAATAATATAATTCTGTTTATCAGATTCAGTTGCCAACAATTTTTTGTATTTTGAAGTTTCAAGAGGGGGAACTTGATTTTCTGGGCAAAATGGGAGATCATTATGAGCCGAATGGAGTTCTACTGGATGATGTTAGTCGACAGACAAAATGATCCCCTTAGAAGCATCGTCATCAATATTCATTACATCCAAGCGCTCAATTTCATGGTTATTTAGCCAACGGAAGTCACTAATGGGTAAGTACTGACTCATTGCCCACCCGTAAAGATTATTCGCATCCACATACAAAATGTAGTTACTAGCAAGATTTGAGTCATATTGGGAGATGTATTTGTTATTTGCCCTTGCATGTCTCTTGCTGCATTGGCATAGCCCGCCCCTTATCCCACGCTTTACAAACTGGTACATGTCAATATCGGTCAGCAGTTCCAGCTCGACTTTAGTGCTTTTCAGCATACTATCCCAACTAAGTGAGGGTGCTGTGAAATAATGAGCCGGATCAAGTTTATAGGTCTGCAAGCATACATTTCTGTAGCAGCACATCTGTGATCAGGTATATATCCGAGTATTGGCCTAGAGTTTGACAGTTGAATTTTCTCCAAACATTTTGAGCGTGGTCATACTCTGCGTCGGTGATGTTGCTATTTTGCAATGTGCTATAAAATGATGATTTAGCTGGTAAAGATGACTCGTTGAGTTTATCGAAACAATCAATGTACTCATAAGGAAAAACACCTTTCTTAACGACAAGTTCAAGCAGCTCATCATCGTGATGATATCGACGGGTTTCGAAAAATTTGTCTTTGCTGAGGTTTTGGGCAAGTTGGTCTAAACTACAGCTCATGAATCGGTATGAGTCGATAAACCTTAACGCAATGTTTTGTTCATCGATCCTCATGTATTTCGTAAAGGAAATGTATTTCTCTTTAGTTTTGGGAATGACACTAACTAATATTATTAGAATCTCTTCCAAGGTTTGGAAATATGAAGTGGGCGTCATAGCCGCTCAAGTTATGGGAAACAATGGGAATGAACTTGGGCACTCTATAAAGAAGATTGCAATTATTACATGCTGCACCTCGAAATGCCCCAGTTAAATGACAATGGTCTCGCACTTTCTGAATTTCCGGTCCAAACTTTTGTCCACATATGTGACAAGATATGGAGGTTAGAATCTGTGTTTCCTCTGCAGCTGTTATTTGCATTGGCTTATTGTTTTTTAAGATTTTGATCATCTTATCAACATCGCGCTGCAGCCTAGTCAAGAAAGCATCAACACATCCTTCACCCCGAAATATTTCTAGTTTGTTAAGAGATGAATCATAACTACATTTGATATAATATGCAAAGCTGAATGGTAAATGCCGATGAGTGCTCTCTGTAAATGAACTTTCAGGGCAAGGTGAACATGAATGAATTGGCTGTAATATAGCTTCAAAATCTGCATAGACTATGAAAGGGACTTTAAGTTGCTTCCCGAAATTTTCAAATTTCAATATTTTATCATCGTCTGTTGGTAGAATTGTGCGGATTTTATTGCAGTCATGCTCAATATGTTTATTATATCGCTCAATTGTTGTGAATTTTATGAGACAACCATCACATAAATATGATCTATGCTCGTAGCGGGACAGTCCATTATTCACCAATCGGCTTAGATTTTTATCCAGCAGTAATGGCCATTAGTACCACTATCGTTCTCAATATAGAGTAAATTTATGTGTGGCTCTTGTCTATTTTTAGAATAATAAAATGGACCAATAATGGCACCGTCCTTCCACCCATAAACGTTGACACTTATCCCATTATTTTGCTCAACAATAGGGATATCGTTTAAACAAATCGGCATACTAGCACCCTCCAAGTTTAAAGCACTTGAATAATATGGATATGAGTTGACATGGTCACAGTGTAGTTCAACAGGATATAAAGCTGAAACTAAAGCCCAGGCAAAGCATGCATAATCAGAGTTTTTAACATTAACACATGCTTTTTTCAAGGCAACTTCTTTTGGTAATGGTAGAAAAGATCCCCCGTGAAATGGCTCATATTTATTAATGTTGACTTGTAAGTAGAGAACCTGCTGAAATGCCCATCCGCTATCCCGCTCTTGAAACTCTTCACTTTTCTTTAAAATAATAGCCGAAAAATTTTGATACACTTTATCAATTTCGCACCCGATAGTAACTACAACATTTTTGGTATTAAAAGATTTCAAATCACTCGAGCTATTTTCTTTGTTCACATCGAATTTAATGTAAATTGCAAACAGTTCCACATTGACTTTCACCGTAGTAAGCTCATGAAATTGATTTTGCAATAGTTCTTTGAAACAATTATTCTCCCCTCTCAAAAACTCCTCAATGCTTGATTTCTCATTTTCGTTATTAATCTGATATGAGGCTATTCGACTTGCAAATGCTTGTGAAATTTTCATTACTTTCTCGTCTTGAACATGATTGATTTTACCGACATTTGTTTTATGCAAATTACTTCTCAGATGGTTTTTAAAATATGATTTTATAATGTCTTTTTCACAAATGTGGCAATGCATAGTACCAAAATTATCATGCTTTCTTTTGATAGCTGTACGCTGAACTTGCACCACTTGATTATTTTCGGACATAGACTCATTCAACTCAAGATTCGAGCTCTCGCGATCTGACTCTTTAGCTAGGAGGGCTTGTGCACTTGATGAGTTCTCTATAACATGTTTTAACTTTATATGTCTTTTCAAATTGCCTGAATTATCAAACCCAGTTTTACAAATACTGCATATGCTTATCGATTCCGTTCTCTCATGTATACTCTTGATGTGACGCTTCAAATTATCTGATCGGTTAAAATTTTTGCTACAACTGGGGCAGGCAAACATTATAGATTATATGCAATAAAATTTTATTATATACTTAATCAAATATTAAGAGTATATATAATAGAAATAACTAAAATATGTGTCGCGATGATGTTGTATCTCCCGGCACTACCAATGTTTTCCACTGCGAGTAAATTGTGTCGTCAATAGTATCGTCTTCGTCCGCATATAATACCGGCTTTTCTATTTCATCGACTGGGTTCTTCGCAACAGATTTTCCAATATCTATAAGATGTAAGGCGTATATTCCTCCACCGTCCTTGACTAGACCTTTTGATGTAATAGACAACGAACTTTTGCTTATAATGTCCAACGTTTCCCCAATTAGCTTTTTGTATCGGTCAGGCAAGAACAGTACGTTCTCTTCCAATTCAAGACAAATTTTTTCGCCAAATCTTGTTTTCTTCACGCTACCATTCAGCACTTTGTACGGTTGGTTAATAACCAAGTCTTTTACGCTAATACAAGGCTTAAAATATCTTGCGATATCGTTGAATGCTTGTATTGCTTCTATTTTGGCTTTTTTTATAGTAGCGTCCCGATTATTGCCTACCGAGCTAAATGGGCGTTTTAAACCTGCAAGCGGAAGAAAACTACTCTTCTATTTCCAATCTGCTTCACTAGCTCAAATTATTTTCATACAGAGACACACACACACACACACACACACACACACACACATAAACAAACACATACGCATGGCTATATAGAGGCCTATAGAGGCACAATTTTAACCGATTTCACCAACATTATTTTTTTTTACGCTTCTATTTTCACTAACTCTATATATAGAAAATTGGTACTTACCAGCTGATTAATTTAGCACTTTAGCATTTTTGAATATATTTGTTACTAGCACTTTGCAGTCACTCGCACTAAACGTTTCTGATGTAGATGCTTGCAAACAGCCTCCTGTTAAAGCAATCTCTTATCACGCAACTATACTGTTTTTTACACGCTGTATCATATTGCCGTATAGTTCTCATTGACCGGAAATCCTA
Organism: Nemotelus nigrinus; assembly: GCA_947369275.1. Taxonomy (NCBI): domain Eukaryota; kingdom Metazoa; phylum Arthropoda; class Insecta; order Diptera; family Stratiomyidae; genus Nemotelus; species Nemotelus nigrinus. Next base: position 88,218,061 of record OX376374.1, read on the forward strand.
TTCTCTTATCATGCACATGCTAAAAAACGCATTTCTCATATTGCGAAATTCGTTTGCTGCTATCAATGAACTCAAGTTTTTTCATAGTCACTGTCGCTCCGAAACTTTTTTTGTACACGCTGTACCATTGTTGAAATATTTTCATTCACCGGATATCCTATTCTCTTATCACGCGCATGCTAAAAAACGCTAGCATTTCTCATGTTGCGAAATCAAAGCCATTCACCCCAATTTTAATAAAACGGTCAAAGACACAAACATATGACTATAAAAAACAATAACATTTCTCAAGTGAAGTTCCTTTGTTGTCATATTTCTCATGTTTCGAAATCAAAGCCATTCACCCCAATTTTAAATAAAACGGTCAAAGACAAAAACATATGACTATAAAAAACAACATTTCTCATTCATTTGTTGACATTCTAATTATTTCAAACGCTCAATAAAATTCTAATTATTTCAAACACTATTTGACAATCGCCGGCGCTATGACGATCAAGGTCACATGACCCCATCTTCGCTATAAAAAACGTTAGCATTTCTCTTGTTGCGAAATTCAAAGCCATTCACCCCCCCATAGGCTATAATTAAATTTAAAGACACAAGCACATGACTATAAAAAACAATAACATTTGTGAAATTCATATGCTGTTATCAAATTCTAATTATCTCAAACGCTATGCGATAATCGTGAAATTTAGCCATTCATCCCAATTTTAATAAGACGGTTAAGGTCACAACATGATTATAAAAAAACATTAACAAAATAATATCTGTGAAATTCAGTTGCTGTTATCAATAAAATTCTAATTAATTCACACGCTATGCGATAATCGCTGGCGCTTTGAAATTCAATATTTATTCATCCCAATTTTAATAAGACAGTCAAGGCCAAACGGCATGCTTCACATAATTTTCATCGTCATCTTCCTCCGTAGCGTCATGCTTCACATAATTTGCACCGTCAGTGACGCCATCCTCCACATCAACGTCATTCTCCTACTTCTCAGCACGGAAGCGTAATACACCTTCTTATCTCCCCTTATCAGTGACCTTAGGGAACACCTTCTATTCAGTGACTTTAGGGAATACCTGCTTATCAGTGACCTTGGGGAACACCCCCCTTATCAGGGACATCATCGTGCTCGCTAGCCTCGTGACCCTGCTTATGACGTCATCCTCCTCATCCTCATTGTCTATGTCCAGAACCGGTATTCTCTATCTACTGTTATTATATCCAAAGTCTCCTCCGATCTAATTCCTCTTTAAGTGGTTCGAGTAAAGCAAAAGGCACTTTTCTAGGGCTATTTATCACTGGAAGTACATCATTCCGAACTTTTAACGATGCTTTTCCGTTTAATTTCCCGATTCCTGTCAAAGCTTCACTATATTTTTTCACAATTGTATCACAATTAATTGGCACTATTTCTATTTGTTTTTCTTTTTGTATACTAGCTACTCTAATGTCACTCACTTTGTTAATGAGATTCATTAATAAACAACTAGACAGCCCTAACACAGCTTTACATATTCCTTTCAAAATTCATATTCCTATATATATAAAAAATACATATTCCTTTCAAAATGTAAAATTCTAACCAATATTTCTTATTTTTCTATGAACACGGTAATCTCGCTTTACCTAATACCGACAAGTTTCTCCCGAAAATGTCAATATAGTTGTTAGAGCTGGTTTTATATGTTTTCCGCCTATTTGTACGAATGTGTCATGCGATATAATGTTGCACTGCGCTCCAGTGTCAATTTGAAATTCCACAACACTACCATTTACTATTAATGGCATCACCCACATACATTTAGTATTCAGCGAACGTTCTACTACTCCAAGAAAAAGAGTATCAGACTCATTGCTTTGAATGTGTACGTTTTTCAGTTCAAATGCCTTTGACCGGCACATTTTTTCAAAATGATTATGCTTTTTACACAAACGGCAAGGAGCACCCATAGCTGGACAACGAATACGATGAAGTTGCCCACAACGACCACAAATCTCTCGTGCATTAATATGTTTGCTATTGTTAGCTCTGTGTTGAGTTTTATTATTGTTGTTTTTAACTTGCAGACCTTCAATGCCGCGATATTGATTTTTCAGACCGTTATTTTTAAATTGATAATTTTTTGGGTTATTATATGCACGATTTTTCGAATATTTCAATGCATGTATAGTTTCGACATTTTCTAATGATTGAGCTTGTTTTTTGGAAAGAATCATAGTTCTGGCAATGTCTATTGCCTTTTCTAATGTAATTTTTTCCTTCCGATAACAGTTTTTCTTTAATATTCGAGAGCGATTAACCAAATCATTTTGCAGGCTAGAATATTCACAAGTTTTGGCTCAAATTCTTGAGAGCTGTAACATAATCGTCAATAGTTTTCGTTTTCAGATTGTTTTCTTGTGAAAAACTTATGCCTTTCAATAGCTAAATTCACTTTTGGTGCAAAATTATTTTCAAATTTTGAAATTAGTTCGACATATTTCGTCTGATCGATGTCTGTTTCAAAAGATTGGAAAATTTTTAGTGCTTCGATTCCCATGTGATGCAAAATAATCGCCACTTATCGTCCCATCGGTTTTCCATCTCCAAGCCTGTCGCTTTTATGAAAATACGAAAAGACGTAAACCATTCCTTCCATGTCGCAGCCATGTTCGTTGATGAAAAAATCCAGAGGTGTTATCGTCGAATTCAACACTGATGGGTTATGAATGATAATATTTGTCCTTGATCCTTCGAGTCATGCGCCATGTCAATTTAGTTTCTTTTTTTTAACTTTTTAGTGTTGCACTTTTAACTGTTTCAACCTACTTACACCTGACACCATGTGATGTTTATTAAAAGACGTTCGAGTCGACTTTCTTCTTTATTGTACAATTCATGACTGACTACTGACTAACTTAATAACTAGTTCTAGACTACAGCAATGTTTATACTATGCTAGAATTGGTGTGTAGATATAAGTGAATATTCTATACATAATACTATGTTAGTATTGGTGTGTAGATATAAGTGAATGTTCTATACATAATACTAAAGATTGAAATGC
>OX376374.1:88221323-88272586 GCA_947369275.1 Nemotelus nigrinus
ATATATATATATATATATATATATATATATATATATATATATATATATATATATATATATATATATATATATATATATATATATACACTTGGCAGAAAAAGTCTGCGTACACACTCAACACATCCAACATATCTACAAAAAACATCGTTTAAAGTAATTTATTTCATAATAGTTTTTTTTCTTTATTTTTATGGCTTTATTACAAACATAAAACAAAACAAAAATGATGATTATTGTACTCCATAAAAATATTAAAATTAAAAAACGAAGACAAATCCTGAATTGTAGCAATAAAAAGTCTGCGTACAAATATTTCTTTTGAAAATAAAACAATTGTTTTTCCTCGTTAATAGCTTGTGGGATATCCTCGTCTCGTTATTACTTCCCCACAACCGTTTTTGCATGGAATCTACTGGCTTCTTAGTGAACTCTGCGGTTATTGAATTCCACTCCTGAATCAGGACTTCCTTGAGCATTACCTTCGACGTTATTGTGTGCGCTCGAATCATTTGTTCCAAGTGATGCCACAAATGCTCTATTGGATTAAGGTCAGGAGATTGGGGCGGTGTACGAAGCTGATTTTAGGCATTATACAGCAACCAGAGTCTTATTACCTCCGCAGTGTGCTTAGGGTCGTTGTCGTGTTGGAAGTAAAAGTTGTCGCTTAAGCCCAAATGCTCTGCACTTTTCTTCAAATTGCGCTTGAGAATATTAAGGTAGTCTATTTTATTCATAATACTTTCAATAAACTCCATTTTTCCTACTCCTCCACTAGCCATACACCCCCATATCATAACACCGCCACCACCGTGCTTTACTGTTGGACAGAGATTTTTTACGTCGAAGGCCGCGCCAGTTTTTCTCCATACAATCTTCCGACCTTTGATTCCAAAAATACAAAATTTACTTTCATCTGGGAAAAATAACTTGTTTCCAAAATTCTTTGGGCTTATTTATGTGTTCCTTACCAAACGCCAGCCGCTTGAGTCTGTTGACTGTTGTTATAAATGGCTTTCTACGGGCAACGCGTCCGTGATACCCATATTTCCTAAGAATATTACGAACACCATCATCAGAAATAGACTTGCGGTACTTTGCTTTGATGTCCTTTGCCATATCAGCTGCAGTTAATCTAGGATTAGCCTTTATCGTTCGGAGCAAACTTCGAGTTTCATGAGGGCTCAACTTTGGAGGATGGCCTGATCTGGGTTTTGAAACCAAAACTCCTGTGTTTTAGAAGTTTTTTACGACTCGTTGGACAGTTGAATGACTTCTGCTGACTATTCCACCTATTTCACGATATGACGTACCTTTTTTCCACAAATCCACGATAATTTCCCTTTCCCCAAAGTCAATTTCCTTTCCTCTATTAGACATCCCTTACTTAAAGTTTTTTAGAAATTATTTTTAACGCAAACCTTAGATAAAAACACGTAAATCAACTTTTCTACACAAACTTTATTGTTATTATTGATTTAACTGCAACTCAGTGACTTTGACTTCTCTTTATACGCTTTGTACGCAGACTTTTTTTCCTGGAATTTCAGACTATTTTTGGTTTCCGAATTTTATCGTTGTTTAAGAGTGCAGTAATTCTCATTTTTGTTTTGTTTTATGTTGATAATGAAGTAATGAAAAATAGGGAAAAAAAATATTTTCGGAATAATATGTTAGAAACGATGTTTTTTATAGATATGTTTGATGTGTTGAGTGTGTACGCAGTCTTTGTCTGCCGAGTGTATATATATATATATATATATATATATATATATATATATATATATATATATATATATATATATATATATATATATATATACACATATATACACATATATATATATATATATATATATATATATATATATATATATATATATATATATATATATATATATATATACATATATATATATACATATATATATCATCTGTTCGATCATCGGTTTAGTAATTGGCATAGAATATAGTTATGTAATTTAATATTCATATAAGTTCAGTATGTCAGTTTATTTAAAATAAAATTCATGCCAGTATCACGAAATTGCAAAGTAATTGTATTTTCTGTTCTAGTTTATAAGCCGCGGATACGCAACTGGTCTTCTGCCCGCAATAATGTTTGTTTGCAAATATAATTTTGCAGCAACGGCCTTGCAGCATTAATATATTGCGTAGCTGTAATTGTGCTTCGTTCATGTACCTAATAAGTAATTGAAGTTCAAGTTGGTTGAATGCATAGATATGAAAGAATATGGATACGAAATAGCTATCCGTGTACCCATACGTGAATGTGCCTTTTTTGATACACGCACAACATTGCTCTCTCACAAAAATTCCGCTCAGTGCGCCCATTTCTACCGCACTCAACACCGATAACCCTCCCCCTTTTTTTCGAGAAATGCTACCAGAGTACGAACGCAAGCGCCGCATGTTAAAAAGAATAGCCAACTTCCACGCGGTAAACAAAGTCTTGTCAAAATTCACACGTATTTTTTCTGATTGTAGGGTAAGATCGGATACAAGGCGTTTGTTTTATATATTTTGTATGCACACACAAAAAACATTTAATGCATGTAAATATTGCATTCATATGTTGTATCAAGTATTTATGTACATATAAACCTAACAGCAGTTTGATTATTCCAATTTTAACCAAATTTTTTTGTAACTGTTTGCAGTTATCTGAGAACAACAATTGCATAAGCGAGTTTAAGCATTAAGAAATTATTAATTTGTGATAGAAATGCTCTTGCATTGCACATACATTAAATGAAAGCAAGGTGCAAGAAGTTCATACAATTGTTTAATGTTTTCCTATGTTGCTATGCTCCCCTATCGCCGGTTTGGCTTGTCTCACACACTCGTATCTCATTCTCACATCAATAGACAGTAGGTCGAAAATTGGATCATTTCTCAGCTGCGATTTCTAATCCATTCTCTCTTATATCTGTGGTTGAATGTAATATGACCTGATTAATGCACGATGCATGAAAATGTGTGTCATAATGTAATGTAATGTTTTGTTTTGAATGTAGCATCAAATGGTCGGAAGCAAATAGCCATGTAAACAATTATTTGGTATTTGAGTAAGTGCAAGAAATAAAGTGTTGGGACATTAACAGCAACTTTGTGCGTACCGTCTTTTCTTGATCAGAAGGTGCAACGGTATTGAACTGTAGCACAATATAGCGTCAGGTGGATTTATTGTATTCAACTGAAAAGCGGCTAAGTAAAAGAACTCAGTCGCTATACAAACATTTTGGCAACCGTGACAGGACCTCAGAACGATCAGAATTTTAAGAGAATTCGTTCGGTATTTACTCCTTTTGACCTTGTTGGGATTGACTAAGTGATTATTCCAATCTTTTCAAGTATCGCACTGCCTCTTTACCTACAAAAAACGGTGTTAAGCAGATTAGGAGCGTAGTATGGGCCACACCATAGACTGGCAGATTGTTTAATCTTTGGAAGTAATTCATTGTTAATCTTCGAAAAGTTAAAGGCGTAATCTGGGCCGCAACACAGATTAGTCGATTTTTATCAACGTATTCCTGCCTACTCTGAGTTCAAATTAGTAGAGAAAGCATGACAACAAGGGAGAATCTGTTCTTGGAATTAACATCCAAACAAAATGAATTGGGCCAGGAGCTTGAGAGAATCATTTCAAATTATAAGAAAGATTCATTGAGTAGAAAAACTATCAAATACTTCACTAATCGGTTGGGTCGATTATCAGAAATCTGGAAGACATTCGACAAAACAAATGAGCAACTAAAGGAAAATCCGTGTGAATTTCCTGACCACCCTTACTTCAGGAAACAATACTTTCAAGCGAAAGAAATTGAATATCTAAAGGCAAGAGATTCGAAAGTCACCCTCATGCAAAGTCTACCAAGCGCATCAAGCAGCAAAAGTGACGAAGAAGCAAGGAAGCGCGAGTCTGTAAACTTTAATGAGCCTTCATTACGTGATAGTAGCATCGAGGTAGCAGGCCTCATCAGGCAGCAGCGCTCAAGGATACGCGCTCTCGAATATATTATAAACGGAATTAATTCCATTCTAGTCTTTCTGGAGACAGGCTTAGAAAAATGCAACTCCAGTATGTTGCAAACTGCATCAGTTCAACCTCATCTTAAATTACCACAAGTAACTATTCCTAAATTTGATGGGGATTATGCTAAGTGGAAATTATTCCATGTTTTGTTCACGCAGATGATTCATGAACAACCATTAGGTAATGCACAAAAGATGTGGTACCTTAGAGTAAACCTTACTGGTGAAGCTGAGCGCTTAATCCGTCATTTGCCAATCTCTGACGAGAACTATACAGTAGCATGGTCTATTTTGAATAACCGCTATGATAACAAGCGACTCATGGTTTCCACCCTTTTAAACAAACTGATGTGCCAGCCCGCAATATCTGTCGAATCATCAGCGGCATATCATGGAATGCATGATATTACAGCGGAATGTCTTCTTGGGTTAGAAAGTTTACAAGTTGACATAGCAGCCCGAGAACCAATGATGCTGCACGTTCTGACAAAGAAGTTGGACAAGGCAACGCATAACTTGTACGAGCAATCACTAAATTCACCGCGAGATTTGCAAATTATTGACTATTTTTTAAGCTTCATTGAACGACGTTTCCAGGCTTTAGAAGCATTGAGGTCTGATAAGCGAATGTTAAATAAGCCCTCAACGACCCAAACTGCAGCATTAATGTCAGTAAAGGATACGCTTCCAGCTATTGAATGCAAAAACTGTGGAGGAAATCATAGGATAAATGCTTGCGTATCATTCAAGCAGTTACAAATTCCTGAGCGCATCAACAAGGCCAGGCAATTGAAATTGTGCTTGAATTGTCTAAATGAGGCATATCTCGCTTCATAATGTACTTCAAGAGTATGTTTAAAATGCTAAAAAAGGCATAATACACTTCTACACTTGGAAAAACAAGAGAAGTACATCCCCGAATCTACCACAAAGACCACTCGAGAAGCCCAGCCAACTAGATCTAATCAGCTTGCAAGTGCATCAGTGACTAAACCTGATATGAGAGTTAATGAATCGGTGTCTCTATTAGTGATGGGCGTTTCTGTTGTTTTCAGAAAACGAAAACGAACTGTTTTTTTTCCAAAAACAACTGTTTTTTGAAACTTTTTGAAAACTTTTTTCACTCGACCAGCAGCAGATTGATACTGGGTGTTACCATTAGTGATGGGCGTTTCTGTTGTTTTCAGAAAATGAAAGCTATTTGGAAAAAAACTGTTTGAAAAAAACTGTTTTTTTCAAACTGTTTTTTTTTTCCAATAGTTTTCGTTTTCTGAAAAAAACAGAAACGCCCATCACTAATGGTAATACCCAGTATCAATCTGCTGCTGGTCGAGTGAAAAAAGTTTTCAAAAAGTTTCAAAAAACAGTTGTTTTTGAAAAAAAAACAGTTCGTTTTCGTTTTCTGAAAACAACAGAAACGCCCATCACTAGTCTCTATCAACAGAAAGCTATTCATTCGAAGGATATGCTGTGTTGCTAAGCACAGCCGTTGTGCGGGTCATAAATAAGAATGGAAAACCGCAAGAACTACGAGCGCTGCTAGATAAATCAACATTATAACTGAAGCTGCAATCCAAAAGCTTGGTGTGAAACCAACGCAAACAAGATTATCAATTCGAGGATTAGGCGGTGCTTGCCAACAAGCTTGTCGCCAGGTTGGCCTAACAATACAATCCACGATAACAAACTTTGCTACGAAAGTAAATGCAATTGTGCTTCCACAAATAACGTCGGTGCAACCTACGAGCCCTTTGGACATCGCCACACGGGAAGCCATACCTAAAAATATAAGTCTGGCAGATCCAACCTTTGATCAACCTAGTGATATCGACCTTCTTATAGGTGCCGAGCTATCGGTCAAATCCGATTAGCAAAAAGGTTTCCCATGCTTCAGAACATAGTGTTCGGATGGATAGTGGCCGGAAAATTCGAAACTACCATTACAACACTCGTGACTTGTGGAGTTTCTAGAATTGAAGAAAGGACTCTAAATGAACAGATAGAACGATTTTGGAAGTTAGAAGAGGCGGATAGCGAAAATCGTCATACGACAGAGTCAGAAATAAAATGTGAAAGTGAATTTCCTAGACCACTAAAAGAACGAACGAAGGACGGTTTGTAGTCAAATTACCATTTGCTAAAGTTCCGACTATGCTTGGAGACTCGATGGAACTTGCTACACGGCGACTCTTGCAAATGGAACGAAGGCTTGGTAAAGACAAAAGCTTGTACCAGCAATATCGCCAATTTATGAATGAATACAAAGAACTGGGTCACATGAAAGAAGTAAATATAAACATGATTTCGGAGCCACGCTACTTCTTACCTCATCATTGTGTACTAAGGCCAGAAAGCACTACAACTAAGCTGAGGGTCGTGTAAGATGCATCTGCGAAAACCTCGTCAAGAGTCAGCCTCAACCAATAATGGTGTACTGGCCCAACAGTTCAAGATAGTCTTTTCACGACCTTGCTAAGATTTCGGCTACCTCGGTATGTTTTCACTGCGGATATAGAAAAGATGTACAACCAAATTAATATATCTGAACCAGATAGAAAATTCCAGCTGATATTATGGCGAGATAACCCATTGGAAAACATAAAGTGCTACTAGCTTAATACAGTAACTTACGGCACAACCTCTGCTCCATATCTAGCAACGAAATGTTTGCAGTAGCCTGCAAACGAGACATCCAGTCAATATCCGTCTGGAGCAATCGCACTCAAACATGATTTTTACGTAGATGATGTTAAGTCAGGTGCAGATACCCTTGCGAATGCAATAGAGAAGCAGCAGCAATTACAAAAGATTCTAAAACCAGCTCATTTTAAGTTACGCAAATGGTGTGCCAATCACTCTTCTCTGCTACAAAATATTCCAGTCGAGGATCAGGCCTTAGCATTCAGCGCGGCGGAAGAAATCGAAGGACACATTAAAACTCTGGGTCTAATTTGGGCACCCAAGAAGGATGAATTTAGAATAAAAGCACTTTCAACCCAGTTAAATAGGGTAACGAAGAGAGCAGCTTTGGCTGACATCTCTCAACTGTTCGACCCATTAGGACTGGTAAGCCCGGTGACAGTCATCGCTAAAATATTCCTCCAAAAGCTGTGGAGACTCAGGGTAGACTGGGATGCAGCATTACCCATGGATTTGCATTCGGAGTGGCTAAAATATTGCCAGGGTTTGGAAAAACTGAACGAAAAAATATACCGCGTCATGTTGCGAGAGGAAAGATTCCCCAAGGTGCTCAGCTCCATATTTTTGCAGACGCATCCGAAAAGGCATATGAGGCAGTAGCGTATTTTCGTGCTTTTCATGCAGATGTCATTCGCACAGTGAATGTTCTTTGTAGCAAGTCGAGAGTAGCACCTCTTAAAAGGATCACATTGCCAAGGTTAGAACTTTGCGCTGCGAAGTTAGCTAGTGAGCTTGGTCACAGACTCAAGCGTGAATTAAAAATTGCGGATGACGCGTGCTACTTCTGGATGGATTCGGACATTGTTCTGCATTGGATACATGCTGACGCCTCATTATTTCACACGTTCGTGGCGAACAGAGTATCCGCTATTCAGCAGTTGACGGTACCTTTACAGTGGAGACACGTAAGATCAGAACATAACCCAGGGGATTTGGTGTCACGTGGTGTTATGCCTGAGAAGTTACAAAACTGCAATCTGTGGTTTTTTGGACCCATGTTTTTGCACGGTTTGCAAGAGAATTGGCCAGCATTTCGGGCAGATACTACCATTGAACACAAGAAAAAGCAAAACAAGACGGTATTATTAATATGAAAGAGCACTACACGCTTCATAGACCAAATCGATCATCGAAACTCTATAAAGAAGCTGCAACGAATTGTAGCATACATGCTTCGATTTATAGCCAATGTACCGTCATCCTCTGAGCGTCACTTACTACCACAGTTGTCAGCAAAGGAATTGGAAAGATCCCTGCAGGTCATCATTAAGGAAGCCCAGGGGGATGCTTATTCATAATCTGTAAGGTTGCTGCAAGCTAATAAACAATTGGATAATAATAATCCACTAAGCTGCTTAAATCTATTTCTGGATGAGGCTGGCCTATTAAGAGTAAAAAGGAGACTAGAAGAATCTAATCTTCCCTACGATGCCAAGCATTCAATTATACTGCCCTATGCGCATAGCACCATGAAATTAATTCTGCAAGATACTCACATCCAGCACCTCCACGCAGGACCACAGGCGTTATTGGTAATGGTGAGACAAAGATATTGGCCTGGGAAGGGAAAGACATTGGCTAGATCAGTTGTGCACAACTGCGTGCGGTGCTCCAAGCCGAAGCCTAAGGTAATGTCACAACTAATGGGTAATCTTCCTGCTACGCGAATTCAGCCTGCACGGCCATTCATTAACACCGGTGTGGACTTCACAGGACCTTTCTGGACGCATTTTAAGGTGAGAGGAAAACGCCCGCAGAAAACGTACCTGGCGATTTTTGTGTGTTTTACAACAAAGGCGGTCCACCTGGAGCTAGTTACCGATCTAACAACTGAAGCCTTTATAGGGGCACTTAAGCGTTTCATCGGAAGAAGAGGATACTGCAGCAATTTATATTGCTATAATGCTACTAATTTTGTGAGAGCAAAAAACCAGTTGGCGGAATTAAAGGATGTAATTTATGGACAAGGAGCGCAACGAAAAATTAAAAATCTCTGCAGTCCACAGGGGATAGACTTTCATTTCATTCACCCAAAATCTCCTCACTTTGGCGGATTATGGAAAGCCGCTGTGAAATCAGCCAAGCATCTGCTGATTAAAAATATAACGCCTTCATCTCTTACATATGATGAATTGGAGACTGTCATCATTCAAATCGAGGCGATACCCATTTCGAGACCTCTTACGTCATTATCTAACGACTCAACTGATTTAAATGCCCTAACGCCAGGCCATTTCTTAATTGGTGAACCACTGACAAGTTCGGTAGATGTGCAAGCCCAAGAAAATTGTTCCAGTCTAGCTTGTCGATGGAGGCAGATCAACGATATCAGACAAAAGTTATGGCAACGGTGGTCAACTGAATATTTAGCTGAACTCCAGCAACGAAGCAAGTGGAAACAGAGGTGTGAAAATATAAAGCCAGGGATGCTCGTCGTGATAAAAGAAGATAACCTTCCAGTACTAAAATAGCAAATGGGTCGAATTGTCAAGGGAATACAGGGAGCCGACGGTTTAATAAGAGTAGCCGACGTACGAACAACAGCTGGAATACTTCGACGACCAATTCACAAACTCGCCCCTCTTCCCGTAGAAGTCGAAGAGGCCGACACGATACCGGAAAGTAACTCGACCATGCATATGGGTAAAGATAAGCCAACTGATAACCTGTCTGCAGGTCCAAGCACCCGCAAACCATCATTGGCGCAAAAGGTGAACCGAAATCCAAGTGTAGACGACTAACAGCATCGCCAATAAATTTACTGGTATGGGCGAGTTTGGTACTTCCAGTCCTGAGCAGTCCAGTGAAAATCACACCATTTGAGTCACGCGTCTATTTCGAAAGCTTAGGAGCTGTCAATCTGGTTTTAAGCGAATGGAATCTGGTAGTTCACTAGAACTTAACACCTTATTGGGAAGAGTTGCAATCGATCCGGAGAGGATGGGCATCGCTCTACTATATTTGCAGACAGATACAGCACAATTGGGCCTGAACTCGCACAACTATGCAACTTGACCATCTGATGCATCAGATTCATTTCAATAGCGAGCTTTTACGGCCACCACCAAAAACCAACCCGCATCGAAAACAAAGAGGTGCTTTTAACGTAGTGGGAAATATCGCTAACACTCTGTTTGGAGTCTTAGATTCTGACTACGCAACAAGGATGGAAGGCGTCATTGATAATTTAAAGCATAATGATGAGCATCTTGTGCAACTATTAAAAAACGAAACTTTGATCATAGATTCTACAACAAATATAATGATGCACATGGAAAAATCCACCGGCGACGCCTTAGCAGAATTTCACCTCGCACCAAACAAGACAGTGGCTCGAACAAACTAAATTATCAGAGAATTGTGGGACAATGAGGCTGTACAAGCATTTTCATCCGCCACGGTACAATTGTTCTTAGGGACCCACAATATTCAAAGGATTCAATCCTTTCTCCTAGATGTTCTTATTGAGACTCATCATGGCAAGGTTAATCCTCAGTTGCTATTGAATCAACAAATCTTACAAGAGCTAAGGGCTATCAAGGAAAATTTGCCGCCACACTTACACTTACCGGTCAAGCCGGAGAACATGCTGGATCTTTACAGTTTGTTGACGGTTGAAGGACGGATCATGAACAGCAAAATTATTTTTCGAATCAAATAACCACTCTTTCCGGATGAAAGATTCGAGTTGCTTCACCTAGTACCAGTGTCAACGATAGTGAATCATACAGTTCTAATGATCCAAACGGCGTCAAATTATTTGATAACGACCTGGAACTATCAGCAGTATTATTCCCTTTCAAATCAGGAACTAGCAGCATGCTCCCGGACGGCTTCTCTAAATTACATATGTAAACAACTGCATCCTCTTTACCAAACACGATCAGGTGTGAACGAGTGTGAATTAAGCTTCATCAGTCATGTTCTGCCCAAGCGAGGATGCCAGACTATTCAATTAAAGCAACCCCAAGATGGATTCAACTGCTAACTCCCAACCACTGGATTTACATTATGGAAACCAAGACGGACTTAAGTATTGCTTGTGGCGATTTCGTAACTCAAGAAACCATTGAGGGTTCGGGAATTATTCAATTGCGCGATGACTGTATTGTGAAGGAGGACCGTGTAACTATTCATGCACATAGGCTATTCTCAAATCAGTTCAATGCTTCATTTGTGCCGATCCGAAACATTACGAAGACATTATCCGAAACATCACTCATGTTAGCTCTCAAGAATTTTTGATGAAGAATCTGACGGAGCCAAAGGCCGATATACACAATCTATTGCTGCAGGAAGATCTTCATACTAGTCTTGACCCAACGAACATTCACCGTTTTACCCTTGGCTACACAGGACTAGCTTGTATCATCATCATTGCCGCATACTTAGTATGGAAACACAAGCAAGGAGTTTTCGACGCCACCATTAGCAAACCAGCACCGGTGCCTCGGCCCAGAAACCAACCAACGCAATCGTTTACTATTTCCGTTGACCCAGAGGAGTGATGGTTGACCAATTCGTTCAACGCGGCGGAGAATATTCAATAATCGGTTTAGTAATTGGCATAGAATATAGTTATGTAATTTAATAATCATATAAGTTCAGTATGTCAGTTTATTTAAAATAAAATTCATGCCAAAAATTGCAAAGTAATTGTATTTTCTGTTCTAGTTTATAAGCCGCGGATACGCAACTAGTCTTCTGCCCGCAATAATGTTTGTTTACAAATATCATTTTGCAGTAACGGCCTTGCAGCATAAACATATTGCGTAGCTGTAACTGTGCTTCGTTCATGTACCTAATAAGTAATTGAAGTTCAAGTTGGTTGAATGTAATATGACCTGATTAATGCACGAGGCATGAAAATGTGTGTCATAATGTTATGTAATGTTTTGTTTTGAATGTAGCATGAAATGGTCGGAAGCAAATAGCCATGTAAACAATTATTTGGTATTTGAGTAATAGCCCAGTGAAATCCGACATAAAAAAGGCGAAACTTCGGAAAAATTAGGGGAAAGTTGAATTTTGGTGTGAACCTTGGTACTGGCGTGTTGAACAAAATGTCAAAAGTCCCCATCGATCCGAGTGCTGCGTCGCTTTTTATACGGGGTCAAAGGTCACCAAAAGTGACCTTTCCTAAATATCTCAGTAACGGTTACGTCTTCAGAAAAACAATGTATGACGAATTTGTAGCTTAGCAAATTTCCAACAAAAAAAATTATATAGCTTTTTCCTGTAACCATAACCGTTTTTGAGATATATTGATCTAAACATTTGTTACTAACAGCACCCTCATTCTCATCGGCATGTTGATATTATCCGATTTTGATTACGACTTGGCATGTTTGTGAGTTTGTTTTTGTATATTTAAGAGGCGCATAAAAAAACATGTACACAAACTTATCTACCAGACTCCAGGGTAGGTGGAAAAGTGTGCTCTGAAAAGTTACCACCATCCCCCCGCCCCCTTTGCCATAAAACTTGTAGGGACATCTGTTCGCTACTCTCTTCTCCGAAAAAAACTATATTGCGGCACCATTTATGGGATATTCCACGAAAGAGCAGGACAAAACAACCAAATTGCAGGTGGAAATAGGTTTTGTAACATATCATGGGCCTAGGAGCATGAAAAAGCAAGATAATATCATGGCATAATTCAGTAAACGCTCATTCCTGACATTATAGGAGCTCAATCCGATGCAGATTATCCCCGAATAATCAGTTTTTTGCCAATCCTGTGATGGCTGCATAAAGCCAAAGGGATATGACACGTCTCGAAACCAATTTGCACCTGAAATTACGTGACCTTGCCCTGATCGTTCATGGGATAAGACGGTATGGAAAAAAAAACTAAAAATACACAGGTATTTCGGGGTGGTTCGTTTGCAGGGGTGGGTAGGATGTGGGAAGGGTCTGGATGTAGGGCTGGTCGTGCGATGTCAAGAATAGGCAATTAATAAAATAAAAAGTGATCCTACCTTGTTTAACAGTGGGCAAAGAGTAGGCAACGAGCTCATTTCTGAAGATTTGGGATGGATGCTCAGGGATACCGTTTTATGGCAAAGGGGGAGGGAGGAACTTTTCGGAGCACACTTTTCCACCTACCCTGGAGTCTGGTAGATAAGTTTGTGTACATGTTTTTTTTATGCCATAAATATACAAAACCAAACTCACAAACATGCCAAGTCGTAATCAAAATCGGATAATATCAACATGCCGATGAGAATGAGGGTGCTGTTAGTAACAAATGTTTAGATCAATATATCTCAAAAACGGTTATGATTACAGGAAAAAGCTTTATAATCTTTTTTGTTGGAAATTTACAAAGCTACAAGTTCGTCACATATTGTTTTTCTGAAGACGTAACCGTTACTGAGATATTTAGGAAAGGTCACTTTTGGTGACCTTTGACCCCGTATAAAAAGCGACGCAGCACTCGGATCGATGGGGACTTTTGACATTTTGTTCAACACGCCAGTATCAAGGTTCACACCAAAATTCAGCTTTCCCCTAATTTTTCCGAAGCACCATGTTAGATTTCCCCGGACTATAAGTGCAAGAAATAAAGTGATGGGACATTAACAGTAACTTTGTGCGTACCGTCTTTTCTTGATCAGAAGGTGCAACGGTATTGAACCGTATCACAACATAGCGTCAGGTGGATTTATTGCATTCAACTGACAAGCGGCTAAGTAAAAGAACTCAGTCGCTATACAAACATCACCAAAAAAATTCAGTGACTATTTCTCGGGAACGCGCGCCAGCTGATTCAGATTTTGAAAAACCATATAAAAGAAACTGCTTTTAGCTCTAAAAATTCTGATTCAGTCATTCGATTTTGACGAAATTCAGACAGTTACTAGGTTGGAAATTCAATTGGAGCTGCTAGCTATGGTTATTAAGGTGTCTTAAATTTTGAAAATTCCTGAGGAAAATAAAGCTCTTTGCGCTATATCATCCAGTACAGTCATTAAATCATAACGAAATTCAAATGGCAAATAAAACTTATTGCAGGCAATATTCAGTGGAAATTTAGTTTCAAAACAGTAAAAGGTTGGTTTTGTATTTTTTGGCAATGCTTTAAGCATAGAAATTTCAAATCGTAGTGATCTTTTAGTAAAAATAAACACCAAATATTAAGATCTAGAAAATGTGAAAACTTTTGCGAATGGAAGTCCTAAATTTTTAGCATTCCTATAACTTCCATTGCAGTGATTGGATCAAAACAAAATTCGCAGATCAGATTGACTTTAACTTGAGGCAGATGCGATATATTTTTTGTTTCGGTGCCAGCAAAAGGCTGCCAGCACTAGGCGTTTTTGTTATTTTCGTGCGAAGATTTGCAATAAAAATAAGTTAACAATGTTTACATTTTCTAAGAGCTGCACATTTTTCGGATGGCAACCCTAACCACTTTTCTTTTGCTGTAACTTTTGCTGAAGTCACCGAAATTAAAATCAGCTTAGATTTTATTATTACTTAGAGTGTATTAGTTTTAAGAAGGAAAAGTAGGTAGTGAGAGAATACACACTCAAAATCTGCACAAATCCTCTATTGTTCTTCGAACATTACTCTTTCTAGCTGTTCTGATGTGCCAGCGTTTTTTTGGTTTTTTTTTCTGGCCTGTTTCCCAGCTGTGATTGAGTTTTAGTTGCAATGCTAGTGATGTGTTGCAAGCATTGAGTATTTTATTCATTTGTATTACAAAAGATACCGTTTTCAAAGTTTTGTAAGATAAGCAACCGTTAATAAATAAAAGTAATCTGTTTGACTTTCTTAGACTTTGAATTTCATTTAAGTTACAGCTTTGGGCAGTTTTTCACTCTATTAGTTTAAATGCATTGGTGAGATCAAAGCGAAACATTGCCCTCAAAACAGGTTGGAGCACGTGCGGTAAAACTTGCACTCAAAATCTGCACAATTCATTGAACATAAGCGTCTCTAGCGATTCTGTTGTACAAGAAATTTTTTAATTTCATCAACGGTAAGATAATGTTATAAGATAATATAATGTAATAAGGTAAGGCTTCTTCCGACATAAGATGTTTTAATTATATATTTCTACTTGATAGCCTAAGGTCTTATTTTCAACGAAATTCCCCTTTAATGAAACCTTAGCGTACAGGCAATATTTAAACCGACCGTCACGATGCTGTGATAACAATTTAACATGAATTGTGTATATTTATTGGTAGGTCAACGGCTTACAAGTTTCAATAAAGTTAAGTTTTCGTTTCTTCTTTTTATATGTTTCTTATTAATAACTTATAGAGATATCAAGGTTAATAATTTGGGAATTTCCTTTAAGAAGCGTACCAAATAATTTTGTTAAAGTTAGGTTAAGCTACATAAATAACGTATTTGTTTACTCAAGGAAAAAGTGAGAGCAAATACAAATATAAATTATTCATACTTTTAATTTTACTTTAAGTTAGCCATATTTTACATTTCCTAGTAAATCCTTACCTACTCAGCTCTGCTGACAAAAAATTACTGAGAGGGGTAAATTTCCATGGCGTCTTGTACATCTTGCAAATTAAAAGTTCTTTGCAGTGATTGTTGATGGGTCCAAAATATGATAAAATTTCATCAATATTTTGAGTTATTGGACCATAAAATTCATCGGATGTTGTTATGTTTTGAAACTGAAAATGAAAAAAAATAAATACATTATTTTACTCATCAATTTAAAAAAAATACTGTATGATTTGTTTATAATAGCATCTGAAATTTTAATTTACAGGTTCAAATGCATGACGTTATTTTGACAAATTAAGATTCATATTAATTTAGAATAAAATATTCATAAAAGATAGTGTTGCGCTAAGTATTTCATTTGTAGTACGATTCGTGCATTTGCCTTTCTGTGGGCTTTGCAAATTCAATAGTTTGTTTATTGCTACTAAGCACATTTTTATTCCAAAAATCTTCTTCATTAATAAATCACTTCATTTTACAAAAAACAATTCTTGTTAAAATCATTATACAATGATCAATCGAAACATTTTAGGACTTTAGCGTTTCAGAAATGCTAGAAAATTGATTATCGAAGAAATTGTTTTTGAGGACATGTTTGAGGGCATAAATGATCCGATCAAAGTTCATCAGATTTGATCATGTATGACTTTGATCCAATGACTGCATCAAAACTCAAATGGTAGAAATGTTTGCATGCTAGTCATTCGTATGAATTACTAAATTTAGGCCCGTAAAACTCTCGGTATTTATTTTCATTACAGGATGCTGGTAATAAAACACATTTATGACACCATCCCCTATAGCATATATAATAAAAATACTCGGTGCTGGCAGCACTTTTTGAATGCAGCAGCCATAAATTGATCATAACGGCTTCATGCTTAAATCAACCTGTTCTTTGAACTTCGTTTTTATCCCAGCGTTTTATTCAAAGTTTCAGCGATAAAACGATGTTTGCGGTTGGTGTCCGAAAAATTTCTAAAGTTTTCGTCCAAAAAATTAATCTTATTTATGTTTTAAATGTTTTGCATGTGAATATATAATAGAAGCTTCTGTTGGTGCAATATATACGAATATGTGTGGTGATCACAGCCCTGTGGTAGCACCACAGCCAAAAAATTCCAAATCTGCTTCACTTTATGTTAAACATATGCTCTGAATTCCATTTCGATTCGATGACTGCGCTGGAACTTATAAGGTGAAAAGGATTTAAGGGTAACTACCCGAAAACCTATCTAAAAATACTTAAAACCTGAATATTTGCTGTTAATTACCACTGCAGGGTCACTATCATTTGAAAGTTTCACAAAAAAATCACAAAATTTAGCATAGCTTGCTTTCATGATTTTTCAGCCGAATCTGGCTTACAGTCAAGTCCATTTACAGCTTAAATTTTGCTTTGATTTCAATGCTGCATCGGGTATTATAGGAAAAGTTTTATTAAGCTGCTATAATTTAGAGGATTAAAAGATGAAAATTACCATAGCTGGCAGCTGCATCTCAATTTTTCAATCCAATCTCTACCAAATTTGAATTAGAGAAAGGTCAAGCTACTATGTAAATGTCGTTAAATTCTATTAGCAGAGTCAAAAGTTAGGTGTAAACAACAAAAACAAAAAATTTCAGGAGGGTCGATGATTTGCAGGACTTTTTTTCATGCAAATGCCGTAGCAACAGAGTTGTTTGTGCAGTTTTAGCCAAAATCAATACTTTTGGTGAAATTCACGATGGCCCAATATTATTGTCAGAAGTTATGATAAACCGAAATTTGAAAGAAAATCCTTGCCTGCTTTTAGGCACTGAGTGTTCATATACGATTCTCAGATTCTAGTTTTTTATCATTGACAAACAACAAACATAATTAGTTTTCATTGTGAATGCTGACTTTTAACAAAATGATCTCTGCATAAAAGTATAGAAAAACCTAAAAATTAGCTAAAATGCCCGCCGCCGTTAGGTTCAAGGGTTAAATATATCTTAGTTTTAATGAGTCCCTGCATTAGTTCTTGTAAACAACTATGCATTCTAAAAAATCAACCTCAATCAAACCACGCACTCCAGAGATAATCTTTCTTAATCTTCTCTCTAGAATATTAACTGCCATACTTTGCATAAACGTTCTATCTACATTTTATTAACTTCGGAGAGATTCAATGATTTGTGTTGCAACATGCATATATATAAAAAGGGCATCTTTCACTATTGATTTCAACTTACTTCTACAGCAGATAGGTATTTCATATTAAGTAGAATGATGTAATTGATTATGTTGTTTTTAAATCCGAGGCTAACGCAAAAACTAAAAAAAAAAACCTTGCGCATCAGAACCGCTAAAACATAGATTTTTGAAGAAAATATCTTAAAAATGAGAGAAAAATTCAAACAAAACTTCTGTCGAAATATGTTTAAAAGTGTGTGGCATCCCGCATGAGAACTGTGAACGGGGAGAAACGTTAACACTGCATAAGTAAAAGGGTGATGGTTTGAAAGAATCATCTGATATTTCGCATCAAATTGTAAGTCCCATTTCGTAATTCGTCCACTGACTCGGATAATTTCGTTTAGTTTTCGCACCTTCTAGTCTTACACTTCATAGTTTTTGTTTTTGTAACTGTATTGTAAATTGTAACTGCTTAACTGTTAATTGTAACTGCTAAATTCTTTTTGCTTAAAACAGGTGCATTCTTATCTCAATATTAGCATCATGAGCAACTACATACGCAGCAATAACAAATTAATGAATAATTTCTGTAGAGACAATTTCTCACTTATACTGTTATTGAGACTTGTTTGTACAGTCAGTCTTAATCATACTCTCTATCGGACAGGTTCTCTGCGTGACAACGATAAATTCATTTAATAGTGTAAATTGTACATCAATTAAAACAAACACTTGTACATCAATTAAAACAAATTGTAATTTTCGAGACACATACAACTCGAGTTTTTATCGATTCTCAAAAACGCTTGGAAATTTTCCTTGGTCTTTTGAATCATATTTCAGTATTCGTTTTCGAAATAATTAAATTTATCAGTGAACATCCGTTAGATAAGTTACATTTCGGTGCAATTTGTCATATCACCAATTTCGTTCGTGTAAGAATTACGGTCAAAGCTCCTTTGTAAAAATTACCACGTGTTCAGTTTAAAATCGATACCAAGAATTCAAAATGGCTGAAGATGATGAAGAGAAACTAGACTCGAAGGTAACTTCAATGCAAAGGCGATATTGGAGTTACGAATTCAGCGTAGTGTGATCTTAAGTCAGCAAACCTGGATGAAAGCGTGAATCGACGGCATGGTGGATCTCACCGTATTTGAGACCAAAAGTAAGCTAGGACTTTTAGAATCACAATTCAAAAATTTTGAAACGGCTTAGCGACATTTAAAGATATTAGATACATATGAAACATAATTGGTCATCATCAAAAAACTTCGTCGGAGAAAATCACTTGATGGATCCGCCATTTTAAGCTCCACTTTCATTTCCGAGACTACTTCGTTAAAGCTTTATTTGCAGAAACTAAATCTGACGACCTTTCCTGGTTTGTACAGTGAGTGGATGGGGGTTTTTGGGATGTTTGAAAATATAATAAATTCAAACTGCCACCTTTTGTCGCTGGAAAAGTTTCAATATCTTCATTCTTCACTGACCGAAGAAAATGATGCTTAGGAAAAGGAGCTTTTGGAAAAACGCTTTGATAATAAGCCGTGTATTTTTGCTTTACACATCATCGAGCTTCTCGAAGTGAATCATTGTGATGAAGGAAAATATTGCCAATAGTTTTTGCCACACATTTCAGTGTCCAAGCTTGAAACTGAGTCTCGCTTCAAATGGCAGGAATTTTGCAGTAACTTCTCAAGTAGTGGCAAAAAACGAGAGCATTTATCCAAGATGCGAACGTTTCATGGGGTTTTTGGACCAACGATGCTCTGCGTTAAAAGTTGTTAGCGAAACTAAATGCAGCAACAAATCACTTTTAACAGCGATCAATAATTTTAAGCGGTCAAGCTTTTTTGCTGGTAACTTTTATGCTAGAACTAAATGCTGTTTGCATGACCCACGCAATGAACACACAGTGTTCATACTTTTCTGGATGGAAATGTTAAGACCAACCAAGCTCTTCCTCAAAATTCTCACGATCTGACGGAGATCGAAAGAGCGCCAACGACTCAATTATTATTGATTCGCCTGGCATCTAATAAAACTCAATTAACTACTTTAACAGAACAATCTCAAGCTGGTTCTACTAATGTGATTACAGTGAAATTGCCTGCTGAAATTTCATTGAACTGCAGAGCAATACTGGATAGCGGTTAGAGTTTAATCGTTGAAACTTCCGATGATATCCATGGATGAAAACGAAATTCAAAGGACAGGTTGATCAAGCACGAGTAGGTTAGGTTAGGTTGAAATCGCTGCCGATCCCCAGAGACCTGACGACCGGCACACATTGGCACAAGAGATGCCCGTTGTGATACCATACTAAATTACTGACCCTCTCCTACTCACTAAAATCAGGAAACCATCTGCTTCCTTTGATAAGACGGACTATCGCCTTTAAATGGACCGGGGACAGTTCCGTCTGGTTTGAGAGAAAGGGTGCACAAAGTGCCGCCAACCTTCTCCTTGCCAAAGCCGGGCACTGGCACATGAGATGGAGGACGGATTCCTCCTCATCCTCAGAGCCACAACTGCGGCCAAAATCGTTAAACTCTACGCCCAGTCATTGCGCGTGCCGCCCTATGAGGCAGTGGCCGGTTAGCACACCGACAGTGCAACGCAGAGCGCTGTTGCGAAATGGCCTCGCCACAGCTATCACCCAAGCACACAACCACAAACTTTGCGAATGCAGTGCTGCAGGTGACAGTCGAATGTATAGCAATGGCATTCGAAAACAAGCTTTGCCTATGCATTTGATTGTCGCGTGAATCACTGCATTGCATCGGGTTTGCTTACCTGAGTGCAGCTAATTTGCTACAACACTTGCATCAGCTGCGTTATCGGGCCAGCGAAAACGGGAGATGTTTCGTGCTGGTTGTGCAAAGACTTGTCGCCCAACTGAGCAACGAGAAAGAAAAAAACGGTACATGGTGGTAGCGGCAGACTGATTGCTCGAGAGTTGGTGCGGGAGGGACTCGGTTTTGAGTACTGGTAGAGAAGGGTGATTTCGGGATAGAAAGTTGGGTTTTGGAAACACGATCACTGGTCTGCGAAAAAAGAGAGATTTGATTGATTCAAGTGCACAATCGGAAAATTCGTTAAATAATTGTGCGTGAAGGTGATTATTTTAATGAATCAGTGTATTGCAAACACATGATTTTGTTGTGAAATTGGTTAAAGGATTAAAAGGCACTGAACGGTAAAAATGGCGGAACAGTGAAGATTGTTGTGTGAAGAAGGCAAAATTGATTTTTAAATTGAGAAAAAATTCGGTCTTGAATCTTGTGACAGAATGCTGGTGGCCGAGCTGATTACGGAGTGATTTGAATTGAATAAGATAAAACAAAAAGACCGTCAATAAGAGAAGTGTTGAGCATCTTAAACTTTATAGTACATATTAATGCGTTCGATATTGGACGATATGAAGGAGTTGCTTTGGTTTTCTGCACATGCATTAGGATCAGTGCATACATCGTGGAATTACTAATTCGAGATTACCGTTTGTTTTGGTGGGAAGAATTATTAATAAGAGTAGTCAAAGCAGAGCGGAAGAGGCATGTTACCGGGCCAGACCAGTCGTCTTGCTGGTAACGCTTGACGTGCAGAACGCCTTCAACTCGGCGAGGTGGACGGACATCCTTCGGGCCCTTGAAGGGAGGTTCCGTATTCCTGGCTACTTGCTGGCTATGATGCGGGACTACCTCAGGGACAGATGGTTGCTCTATGATACTGAGGACGGAGTCAGAAGGAGGCCTGTCACCTCAAGTGCGGCACAGGGGACAATCTTAGGACCTGACCTCTGGAACATCATGTACGATGATCTGCTGCGCCTGGAAATGCCTGCGGATGTGTTCCTGGTAGGTTACGCTGATGACGTCGCAGCTGTAATCACTTCTAGATCTGCCGATTTCGCTCAACTAAGACTTAAACAAGTTATAAGAAGTACGAATCAGTGGATGACTGAGCACGGCCTCCAGCTGGCAGTCTCAAAGACAAAGATTGTCATGCTGACGAAGCGGAGGATACCAACTGTCATACCCATGACGGTTGGCTCCGTCGGGGTCTAGACCAGCAAGTCGGTCAGGTATCTGGGAGTGACACTGGACACCAAGCGTATCCGCAGGGCATGTGACAGGGCTCTGGTAGTCGTCACTTCGCTGAGTAGGCTAATGGCCAACGTTGGCGGACCCAGTGAGACGAGACGGAGACTGCTGATGGTGACAACCAATTCCATCTTGCTATATGGCGCCGAAATTTGGGGAGATGCGCTTCGAACTAGGAAGTTCCGGAAGCGCATTGCCAGTGTCCAGCGCAGGGGTGCCCTGCGAATCGCGTGTAGCTACCGCACGGTCTCAGAAGAGGCTGTGATGGTTGTATCGGGAGTAATCCCGATCGATCTGCTAGCGCGAGAACGCAAGGAAGGGTACCTCTTTCGCTCAGAGCTGGACAGAACTGAGGCTTTGAGTGAAAGTGATAACGGACGCTGGACGGCTAAGCTAATTGGTCTTATTGAGCCTTGGCTTAACCGGAGCCACGGAGAGGTAAACTTTTACCTTTGTCCATTTTTGACAGGGCACGGTTACTTCAGGAAATACCTGAATAGAATGGGTAAGGTGGTCACACCGTACTGCCGGTACTGTGTGACTGAGCTCGATGATGCTCAGCACTCATTCTTTATGTGCAGTCGCTTCGTAAGTTTGAGGCGCACCATTGAGTCCACGATCGGCCTGGTAGCGCCTGAGACGATCGTGGATGCAATGCTGCGAAACGAGGAGAACTGGCGTACAGTCTCAACATACGTTGAGAAAGTGCTGCGTATAAAGCGGGAGGAGGGTTGCCTTACCGACCCATAAGCTGTGCTAGTTCTTGAAGTCCGTGGTTACCAATGGGTGAGTCAGCACGACCGGGTCGAAGCAGTGCTTAGGCGGGCCCCGACTCGGAACTTCGTGGGCTTGTAGATGGTCCTTTTTTTTAGTGAGTCAAACCTCACATACCCCGTGGTGATAGTTTACCCGGGGATCTGGTATGCAGATTTTTTTTTGCCATCTACACTAGGGAAAAAAAAGTCAAAGCGGTGATGTGACTGATCAATAGTTCCAGTCAATTAGTTTATCGAAGGGAGAAGTGATTTTCTTATACGAAGGTGATGTTAGCTATGTCGGAGAAAATTTGAATTTTCGGCAGCAGATGAGTACAGAAAACGCCAGCACAGAAAATTTTATTTAACGGTTAATATTTTTATTTTGGTTCATTTTTGAATTAACTCATCCATTTCATTTATTTAAATAATAGATTAAGTTCTTTTGCATCGATTTAATTTCATTCAATATCCAGTTTTACCGTTCGTGTAATAAGAAACTACATATTTTTGTATGATTGGTGTAAACCAATTCCGGCCGGGGCTGAGTCACATCTTTCTGTTGTTATTATTTCTTTATTTTTTGCACTATGAATTTTTTTTTTTTTTTGTTAGTGTATGGAATATTCTTTTCATTTTATCATTTTGCTAGTGCATGAGATAGTTTTTCATTTTAAATGTTGAAATTTTTGTTGAATTTTTATTAATGTTAAATTTCCTATCTATTTCTTTTTTTTCTTTTTATTTGTAATTTGGATGAGTATAATAAATGCAATGATTTGTGAATAATTCCGGATCTTTATAATGATTCCTACAGTTCTTCTTCCTTTCCCTGTGAAGTAAACTGTGTGTTAATTGTTGTATCGTCTGCGTGCCGTAGCACGAAGGTCAGGTTCGTCCCAAAAACCCACGCCGGACTGAGCTAGCTGGCAGGTTTGGCACGCGAGACAGACCCGAATCTGACCTAAATGAAATGTTGCACTGATAGCAGCTCGGTTGTCATAGTTTCGCAACAGCGCTTTGAGTTAAGTCTAAAAGCTGCCTGGTGCGATGCGCATCCATGGATAACCAGGACTGCCTTGCTATCGCACAGGATGATTCCCCTGCCCAGGACTTCATCTGTCCTCAAGATATTTTTCCCTGATGGCCAATTTCACCGATGCCATCGGTATTCCTATTATGGAGCAAGAGACCTCCGGTAACAAGGTTCAAAGCCTTGCTAGCTCATCGGCCTCACAGTTGCTCTGAAAACCCCTATGTCCAGGTACCCAAATGAATTGAACAACCGAATGTCTCGAAATCTCCCTTAGAGATGCACGGCATTCAGCAACAATGATGGACACTGTACAAGGACCAGCAAGGGACCTAATAGCCGCTTAGCTATCTGTGAAAATACCAATATTGACCCCAAATATTCGATTACATAGAAGCCAGTCAATAGTCTGAAAAACAGCCACAACCTCTGCCTGAAAGACACTACAGTGGTCTGGCAGACGGAGGGACAGCTTAAGATTTAGCTCATCCGAGTATACACCACACCCGATTCTGTTGTTAAGTTTAAAGCCGTCGGTGTACACATGAACAAGCCCACTTTCGAGAGTGACGACATTCATCCCTACCAGGAATGCAAGTTGTGAACTCCAGATCTAGTAGGCATTGCGGTGCGTTGTAGTCAACACCCGCTGGAGCGGGAACTCCATCGGCCAAAATTCTCGCATGGCTGACTTCTGTTCTATTCCATGCAGAGATGCAATTAAGTCTCACAGCAGGAAGATTGGCTTGCTGTAGGATAAGCAGTTTGGTTGGCAGTCAATGAAGCAGCACGAATAGTGACTTAGTAGGAGTGGATCGGAGCGCTCCAGTTACCAGCAGTGCACCCATCCTCCGCACTTTTTCAAGCTGCCGTTTACAGGTTGCCTTAAAAGCAGCCTGCCATCAGAATGCTACCCCAAACAATAGAATTGGCTCAACCACAGTAGTATAAACCAATCAACAGTACTAGGCTGTAATCCCCAATTCGCTCTTATGGCTCTTTCACAGCAGTAGAGTGCATTGAAAGCCTTCCACGCTCTTTCTGCTACATTGTAGGTCCATAGTAACTTTGAGTCAAGGATAAGCCCTAAGTACTTGACCTTCTGGCTCAGTCCAATGGAGACCCCATTTAGTTTGGGTAACTCAAATAAGGGAACTTTTTACTTTCTTGTAAACAGTACTAGCTTCGTTTTACTAGGATCCACATTCAATATTTTTTTACATGAAAATCGTGATCCTATCCAAAATTTTAAGCAATACAGAGTTCAGACTTATTGGACGATAGTCCTTCGGCTAAACATGCGAAACTTTTCCTGCTTTAGAGATAAACACAATTCTAGTTTCCCGCCAGCTGGAGGGAATATACGAGAAGCGTAGGCAAGCTTTGTAGATCTCTCTGAGCCATGGTAGCGATACTTCCATGGACTGCTGAATATCAGCCGCAAGGACGCCATCAAGCCCTGGAGATTTAAACGGCTCAAAGGAGTTTATAGCCCACCTTAGTTGAGAATTTGATATTCTGAACGGCGTTGTTGAACTGTGAGGTTGCTCCGTTTGATGCACCGCTTCTAGAGGGCAATGATTGCCCGGAAAATCCGCGTCCATAAGAACGTTTAGTGTATCTGCGCCCAAACTAGTCCAAATGCCCTCAGGGTTAATGATGCACCTCATAGCTTTCGGTGTCGTGCTTAAGAACTTGCAAAGGCGATTAGCCTCGCTGAGACTCTCTACGTTTCCACAGAAAGATCTCCACGAGGACCTCTTTGCCTTGCAAACGGCATACTTAAAAGCCTTGAGCTTCGTTTTGTACATCCACCAGTCATTAGACCTTTTCGAGCTGTTGAACTCCCTCCTACACTCTCTTCGCAGGGTGCGGATCCCCCTATTCCACCAGGGGAGGCTTGGAATTCCCCCTGACTATGGGTAGTTTACACGCTGCCCTAGACGCGGAATTGAGAGAACAAGTGAGGGTGTCAACCGCCTGATCTAATTCATGGTAGCAGTCAATGCTCTTGGAAGCATTTCCCAGTGAGGATCGGACCAGAACTTTCAATAAGATCGGACCAGAACTTTTCTGTTAATAAAGGCTACCCGCACATCAGAGCTGTGACCAGCCACGTTAAACGAAATGTACCTATGGTCGGAGTAAGAGCACTCCTGTAGAACTCTCCAGTCACGGAGCAAATGTGAGTGCCGCCCACTGACCAACGTAACTTCAAGAACCTCCTTACGATTTGAGGTAATGAAGATTGGTTCACTGCAAGTGTTGGTGATGGAAAGGTCTTGGGCAAGGATGAAGTCAAAAAGCTCCTCACCACGGCCATTTGTGTTGGAGCTACCCCATACTTCATGATACGCATTAGAATCAGCCCCTATAAAAAGAGGCACCCCGATTTTCATGCCTTCAGCCACAACACCCTTGAAACCCCGCAACGAGGGCTATTTCCATGATCGTGTGCCATGTAGGTAGAAACAAACCAGTATAATCTCTGATCGATTTCCACTGCGACAACCATGTTATCCTTGTCACAGAAATTGTGCAGTACAAGGACGTTAATGGTTTTCTTGGCAAGAATACAGACACGTGGCTTGTGCAAGCCGTCAGGTGCTATTTGTCTGTATCCATTGGTACGTAGCCCGCAAACCCGGTTTTTTGCAACCCATGGTTCTTGGATTAGGATTAGCTCCTCCTCTGTCTTGGACAAGCGGGGCAGCAGGGCAGCTGATGCTGACGCATGATTAGCAGCACCAGACAATTTCGTAAAAATTGCATCAACGGATGCTTCTATTTTGTATTCGTAAGCAAAGCATTACCTATACAAAAATATATTGACTTTTCATAGAGCATTTACATAACAATAAAAATAGCTTGGAAATTCATGAAAATAAACAAAATAATGCACCTAAAGAATTATATAACATTATTTATTACCGCCAAAGAAGTCATATAAGCTAGTTTGCTTTGCCTTCGTATAAAGTACATTAGCTTTTATTTTATTTCTTAACTCAAACACTGTTTCAATTAAACTTGGCTGATGAGCTCCGGCGTATTTTTTGAGAGACTTAAACAATTTAATGGCCTGCTTAGCGCTAGGAACTGGTATCACCGAACTTACTATTTCAAGATCAGCAGTTTCCTCTTCTTCGTCAGTTCGAATGCTCATAAGATCTTCTAAAATTCATTCCATACGATTGCCATCGAAAGAATAAAATTCATTTGGAGCTAATTAATAAACTTGAATGATTTGAGGCAAGACTGAAAACATTGAGTGTAAATTTACTTCGTCCGAATCATACAATGATGGCGTTAAGTTGAAAGGCGCTCGATGAAAACATTTTCTTATTGTATCTTCTGTCACCCGAATGAATCCACCTAATCGCATCTAAAATAGTTAATTTTCTAACCATTTTATAGGTTGAGCCGAAGTCAGTATCAATCAGGGATATTTAGTGAAGCAAAAGATTTTTCCGATAATGTAGCTTCGCACATTGGATAATGCCTTAGTCCAAAGGTTGGAGCTCTGATGTCAGATTTGAAGTCCAGAATGTTATTTGTACTTTCGAAAAAGAGGTCTGAAGTTTATGATTTGTAGCATTATCCAATAATATTAGTATTTTTCTCTCTTTTTTTTACATTTTTTTATCTATTTTATGCAAATCTTCCACCTTAATGGAATTTGTTTTAAAAATCCGTGCGGTTTTAGCTTCTCGCCTGTTGTACTACAGCATAGCAAAATGCTCAGTCTTTCATTGGCCAAGTCTTTCATTACACTTTTCATCTTTTGTCACAAGGCTTTTGGCTGGAAGCTGCCTATAAAAAAAACCAGTTTCGTCCACATTAAACTGGTCTTCGACCTATATTGCTCTAAAACGTCAAGTAATTTATGTCTTCAATGCGCTGCTGCTTCAAAGTCAACATTTGCACTTTCACCGGATAATGCTCTAAACTGGATCTTTCGCAACCAATGCTTTCACTTGAAGTAATGGACCAGTCACTGGGATATTTTTCGATCTGCATTTCTCAAAAAATTCCAGAACTTTGTCCTTGACAGGTTTGAGCTACGTCTTCTTCAATTGCTGTCTTCTTTGAAGATTAATATTTTGGTTAAATGTTATTAAAATTCACTGTTTATTCTTGATAATGTTGACGACTGTGGTTTTCGCTATTTTATATTTTCCCGCTAAAAATCGTTGGCATTTTCCTGCGTCGACTTAATCTCAAATTTCCTTTTTCGTAAGCAAATTTAGCTCTACACTTGACTTTCGTTGTTGTGCCGTTTTCCGCCTAGAGAAAAAAATCTTAAACAGAAATTCATTTCACTACAAATAATTTTCTACCAACCTAGAATGCAAAGCCAAACTTGAAAAAAATTAAATTTTGACTGTCACGGTGGCGAAATTATATATATTCATTATTTTCATTTTCTTTTCAATAGCCAGACAAATTTTTCATAGAAAAACCAAAGTGGTCAGTTAAGAAAGGTGCAATGTAATGTGGCGTTTAACAGACTTACGGTCAAGTTACAAGTTAGATAGGTGGTCAGCGTATGAGGGTTAGGGTTGCCAACTCTCCCGGAATTCCGGGATTCTCCCGGAAAAATACAGTTCACTTAAAAAATCTCCCGGCTCCCGGAATTCAGTTGATTTCTCCCGGAAATTTAACAAAAATTGCCTTCACGGAATTTTTATATTTTAATTCATACTTTATGCTCGCTTTTATATGCTTGTAAATAATACAATATTAATGATAAGAAATCGTAAATTGCACTATATTTGTACAATTGATTAAATAAAAGATCTGAGTGCTTCTCTATATGAGCCCATAAATAAGAATTAATTGTACGACGATTACTGTTTGCTGCGAGAAGTGTATGACCTTGTCGCAAGTAAAACAAAAAGGGAAGACTTGAGTTGGGTTAATTTTTTTGCAAAATGTAAAGAAGAATCGGGCAAAGAAATAAAAAAACTTGTTACATTCGCTCTATCGATCTCTATCGTAAATGTGGCCGCTGATCGTGTTTCCAGCGTAGTAAGCGAACTGTGATCAGTAGATATATAATACCAGTTCTAGCGCACTTAAGAAGAGCAAAAGGGGTGCAAATAAGAGGAGCAATAAGGATATGGTGCCTTCGATTATCGGCCCGCGCATGACATAAGCGATGATCTTTGAACTAATAAACAGCTCAACTGGGCTTTTAGCTCAACAGGATTGTTTATCAGTTCAACTTCCCTATTTATCAGCCCAACTGTGCTGCCAGCTCAACAAGGTTCTTTATTAGCTCAACAGGGTTGCTTATCAGTTCAGCTAGGCTGTTGATCAGCTTAACTGGGCTGTTTATCAATTCGAGAACATCGCTTACGTCATGCGTGGGATGCGCACCATGTCCTTATTGCTCCTCTTTGCTCCTCTTATTTACTATTCTATTGCTCCTCTTAAGTGCGCCAGAACTGGCATTATATATCTACTGTGGTGAAAAAATCGTAATCGGCTTAATGAAACACATGTAAAATCAGAAATTCAGGAATGCACAAATTTCAATTACACATGTAAAGAATTCTATAGCTTTATCCTTGCAAACTAAAGACATTACAAGCAACTCGTTGTGTAAAGAAATGTCGTTTTAAATAAATAAAATTATTTTTCACTTATTTTTTTATTTTCCTTCCGGATTTCCGATCCACTGAGTTGGCAACCCTAATGAGGGTGCATTCGTATTGGGAACGAATCGAGCTAGGAAAAACTGGTCAAATTAGACAGGTGGTCAGCTTGTGGAGGTGGTCAACTTCACAGGTTTCACTATATATATATATATATATATATATATATATATATATATATATATATATATATATATATATATATATATATATATATATATATATATATATATATATATATATATATATATATATATATATATATATATATATATATATATATATATATATATATATATATATATATATATATATATATATATATATGTATATATATACATATGGAAATATGAATTTTCGGCCAAATCGATTTTAATACTAATGTTCTTCTAACATTAGTAAAAATGCAGACTAAAATAATTCACCGGCCTTTTTTCTTTCCCTAAACTTGTGCGGCGGAACTGGTCATTAATTTGCACTTTAGTGAATTTTAACGCACTTTATTAAACTGAATAAATTACTAGATTCTAGCAAAATACTAAGCCATCAATGATGCAGATAGCACGATGTATTTAAATGACTCAATTGACAAACGTTCACTTCTACTCTCAAAAAAAACTGCAAATATCTCATATGTGCAAGATATAAGTGCAACGTTCTGATCATGAGAGTTTTTCCACACAAAGCAAGAATTTCAAATACGAAACTGTTTGAAGTAGAGTTTGTTTCTCATATAAAGAATGCATGTCTGAAACATGCAAGTTATAACCGCTGCAGCCTGATAAAGAGAAAAAAGAAGAACATTAGTATTAAAAACACTTTGGCCAAAAATTCATATTTCTATATGTATAAATATATATATATATATATATATATATATATATATATATATATATATATATATATATATATATATATATATATATATATATATATATATATATGTATATATATATATATATATATATATATATATATATATATATATATATATATATGTATATATATATATATATATATATATAAATATATCATCAACAAATTTCAGTGAAAAATTCTCAGGAACGCGCCATCCGATTGAACTGAAATTTTCAGGACACATTGGTGTATATGCAAAATAGTGCCAGGTTTCACAAAAAGTTATTAATTTTCAACCCTTTGGCGCCGGCGGCCATTTAAGTGATATTTTCAATATATCTATTATTCCGTACACAAATAATTTGTGCAAAAATAAAGTTGACGAAATAAATTTCGAATGTGTTTTACATGTGAATCGGATAATGTTTTGGAATTTTTTAACCCCATGTGTGCGCTGAGTGCCTAAAAAAAGAACGGGAAAATTCGAAAAATTTTAAATTGCGATAACTTTTGACAAAGCTATTCAATCAATACCAAATTTTTAGAACGTATTGGTATTATTTAGTTGTAGATTTGTGTATGTTTTAATGAGCGTGCTGACAACCCTGTAGCTTGGGCAATTACTGAAAGTGAAGACCTCCAAATCATCGTCTCTCTTGAAAAAATGCCGTTTCTTCAAAAAAAAGTCTTTCATATAAAAATTTTGTGCTTTATTTACATAGACAAAAAATAAAATTTGATATGGTATAACGGGCAAGCCTGGTAGCCCTTGCCCAATTTACCTATATTTTTAGCATCAAAGACTTCTGTTCACGGAAACTCACGATCCGATGAGCAGAATTAATTGAAATTTGCAGACTATATTAACCTTAAAAAAGAACTAGGCCTGATAGAAGTGATTTTGAAATGCGGGTGATTCTGTGCCAGTGATGCCATCTTGAAAAATCACTAAAAAAGATAGCTGCTTTTAGCCCTGTAAATTCTGATTGAATCGTTCGATTTTTACGAAATTCACGCAATAGCTGAACTTTATCTTAAGCCACGTTTACTAGAAATTTGGTTGAAAAATTCGGTTGGAGCTGCCAGCTATGATAATTTTGGTGTCTTAAATTTGAAAAAAATAAAAATTTTGAAGTGAAAACATTCAAACCATCGAATATCCTAAAAATGTCCGTTTCTTACAATAAACCCAATCTGTATACAAATCTTATGCTTTATCTACACGTTCAAATTAAAACTTTGGAAATTTCATGTCGGACAAGAACGGTAACCCTATCCCAGTTAACCTATATTTTTAGCATCAAAAACTTCTGTTCCCGGGAGCTCACGAATCAATAATTAGATACAATTGAAATTTACAAAATGCATTGGACTTAAGTAGGACCAGGTCTGATAGAAACGATTTTGAATTGTAGGCAACTCTGTGCCAGTGGTGCCATCTTGAAAAATTACAAAGAAAAAAACTGCTTTTTGCCCTATGAAATGTGAATAAGTTACCAGATTTTCATGAAATTGTCACAGTAGCTGAACCTATCTCTAAACTCTGTTTGGTAGAACTTCGGTTGAAAAATTCGATTGGTGCTGCCAGCTATGGTAGTTTTTGTATCTTTGGTTTTGAAAATTCACTCAGAAAAATAAAACTTTTTGCCCTATAACTTCCAGTGCAGTCATGGAATCAATACGAATTTCATACAATTAATGGAACCCATTATAAACATTATTCAGGCCAAATTTGGTTGAAAGGCCACGATAGCGTTGGCAGCTATTGTTGGATTTGTGTTTGTTTGACATTTCTTTATTTAGCGGTTTTATCGTAGAATTTTCAATTGGTAATGATATTGTAGTGACAATAAATCCCAAATATTAGACTTTCGATTATTTGAAAAAACTCGCTGCAGGTAACCCTAAATTTTTTATACTCCTATAACTTCGAATGTAATATAACAACGTGAAGCAAATGTGATATATTCTTGGCTTTGATACTGGCGAAAGGTTGCCAGCACGAGTCGGTTGTGCTACTTTTGTATCAATAAATGCTAACAGTTAGTATTCAAGCCGGAAACATTTACAATGAAAATAAATGACCGATGTTTCAATTCCCAAAGTTCTGCACATTTTTCGGATCGCAGCCCGAAACACCAACTTCAGTTACAGTGCGTCAGGCACTGAGCATTTTCTTCATTGATGTTATATGAGATGCTGCTTTCAAAATTTTGTGAAACAAGCAACAAGAAGGGGGGGGGGGGTGAATAAGGCGCTATGATGTCTACGCTCACCGTGACAAATACGAAAGTTTAACTTTGATAACAAAAACTCAGAGCTCACGATTCGCGACTTCGCAGCGAATAGAACTTTGGAATTTTGATGTATATTTTCAAGAGTGTCCATGGTCAACAATTGCCAGCGGCTTTCATAAGGAGGTAAATTAAAAGAATCAGACCAGCAGAAGGAACTAAAAACAAAGATTAAGAATCGTTTTTGAACAGATTCAATTCGATCAATTTGCTCCTTATAATATAGAGACCACATACCCATATTCAAGGATCGGGCGAACCAGAGAGCAGAACAGGATTTTTGTCATCCGAATGTCATTGGATTCTTTAGACCGCCTCTTTAAGAAGCCAAGTGCACAGTTGGCTTTTATTATTATTGACTCAATGTGGTCATTGAAAACTAAAGTAGAATTTAATAGAACACCTAAATCTCGAACTTTATTGGAACGGGTTAATACAATATCATTTAAAAAGTAATTGAAATTAATGGGACTTGATTTGTGGGAGAAAGAGACAACTGAACATTTGTCAGCATTTAGTGAAAGACGGTTTAGAGCGCACCATTTCGAAAAATTTGACACATTGCATTGCAGGATTGTACAGTCGTCGAGTGATGGTATTATATTGAAAATCTTTGCTTCACCAACGTAGAGTAGCGAAGGTAAGCGAAGGTGAGAAGACCGTTAGTATAAATATTGAAAAAACTCATACCGAGGTGGCTGCCTTGTGGCACACCCGAAGTGGAGATGATCTCAATGGATAGAGTGACACGAAATCAAACGTTCTGTTTGCAATCTGTGAGAAAGGATTTAATTCAGTCAATAAAATTATAAGGGAATTCAAGAATATGCAGTTTATATATAAGAATATTATGATCCAGCTTATCGAAAGCCTTCGTAAAGTCAGTGTGAATGCAGTAAACTTGTTAACCTTCTTCAATTGCAGGGATGACTAGATTTGCAAGTTCGTAAAGATAAGTAGTGGTAGATTTGCCTTTAATAAAGCCATGCTGGTAAGGCGAGATAAATGCCTTAGAGTAGAAAGATATCGCCTCGGCAACTATAGCTTCAAAGAGTTTGGCAGCGGATGGTAATTTAGCGATTGGTCACGACATCTCTACTACTTTTCTTGTGAATTGGAGTTATAGATGAATATTTCCACAAGTTTGGAAAAATGCCAGAAAAAATGAATAAATTAAAAATTTGAGCCAACAGGGGTGAGAGAGAATCGGCGAAACGCTTAAGGACTATGGTCGGTAAACCATCAGGGTTAGGATGAAAACTATTGTCAACATGAGATATATGCTTTAGTATAGTGGCACTGTCGATGTATAGGTCTTTCATTATCAGCGTCGTTTTAGGAGAGTCCATTATGTAATTGAAATTAGTAATGTCGACGTCATAGGTAGGTATTCCACACGCAGATCAGAAGTAGTCTGCAAATAAGTTAATAATAGCGAGCGTGTTATTAATGACCATGCCGTCAGAGATGAAAGAACAAGGGTATCCGTCACGATACAGTTTTGAATTTACAAATTCCAAAAACGTTTAGGATGTCTTATGAAAGACTTCCTTAGCTCCTCCATGTAGTTTCAGTAGGCAGATGAGGTTTTAAATACAAGTGTTTTTCGTAATTCCTCTTAAACTTCACAGTCGTCTTCTGAACGCGATGAATTGTACACTTTCCAAGCCCAAATTTTCAAATTTTTTAGATTGATTAAATCTGTTCTCATCCATGGAAAGCGTTTCAAAGGTACAAAGTTACTCAATGGAACACAGCGAGCAAAGCAACCAAATAAGATGGAATTAAAGTTTATGATAGCAACGTTTGTCAGATTCATTCACAACCGAAGACAAGTCGCATTCGGTTAGGACTCCACTCAGTATATCAAAGTCGACTTTCTTGAAGTTAAATTTGTAAAGATTAACAAAGTTAAACTCAGTGAGTATATCGTCTTTAATTTGAAAAGCTATATGATGAGCTGTATGGTGAGTAGATTCAACAAAAAGAGGAGATGATTAGGTCCAAAAGTCGTCCGCTTGTGTAGTAAATACAGTTGATCTGCTTTAGTCCAGTTAAAAGTACGGAGTCAATGAAGTAAGTATCACGTCGGTTATTAGACGAAGGAAGGTAATGTTCATCATTGTCAGAGAGCTGTCACTCTACATGTGGTACATTGAAATCCCCTATAAGAATGAGATCGTCGGCGGGCTCCATTATACGGCATAATCGGTCAGGTTGTACGCCAAATCATATGTAGAGCTTGGTGCGAATGGTGGGATGTATACTATTGCCACGAAAACACGCCTCTGATCAATGTTTAATGTGATACACACGTATTCAAGGTCTCTAATATCAAGTAACTCAAAACGGGAAACTGGCAGTTCTTTTTTTACAGCGAGTAGTACACCACCGCCAGCAGGAGCATCGGGACAGTCAAGATGGTGGTCATGGCGAAAAACTGTTGAATAGCTATGCATCATTGATGTTTTCGCACAGCCAGATTTCAGTTAATCCAATTATGTCAAACTCTGACACTGATGAAGTGATGTAAAAATTATTAATTTTGGAGCGCGTACCCTCTAAGTTGACATAGTGTGCCGAGACTTCCATTGTCCGTTTTTCGAATAATGGCCAAATGTTTTCACGCCTTGATGTTGATGCTTAGGGACAAACTCCCTGATGATGAAAGAGGAAGGCCAGTAGCTGCTACATGCGATAGTGTCGAAGCACCACTCAGACATGATGGCTTTCAATGAAGACACACGCTGATGGTTCCCGATTTTCATACAGGATAGATATTTAGCTGAAGCAAACGTTTTCGTGTATTGAAGAATATTGTTATATCCCGTTTAGCCGAAGACACGACAATTGATGATGTCTTAGCATCAATTGTCGTGTCTTCGGCTAAACGGGATATAAAAAAACTTTCGGTTGCAACGCAGCCTTGAATGAACAGGAGTAGGTATGGTCATTGATGTCTTTCCGTCCAGCAGTAGCGATGCTTGCGATAACTGGTGCTTTCTCTGCATTCTCAGCTGATGATCCAAAAATCTATTCACCAATAAATACACTGTTAGAATTTGAGGTCTCGTATTCTTTCACACTAATTTCTGTAAAAATATTCATTGTTTTATTGTCATCTTTTTGAGTCGCCGATATATTGGGAACTGAACTGGAGAGTTCTGTAGATGAAGTGTTCTTCAATTGTTTTCGTTTTTTCTCTTTTAATTTAGTTGACAGTTTTTTTGATGTAACGGAAGGAGTATGTATGCTATTAGATGCTGGCGTAGCGGTGTCAGTGAATGGACATATTAGTCTCGCGGCCAAAACTGCGGCGGGAAGTTTTTGTAGGTAATGTAAAGCAACCGTTGAGATCCAAAATTAGTTTTTCAACCTTAATTTTTAAAGACTAGAGGATACCGATTGCCTTTGTTTCTGAAAGTAGCAAATTATGAGTGCAAGGCAACGTGTGCAGGTCGATGATCGAATCATTTAACATTCCTGTTTTATTTTCAAGTGCTTTGATTTTCCCTTGCATTGAATCAAACTTATCGTTTAGGATGTCGATTTTACGTTTGACATGTTTAAAGGCATCTAACTGTGCACGTATATCGAACGAACAGTGCCTCAAAAAAAAGGCGAGAGAGCTATAGAAATGTTGTGGATTCAATTGACAATTGTGGTGTTGTCTTCTTTTAATGACTCGTTGATAGTACAAACCGTTTAAATATTTGAATTTGTAGGCTTTTGTAGCCGCAACACATGAAGTGGCTTTATTTCGATACAATCTTGGTAGGTAAATGTCGTTAAAGATGGTGACCTGGGGGCCAATTTGGTACAGGTAGCATAAAACGATTGCTCACATATACCGTCGCATGATATAGATTTTATTTCGGTTTAAATTGTTTTGCCACAGCTACCACAAGCTGTAACGCAAGTGCTGGATGAGTGGTATAGTTCCATTTGTTATTTAGCGTTATGGTAGAGATCATTGCTTCAAAATCGAAACCGATACTTGATGGTAGGAATCAGACCCTTAATGACAATGAGAGGGTTCTGGTCTCCAATAATAACGATTTTCACTAAATACCACGAAATTGTCATCTAGGTAGAGCTGGTTGTATTTTTGAATTTTAAGTTGATTATTTCCAAATGTATGTATATTATATTATTTCAAGTTTATTTTGTCTTAGTGTGAAATAACTTTCATATTTTTTTTTATAAAAGCACAAGATCTGTATAAGAAAAGTAAGCCAAGACCGTATTCACTGCGCTATGACTAATGTTACAAGGTGGAATAGTAACAATGCATATGAACACCAGGCTGTTAATGCATTTAAGTTTTTGAAATGAAAGAAATTTACTGTAATTTTAAACTTCTTTGTTTAAGCACATTTCTTACCGAAAAGACGGAAGGCTGGTCCATTCTTTAGGAAATCCCCAAGAAGTGCCTAATTGTATTTCTTTTTGTCACTGAAAATGTTATATAAGGTCTTAAAAGTAGAAAATGATTATTAAAAACCACGCCGAGTGAGTTTGTCACGAAATTAGGCACTTTAACGATTTTGGAGCACTTTTAACCGTGTTTTTATCAAATTTTGGCATTGACGGGCTGAAATACTGTTTTAAATACCCAAGCAATATTTTGTTAGCCTCGATTTCTAAAGAAAAGCATCAAAAGATGATTTTCGAACCATGGACTTCTATTAACTTGGAGAAATGCAAATTTCTACGACATTCAGTTAAATTCTTAGGTCATGAGGTTTCGCCGAAAGACACTAAGCCCTCCCCAGATCGGTTTGAGGCAGTATCTTCAGCTTAACTTCGCAAAACAGTTAAAGACCTTAGATAATCTGTAGAAATGGTTAATTTATATCGTCGCTTTCTTCCTTGCAAAGCTGAGACGTCTATCTTTGCGGCTCTAAGAAAATGGCGCTCAGTTAATCGACTGGTCAACACAAACTAGCAAAGCTTTTGACCAAGTCAAGATATGTACAACGGGAACCACTGCATTGTCCTCTCCAGACTCAAACGCCAAGCCAGGTCAATTTGTAGCCTCATCGGATACCGCCATCGGTAAAATGCCAGGGCTCCTGGTAACTTCGTGGTTTTTACTCGCCCGAACAAAGTGATGCACAAAAAACATATAAAGCATACAACCGCGACCTCTAATTGGCTTATCAAGAAATTCGTTTTGTTTTTGGAGGCCCAGAGGTTAACACTATACACCGACCACAAACCACTGACTTTTGCTTGCAAACAAAAGCCAAAAAAGGCCACAACTTTACAACTTAGACATTTAAGTCTTATAAGTGAGTTCACTTCTGATATTCAGAATACCACTGGTTATAACAACGTTGTTGCAGGCACACTTTCTCGTCTAGAAGAAATCATTCTTTCCAGTACTCTTGACTTTGCTGCAATTGCCTCGTCCCAAGCTTTGGACGCAGAGTTTTAGAAGATTCTAACGGTCTCAAAATTCGTTTTAAAAAAACAACTAATCTTTGGCACCAACATTGAAAGATTTTATTTAGTGTCTGGCCCAACCATACGACCTTTTATATGCCTGTTGAATTCAGGATAAAAATGCTCATTCCGGACCACAATATTGCTCACGCTGGTATTCATCCTTCACAAGAGAACATTGCAACCGAATTCTTCTGGCCTTCGATGAACAACGACATTGCCACTTGGGCCTTTAAATGTCTATCTTGTTAAAAATACAAGATATTTGGACAAGTGAGCAAACCTGTGTCGACCTTTTCTACGGTCCCCGAACGTTTTAAGTCTTATCGTCATAGTTGGTCCCCTAGAACACTCAAAGTGATACAATTACTATCTCATCATAATCGACCAATGCACGCCTTGGCCTGAAACAAATCCTTACGCCAACATTATTGTCAAGTCCTGTGCTTTTGCTTGACAAAGCTCCTGGATTGCTAAATGTGGAGTTCCCCAACCGAGCAGACAATTCGAGTCAACATTCTATACTGAGCTTCGTCGACTCTTGGGCTTCAAACGAAATTAAATCAACGTGATGCAAATCATACCAACGGTTTCTTTATAAGGTGGCACCGTCCTCTTAATTTGACTATCATGGGCCACAACGATGCGTGCTGGATCAAAAGACTACCCTTAATTCTTCTTGGACTACGATTTCATATCGGAAAAAATTCACAACGTCACTGCAATAACTCTTATACGGAGAGAAATAACGTCTTCCAAGTGATTTTCTTCATGAAAATCATAGGAGGATTAGTCAAACCAACTTTGCCTCTGAGCTTTCGGCAGCTATGACAAAACTCCGGTCGGCGGATGCAAAACGTAATTCGACACCGAAGATATTTATTTTCAGATAACTTGACTCTTACTCTCAAGTCTTCGTTAGACTTGATTCTGTTCGTCCAACACTTTTTTCACCGTATGACAGTCCTTTCAAAGTCCTAGAGAAACATTCTAACTGCTACAATCTTGACACCAGAAACAAATCAGTCAATGTTTGTATTAGCAGGTTAAAGCCCTGTTACATGTCGTCCCCTACAAAACCTGTTGACAAACCTCTCAAGAAGTAGCAACTTTCGCATAGAAACATATCATTCCTGCCTTGATCTCCTAAAATGAGACCAGCAACGAAAGTTTTTTTTTTGCACCATACGTCTTGCTCGCTGGTAGAAAATACTTTCCTACGTCTCGCGGCAGGGGATTATTGTGGATACACTTACATTAATACACATCTCTCCACATACAATTTACAACTCTTCACATATCCTGTACTTTTCACCAAATCAAAAAATTATCTCATACACATTTGGAACACGGTCAAATTTCATTCAATAAATTCTATTTTTAAGAAAGCTATTCTCTGACAAAAAAATAGGTATATTTAAAATATCACTCAAATGGCCGCCGGCGCCAAAGGGTTAATGATTATTAACTTTTTCTGAGACTTGGCACTATTCTGCTTATACGCCAATGTATCCTAAAATTATCAATTCAATCGGATGGCGTGTTCCTGAGATTTTGAGATTTTTTCACTGAAATTTTTTTATGAGTTATATATATTTATATATATATATATATATATATATATATATATATATATATATATATATATATATATATATATATATATATATACATATATATATATATATATATATATATATATATATATATATATATATATATATATATATATATATATATATATATATATATTTATAAATATATATATATATATATATATATATATATATATATATATATATATATATATATATATATATATATATATATATATATATATATATATATATATATATATATATATATATATATATATATATATATATATATATATATATTGTTGCAGACTATTAGAGGTCTATTCTTGCAGGGTCTATTCTTGAACGATTCCTTAATTAAAAATGCTGCATTGACGGTGGCTCGGCGGAGAAGTCGTCTTGCAACAAATGGCGCCCAAATATAGGCTTATGGCAAATGTTTAAAGTTGTTTTAATTTTGATATGTTTTTTGGCAAATGTGCTTTTCGGCTGAGGTGGCAAATGTTCGGCAAGAGTATTCTGTTGCCTCAGCCATATTTTTTTTTTCTCTCTTTGAATTTCTTGGGTTGGGGTTGTAATTCTTATCCTGACAATGGCAATTTTCTTATCATTTTTCTTTCTTATCTGATCAATGGCATGTTTCTTATCTTTTCAGTTGTCGAGCGGTCGTCAATGCAGCATTGGCGCCCAACTCGTGCTACTGTGGTTGTCCTTATTTGTTGAACAAAGCTTGGCTCTATAATTTTGATCCAGATTTTTGTGGCTGCTGTAGTCATGCTCAGGGTCTAAGAACTCTTGTTCTAAGAAAGAGCTGTATTTGAACTTTTATGCACCTGAAAGCATATACTTTCTGTGATGTCTGGCCAGTCTGGTCTCCATCTCTGTCCACCTGTAAGGGTGTTGTTAATGTATAACTTTTTGAACAAGATGCGAGACTAATAGAGGGTTAGTCGTCTCGGATCAACCACAAGAATCTGAAAGTCCTAAGTACTCCTTATTCCCCTTTATTCATTTCGTGTTAAATTTCATACCATTTCCTTTCCAGTCTTTAGTTCCTACCACGAAGAGAATCCGTGAGAATCATTACTTTTTTGTATGGTCTTAAAGTAACTATAAACGTGGTAATTTTTTTTATCGTTTGATTCATTGCGTATTTATCTAATATCTCTGCATATAATCGTGCTAACAAATCATAATATTTGAAAAAGAATTTGAAGTATACAGTTTTTACCTGAAATGGATTGAGGATTTGCTTTGGTTGAGAGAAAAAATAAGTCTTTGTGAATAACGCTGGTAAATTTTCACTAAGTTGATGTTTCTCTAAAAAGTAATACGTTATAACTACTTATTATCTTGATCATTCAGTTGGAATATTTACATACCAATTAATATTTGCTTCTTCTATTGAGCTCTGTTGTTGGTCTCAATATTCTTGCTATTTATTTAAGATTAGCTCACGCAAATTCTGAGCGACTCTTCTTAAAGAAGTTCATTGGTTTTTTGGTCTGAACTTAGTAATTTGGTTGATTGAAGTTCGTGATTTTTTTTATTAATTTGAGAATTTGGAATCAGTAATTTCAAATTATAATCTGGGATAATGCGTCGAAGAACGAATAGCTGGGACCCCAGCTATACACCCTTCCAACGCCAACTTGAACGCCTGAGTTAATCACCTTGGGTTGCTCAAGCCACTCAAATGGTCAATACTGACCGTTTAGAAAAGAGACAAAAGCAAGAAAAGAGATCCAATAATCAATCGAACTTGTTGGAGCATATAGGTGATTCAGGCAGTCAGGAACCTTCAAGGGTAGTCTTCCGGGAACCTCCAGAAAATAATAATAGTATAGGGGCTAATTTGCCTATGTCAAAATGGAACCTTACCTTCGATGGTTCAAATTCTGGTTTGCCTGCTAGACAATTTATGTTTAGAGTCTTGTCACTGGCTGAAAATTATAAGGTTGCGTTTAAAACTTTGGCAACAGACTTCCATTTATTGTTAAAGGGGCCGGCCGCTGATTGGTACTGGCGATTTTGAGAGTTGAACTACCCTCTTTTATGAGGCCACTTGCGTCAGGAGTTTCTGGAACGGTTTAGTTCGTGTCATTCAGATATAGATGTTCGGCGAATGTTGGATGCACGAATTCAGAAACCTGGGGAAGTGTTTCAGGATTTTTATGATGCACTGGAAGGAATTTCATTACAATTAACTGTGCCACTGTCTGATCTGGATTTTCAATGTGTAGTATTTCGCAATATGGCACCAGCACTAAGAGCTCATTTAGCTGGAGTTGATTTTA
The DNA here is from genome assembly GCA_947369275.1 of Nemotelus nigrinus. Classification (NCBI taxonomy): domain Eukaryota; kingdom Metazoa; phylum Arthropoda; class Insecta; order Diptera; family Stratiomyidae; genus Nemotelus; species Nemotelus nigrinus. The sequence goes on from OX376374.1 coordinate 88,262,765, forward strand.
GGTCCATGAGGGATTTAGTTAAACGATGCTGCATAGTGGAGGCTGAGTGGAAACTTTTGGGGTGGAATGCAGATCGCGACACTAATCCTCGACTGCGTGAGGTACATGAACTACGTGTACAGGAGGATTCAGAAGACCGTGATTACTCAGGCTTTAGAACGGTACGATCTCAACATCCCATTTGGTATCAAGGACTAACAGCATCAGAGGCACCCACCAGACCGAGAATTGAAGCATTGCAGACTAGTGCCAACCCCGTTCCAGTTAGGAGTCAACGAGCTGATGGACAAGCAAGTTACCGAGTATATTGGAACTGCAAAGATTTGGGGCATGGATTTATTGACTGTCAAGAGCCAGTACAGCGAGTTTTCTGTTTCGGTTGTGGTAGAGACGGAGTAGTAAAACCCAAGTGTCCTAGATGTCAGTCGGGAAACGTCGACAGGAATGCGGTTCCAGCGGAGAGGTCGCACATTCCTGGTATTTCTCCGGCAACCCGACCAGTTATGACCGAGGCCGCTACCAACGTGGACCCGGAGTTGAGACGACGACCGTAAATAAAGAAACGAATCGACCAAGTTCATCGAATACGACAGATTCGCAACCCTCTTTATCATCAACTAACTGTGAACTTGAGGAAACCTACAGTTCGTACGGTCGTGGCGGTACTTTACCCAGAGGCAATTTTTGAAACGAGCTTGTGTGGAGTCGATCGTATCCACACCTGGCGATAATCGGCCTTTTGCGGATATCTATATTAAGGGGCGAAGACTCACAGGTCTACTAGATAGCGGGGCCAGTGTTAGTATTTTGGGTGCAGGAGCACTTGAACTAGTCGATGAGCTGGATTTGTATGTACACTGCATGTAGACTGCAGTTCGAACTGCTTCAGGTCAGAAGGCGTCCGTACTTGGCTATATTAGTACGTTGGTACAGTTCAATAATAAAACTAGAACGATACGTTTCTTGTTATGCCCTAGTTTGACCAACCAAGTCTATCTTGGCATAGACTTCTGGGATGCATTTAAAATTGTTCCACATTTTTCCGCTATTGAAACTCAAGTTGCGGACTCATGTTTCCACCAATCGTCTTCAGCAGATAAGCAGAAGCTAGATTTCGTCATACATCAGTTTCCGTCCTTTAATAAAATAGGTTTGGGCAGAACAAATATTCTGTCGCACGCCATCGACACAGGCGAGGCCCAACCTATTAAACAACGTCATTACGCAGTTTCACCTGTCGTGCAGAAACTGATGTATGATGAGTAAGATCACATGTTGTCTCTGGGGGTAATTGAAGAAAGCAGAAGTGCGTGGAGTTCGCCAATCACCATCGTAAGGAAGCCAGGAAAAGTGCGGTTATGTTTGGACTCCAGGAGACTGAATGAGGTCACCGTCAAAGATGCTTATCCCTTGCCACTGATTGAAGGGTTATTGGCTCGTCTTCAGTCCACACGATTTATAACAAGCCTTGACTTGAAAGATGCGTTTTGGCAAATTCCGCTTGAGGAGAAATCACGAGAAAAAACCGCTTTTTGCGCCCCAGGTCGACCCTTGTATCATTTCACCGTTATGCCGTTTGGGCTGTGCAATGCCCTTCAAACAATGTGCAGGCTGATGCATAAGGAAATCCCACATGAATTGCAGGATCGGGTGTTCGTCTATCTAGATGATTTGCTCGTAACCAGTTCAACGTTTGATGAGCACTTGGCGCTGCTTGCCAAAGTGGCCAGTTTGTTAACTTCAGCAAATCTGACGATCAACGTTGAAAAAAGCAAGTTCATCCAAAAGGAGATTAAATACCTCGGTTATGTAATTGGTGCTGGTATCCTAAGACCGACCCAGAGAAAGTTTCAAGCATCATAGCCTACCCACAGCCCAAATCGGTTAGGTTAGGTTAGGTTAACGTGGCTGCCGATCTTCAGAGGCCTGACGACCAGCACACGTAGGCACAGGAGAGGCCCGTTGTGATACCACAATATTCTAGTGACTCTCTTCTACTCACTAAAGTCAGGAAACCATTTGCTTCCTTTGAGAAACCGGACTATCCCCTTTAGCTTTACTTGGGAGAGTTCCGTCAGGTTTGAGAGAAAGGGTGCACCAAGTGCCGCCAGTCTTCTCCTTGCCAAAGCCGGACACTGGCACATGAGGTGTAGGACGGTTTCCTCCTCATCCTCAGAGCCACAGCTCCGACAGAAGTCATTAAACTCTACGCCCAAACGTTGTGCATGCCGTCCTTTCAGGCAGTGGCCCGTTAGAACGCCCACAGTGCAACGAAGGGCGCTTCGAGTTAAGCCTAAAAGCTGCCTGGTGCGATGCGCATCCATGGATACCCAGGACTGCCTTGTTATCACACAGGAAGATTCATCTGCCCAGGACTTCTTAGCGTCCTCAAGATATTTTTGCCTTATGGCCAGTTTGACCGATGTCATCGGTATACCTATTGAAAAGGAGCAAGAGACCTCGGGTAGCAAAGTTCCAAGCCTTGCTAGCTCATCGGCCTCACAGTTGCCCTGAAAACCCCTATGTCCAGGTACCCAAATCAATTGAACAACCGAATGTCTCGACATCTCCCTAAGAGATGCACGGCATTCAGCAACAATCTTGGACATTGTACAAGGACCAGCAAGGGACATAATAGCCGCTTGGCTATCTGTGAAAATACCAATATTGACCCCGAATATTCGATTACACAGAAGCCATTCAACTGCCTAATAAATAGCCACTACCTCCGCCTGAAAGACAATACAGTGGTCTGGTAGACGGAGGGACAGCTTGAGATTCAGCTCATCTGAGTATACACCACTCCCAACTCTATTGTTTAGCTTTGAGCCGTCAGTGTACACATGGATAAGCCCATTTTCAAGGGTGATACCATCACACCATTCCTCCCTGCATGGAATGCGAGTTGTAAACTCCAAATCCAGTATGCATTGTGGGGCGATGTAGTCAACAACCGCTGGTGCGGGTACTCCCTCGGCCAAGATCCTCGCATGACCGAACTCTGTCCTATTCCATGCTGAGATACAATTTAGTCTCACAGCTGCAAGATTAGCTTGCTGTGAGATCAGTAGGTTGGTTGGAAGCCAATGTAGCAGCACAAACAGTGCCTTAGTAGGGGTGGAGCGGAGCGCTCCAATTACCAGTAGTGCAGCCATTCTCCGCACTTTTTCAAGCTGCCGTTTGCAGGTAGCCTTAAGAGCAGCCTGCCACCAGAACGCCACCCCAAACAAAAGAACTGGCTCCACCACAGCAGTGTAAAGCCAAGCAACAGTACGAGGCTGCAATCCCCAACTCGCCCCTATGGCCCTTTTGCAGCAGTAAAGTGCGTTGAAAGCCTTCCGAGCTCTTTCTGCTACATTGTAAGTCCATAGTAACTTCGAGTCAAGGATCAGCCCTAAGTATTTGACCTTCTGGCTCAAGTTAATGGAGACCCCATTCAATTTGGGTAACTCAAAATCAGGAACTTTGTACCTCCTTGTAAACAGCACTAGTTCCGTTTTATTAGGATTCACATTCAAGCCGCACTCACGACTCCAACGCGAAATTATGTCAAGAGAGTGATTTAACCTCTCCGATAGCGTAGATAAATACGTTCCCGACACTGAAACAGCTATGTCGTCTGCATAAGCAATCACTTTGCAGCCGGCACGGTCCAGCTTCCTTAGAAGAGTATTCACCATGATGTTCCACAGCAGGGAAGAGAGAACTCCACCCTGAGGTGTGCCCGTGCTGACTCCTCGTCTTATGCTGGCATTACCCAGCGTAGAGATTACAACTCTACTTTTGAGAAGCTGCACAATAAAAGCAATCAGCCGTTCATCCACATGCATTACCGAGAGAGCCTCAACAATTGCGTTAGAATTAACGTTGTTGAAGGCCCCCTCGATGTCCAGGAAGACAGCAAGCGTATATTCCTTTAGAGCAAGAGATTTCTCAACTTGGTCAATAAGAACGTGAAGAGCAGTCTCCACAGACTTGCCTTTGGTATAGGCGTGCTGTGACTGCGAGATCAACATAGGATCGATTGATCGTTTAATATGGTGATCAATGATCCTTTCCAAAATCTTAAGCAGGACTGAGTTAAGACTTATTGGACGATAGTCCTTTGGCTTAACATGAGAGACTTTTCCTGCTTTTGGAATAAACACACCTCTAGTTTCCCGCCAGCTGGTGGGAACATACGAGAAGCGTAGGCAAGCGTTATAAATCTCCCTGAGCCATGGTAGCGATACTTCTATGGACTGCTGAACGTCAGCCGCAAGCACGCCATCGGGGCCCGGGGATTTAAACGGCTCAAAGGAGTTAATAGCCCACCTCAGCTGAGAGTTTGATATTCTGAAAGGTGGCTCTCTACCGTAATTTAGTTCCGTTTGGTGCACTGTCCCTATAGGGCAATAATTACCCGGGAAATGTGCGTCCATAAGAACGTTTAGAGTATCTGCACTCAAACTAGTCCAAATGCCCTCAGGGTTCATTATGCACCCCATAGCCTTTGGTGTCGTGCTTAAGACCTTACGAAGGCGATTTGCCTCGCTGAGACTCTCTACATTTCCACAGAAAGATCTCCATGAGGACCTCTTAGCCTTGCGTATGGCATACTTAAAAGCCTTCAGCTTCGTTTTATACACCGACCAGTCATTAGATCTTTTCGAGCTATTAAACTCCCTCCTACATTCTCTCCGCAGGATGCTGATTTCCATACTCCACCAGGAGGCTTAGGATTGCCTCTGGCCGGGGGTGGCTTACATGCTTCCCTAGACGCGGAGTTGAGAGAACTAGTAAGGGTGTCAACCGCCCGATCCAATTCATAGTAGCAGTGCTCCTAGGAGCAATGCTCCTAGGAGCAGTTTCCAGTGAGGATCGTACCAGAGACTTAAATAGCTTCCAGTCCGTCCTCTCTCTGTTGATAAAGGCTGTCTGCATAGCAGAGCTTCGGCCAGCCACGTTATACGATATGTACCTATGATCAGAGAATGAGCACTCTTGTAGAACCCTCCAGTCACGGAGAAGATGCGAGTGCCGCCCACTAATCAAAGTAACATCAAGATCCTCCCTGCGGTTTGAGGTAAGGAAGGTTGGTTCACTACCAGTATTGGCAATAAAAAGGTCGTGGGCCAGGATGAAGTCAAAAAGTTCCTCACCTCGGCCATTAGTGTTGGATCTACCCATACTTCATTATGAGCGTTGGCGTCAGTCCCTAGAATAAGAGGCACACCAATCTTTGTGGCTTCAGCCACAACACCCTTGACAATGTTGCAAGGTGGGCTACCGCCATGATCGTGTGCCATGTAGCAAGAAACAAACCAGTATGGTATCTGGTCGATTTCCACTGCAACAGCCATGTTATCCCTGTCACTGAAATTGTGTAGTACAAGGACGTTTATGGTTTTCTTGACAAGAATGCAGACACGTGGCTCATGTAAGCCATCGGGTACCACTAGTCTGTATCCCTCAGTGCGTAACCCGCAAACCCGGTTTTTAGCAACCCATGGTTCTTGGATTAGAATCAGCTCCTCCTCTGTCCTAGACAGTCGGAGGAGCAGGGTAGCTGATGCTACTTTGGAATGGTGAAGGTTGATCTGCAATACCTTCACCATCATTTATTTTCGACGATGGTTAGATCCAGGTCCTCCCCGTCTGACATAGATGTCTGCCCAGCCTCTTCCTCTGCTTCCAGAGTCATGAGGTCCAGGCAGCCACCCAAATCGGAGGTAGTCCCGACACTAACCCCGTCTGCGTAGAGGGATTCCACATCCGACTCATCCTCAGATGTCGCCCTCGAACATGTGTCTAACCCCTTTTTAGGTGGGTCCCCCCGTCATGTTAGTCACCTGTTTAGGTTGAGGTTCCTCAGGTGTTGGATCTCCCGCAGCAGAGCTCTTTGGCCTGTCGCTTCGGTAGATCCGCAGGGCTAGTTTTTCGACCCCATACCTGATAATGCCTTTTCGGGCATCTAAGACCGGGAGTGCCTCTTCATTGATGATGAAGAGGGCCTCCCGCCGATTATCCACCGGCTCTCCAATTTTCGCAATCCTCCAATTTTCCGTTGGAAGATCCGGGTTCAAAAGCCGCACTATTTCCAGGGCTTCCACTGGATCCGAGTGGAAACTTGGAATCCAAGTCCTGCATCTAGGCCGGCTGGGAATCTCATCCCTCTGCACCACCTTAAGCTTGGCGCCTGGCCAGAGTTCCCCCAGCTCGGAGATTGCCTGCTTATAAAAATCGGCTGATCGTTGGTCCTCACACGCAACCAGCCTGATTCCTTTGTACCAGCCCGCATCGTTCACCGTAGGTGGTGGACCCGAGCTGGCCTTCTGCAGTCTGCAGCAGACTCCAAATAAAGCCTGCCTGATCTTAAGCCAGTTTTCGGGGGAGATGGTTCCATCTCTCTTGCTGGCATCAATCACGGCCCAAACCAGGCACTCTTTGGCCATTTCACTAAATGGCCGAGTTATTCCTGTAGGAGCCGTCACTACTTTCTGCTTTTTGCAGTCTTGTCTGCCCTGATTCATCTGCTCAGCCGACCTTTGTCGTTTCTGAGCTGAAGCTCCAGGGTGTAGAGGGAGCGGATTAGAGTGCTCCCCAATTTGTGATTTTGCCCACTGAAGGGACTTTTTGTCCTTGTCGGACATAGTGTTAGGAGGGACATTTTCAAACTTCCTCAGAACTTTGAAGGCTGCCCTTCTAGTTCCATAAGCCCGAGATTTATTGGTGGAGGAGCTTTGTGTGCCTGAAGAGGAAGCGGCACCGGAAGTAGCGCTTGTTGATGGTCGGGCTGGCTCATTCACCGAAACCTTCCCATCACACTGGCCACAAACGGACTTCTTGGCATTCACAGGGCCAGGCTTGGTGACCTCAGCCCCGGAACCGCCTGAAACAGGGGTTGAGGAAGATTTTGAAGGCATAGGAGCTGACCCACTCGTCATGTCTCCACACCTTTGCTTAGCCGCTGTGCCAGGCAATGGAGCTGACCCACTCGTCATGTCTCCATAGCCTTGCTTGGCAGCTGTGCCAGTGGTCCGTGGAGCTGACTCGATCGCCATGTCTCCACGAACCCCTGCAGCCTTAGCCTCAGACGGCAGAGCTGGCTTATTCACCATGTCTCCACTTCCTGAAGCTTTAACTGCAAGCAAAGGCGCAGCTAACTTAGCCCCCTCCTCTACATTAGAGGATGAGTTTGGTTGATTGCCAGGCTTGTGCCTGACGAGTTTAGGTTTTGTTTGATACTTTTTCATGCTATAAGGGTCCCCACTCAGAGCCGCTATCTCAAGTTCGAGTGTGTAGTCACCTTAATGATCCCAAGGTTATCTATGCAAAGCAGGGAGGCCATGCGAGGGTTGCCACCAGCCCTTATGGGGACAAGTAGTCAGAGCCGGATCGGTGTTAATCAGGAGTCCACCTCAACTGAACCTACACCACCAACTTAATGGATCGGTTAAGGACGTGAGACGATTTATGGGGATGGCAGGCTAGTATCGACGGTTTATACTAAATTGCTAAAGGGCAAACGTAAGTTCGCGTGGGCGAAGGCAGCTGACGATGCCTTCAATCAAACGAAGCAACTTTTAGTGTCTGCGCTAGTGCTGGTAAATCCGGACTTCTCTCGGCACTTTTACATTCAATGCGACGCAAGTGCCACTGGCATTGGCAGTGTCCTTTTTCAAAAGGATGATGATGGTGGGAAACATCCCATTGCATTTATGTCTACGAAGCTGAATGCCGCGCAACGCAACTACAGTGTAACGGAGTTAGAATGCTTGGCGGCAGTGCATAGTGTGAAGCGTTTTCGGGCATACATCGAGAGGCTGCCTTTCACAGTCATCACGAACTGTGCCAGCCTGAAGTGGTTGATGAACCAGAGAGACGTGTCTGGCAGGCTAGTGCGGTGGAGCGTAAAATTACAGGGATAAAATTTTACCATCGAGCATCGGATAGGCTCTCAGAATGTGGTACCGGATGCACTGTCGAGGGCGTGCGCTTCTGATAATGAACCAGTCTGTGCAGTAGTATGTATGCCCGAGCATCAGCATTGGGGAAGCAATATTCCAAAAAGTTTTTTTGAAGATTCTGAGTATAAACGTTTAATTGCAAGAGTTAGAGAGAATCCTGATAAATTTGAAAACCTGATGATTTACGACGAGGTTATATACATATCGTGTAGTTCAAAGAGGAATGAAGACCTGGATATTCCAAGCGTAAAAATATGGGTGCCTGATGCCTATAAACAGGTCCTGTTGGGGCGCGTGCATGACAGTCCGTTGGGATCTCATTGCGGTGTCCGTAAAACTGTAGAACTGTAACAAAGATACTATTATTGGCCGAGGCTGCGCCAAGATGTGGCGAACTTTATTTCAGGCTGCGAAGTATGCAAACAAATGAAGAGCTCAAACATCATCATGAGACCTCCGATGGGCGCAGCTAGGATCACAGATCGTCCCGTGCAACGCTTGTTTATAGATTTTATGGGTCCGTATCCAAGGTCCAAGTTTGGAAATACTACTGGTCGTCCTGGACCATTACACAAAGTTTGTATGGCTTCAGGCTTTACCCAAAGCCACTACTGAGAACGTGGTTAAGTTTTTAACCCAACATATTTTCCTCACATTTGGTGTTCCTGAGACAGTGCACTCTGATAATGGAGTCCAATTTACCTCAAAAGCTTACTCGGACTTCCTGGTACACTATGGAGTCAAACATGTCCGTAATCCTCTATATTCGCCACAGGCTAATGCATCCGAGAGAGTAAATCAGTCGATACTCACAGCAATTCGAGCCTTTATAGGAGGAGATCATCGAAAGTGGGATGAATGTTTGGCGGAGTCGTGTGCAGCATTTCGCAATGTTGTACATGAGGCCACTGGGTTTTCACCTCATTTTTTGATGTTTGGATATCATCCTATCAGGCATGGCTCCGAATACGCTTTAGTAAAGAGCCTGAATGCTTTTGAGGATGGTGAGGTGTTACTCCGCTCCAATAATGACAGGCTACGAATGGCGCACGACCGAGTCAGGAGTAAACTTGCTGAGGCATACGCTAAGGAAGCAAATCGATATAATTTCAGGTTTCGGGAAAAGAAACTTGAATTGGGATAGGTTGTTTGGGTGCGGAACCATAACCTGAGTCGTGCAGCTGATCGGTTCTCTGCCAAACTTGCTCCGAAGTTTTTCAGGGCTACCGTCAAACGCAAGGTGGGACAGGTGTCCTATAAGCTGAGCAATATGGAAGGAAAATCTTTGGGAGTGTATAACTTGCAAGATATCAAGTCTTGAAAAAAAGGAACGAAGACTACACAAACCCATTATTGCCCGGTTTTGAGTTCTCAAGGTCTGGGTCGTCCCCACGATAGTTGCAGATTATTAGAGATATACCTCCCTGAAACAATTTTTTATTAGTTTTTGAAAATTAATATAGGCAAAAGTACAAACCGTAAAAGTAGACAGCTGAGATAAGCAGACTCAGCTGTTCAGCGAAAGCTCTTGCATATCAGCAAACATGGCGTCTCATGCTTGTACCAACAGGCTTGGTGATGCCCTATCAGTGTGGGACACTGGAATCGACGGGGAATTTGGAAGGGAACCGCTCTAGCGGCTCAGTGAAAAGTTCGAACAAAGAAAAGGGGCTTCTTCTCGGAGAAACTGTGGTAGAGTGCAGAATAGGAAATTTGTTAAGTGCCAGTTTGAAAAATTTTTTAATATTGGATTTCGATAAAAAGTATAATTATTAATTGACTGTGAAGCGTAAAGCTAGAAGAAGCAGGAATTTAATTGGTTTTGTAAATAATCCTGGAAATTTTGCAATTTTTCGTCTTCGGCAGTCAAATC
>OX376374.1:88272786-88308643 GCA_947369275.1 Nemotelus nigrinus
TGCGCTCCCCCAACTCACACACACTGAAATTTCCGTATGTATATTATATATATATATATATATATATATATAATATATATATATATATATTTATATATATATAATATATATATATATATATATATATATATACGGAAATATGAATTTTTGGCCGAATCGATTTTAATACTAATGTTCTTCGAACATTAGTAAAAAAGTCTTCTATCACTTATTTCTGACTTTGGACTGAGCCCATAACTTGTTGCGTGGAATTAATTAAATGACTGACTTGATTAAAAACGATTTGAATAATAACACGATTTAAATGGGAACGAATGACAAAACATATGTACAAGTATGGGTAAAGAAAAACATAGAAAAACTATACGATGCTGCTGCCATCTAGGAGTGCCCATTCAACAGCTAGAGTCGACATTATTTTTTATGAATTTGTAAAGATTATTTCTATGGTTTCTCATACGCCTAAGAGTCTTAGCAAGCTAATGTTCAGAAAGTTTATCCTTTCTCCTAATTTTAGGGACATATATTTCGACCGCGTCAAACAGTATATTGCAGAATGAATTCACATTGTCATTAAGAGATTGAGATGCAAGCGTAACTGTCCAATCGGCATTGTCAAGAGAATGGTGAATGCTATCATAATCAGCATTTCGGAAATCGTACACAATAGTATCATTGTAAGTTTGAAAGATAAAAGAATCGGCAGTGAATAAATCAAGACTTAGATTGGAACGTAAATTATGGCGATTAAAATCTTTTTGTAATGTTATTTGGTCGGAGATGCCATTAAGGTAGATTCGCAATACATTCGCATATGGAATTGTATACTGAGTCTACAGATCTAAGCGGGACACAAAATAATCCGACATATACCGATGTGCTGTCAAACAATATTCGAATAATTTTATGCTGAAACAAATATGCGAGGTTATGTCAACAATTTCGCTTAAGAAAGTGCTTCCCATTTTTTTAATATGCTAATTTTTCCCGTCTCCAGCGGTTCCGTTTTAGTAGATGGTCGTTTCGTTGTATTTAACATTCATTCGTTACAGCCCCGGACCATCCATAGGGCTGGTTCACCTCCCAGTCATGGTCTGACGTTGGTCGTGAATATCGCCAATAGGGTCATTGCCGTTTATTACCTATAATCTAATCAATACATGGCTTCCTACCACGCGGGTGTGTCTTTTATTCTAAGCATTCGTTCTTTTGTAAAAGATCTTCATGTAAAATTCCTTTGTTTACATTTGGATTGATTATTCTTTTACGATAATCATCGAGAGATACGCGTTTGTGACTATAATTTTATTTGCAAGTTAAATACTTTATTTCGTCCGTCAATTGATTATTATTTACCTAAGGCAACCCGTAGATTTGGCCAGTTTGCTGGTCTGCTACTGGACGCGTCCCCAGGTGGCGGATAGGGGCAGCCCACAGTGATACGACAGCTTCAGAGAGTTATTAAGTGCGAAGTGCGGTTTAACTGTGTGGTCGCTGCGATATAAGATGACACCACTGGTACATCTAACCGTGTACGTGACTGCGACTAGATGGCCAAAAATTTTTCATACGAATAAGCTGCCGTGGACCAAAACCATGCCATGAAAGCTTGATCTCATGATCCTGAAGAACTGCGCATCTGGGCCCCAGGTATTGTATCCAGCATTATTTGAAGGCTGCGGTAATCAAGCTCCCCTGTTCACCATTGATGCGTCGTGGCACTGCCGCCAGCAGGGCAGCGATGCAGATATGGTGTTTCTACATTGGCACAAACTGGCTTACTTTACACCGACAAAAATCGCGACTAACGATTTGGAATTGATGCATTTGGGCTGGTGGCTATGGCATTCTGGACCTAGTAACACCGGAGTGACATTCGAGTGCCAACGGCTCCAGGTTAATATCATGCCGCCTCTGTCCTGTTAAAGGCTTGACAGGCCTCAAAGTACGTTCGAAGTTCGCGCTGTTGAGTTGGCGGGACAGGTTCAGTTGAGTTGCATTCCTGATTAGCGCTGATCTGGCTCTGCGCAGGCGACCCCATAAGGGCGTCTCGCAACCCTCGCGTGGCCTCCCTGCTTGCATAAGATAACCACGGGATCATTAAGGCGACTGTCCATCCGGGCCTAGATAGCGGCTCTGAGGGGGGACCCATAAGACATGATCAACATTAACATAATAGTAATGACGATAAAGTGAACGAAGCAGACCGAAACACACCAGTGACGAAGGAAGTAAATTCTTTTATTGGTAGACCAAAGGTGCAAAGAACAACACCTGTGGGAAAAAACTCCGCAAGAACAGAACAGGGGCAGTCTGAAACATCTAGCGCCCTGAATTCTGCTGGGGCAGTTAGCGCAGCCACAACAAATAAAGCGGGTGAAGAAACTCCGCGTGCGGAACGGTGTTTGGTCGAGAGAAACATACGCAGGCACTGCATTGTAGTGGGTACCTCTCCAGCGACGACGGCACAATCTTCTTCAAAGGGAAGCTATATTGCTGAAGAAAGGACACAAGAAGAAAAGATGCTGCGAAAGTGTCGAGAAATAGTTAGAAAAATAACAGCTGCATCCCAAGTGCAGAAAAATATATCGCGGCAGGTGAAAGACGGTCTTATTGAACTCGAAGAGGCTCTGGAACTTGAAAAAGCTCGCAGAGAAAATTGGAAGAAGGCCGAGCTAGAGCTGAGGCAAATTGAAGGAGCCCAGCCTAGAGAGCACGAAGTAAAGGATACTGCCGAAACTGTGCAAGCCAAAGCACAAAAATGGGCAAGAACGCCTGAAAGTAGTCCTAACAAAGAAAATATCGTTCAAGCACGAACTGAAGTAGGCACTACCAAACGGCACACATGGGTGACTGTGTTGAAAAAGTCACGTAAAAGTAACGGCCGGCAAGATAAAGTGGCAAATTCTGATTCAACCAAGAGCTTGGCGTCGAATTCAGAGCTTAACCTGAAAAAAAGGGAGGCGGAAAAAAACGAAATCGCCTAGGGCAAGAAAGGAAGCTGTGGTAATAAAGCCTACCCAAGGCAAGAGTTATGCAGCAGTCCTTCAGCATATTCGGGCAGGAGTTAGCCCAAGCAAAGTTGGGGCACACGTTCACCAAATCAGAAAAACGGCAGACGGTGGGGTACTTGTGACACTGGCAAAGTGCGTAGACATCTCGAAATTCAGCGATGCAATCCAGGCAGCAGTGGGGGGATTTGGAGAGGTTAAAAGGCTCGTCTCCAAAGTCAAAATCGAGATACTCGACCTCGACAGTCTTACGACAGAAGAGGAAGTGATAGCAGTGATTCGAGACGAGGGGATTCAGAACGTAAAAGTTACCTTATTTCCCCCGTATACAAGGGAACAGATGAAAGCCGTCGTTGATCTGGACGAAGCCAAAGCTTTGAAGCTAGTTGATACTGGACGAATTAGAATTGGCTGGGTTAACGCAAGGGTAAGGAAGTGACCTGAAGTTGTGCGCTGTTTCAAGTGCATGAGATACAACCAAACCAAAAAAAGATTGCAAAGGACCAGACCGTAGCACTAATTGCTGGAAGTGCGGACAAGTGGGGCACGTTGCAAAGGTATGCTCGGCGGAGCCATTCTGCGTGCTGTGCAGCGACAAAGGTAAAACAAGAGAAGTGAAGCATGTTCTGGAATCAGGAACATGCAAAGCTTTCCAAGAAGCGCTCGATGCGCAGAAGAAGTTGCTGCGTAGATGAGGGTCCTACAGGGGAACCTGCAAAGATGCCGCACTGCAGACAATTTACTCACGCAGCTTATACAAGAATCCAGAGCTCAAATAGCAATAATCAGCGAACCATACCGAAGGAGAAATCCAGAGACATGGTATTCAGACACTTCGGGCTATGCAGCTTTATGGGTTGCAGACACTCGGAAAGTCCGGGTTGATCGGCGAGGTTTGGGTGATGGATATGTCTGGATTGAAAACTGCGGCATCAGTTTTGTCAGCTGCTATTTTTCACCGAACGACCCAATAATGGAATTTCGTAGAAAGATAGAAGCATTAGAAGACGCTCTTCGAGATCTTTCTGGCAAACTGGTAGTAGCTGGTGACTTCAATGCGAGAGCCTTGGAATGGGGGATGCCGACTCAAAACACAAGAGGGAGATTAATTATGGAAATGGTGTCCAGACTGAGTATGGTCGTGGTGAACAGAGGCTCAACATCAACTTACCGCAGGCCAGGCTTCGGTGAGTCCATTCCCGATATAACTCTTGTCTCGGAGACGTTGTCCATGATGACAAAGGATTGGAGGGTGATGGAGGAGAACACTGGAAATGACCACAACTATATTACTTTCTGGCTGTCGGAGGAAAAGGCAAATGTGGCAAACTTTATGCGAAGAAGTGGACCGGGACCCGTGGGGCCAGGGTTACAAAATAGTATCGGGTAGGCTGGGTCGCATGGGTCCCAACCCACCCATGGAGGCGGATGTCCTGAGGAATATTGTAGATTCACTGTTCCCAGCGCACGATGTAAGAGCAGAGAACAACCACACAGTCCGCCAGGAAGGTATCCCTTTGTTCACTGAAGAAGAACTACGAAGCGCGAGTGCCAGAATGAAGAACCGAAAAGCCCCAGGCCCGGACAATATTCCAGTAGAAGTTCGAAAAGTAGTGGTGGAACGACACCCGTCAACATTATTACGCATGTACAATGAATGTTTACTAGCGGGTGTCTTTCCGTCACCCTGGAAAGTGGCGCGACTTGCCCTGATTTCAAAGGGAAAAGGAGATCGTAACACACCATCAGCGTACAGACCTCTCTGCATGCTGGACACTGCGGGGAAACTTTTGGAAGGGCTGCTGAAACCTTGACTAAAAGCAGCTATACGAAGAGCAGGTGACCTCTCGAAAAACAAACATGGATTTCGCAGTGGCCACTCAACAATAAGTGCCATCTGCAAAATAATTAGCGCAGTAGATCGCGCAGAGACCGCTTGTCATCGAGCTAGACCCATTGTGTTTTTGGTAACGCTGGACGTTCGTAACGCCTTTAACTCGGCGAGATGGACAGACATACTGGATTCTCTTCAGCGACATTTTCAAATAGAGGAATACTTGCTGGCAATGGTACGGGATTACCTGAAAGATCGCCATTTGATCTATGAAACGAATCAGGGAACTGTACGCAAAACCATTACAGCTGGGGCAGCACAAGGATCTATTCTCGAGCCAGACCTATGGAATATTGCATATGATGGTTTCTTACGCCTTGAAATGCCGGAAGACGTGCTCTTGGTGGGCTATGCTGATGATGAAGCCGCTGTCATCACGTCTAGAAACCCTCATCTCGCCCAACTCAAACTCAATCAAGTAATGAGAAGGCTCGAAGCCTGGATGGAAAGCCATGGTCTCCAGCTGGCGATAGCGAAAACTGAGATTGTCATGCTGACCAAGAGAAGAATACCAACCATTATACCCATGACGGTTGGCTCTGAAGTACTTGAGACCAGAAACTCGGCTTAGTATCTTGGAATAATATTGGATTCGAAGCTGGCTTATGGAGAGCACATCCGAAAAGTATGCGATAGGGCGCTACTGTCTGTTATCTCGCTTGGGAGACTCATGACAAACGTTCGCGGCCCTAGTCCGAGTAAACGTAAGCTCCTTATGACGGTGGCTCATTCAATGCTGCTGTATGTTGCGGAGTTATGGGCCACTGCGTTAAGGTTTGAAAAGTATCGAGCTAGGATGGTGAGCGTCCAGCGTAGGGAGCGCTGCAAATTGCAAGCAGCTACAGAACAGTCTCAAGAAACGCCGTGGTAGTGATAGCGGGAGTAATCCCAATTGACCTATTGGCGAACGAACGCAGGGAAGTGTTCCTGAACAGAGCAGAAGTGGGAAGAGAAATTTTGGTTGCTCAAGCACGAGCGCGAACGCTTGAGCTTTTGGAGGAGCGCTGGGCTACGAGCTCGAAGGGAGCATGGACGATTAGGCTAATTCACGCCTTAAAACCTTGGCTTAATCATGACCGCGGTGAAATAAACTTCTACATGTGCCAGTTCCTATCGGGCCACGGCTACTTCAGGAAATACCTTCACAGAATGGGGAAAGTCAGGACGGAGTTCTGTAAGTACTGTGCTAAGGAAAGTGATGACACTTTGCATACCTTTTTTCATTGCGCCCGCTTCTGAAGAGAGCGACACATGCTTTTTTCTGCAATTGGCCCTGTGACGCCGGAGTCAATCGTGGAGATGATGCTACAGTCAGAAGACGCCTGGTCAGCTGTGTCAGCATATGTGGAGCTGGTATTGTGCTTAAAAAAAGAAGAAGGATGTCTCATACACTCCTGAAAGCCTGACAGAACGGAAGTAAGCCAATGAGACACCTGATGGGTGGAAGTAGCACGGCCGAGTTGAAGTAATGCGAAAGCGGTTCCGGCTCGGACCTCCGTGGTCGGCGGGTGACTTATTTTAGTGAGTAAGAATCTCACATAATCTTGTTTCGTTCGCAAGATACGTATTGGTTTTTGACATCCGCTCCCAAAAAAAAAAAAAAAACAAAAACCCGTAGATTGCCACATGTTTGGCGCTGAGTGTTACTCGTGCAGCAAATATGTTCTAATTAGCCAATGCAGGTAGATAAAGTCTTGCCGATGAAAGGCAACGATTTAGTTTAAATAAAACTAAATGTAGTAATCTTAAACTGATGTTTATTTCTTTAAGACTACTATACCACTCTTCCTTCATATCATTCTTACATTCTATTTATGCTAAATTTCTGCTTTCGCTATTCTTACCTATCGACAATGCATAACCATTACTCAATTAGTTCCCATGCATAAACTCATGACCTAATTCATGTGAGTTGCTTACTATGTTTTCCCACATTAAGTTTTCTAGTTCATATTGACTCCACGTGACAGCTATCTACATATTCTCATTATATACATCATCCATGCTTCAAGTCAAGACAACACACATCAAATCAAGACATACATCATATACATAAACCACATAGAATATGTCCAAACCAGGACAAAAGTCTTATACACATTAATGCTATAGTGGAATATAGATGTAGTCTATGCTTATCAAGGTTAAGTGTCTTGAAAGCCAATTAGTTTCTGTATTGTCTAACGTGTATGTATATTCAAGTAATTGACCCTTTACACTTTGCTCACGGGTTCATTCAATATTCAGATCTGATCAAGATCACAGCAAACGATCATACGAAAATTAAATGAAGTTTTCAACAAAAGAGAGCCCAGCATCCAACGCAGTCTCGCCACTGACAGACCTACAGTCACGGCACGATATTTTGTTACTTGCCCACCAAATGTTTGATTTGTGGGTAAGAACATAGTAAAGCGGATTGACCCTCCAATAATATAAGTAACTTTAAATGCGCTCTGTGCAATGTACCTCACTTACAAAACAGTTGCATGTGCCCCAAACGAGAGCACTATCTCGGCATACGCAGTTTGGCATCTATCCAGAATGCAAAGAAAATTATCAACAATTCGGACATTTAGCTTGCTGCACACTTTTTTGACATGGCACGTCATGACACGACACGAGCAAAGTCAGTGAGAATCAATCGCATGTAATTGTATGAACTTGACCAACACGTCACGACACGACACGACAGGGAAATATTTTTGTCGTTTGGAATGTTCGAATTCACTCCAATCCGACAAATGTCATACGACATCGTGAAGTGTCGTGTCGGTTGACTGTTTGGACCTTCATATAGATTCATGTAATTTATGAAAAGCATCCGCTGTCGTTCAGCAGTTTAAAATTTGTTATTAAAAAAAAACAGCGAATTAGAAATTGATGAATGAATACTTTTTGGTCAAAAATTGGAAAGAACTGTATTACATTAGTTCAAAAAGTTATAATAAATTACAAAAGAAGGAAACTGTTTGAGAAAACATTGCTGTGAAAATTTTAATTTTTTTAAATGTTTCACATTACATACTTTCCATTGCATTAAACATATTATATTTTCTGAATACTTTTCATAAATTGCTAAGTCAGTTGGTTCTGTATAGTGTGTTGACTGTCTTACGACATTTTTCTACGTCATGTCGTGTCGTGACAGAAAAGTGTGCAACAAGCTTCAGGCACTAGCAGCCTCCTACCCGCAATATGAAAAATTTCCCGGCATTACCAGGCAACGGCCCTTATATATCAAATAAAACTAGCGCATCCGAACCGCTAGAAAACTAATTTTCGAAGAAACTCTCTTTGAGCGACAAAAAAATGTGGAAAGATGTAATACACCTTTTTGTAGAATCATATCAACCATTCCTTATCCCAAGCAAAAAAACTCAACTATAACACAAATGATGAAAATGTTCGGTGCTGGCAGCACTTTCCCCACGAAGCAGCAATAAGTTAGCCATACTTAATCAACTTATCCTTTGAATTTCGTTCTCATCGGAGGATTCCATCGAAAGTTTCAGCGGTTAAACGTCGTTTGAGGCTGCCATCCGAAAAATGTTCAAAACTTGGAAGATCCAAAATTGGTTTCTTATTTTTATCGCAAATGCTTTGCATATGAGTACGTTATTTGAAGCATCTTTTGATGCAATATTTACGAAAATGGCTGATGCTGGTTAACCTGTGTCAGCAGCAGAGCAAAGTATATACCAAATCTGCTTCACGTTAAGTTAAACCCAACCAGTAAATTTCGTTTCGATTGAATCATTGCGCTGGAAGTAAAACGGCTGAAAAGAATTTTTGGGTAACCACCCTTAAAGCTTTTCAAATTTTTGAAGCGTTAATATTTGTTCTTAATTTTCATTGCAGGATCATTCCCATTTGCAAATCTAATGACATAATCGCTCAATAAATAAATTCCACCAAATAACGAAAATGGTCATAGCTGGCAGCCCTTTCATGATTTTTGTACGAAACCCCTACGACATTTACTTCACATTAAGGTCCATTAAATGGATGAACTTCGTTTTGATTTCTACACTGGACCGGAAGTTATAGGGAAAAAAGCTTTATTTTGCTGATCAAGTGTGAAAGATTTATGAGACAAAAATCACCATAGCTGGCAGTTCTATTTAAACTTTTCAACCAAATTTTCACCAATTGTTTCATAAGGTAAGATCCAAGTACAGTGTGAATTTTGTTTGAATCTGATGACTGAATCGGAAGTTATAGGCCAAAAAGTTGTTTTTTTTCAGTGATTTTTGAAGATGGTATCACTACCACAGGGTTGCCTGGATTTCAAAATCACTTCTATCAGACCTGGTCCTAGCTATTACCAACATGTAATGTAAATTTCATAATGATCGGATAATCCGGTCGTCAGTTCTCGTGAACATAACTTTCGAGTGCTAAAAATAGAGGTAATTTTATGATGGGTTGCCGTTCTTGTGCAAATTGGAATTTTAAAAATTTTAATTTGACATGATGGACATAGGTTAAAATTTATCAATGATTTGAATTTTTTGTCAAAAATCATAAATTTTTGAGGAAAATCAATGATTTGAAAGATTTTTTTTCAGGAAACTGCCGTAGCTACAGAGTTACCTGCACTATCATGAAAATCGATGTGTCTTAAATCTCAGCCAGCGTTAATACGCTCTGCGATTTCACGATGATCCAATGTTTTTGTCAGAAGTAATGACGAAAATCCTTGCCTACTTTTAGGCACTTAGCACCCACACACGGCTCAACATTTTCAATTCCTTATCATAGACAAGCTTAGAACATGATTAGTTTTCATTATAGGAGTACCTCAAAATTCACTAAAACGCTCGCCGCCACCAAAAAGTTTAGGATATCTGAATTTGAGAAAGTCATGGACCCACCTACTGTATAAAGAAATATATATATATATATATATATATATATATATATATATATATATATATATATATATATATATATATATATATATATATATATATATATATATATATATATATATATATATATATATATATATATATATATATATATATATATATATATATATATATATATATATATATATATATATATATATATATATATATATATATAAAGAAATATGAATTTTCGGCGAAACGAGTTTAATATTTATTTTCTTCGAAAATTAGTAAAAATATAAACAACCAATGCATGTCACTCTCGTTCAGTGCAATTGCTTGCGGTTCTCCACTACACAACGATGAGAGCTACAATACTAGTTCTAAGTCGGAAGACGAAGGAAACTTGTATTCTTCTTGCAACCAGCTGTTCAGAGCGGCAGAGCTCATAAGCTTAAATCACGAGCTCATTACAAAGTTTTCTTGTTGCGAAACTAAAAATGATCAGTTGAATGTGTTCGTAGATCTTGAGATAAAATTTGTTAACGAATACAAAACATTAGATGCATACTTTGGAACGCACAGAGCTTTACATATATTTACATTTCTATCAAAAAATAATACTGACATGCTCCTTTTGTGTGAGTCGTGGTTGAAAGACGAAGAAAAGCTAAGTAATCCTAGCTTTAATATTGTCAGTGCTGAAGAGGTATCAAGTTTAATCTTTTGTAAAATTTAGGCAGCATAATTTTGGAAACGGTTGCAATTTGTCTCAAGGATATGAATATTACAGTTATTGTGGTCTGTTTTAGAGGTAGCAAACTGAACCCTCATAAAATCTCATTATTTAGGGATGACAACTCTTGAACAATAATTTGCGGCAATTTTAACGCGCGCCAACACCATTGGAATTGTATTAGATTAAACAAAGCTGAAAACATTATATTTGAACTTACAATGAGAATTCACGTACTTTTTCATATTCCCGATAGCCCTATGTGTTTTCCACTTAGAAGAAACCCTTCTAAAATTGACCTGATGCTAAGTAAGGGACATTTTTCTTTAACACAGCCAATAGTAGTTAGCGGCCTTTCCTCCCATCACTTGCCGGTACTCTTTGAAATAAATGAACTTTTCTCAAAATAAGTTCACTGAAATTATATCTATTTTTAAACATCCTGGGAACTTTTTTGTAATTACCTGTACCAAAGTTTATAATTTATATAGTGCGACTTCTCTACGACACTAAATCACGCTCAGATTGACGATCGTGTGTATAATTTTGTGGCTTAATATAAGTCAGCATGTGACGCGGTCACTCCAAAAATGCAATACATGTATACCCAAACGGAATTCGACAGCTCAATATCAGTACTCATCAAGCATCGAAATAAAATTTGCAGGCAATGGCAAAGAATTCGGTGCCAACACCTTGAAGCTTAACTTTGTGAGCTGAATAATCAGATCCATTTCACTTTATTCGCTCTGCGTAATGAGCAATGGAACATACTGTTGTCAACTCAGGAAACTGGTTCTTGTGAACTGTGGCTGCTTCGTTAGTTATTTATGGATCAATTGCCTACTCCGTGAAAGAAAAAGCTGACCTTATACCCTTCAAATTTCACGTTGCTCATGCATTTACACTAAACTGTCAAAACTATGGCTTTCCCGATGGAGTCAGCAATGAAATCTCCAATCTTAATGTCCAACCATATAATTTTCACCCAAATTCTTGTTGCAAACCATCCGTTATTCGTTCTTTCATGAAAACCATAAAACTAAAATCCTCCTCCGGTATCGACGGATTACCCAATATTTTACTCAAAAGTCTTACCAAAAGGGTAATTGTCATGCTTTGTTATATCTTGAACATCTGCTTTAAATATGGACAATTTCCATCGTCCTGGAACAATGGGTGCGTTGTTCCAATATTAAAACCTGTTGAAAATCCTAAGCACCTTAGGAGCGATCGCCAAATAAACTTGTTACCGTCATTAAGCAAACTATTTAAGAAAACTATGCTCTTCAGAATCCGTCTGCAATAATACCTAATTTCCAGTTCGGTTTTCAATCCACGCTTTCGACAACGTCAACGTCATCTGTATAGAGTATTAAAATACACGCAAAATAACTTCAATGATAAAGATCTTCAGACTTAGTTGCATTAGACATGGAGAAAGCATTAGATATTGTGTTATATATATAAGCTTATAACATCTTCTGTTCTTCTGTACCTGTGCAACATTATCCAATCTTTTCTTTCGGCCTGGACCTTTTCAGTTAAGTCCAAAGCCATTTTCAATATATATGCAATACCAGCCGGAGTTCTGCAGGGGTCAGTTGAAAGCCCCACTCTCTACAAAAGCTATATTTGTGACTTAAAAAAAGCACTTCATTTTCACATTGCCATGTACGTGAGTGATACCGCCATATTTGTTAGTGGTCACAGTCCAGAAGTGATGATTAACACCCTTCAACAACAGATTTCAATTATTAATAATTTCTGCATCAAAAGGAAAATGAAAATTAATTCAGATAAGACACAGGCAATATACTTCACTAAAAAGCGAACATTAAGACACTTGCCAAGACCACAGTTAAATATCTTGGGATCCAGCATTTCCTGAGAAAAAGACATTAAATATCTGGGCATACAACTCGACTAGAAATTTACTTTTCATTGTCAAAGCAACAAAGTCGAAAATTTTGAAGAGCATTCACTACTACTTCCCGCTTATGAATAGGAAATCCAGGCTTTTAATAGCAAACATACTGCTTGTTTATAAGTGAGCAAAGCATCCAATCATTCTCTTTGGGTGCCCTGTATTAAGTAATTGTGCAAGAGAGTACTGGAAATCTCTTAGCACTTGACCCAAAAATTCCTCAACAAATGCGCAACTTCCAATAATCCTCTGATTGCATCGCTGATTGTTGGTTTGTAACGGAAAATTCTATACACACAGTTAAACTAAGTCATGAGTCTTAATTTTTAAGGTTTATTTAATTTAGGTGAAGCACAACATTAGGTTTTAAGCTTGTTTTTCCTGTAGACTCACATACCCCACAAGTCTAAAAAAAAAAGATAAATTTAAATCAAAACTTAGATGTAAAGACTTTGTCTAAGTTCTTACTTTAAGATATTGTGCCGCACAACACATAAACGAATTCAATAAAGCTACTATTATTGTTAATACTATTACCCGTCTGTGATTCACTGTGGGTTCTAGTTTTTTGGCATTTGTGCTAGATGCTTTAAACGATTGGCTTGCATAACTAGCGAGATCAGCTTTTTGTGTGGCGGCGCTGGAACTAAATAAATACATTAAATACAGCATTTTTACAAAATATATACGAACCTAGACTGATTAGAAATGTAGATCTTTCGGTATGGTGATAATGATGTTTCTACGCCATATACAGGATTTAAGAATTTCTGGTTTCTAGTATCAAGTATGTAATTTTCATTGACGTCTGGCACATACCTTAAAATAAATTTTTCACACAACTCGTGTCAGTGAAATCAAATTTCTAACTTTGTTTCAGATTCAGGCCGAATGTGATCCCAAATGGCAACGGCTTGCTGCAACTGCGATTGATCCTGTGGGGCATGAGACCCTTCATTTTCATTCGGTGATATGTAATTTGTGCGATGGAAACGGTCATCATATTCAGATGGAGGATATTTTGGAAGGTCAGTAAATATGAGTTCGGGTCCGTTTGGTAGAAAAACACTTGAAGGATTATGCTGATGATTTTGTTTCCGCCATGGAGGAAGAACCTGAAAAAAAAAATACGAATGATATGCCTATGAACATACACATATACACGTACAGTAGAGTAACTAACAAAGTAATCAGCTTTTATGAATAAGTACCTACTCTTACAGTAACAGATAAGAGAATCGCGCAGATCATAGCTGCGTTGCATGAAAAGTATTACGTGCACATACCTTATTGTTATTAAATGCACCTGCAAAAAAAACCCAGATTTATGCCGGTGCAAAGTAACTATTGATTGTAGCTTGTGAAAAATTAAAAAAATTACCGCCAATTGGGCTAAGATTTATTTTCTTAATGCAAAAATACGGAATAGGAAAAATTGAAGCGTGAGACATTAGTGAAACAAACATGCGTAACAAAGCATTAGAAAGGAAGTTACGTGACAGTTATTTATATGTAAAAGATGTTTCAAAGTCCTGATGCTCACATTTTGTTTTAAATTCAGTCGAAACTGAAGGTGAAGAACGTTATCTTCCTAGTATGGACAGTGATTTCAACCAAGATTATACAGTTCAAACAAAAAAATCTTCAAAGCCTATTTGGCAGATGAGAGTTCAGCTTAAATCTACTGTTTCCAATTGCACCACTGCGGCGATCGCATCAAGTTTTTGCACAACTTTGGGGTTGTTATTTATTCAGATTCCACCCATGGTATAGATAAGAACAAAATAAGAAGGAAAAAGCAAAATGTTAAGAATGAACTGTATGGTAAATCAGACACACTTCCACCGTTAGGTTTCTATTTAGATGGAAGAAAGGACAACACGTTAGTGATAAAGCAAGCTTATTCAAAAAGGTTTTGTAGAACTATTAAGGAAGAACATTACTCGCTGATTTAATAGCTTAGCTCGCTCTTTATTGGCCACGTTACTCCAAATTCAGGAAGCTCTGAATATATTGTCAAGTCTGTAATTTCTAAGCAGTCTGAGCCTGGTATTTTTCTTGAAAATCAAACTGCCATCGGATGTAATGGTACTGCTGTCAATACAGCTTGGAAAACTGCTCTGCTTCACCGAGTTGAACTTTATCTAAGGCAACCTGTACAATGGGCAGTTTGCCTCTCCCATTTCAATGAGTTACCATCCAGCTATATGTTTGAGCACCTGGATGGCAAGACAACGGGGCTTAGTAATTCTAAAGGGCCAATCGGTGAAAAGTTATTTTGCTGCCAAAAACTACTAGTGGCTAACTTCCAGAAAACTAATTGCTAGATCCTACAGATAGACAAAAACGTGCTTAAAAAAGATCAGTAATACCTACTTGATATTTCAAAGGCAATAAAATCAGGAACTCATAAAGAAAATTTGGCTGTATGGGATCCTGGTCCCTTATCACATTCAAGGTGATTGACAAAAGCAAATAGAACTCGCAGATTGCACATAAGTGAAAAAAACCCCTCACCTGAAATTCAAAAACTTGTTTTGTTTATATTGAAATGATTATCTGGATGGACTGTAAACTATTTTCTTCCCAATTTTGGCAGAAATCAGTAACGACGAGATCAAATCGCACATCAACAGAGACTCAATGCCTGACTGGAACATTATTTTCAAGCAATTCCCAGTTCACACGCAGGCTGTTGAACGCTTAGTAAAACTCATCACGGAAGCCTCAGGAAAAGTTTGTGGAGCTAAACCTTGAGACGGATTTTTAAGAACCACTCTACTGTCCATTTTTTAAGAACCACCTATGCCTAACTTCACTAACAAATCAATTATCAAAGTACGTTCAGCTACAAAATAGAAAACAGTACTAATGGACAGAGAACAATACTAATGTAGAACTAACGTGGACTATTGCTTCAAAACTCGGTTTTTCTGTTTTATAAAAGTAAGTTTGTTATTAAAAACTATACTGTAACTCAAATATTTAATCTATTTAAATATAGAGCATGACGAAAAGTACCATGCCCGTTGTTACTGCTATCATCCATCATGTCAAAGACCTAACTCTCTTTTTAAAGGGACTGTTTTTCTATAGCATTGCGGTCATTGTGCGACCAGAAGTTGTTCATTTATTCACAACAAAATAAAACACAATGTTCTTATGTTCAAAAATAAAAAAAGGATTTTTAGTATACATAATAAGTATATATAAAAGTATTCATAATAAGAATATAAATAAGTATATACAAAAGTATATGAAAAAAAACTCGTAAAAATGTGAAATTTTCAATATTTGGCATATTATAGGCCCCATGCACGACTGAAAGATATCAACTGATCTAAACCAAATTAAAACATAGTGTCTTTAGGCTCTATGTGAAGCAGCTGAAAACTATTACATAACGAAAACACCGAATTCAAAAATTAAAAAAATAATCGCAAATATGAAGTCTTTTTCATGTTTTGTCAAATTTTAGGGCCTATGCGCGACCCGAAGATGGGAACAGTTCTTATAAAGTTGCCTTCAATTTAATTGAAACCATTTTCTTTTATGTAAATAATGTGAATAAAAAAGAGAATATGATAAATCTTCTTCTGAGCTTACAGAGCCATAAGTGGAAAAAATTAAAGGCAGTTATTTTCTTTTATTAAATTTTAAAAATAATTTGAAAACAAAACCATTCAGCTGTAAAAATTGTCGAAAACAATGTTGTACCTTAATACATATATGTATGCAAAATTCTTCATTAGCCATTCGTTTAAACTGTTCTGCGATATAAGCAATGCACAATTCCAATTTTATAATTATCTAAATATAATGCTTAGGCATACATATAAACTATATGAAGTTTTAGTTTCCCACGGCAAAAACTTTAATCTGTGTAATTTTTACTAATGTTTAAAGAAGAACATTAGTATTAAAATCACTTTGGCCAAAAACTCATATTTCTATATATATACACATAAATATCATAAAAAAATTTCAGTGAAAAAAATCTCTGGAACGCACTATCCGATTGAACTGAAATTTTCAATATACATTAACGTATATGAGGAATAGTGCCAAGTCTCACAAAAAGCTAATAATTTTTAGCTCTTTGGCGCCGATGGCGATTTTAGTGATACTTTAAATATACCTTTTTTCTGTCAACAAATAACTTTCGCAAAAATAAAGCTTACGAAAGTAGTTTTGAACGTGTTTCAAATGTAACTATGATAGATTTTTAGCCCTTTGATAAATTTATGATAAATTTTAGCCCTATGTGTGCGCTAGGCGCCTAAAATAAGATTGGAAAATGTTGAAAATTTTTGAATTGCGATTTTTTTTGATCAAATTATTAAATAACTATGAAATTTACAGGACATATTGTAGTTATTCAGTTGCAGACTGAAGAACAAACTGGCAACCCTGCAACTATGGCAGGCATTGAAAATGATAATTTTCAAACCATCGACTCTCCTGAAAAACTTTCGTCTTTTACAGTAAAAACCAACTCTTTTAAATATCGTATGCTTTGTTTATTCAACCAAAGGATAACTTTTGAAATTTCACATCGGACAAAAACGGGAACCCTCCTCCAATTTACCTATATTTGAAGCATCAAAAATTTCTGTTTACGAGAACTCACCAACCAATTATCAGATACAAATGAAATTTTATCGTAAAATTTTCAAATGGTAATGAACTTTTAGTGGCAATAAACAACAAATATTAAGTTTTCGAAAATTTCAAAATTTTTGCGGCAATTTCGCTTATTGCTTAACCATCGAACTAGAGATGAGCCTCCTCGCTGAACCAAAGTTTCCCGTGAGACTCCTTCCAGTTGCCTATTCTCCGCACGTGCGACGCATCCAATGGCAATTGGATCTTGTAAGCTTTGCGCAAAATTTTCCTCAAAGCTGTTAGAAAAATCCCAACTTCTTGCGTATGCCTGCAAATCGACAAGTGTGGGGTGTCAGCAACACTGGCTTCTACGGCCGCAATATTCTCATTCTCTTCGTCGCACTGTTCTCAATCTTGTCGTTGGTTTACGGTCCAGCAATGTGAAGTGGTTGCGAAAATTTCCAATCACATGGCAAATGGCACGTGCTGATGGACGATTTTGGGTTCCACAAAACTGACGAAGCGATCTTTGAGTTTGCGCAACTGAACACTGCTGATTTCAAAAATAAATTTTCACGATTTGTGAATGCTCCAACTTTGAACCACTTTAACTTCCATTGCAGTCATCGGATCAAAACAAAATTCGCATATAGGT
This sequence comes from Nemotelus nigrinus, assembly GCA_947369275.1. Lineage (NCBI taxonomy): Eukaryota > Metazoa > Arthropoda > Insecta > Diptera > Stratiomyidae > Nemotelus > Nemotelus nigrinus. Next base: position 88,290,471 of record OX376374.1, read on the forward strand.
TGATTTTAATCTGAAGCAGGTGTGATGAAACTCTAACGCACCCAAACCGCTAGAAATACTAATGTTCGATGAAGAGTAGAAAAATCGTGCAGATTTTGAGTGCATATTCTACCACACGTGCTCCAGCCTGTTTCGATTGCAAATTCACGTCGCTCTTAACAATGCACTTAATCTCATAGTGTGACAAGGTTTTCAGAAATTTCAAAATTTAGGAAATTTAAATACCTCATTACTTTCAAAACAACATAGCATAACATAAAGAGAGAAAATGCTCAGTGCTTACAACACTTTACCAGCACTGCAACTAAAAGTCTCCCACAATTGCCGTACTTCAAAATCAAATAACTCTATTGATATCGATTTATTCCGATGATATCATTGCAAGCTTCAGGGATATCAAGATGTTAAGGATAAAAAACGAGAGATGTTTGAAACCAAAAATTTGTACAATTTGAGCACCTGCCTCACATTGAAGTCAGCCTATTCTGCGAATTTTGCTTTGATCCGATGACTATATTGGAAGTTATAGTGGTCATTGTAGGGGTACTCAGTCGCAAAAGGTTTCAAATTTGCGAAAACTTCATAATTATGATTTATTAACACTACAAGATCATTACCATTTGAAAATTTTACGATAAAATCGCTAAATAAAGATATTGCAAATACATACAAAACCAAGAATGGCTGGCAGCCCTATAATACTTTTTTACCAGATTTCTTCTTAATTATACCCATAATAAAATCCATATATCATTTGAAATTCGTTTTGATTTCATGACTGCACTGGAAACCATAGGGCAAGAAGCGTTATTTGCCTAAACAAATTTTCAAAACCCAAGACACCAAAATTAAAAAAGCTGGCAGCACTACCTGAATTTTTCAACCAAATTCAGACCAAACATGGTTTAGAATAAGATTCAGCTACTGTGTCAAATTCATGAAAATCTAGTAACTGAATCAGAATTCATAGAGCAAAAAGTAGTTTTTTTTCTTGATAATTTTTAAAGATGGCACCGCTGGCACAGAGTTGACCGCATTCCCAAATGGCTTCTATCGAACCTGGCCCTACTTAATACCAATACATTTTTTGAATTTCCTTTGAGTCTGATAATTGGGTCGTGAGTTCTCGTGAAGAGAAATTTTTGACACTTAAAATAAAGGTAAATTCGAGGAGGGTTACCGTTCTTGTACGATGTAAAATTTCAAAAATTTTGCTTTGGGTGTATGGACAAAGCACAAGTTTTCTATATAAGTCGGTTTTTGCTGCAAAAAGCACAAATTTTTCAGTGGCGATGGTTTGAAGGCTTTCACTTTCAATGCCTGCGACAGCGTCAGGGTTGCTAGCATGTTCATAAATAACTGCAAATAAGTAAATACACTACGTTTTGTAAGTTTCATAGTGATCTAATAATCCAGTCAAAATTCATCGCATGTTTGACGTGCAACCACTATCCAGGCACCAGCGTTTGTTATCAACACGCTTTATAGCACACAACGCTTCTTCTGATGCTTTCTCTTTCGTGTGAAACGCATTTCCTACTATCTTGGCCTTTGATGTAGATTCACGTGAGCCTTTTAAAGAACATTCAGCAGTCTTATGTCCGATTCGATGGCACTTGAAACATTTGAATCGGAAATTTGTGTTTTCCTTGGGCATACTTTCAGCCATTTTCCGGAAATTTGGTTTCTGCCTACCTCCTCGGGTGCTGTCGAACCTTTCACGGCGTTTTTGTATCCACATGGCTTCAGCATCGCCATCTTTTTGCTGTTGTACTCTTGAATCAAATTCTTCGAGTACTTTCTGCTTTATTGTGTCTGCTGTTGGTACGGTATCGCGCGACTCCATTGCGCATTTCAGCACGCTTAAACTTGGTGGCAGACTGTTCATTAGCATGTACGACAGCAAATCAGGATTTATCGGAATATCCATTGATTCTAACTGCGCCACAGTGTCAAAAAATTCCATCATTTGCGTGCGAAGATCACTGTTTTCACTCATTTTAAAAGTTGAAATGCGTTTCAACAAGCTTGCTTTTTTTACAGATCCTGTCGAAGCAAATTCGGATTTCAATCTGTTCCAGACTTGCGTTGCAGTTTTTAATCCTTTTACCAATTGCAATAGGCTTGGATCAATAGCGATTATAAGACCTGCCTTCGCTTTGGCGTCATCTTCATCCCACTTTTCCCGGTCCTGTTTCGACTTCGCTGCGTCTTCACCTGTCTTTAATGTCGGCTTAGTTGTCTTTCCGCAAATATATTTCCAGGTGCCATTTTTCACAGCAACAGCCTCCATTTGCACCACCCAAGAGTCATAATTGTCTTTCGTTAGTGGCTTGATGCTGAACGTCGAAGATGCCATTTTGGAACTCACACACACTAACTCGCGCGCAACACTCGGATTATTTTAAACCTTTTTTCGTTTACAGAAAAGTGTTTTTCACTATTTTTTACTTCACTAAACACTCTTTCACGATTCCAGGGCCCATAACCTATAGGAATATTATGCTTTTATTAGATTCATACAAAGTAAAGTTCAAGAATGACAAAGTATAGTCTATAGTAACTGTAGGAATATTATTGAGCTCGTACGATGCGCGCTTGTTGCCTGAAGGGCCGTCGTGTTGTGACTGGCTTGCTTGATGACCTGTGCTCTCGCTCAGATGTAACTTTGAACTTGGATTTCACACGCCTTCCTCAAATTTTACGTTACATGTTTCTCAATTAACCTTTCTTAAACCAAGATTTTTCATGCGTCTGTTGTGCGCTGCCTTTGTTAGTATATCTGCTGGCATAATCTCTGTGGGTGTGTGTTCCAACAAAATTTTTTTTCCTTCAAAAGCGTGTCGAACAAAATGATATCTCGTAGCAATGTGTTTCGTACGTGAGTGATAAACCGCATTTTCAGCTATCGCCTTTGCTCCACGATTATCAGTCCCTATCTTTATACATGATAGCTCAGGAATGTTCATCTCAATCATCAGGTTTCGCAAGTATACAGCTTCTCTCGATGCTTCTGACAGAGCAACATACTCCGCCTCTGTCGTAGAAATTGCCACATTCTTTTGCTTAAATGATCGCCACGTTATTGCTGCGCCACTCAAAACAAAAACATATCCAGTGTATGATATCCTGTCTCTTACATCTGCCGTATGATCCGCATCCGAATAACCGAGTATTCCACATGAATTTTTTTTATACACAAGCCCCTGGTCTTGCGTGCCTTGTAGATATCGCAGAACTCGTTTCGCCGCCGACCAGTGTTCTTCGCCATACTTCGCATTGTACTGCGCCAGTCTATTTACAGTAAATAAAATATCCGGTCGTGTAGCAACAGCTAGGTACATCAACGAACCTATTAATTGTCTATTTGGTTTTTCTTTTTGTTTCTCTTTGGAACGTTGGGCTCCAGATGGCAAGTTTGCTTTTGGTTCACTTGGCTTAGATACGGGTTTTGACTCGTCCATGTTAAATTTTTTTAATAAATTTTTTACATAACCCTCTTGGCTTAATCGTATTTCATTATTCGTTTGTTGTATCTGGATACCAAGACAACAGCTTGCAGGACCTAGGTCCTTAATATCAAATGCTTTCTTCAGAGCTGCTCGAATCTCTCGTAGTCTTTTTTCACTTTTAGATGCGTACAAAATGTCATCGACATATACAACCAGAAACGTGCGTTCTTCGTTATTATTATCATAATAAAAGCAAGTATCGTTTGTTGCAGAGGTTAAACCAATACTTTTTAGGACTTGATCTAGTCTTCGATTCCATTGACGACCGGCCTGACGCAGACCGTATAACGCTTTGTTTAAACGGCACACTTTGTCACCGTAGCATATCGTATGCTTTTGTTCCTAGTTCACCATTTTCATCTTCACGAACAATTTTACTCAGCGCTTCTTTGATGTATTCCGGTAGTTCCATGAAAATTTCTTCGTCCAATTTTCCGTTTAAGTACGCAGCGACCACATCCAGTTGATTGACTTTTAAATTTTTTTCCGCTGCCAGAGCCATTAGTAATCTGACAGAATCCAAACGAGCTACGGGTGCGAACGTTTCAGAAAAGTCAAAAACTTCTCGTTGAGTAAATCCTCGCGCTACTACTCTCGCCTTCTTGTATTGTAAGCTTCCATCTGGCTTCATTTTGTTTCGTAAGATAATTTTACACGTGATGCATTTTCTGTTCTTTGGTCGTTCAACCAGCGTCCACGTATCATGTTTTATTAGCGCTTTGATTTCTGCGATGATCGCTTCCAACCATTTATCAGTGTCATCGCCACTCATCGCGCTCTTTACTGACAGATCATTGATATTTGCCATCTCTACCATTTTGACTTGATCCTCCGCAGCATCTGTGAATATTTTGTCTTCCAATTCAGACTCTTCTTCTGTTGGACTATCGTCGGAGTCTTCTTCTGTTAGATCATCATTTGATTCTTCAGGCTCTCTAACAGTTGCATTTTGTGATGCATCGGGAGCTAATTTTTGTTGATAGACTTTTCTTGGTCGACCTCGACTGCCAGAACAAACTAACCTTGGCCTTCCAGCTCCTCAATTTGAACTCGAACGCAATGATTTCCTTGCTGGCCGATCAGCATGGATTTTCGGCGCTTGTTGTGCTGGTTGCATTGCTGTTTGCTCCTCATCTGCTCTGATATTTTCCGGCTGTCCTACTTATAGTTGAATCTTACAGTGTTCGTCATCGTTCGTCTTGTTTGTCGTCCCGTTGGTAATTTCAGCCCCTTTTTCAGTTTTCATCAGCTCATCTTCTAGGAATTTTACGTCCCGGGTGACTACCACCTTTTTGCCTTCAGGGATGTATACACGATATCGTTTGGACTCTTCGGAATATCCAACTAGTACGCCTTCTTTCGATTTCGCCTCGAATTTCCCTCTTCCCGGCTCTTTTTGAAGTACAAATGCCTTTGCACCATATACCTTCAAATTGCTCAGATCCGGTAAACACTTATTCCAATATTCATATGGAGTGTGACCTTCGAGGCTAGTTGTTGGGCAACGATTTCGTAAATAATTTGATGCGGCAAGTGCTTCTGCCCAAAATGCAAAAGCTAGCCCTGCTTGCATTAAGAGACAACGCGCCATTTCTACAAGAGTTCGATTTTTCCGCTCGGCCACACCATTTTGTTGAGGCGTATGTGGCACCGTTAAACGTCGACGAATACCATTTATTTTTAATAGCTCATCGACTTCCCGGTTACAATATTCGCGTCCATTGTCCGTCATTAAACACTTTATTTTTCTGCCCGTCTGATTTTCAGCTCGCGATTTATAATCTTTGAAGGCTTTCAACACGTCACTTTTATTTCTAAGAAAGTGCACTTCACACCAACGACTATAGTCATCAATAAAAGTAACGAAATATCGCGCACATTTAAATGATTTTGTCCTTGATGGTCCCCATATGTCCGAGTGCACTATATCCAACACTCCCGAACTCCGTTTAGATACTTTGGGAAACGGTAACACTGTCATTTTTCCTCGAAGACACACATCACATGGCTTTAATTGTTTTTGTCCCTTTAAGTATATACCAGTTGCTACTTCACTTCTGGAAAGTTCGAGAACATCACGCACATTCAAATGTCCAAGTCTTTGATGCCACACATCTACACTCAAACCACTATCAGTCTTCTTCGAGAAGTTTGCTTGCTCATTATCACACACATAATATAAATTACCTTCCCGCCTGGCTAGGAGTTTTATGTCACCGTCCTTCCCACGCACTGTTGCCTTCTCTTTTTCAAATACAACTATATTGTCATAGTCTGTTAGTTTCGCTACTGACAGAAGAGATGTGCGTAGCTCTTTCACTAATAACACATCTTTCAACTTTACGGACTTTGTTTCAATGCCATCCGTAGTCACAACACTTGCCGTACCTCCTGCGTCTACGTTAAGTTCGGCATCGCTGGCCAACAGCAACTTTTCATTAGTAGCAGTCAGCGTCGTGCTTCGAAAAAGAGTTTCATCGTTGCACATGTTTGACGTGCAACCACTCTCCAGGCACCAGCGTTTGTTATCAACACGCTTTATAGCACACAACGCTTCTTCTGATGCTTTCTCTTTCGTGTGAAACGCATTTCCTACTATCTTGGCCTTTGATGTAGATTCACGTGAGCCTTTTAAAGAACATTCAGCAGTCTTATGTCCGATTCGATGGCACTTGAAACATTTGAATCGGAAATTTGTGTTTTCCTTGGGCATACTTTCAGCCATTTTCCGGAAATTTGGTTTCTGCCTACCTCCTCGGGTGCTGTCGAACCTTTCACGGCGTTTTTGTATCCACATGGCTTCAGCATCGCCATCTTTTTGCTGTTGTACTCTTGAATCAAATTCTTCGAGTACTTTCTGCTTTATTGTGTCTGCTGTTGGTACGGTATCGCGCGACTCCATTGCGCATTTCAGCACGCTAAAACTTGGTGGCAGACTGTTCATTAGCATGTACGACAGCAAATCAGGATTTATCGGAATATCCATTGATTCTAACTGCGCCACAGTGTCAAAAAATTCCATCATTTGCGTGCGAAGATCACTGTTTTCACTCATTTTAAAAGTTGAAATGCGTTTCAACAAGCTTGCTTTTTTTACAGATCCTGTCGAAGCAAATTCGGATTTCAATCTGTTCCAGACTTGCGTTGCAGTTTTTAATCCTTTTACCAATTGCAATAGGCTTGGATCAATAGCGATTATAAGACCTGCCTTCGCTTTGGCGTCATCTTCATCCCACTTTTCCCGGTCCTGTTTCGACTTCGCTGCGTCTTCACCTGTCTTTAATGTCGGCTTAGTTGTCTTTCCGCAAATATATTTCCAGGTGCCATTTTTCACAGCAACAGCCTCCATTTGCACCACCCAAGAGTCATAATTGTCTTTCGTTAGTGGCTTGATGCTGAACGTCGAAGATGCCATTTTGGAACTCACACACACTAACTCGCGCGCAACACTCGGATTATTTTAAACCTTTTTTCGTTTACAGAAAAGTGTTTTTCACTATTTTTTACTTCACTAAACACTCTTTCACGATTCCAGGGCCCATAACCTATAGGAATATTATGCTTTTATTAGATTCATACAAAGTAAAGTTCAAGAATGACAAAGTATAGTCTATAGTAACTGTAGGAATATTATTGAGCTCGTACGATGCGCGCTTGTTGCCTGAAGGGCCGTCGTGTTGTGACTGGCTTGCTTGATGACCTGTGCTCTCGCTCAGATGTAAATTTGAACTTGGATTTCACAATATATATATGTTTATATATATATATATATATATATATATATATATATATATATATATTTATATATATATATATATATATATATATATATATATATATATATATATATATATATATGTTTATATATATATATATATATATATATATATATATATATATATATATATATATATATATATATATATATGTATATATATATATATATATATATATATATATATATATATATATATATATATATATATATATATATATATATATATATATATATATATATATATATATATATTTAAATAAATTAAAGTGATTTTAACACTAATGTTCTAATGTTGTAATGAGCCAATTACTCAAATATACATACTCTTAAGACAAGGCAAAAATTAATAAACTTTCAAGACAACCAATCTTGATAATCACAGACTACATCCATATTCCACTATAGCATTGATGCGTATAAGACATTTGTCCTGGTTTGGACGTATTCTATGTGGTTTATGTATATGATGTATGCCTTGGTTTGATGTGTGTTGTCTTGACCTGGAACTTGCATGATGTATATGATGAGACTATGTAGATGCCTGTCACGTGTAGTCAATTGTGGACTAGAAAACTTAATGTAGAAAAAACATAGTAAGCAACTCACATGAATTAGGTCATGAGTTTATGCATGGGAACTAATTGAGTAATGGTTATGCATTGTCAATAGGTAAGAATAGCGAAAGCAGAAATTTAGCATAAATAGAATATAAGAATGATATGCAAAGAGGAGTTGTATAGTAGTTTTAAAAGAATAAACATTAATTTAAGATTACTACATTTAGTTTTATTAAAACTAAATCGTTGCCTTTCATCGACAAGACTTAATCAAGCCTACATTGGCTAATTATATCATATCGGCTACACAAGTTACACTCAGCGCCAAACATGCGACAATCTACGGGTTGCCTTAGGTAAAAAATAATAAATTGAAAAAGAAATAAAATACGTAACTTACAAAAAATTAATAGTAGCAAACGCATATCTCTCGATGATTATCGAAAAATGATAATCATTCCAAATTTAAACAAAGGACTTCTACAATGTTCTTCTTCGAACATGTATAAAATACTCCAGCACTTCCGAACCGCTAGAAAACTGATGTTGGAATAAATTGCGTTTGATTGACCAAAAAGCGTTGAAGTTATACCCTTTGTTGCGGCACAGCAGTGACCTCTCTCACACGGGAGCCTAAGATGAAGAAAAAGCACCAAAGAATTGGATTTTAAAATATAAAAAACATATACTTATCTAAAGTCTGCTATCGATCAGTATTGTATTTGATGATTGTTTTGATGATTTTGACAATTGTCACTTTACATTTGTCATTTGACATTAAATTTTTAAATGTCTATTCACAATTGTTTTTTCACTTAATATTCACCGTGAAGAAGAATACTGGTAAAACTGGAAATATAACAAGAGCATTAAGAGAAAGTTGTATAGCAAAAGAAAGTACCGAAATTTTCACTTTACAGTTGACTTTTGAATAGAAATGATGTGCATTAGAATCGGTCGATAGAACATTGAAATAATTGTTGAAAATTGGAAATTAGTTATAGAATCTAGTTACAGTGAAATAAAGAATTGTTAAAACATTAATCCGTGACGGTGTTTAATTGAAAAATTGGTTGTATTTAGAACATTTTATGGTCCTTCGAACCGGATCGTTAAATTCGACAATAGATAACTTTTAGATTTGAACATTTTGAAACAGTTTAAAACTTCTTTCTTGTGGAAAATTCTTGTGGAAAATAGTAGTGAAGTAACAAAATAAACTAATTGACATCGGTTCGGGCGATTCATTCTAAAAAATAGTGAAGGTCTGGTAAGTAATTAGTAAGTAAGTAATTAGAAGGTCTGGTAAGTCCTTGTTCCATCCTTTTATTATATTCCATTGCATTTTTCCTATCCAATATATATAATCCCGCATTTCATATCAAATACTGGAAACACATCAGTCTTGCTCAATTACAAAGGACTGAACATATATTGGTTAATTTGATTATTGCAAAATTCGTGATTGACTGACACTAAGTATATTAGCGCTAATTGGGTGCGAATTGATGGTGTTAAATCATATAGCATAGATTTGAGACAATTTTGCCGTGATATTAGCAAATCAATAAGCTGAGTCATTGAGGCATAGTAGCTAGATAGATAGGAAGATTTCACCATCATTCATTCAGTTCTAAGTGTGTCAGTAATCAATTGTAGTGTACAATCTTTGCATTTATAGTGCAAAGTATACTTGAAAATATATCGAAACTCGCAAAAATTATAATCCAACACAATGGACCGGTTGCTAACTCAGCAGAAATTGTTACTCGAACAATTAAATAAAATGCAAAGTAACTTCAGAAAAGATGCGAAAGTGCGAAAAACTCTTGCTTATGCCACGAAATTGCTCCAGCGAGTGCAAGAAATTCGGCAAACGTTCCTGGAAACGCATCAGAAGATACTCGCATTAGTCAAAGAGCAAACCGATCTGAATTTAGAATATTTCAAAGATAAACTGTATCTATCTTTTGAAGAGCTCAATTTGAGTTTCGAAATAGATCTAGAAGATCTGAAATTGGAACAAGGGGCACAGGCAGCACAGGCTGACACTGAGATACAAAATCATTCCAGTCGATCAAACGATGACATGGATGTTCGACTTCCACGCATAAACTTGCCAAAGTTTAAAGGAAACTATGGGGAGTGGACTTCTTTTAAAGATCTGTTTGTATCTTTGATTCACAACAAGTCTAATTTATCTCGAGTAGAGAAGTTACACTACCTAAAATGCAGTCTTTCGGGGGAAGCTGAACAACTTCTCAAACATTACTCGATCACTGAATCCAATTATAATTCAGCGTGGAAATTGCTCATAGAACGTTATGATGATAAACGCGTTCTATTAAATACTCAATTTAGAAGGTTGCTGGCCATCAATAAAGCAAATGAATCCGCTTCGTCTATTAAAATGTTACTCGATAAAACTAACGACAGCGTTCAGGCCATCGTCAATTTAGAGGTAGCAAATATTTGGGATGCAATGTTAGTGCATTTGACAACTCAACGACTACCAACTGGGACGCATCAAAATTGGGAACAACAGCAAGCCGCGCACAAAGAAACATCATCGTTTAAAGACCTCACAGAGTTCTTGCAGCGTCGTTTTAGAGCATTAGAGGCTGCTGGGGTAGAAAAACATAAATCCACTCGATCTTCACATAATGTGTTTTTGACAAAACACGAGCAGCATACTACGTGTGTTTCGTGTAAGGGGCCACATCATTTAAGACACTGTACCACTTTTCTTCAATAAGATCATGCGACGAGATTTGATATGGTAAAAAGAAATGGTTTGTGCCTCAATTGCTTGAACAAAGGACACTTAGTGGGAAACTGTCCCAGCACGTCAAGATGTTTCAAATGTAAAAAGGCACATCGCACACTTTTGCATAAACCCGATGTATCTACAACCGGATTCCTTCCGCACCAGTCGCAATCTTCATCTTGGCATAGAAACCAAACATCAAATTCATTTACTCAAAATAATCTGCCTCCGACTTTAGAATTCAATCAAGAACTTTCAACCTCGTTTTCACACAATGTTCAACCATCGACTTTGACTTCTTTGGATCATAGACCTTCGACTTCAGTGACAACAGTCACGAAGATAAACTCTTCGACTAGCAATGCTACAAAAACCGTGTTGTTAGCAACAGCATTAGTGACGGTTGAGTCTTCGACTGGATTTATAACACTACGCGCTTTGCTGGATCAAGGTTCACATACGTCAATCATTACAGAGAGTGCAGCTCAAAGAATTGGAGGGAAAAGGCAATCGACACACATCACTATAGCAGGTATTGGAGAGACAAAGGGTATTTCGACGAACGGAAATTTGGAAATTAGACTTCGCACCAAAACAAACGAATATTTGAAAATAGATGCTCTCGTTTTGAGAAAGTTGACAAATTTCATCCCATCGCAAACAATTTCCACATCAATTCGAGAACAGATTGGAAATTTAGATCTGGCTGATCCTCACTTTGACCAGCCGAGCAAGATTGACATTTTATTGGGAGCTGAAGCTTACGCTCAGTTATTACTTGGAAAAATTCGAAAATTGACTCTAGGTCCAGTGCTACAACTTACTAAGCTAGGCTGGATAATATCAGGTAGATTCAGCGATAACAACGCGCAAGTAGTGCACACACTAAATGTGCAAATAGAAGAGGACGTGAAAGTTAGTGAGCAACTTAAACATTTTTGGGAGATTGAGGAGGTTGGAAAGGGAAAAAATATTACTCAAGAAGAAGAAGCATGTGAAGAACACTATAAGGTAAATGTCAAGAGAAAGCAAAACGGTCGATATCAAGTTCGGTTGCCATTTAGAAACACAGAGAGTAAAAATTCACTAGGGTTTTCCAGAGAAAATGCAATCAAATGTTTAATACAGATGGAGAAACGCTTCGAAAGGGACAGAAGTCTTCAAGAAGAATATTCAGCAGTAATGCAAGAATATATAAGTCTAGGTCACATGAAGGAAGTTCCCATTTGTAGAGAAGTCACGTTTGAATCTGGAAACATACGCAGCACAGCTAACTTCCTTCCACATCACGCAGTGCAGAAAGAAAGCACATCTACAAAATTAAGAGTGGTGTTTGATGCATCAAGGAAAACGAGTTTTGGTGTGTCTTTGAATGATATATTATTGACAGGACCGACTATTCAGAGCACCATGACATCAATTCTCATAAGATGGAGATTAAAGCAGTTCGCAATGGTGGCCGACATTGCTAAAATGTAATGGCAAATAGATATGCATCCGGAAGATGCAAAATTTCAGAAAATTGTTTGGAAGCAACAGCCAGCTGATCTAGTTAAAGACTATGTTCTGACTACCGTAACCTTTGGAACTACTTCAGCGCCGTTTCTAGCAATCAGAACTTTACAACAATTAGCAATAGATGAAATTGAAAGATATCCAAATGCAAGTAAAGCAGTCTTCGAAGAATTTTACGTAGACGACTTATTATCTGGAGGAAATAGTCTACAAGAATGTATTATTAAAAGAGACGAACTCATTAAATTGTTGAATTCTGGCGGTTTTAAATTGAGAAAATGGATAACAAACGAAAAACGAATTTTAGAAGGAATCCCATCTGAAGACATTGAAATGCAAGATGCGATCAACATGGATATGGATAATGGATACAAATCGCTAGGAATAATGTGGTATCCGCTAGCAGACTGCTTCACCTATCGATTGAAAAGGCATAAGTAATTAGAAACCTACACAAAACGTTCGATTTTATCGGAAGTTGCACGTCTCTACGATCCATTAGGTTGGATAGCACCTATTATGGTATCAGCTAAAATTTTACTACAAGGACTATGGTTATCTGGGCAAGATTGGGATGAACCAATATCAACTGCACTAAACACGGAATGGATGACATTATTGAGCCAATTACCGGAAATTGAAAACATTTAAATCCCAAGATGGGTAGCTTACCAACAAAACTCGAAAATAGAACTTCACGGATTTTGTGACGCCTCTCAACGTGCCTACGCAGCAGTAATCTATGTGGTATTGCGTGCAGGCTCGGCTGTCAACAGTCATCTATTAATGGCTAAAACCAAAGTGGCACCAGTGAAGTCAGTTAGTATTCCACGATTGGAGCTATGCGGAGCTGTACTATTGTCTCGATAGCTAAAAGAATTTACAACATCATTAAAAATTGAAAACATACCTACCTGGTTATGGAGTGACTCAGAGATCGTACTAGCATGGCTGAAAGGTCACCCCACTCGATGGACTACATTTGTATCTAACAGAACAGCTCTCATCCTTGAGAACACTGATAATATACCATGGCGATATGTTCCATCTAAATGCAATCCAGCAGATGTAGCTTCCAGAGGAGTAAAACCAATCGATTTAACACACAATGAGCTATGGTGGCACGGACCAAGCTGGTTATCCGAAGACATCGATGCATGGCCTAAAATGCGAGATATCAAATCAGTTGAAGTCCAAAAACCAAAACATTACATTGTTAATGTAGGAATACACACAGAAAGTTTCTTCGACACTTGGTTGCAAAGATATTCAACATTATCGAAACTAAATAGAATTACCGCTTACTGCTTCCGTTTTCGCAGATCGAAAATAAATCGAACAGAGAATCCACCATATTTAACCAGTGAAGAGCTGCGACACTCATTTGAATTCTGGATCAAACATGCTCAACAAAGTGAATACTCACAAGAAATAGCCAGTCTCTTAAATAACAAACCAATTGAGAAAAAAAGTAAATTGATCAAATTAAACCCCTTCATAGACAAAACTGGATTAATACGTGTGCTAGGTCGTCTAAAAAATGCACAATTTAGTTTTGATGAAAGGCATCCAATAATTCTCCCACGAAATGGCAGGTTCACTGAATTAATGTTGCATCAAGTCCATCAAACAACCTTGCATGGACAAACTCAACTAATGCTGAACACGTTGAGAAAAGGATTTTGGCTGATAGATGGTCGCAACCGAATCAAATATTTTGTACATAAATGCATCCGCTGTTTTCGGGCCAAAGCGAACGGTGCAACTCAGCTGATGGGAAACTTGCCAGCAGCTCGCGTAACGATTTCTCGCCCATTCACACATACGGGTGTTGATTTTTGTGGAACATTCGACATAAAAGATAGGCGAGGAAGAGGTAGTAAAACATCGAAGGGCTACGTGGCTATATTTATTTGTTTAGTAGTAAAAGCTATACATATCGAAATTGTTAGTGACCTATCGACACAAGCATTACTTGCAGCATTACGAAGATTTATGGGAAGACGAGGATTCAGTGGACATATGTATTCCGATTGTGGAACAAATTTTGTCGCAGCATATGCTGAATTGAACAAATTAACAGAAATCAACAAAAAGGCTGCCGAAATACTTGCCAATGATGGCGTTACGTGGCATTTCAATCCTCCAGCTTCGCCGCATTTTGGTGGGCTCTGGGAAGCCGGAGTCAAATCTATAAAGTCTCATCTGCGCCGAATTGTGGGCAACATTGCTCTAACGTATGAAGAATTGTCCACCATCTTACTTAGAATAGAAGCCCGCCTTAATTCTCGACCCCTGTGCCCCTTGAACGACGATCCAACAGACACGACGGCACTTACTCCAGCACATTTCCTGATTGGCAATACACTACTAGCACCACCCGAAGCAAATTTCGAAGGCGACAATATCAACCATCTCGATAGATGGCAGACAACACAAAAGATAACGCAAGATTTCTGGCAACGGTGGAAAACCGAATATTTGAATCGCTTGCAACTTAGGCCCAAATGGAATACAACAGAAAACAATGTCAGAGTGGGCGATTTGTGTATACTAAAGGATGAAAAATTACCTTCTTATCGTTGGCCATTAGCCAGAATTATAGAGGTTCATCAAGGAAACGATTCCCTAGTACGAGTAGTAACCGTATGGTCAAATGGAAAGACATACAAACGATCAGTCACAAAAATTGCACTAGTACCTACGCAAAATACATCATAAGAAATGCACTTTTAATTCCTTCTATCAAAATGTTCCTTACTCATCTTTTTCCTCCATGAGACCTTGCCATACCAAATAAATTCGCGAAACTACTTAACGTGAGAAGTCTTTGGAATTCCATACAAATCAGTGATGGTATAGGTGGACGCCCAGCATAGGTGGGACAACTTCACCATGCCAAAATTGAGTTGAACGAATGCATCAGCTTGACCGGCACATCGGACAAAACATTAACGATAGGAATCTAGATCTAAATAGTATCCAGACCCGGACGTGACTTACAAACAACATTTATCAAAATAGATTAGCAAACTAATACTTTCCATTTCAGAAGTTAGTCCAATGGATAATACTGAGGCACTACACACGCCTCATCTGGGGGAGAATGTCGCGGCACAGCAGTGACCTCTCTCACACGGGAGCCTAAAATGAAGAAAAAGCACCAAAGAATCGGATTTTAAAATATAAAAAACATATACTTATCTAAAGTCTGCTATCGATCAGTATTGTATTTGATGATTGTTTTGATGATTTTGACAATTGTCACTTTACATTTGTCATTTGACATTAAATTTATAAATGTCTATTCACAATTGTTTTTTCACTTAATATTCACCGTGAAGAAGAATACTGGTAAAACTGGAAATATAACAAGAGCATTAAGAGAAAGTTGTATAGCAAAAGAAAGTACCGAAATTTTCACTTTACAGTTGACTTTTGAATAGAAATGATGTGCATTAGAATCGGTCGATAGAACATTGAAATAATTGTTGAAAATTGGAAATTAGTTATAGAATCTAGTTACAGTGAAATAAAGAATTGTTAAAACATTAATCCGTGACGGTGTTTAATTGGAAAATTGGTTGTATTTAGAACACCCTTTTTGTAGTATCATATCAACCATTTCTCAAGCAAAGCAACGTAAACCATTTTTCGACAGCATCTCCTATAACATACATGAAGAAATTGTTCAGTGCTGGGAGCACTGTGCCAACGAAGCGGCAATATGTCAACCATAACGAACTCATGCTTTCATCAACTTATCCTTTGAATTTCGTTTTCAACTGAGGATTTCATCAAAATTTTCAACGATTAAAGGAATTTTGAAGCTACCATCCGAACATTTTCGAAATTCAGCCAATTTTATTGTAACATTGGTTCCTTATGTTATTTGTCGATGCTTTGCATATGAATATATAATGAAAGCATAGAATAGTGCTATATTTACGAAAATATCTGGTCTTGGGAAACTTTTGCTAGCACCATAGCCAAAAATCTACTAAATATGCTTCAAATTCAGTTGGTTCCACTCTGTGTATATCGTTGTGATTGAATGAAAGCAATAGTGTTGAAAAGAATTAACAAGTTTCCACCATCAAAACTTTTCAAACTTTTGGAAACCTACTATTTGATGTTAATGGTCATTGCAGAACAGTTCCCATTTGAAAATTTTGTGACACACTCGCTTAGTAAATATATATTGAAAAAACTCTAGCGCACCTGAACCGCTAGAAAACTAATTTTCGAAGAAATTGTCTTTGAGTGACAAAAAACTGTGGAAAGACGTAATACACTTTTTTGTAGAATCATATCAACCATTCCTTATCCAAAGCAACAAAACTAAACTATAACACAAATGATGAAAATGTTCAGTGCTAGCAACACTTTCCAAACGAAGCAGCAATAAGTTAACCATAACCAGCTCATACTCAAATCAACGTATCCTTTGAATTTCTTTCTCATCGAAGGATTTCATCGAAAATTTCAGCGGTTAAACGTTGTTTGAGGCTGCCATCCGAAAAATGTTCAAAACTCGAAAAATTTAAAAATGGATTCCTTATTTTTATTGCAAATGCTTTGCATATGAGAACGATGTTTGAAGCATCTGTTGGTGCAATATTTACGGTAATGGCTAATGCTGGTTAGCCGGTGTCAACACCATACCAAATTTGCTTCACGTTAAGTTAAACCCAACCAGTAAATTTCGTTTCGATTGAATCACTGCGCTGGAAGTTATACGGGTGAAAAGAATTTTAGGGTAACCACCCTCAAAACTTTTCAAGTTTTTAAAGCGTTTATATTTGTTGTTAATTTTCATTGCAGGATCATTTCCATTTGCAAATCTAATGACATAATCGCTCAGTAAAGAAATTCCAAAAAATTACAAAAACTGTCATAGCTGGCAGCCCTTTCATGGTTTTGGTACGAAATTTCTATGACATTTGGTTCACATTAAAGTCCATTTACTGCGTGAACTTCGTTCTGATTTCTACACTGGACCGGAAGTTATAGGGAAAAAAGCTTTATTTTGCTGAGCAAATTTGCAAGATTTATGAGACAAAAATCACCATAGCTGGCAACTCTATTCTAATTTTGTTACAAAGAGTAATATCAGAGTACTGTATGAATCTTGTCAAAATCTGATGGCTGAATCGGAAGTTATAGGCCAAAAACCGGTTTTTTTTTCTCAGTGATTTTTCAAGATGGTACCACTGGCACAGGGTTACCCGCATTTCAAAATCACTTCTATCAGACCTAGTTCTAGCTAACACCAACATGTCCTGTAAATTTCACTATGATCATATAATCCGGTCGTCAGTTCTCGCGAACAGAACTTTCGAGTGCTGAAAATAGAGGTAATTTGGTGATGGGTTGCCGTTCATGTGCAAATCTGAATCTTGAAAATTTTAATTTGACATGATGGACAAAGGTTAAGATTTATCAGTGATCAATTTTCTTTGTCAAAAATCAAAAATTTTCCAGGAAGGTCAATGATTTGAAGGTTTTTTTTTCAGGAGCCTGCCGTAGCTACAAGGTTATCCGCACTATCATGAAAATCCACGTGTGCTAAATCTAAGTCAACATTAACACGCTCTGCAAATTTCACGATGATCCATTGTTTTTGTTAGAAGTAATGACAAATCAAAATTTGAAAAAAAATCCTTGCCTACTTTTAGGCACCCTGCACCCACACACGGCTCAAAATTTCCAATTATTTTCATAAACAAGCTAAGAACATAATAAAATTTCATTCCCAATAATTTTCTTTATTAAAAATTTACACTGATTGGAAATATAGGAGTACCTCAAAATTCACTAAAACGCTCGCCGCCGCCGAAATGTTAAGGATATCTGAATTTGAAATCGTGAACCTACCTACTATATACATCTACGTTCTCCGAAAATTTCAGCTAAATCGGATCGGCCACTCCAGAGATTATCTCCCTTAATCATTTTGCTGATATATATATATATATATATATATATATATATATATATATATATATATATATATATATATATATATATATATATATATATAT
>OX376374.1:88308843-88385025 GCA_947369275.1 Nemotelus nigrinus
GTCCGTTTCTTACAATAAAACCAATCTGTATATAAATCTTATGTTCTATCTACACGTTCTAAATTAAACTTTGGAAATTTCATGTCGGACAAGAACGGTAACCCTCTCCCAGTTAACCTATATTTTTAGCATCAAAAACTTCTGTTCACGGAAACTCACGAACCAATAATCAGATACAACTAAAATTTACAGAATGCATTGGACTTAAGTAGAACCAGGTCTGATAGAAGCGATTTTGACATCTTGAAAAATTACAAAGAAAAAAAACTTGCTTTTTGCCCTATGAAATGTGAATAAGTTACCAGATTTTCATGAAATGGTACAATAACTAAACCTAATTCTAATCTCTGTTTGGTGGAAATTTGATTGAAAAATTTGATAAGTGCTGCCAGCTATGGTAATTTTTGTGTCTTTGGTTTTGAAAATTCTCTCAGGAAAATAAAACTTTTTGCACTATAACTTCCAGTGCAGTCATGAAATCAATACGAATTTCATACAAATGATGAAACTTGTCATTGACATTATTCAGGCCAAATTTGGCTGAAAAGCCATGATAGGGTTGCCAGCTATTGTTGGTTTTGTGTTTAATTGCAATATCTTTATTAAACGGTTTTATCGTAGAATTTTCAAATGGTAATGATATTGTAGTGACAATAAACAGCAAATATTAAGCTTTCGATCATTTGAAAAAACTCGCTGCAGGTAACCCTAAATTTCTTTATACTCCTATAACTTCGAATGTAATATAACAACGTGAAGCAGATTTGATATATTCTTGGCTTTGATACTGGCGAAAGGCTGCCAGCACGAGTCGGTTGTGATACTTTTGTATCAATAAATGCTTACAGTTAGTATACATACCGGAAACATTTACAATGAAAATAAATAACCGATGTTACAATTCGCAAAGTTCTGCAAATTTTTCGGATCGCAGCCCCAAACACCAACTTCAGTTACAGTGCTGCAGGCACTGAGCATTTTCTTCATTGATGTTATATGAGATGCTGCTTTCAAAATTATGTGAATTGAGCAACTGATAACGAATATAATTAACCCGTGTTTTGCTCTCATAAACGTTGAAATTCATGCCAGTGGTAATATCTGAAACCTTCCACCATATGAATTATAATGTATTCTTGAGACGAAAGTAAAACGTGGCATTTGAAACAGTTTGGCCGTAATAAGCAGCACATGTGGTGGAATATGCACTGAAAACCTGCACGATTCTTCTACTGTTCTTCGAACATTAGTGTTTCTAGCGGTTCAGGTGCGCTAGAGTTTTTTTAAATTGATTTTTGGAATCTTTCTACGTTGATGCTGCATTCATTAATGAACTTTTCACGTTGTTCATTCCCTAATTCCTCTCCGTGAAGTAAGAAATTGGCAATATCAGCTGATGCAGCTTGACCCCTTGATATACTAAATAACTAGCGCATCAGAACCGCTAGAAAACTAATTTTCAAAGAAATTTTCTTTGAGTGACATAAAAATGTGGAAAGACGTAATACACTTTCTTGTAAAATCATATCAACCATTCCATATCCAAAGCAACAAAACTCAACTATAACACAAATGATGAAAATGTTCAGTGCTGGCAACATTTTCCCAACGAAGCAGCAATAAGTTTACCTTCACAAGCTCAAACTTAAATCAACTTATCCTTTGAATTTCGTTCTCATCGGAGGATTTCATCGAAAGCTTAAGCGGTTAACGTTGTTTGAGGCTGCCATCCAAAAAATGTTCAAAACTCGGAAAATTGAAAAATTGGTTTCCTAGTTTTATTGCAAATGTATTGCATATGAGTATGTAATTTGAAGCATCTGTTGATGCAATAGTTACGAAAATGGCTAAAGCTGGTTAGCCTGTGTCAGCAGCAAAGCAAAATATACCAAATCTGCTTCACGTTAAACTAAACCCAACCAATAAATTTCGTTTCGATTGAATCACTGCGCTAGAAGTTATACGGGTAAAAAATTGTTTAGGGCTACCACCCTCAAAACTTTTCAAATTTTTAAAACGTTAATATTTGTTGTTAATTTTCATTGCAGGATCGTTCCCATTTACAAATCTAATGAAATAATCGCGCAGAAAAGAAATTCCAAAAAATTACAAAAATGGTCATAGCTGGCAGCCCTTTCATGATTTTTGTACGAAATTCCTATGATAATTCTTATTCCTTTTTTACGAAATTCCTGCATAAACTTCATTCTTATATCATGACTGCACCGGAAGTTATAGGGGAAAAAGCTTTATTTTGCTGAGCAAATTTGCAAGATTTAGCAGACAAAAATCATGATAGCTGGCAACTCTATTCTAATTTTTCAGCCAAATTTTTACCAAATGTTATTTTAAGTAAGGTGCAAATATTAAGTGAATTTTGTTTAAATCTGATGGCTGAATCGGAAGTTATAGGCCAAAAAGCTGTTTATTTTTTCAGTGATTTTTCAAGATGGTACCACTGCCACAGGATTGCCCGCATTTCAAAATCACTTCCATCAGACCTGGTCCTAGTTGAAACCAACATGCTCTGTGAATTTCGTTATGGTCGAATAATCCAGTCGTCAGTTCTCGTGAACAGAACTTTCGAGTGCTGAAAATAGAGGTAATTTAGTGATGGGTAGCCGTTTCTGTGCAAATCGGAATTTTCAAAATTTCAATTTGACATGATGCACAAACGTTAAAATTTATCAATGATTTGAATTTTTTTGTCAAAAATCAAAAATTTTTCAGGAGGTTCAATGAATTGAAGGATTTTTTTTCGAGAGCCTGCCGCAGCTACAGGATTACCCGCACGACCTTGGAAATCCATGTGTATTAAATTTTAGTTAACATTAATACGCTCTGCAATCTAACGATGATCCAATGTTTTTGTCAGAAGTAATGACAAATCAAAATTTGAAGAAAAATCCTTGCCTACTTTAAGGCTCGCTGCACCCACACACGGCTCAAAATTTCCAATTTTTTGTCATAGGCAAGTTGTGAACATAATAATTGCTCATTTTTGATCCTTTTTTGAACGAAAATTCACGCTGCTTGGAAATATAGGAGTACCTCAAAATTCACTAAAACGCTCGCCGCCGCCAAAAGGTTTAGGATATCTGCGTTTTAGCAAATTGTGGACCTACCTACTAAACACATCTACGTTCTCCGAAAGTTTCAGCTCAATCGTATCGGCCACTCCAGAGATTATCTCCCTTAATCATTTTGATGATGATATATATATATATATATATATATATATATATATATATATATATATATATATATATATATATATATATATATATATATATATATATATATATATATATATATATATATAAATATATATATATATATATATATATATATATATATATATATATATATATATATAGATATATATATATAT
The DNA here is from genome assembly GCA_947369275.1 of Nemotelus nigrinus. Classification (NCBI taxonomy): domain Eukaryota; kingdom Metazoa; phylum Arthropoda; class Insecta; order Diptera; family Stratiomyidae; genus Nemotelus; species Nemotelus nigrinus. The sequence goes on from OX376374.1 coordinate 88,312,235, forward strand.
ATATATATATATATATATATATATATATATATATATATATATATATATATATATATATATATATATACAGTGCCAGTAAAAATGATAAGACACCCCATGTTTTTCAAGAAATCGTAAAATAACAAAACAATCCCAGGAACCTGTGTATATATCTGAGATTGCCGCACCACATTATGTTATCCTGGGTAATTAGCCGGAGATTTTTCGCATAATATACGGAGTAATTAAAGAAAGTTGAATTTCAGGCAGGTAAAAAAGATAAGACACATTACATTTGTGCCATATTAGAATAATATTAAAGTAATGAAACGCAACTATTTGTAATATTTCAATATTTTATTGAGCTTCCTTTCTTTTTTATAATTTCTATAATTCTTGTTGGTAGACTTTTATATAATTTTCGAACATATTTTCTTGAAATCTGGGCCCATGCAGAGGTAATAGCTTTTTCTAATTCCTTTGTGTCTTGAAATTGTTTCGATTCAGCGTAAACGATTCGGGTCAGTTGACCCCAACAATTTTCGATTATATTTAGTTCTGGAGATCTTGCTGGGAAATCGAGAACATCAATTTGTTGCTGTTGAAAATACTGTTTAACAACGTTTGCATTGTGAATTGCAGCATTATCTTGCTGAAAAATAAACGGTTGATCCGCGATTTCTGCCAAATTATTGTCAAACTCCTCACGAAGCATTTCCACATATCGTAAGCTGTTTATTTTTCCAGTTAAAAACCGAATGTTTTACCGTCCGTTGTATCCTATAGCAGCACAAACCATTACACTTCCGCCACCATGCTGTCTCTTGCTCAAAACTCTCGTTTCTTTCCTTATGTCGTGGAAATAATAGCTAAAACCGTCGGGTCCGTCCAAATTAAATTTCTTTTCGTCTGTAAAAATAACACGACGCCATTTTTTCTTCCAACGCAAGTGGCTTTCAGCAAATGCCAGTCTGGCCCTTTTGTGCTGTTCGGTGAGAGGCGGTTTTCTTTGCAATTTACGGCGTTTGAGATACATTGCTCGCGCGATAATGTTTGGAACATTTCTGATGTTCGTTTCAACACCCGCTTTTGCCGCGATTTGTCGTGCGGTGAGTGTAGAATTAGAGGCTAATCGAATAATCCTTCGTTCGGACCGAGGACTTACTTCTCTTGGCCGCCCTTTTGACTTCTTCTTGCCATAATTTTCTGGATTCCGAATAAAGTTGCGGACCGCACATCTGCTTCGCATTACAATTCGAGCAATTTCTGTTATGTGTTCTCCTTCGCCGTGTAATTTATTTATAATATTCCTTTCTTCGGCAGTCAACTGCTGTGCTCTACCCATTGTCACGAGCCCACAACACAAAACTAGTAAAAACTCACCTTAAAATATTCAAATCCAATTCTTTAAATACTTTTCGTATTCTTTACAGGACAAACGTTCACACCCGAAAAAAAAGAATGGTTTTTCCTTGCTGTCTTATCTTTTTTACCTACTTGAAATTCAACTTTCTTTAATTACTCCGTATGTTATTCGAAAAATCCCCGGCTAATTACCCAGGATAACGTAATGTGGTGCTGCAATCTCAGATACATACACAGCTTCCTGGGATTGTTTTGTTATTTTACGATTTCTTGAAAGACATGGGGTGTCTTATCATTTTTACCGGCACTGTATATATATATATATATATATATATATATATATATATATATATATATATATATATATATATATATATTTATTTTATTTTATTTATTTATTAGCCAAACAAGGCATAAATACATATAAATACATACAAATAAATTATTTTAAAAAGCAAGTGTACGGTACAAATAAATAACACATAAATAGATAACTAATTGAATAAACAAATAAGTTTGAAATAGAAAATAAGTAAAATAACAATGAAATAAAAGAAAAACAATTAAAAACGATAATTAAATGAGAGCTTAAAAATTATGGTGTACAAATGGCTTGGATAAGGGAAGACTTGAAGGATAGTTTGGAAATCGTTGGGGAATAAAGGTTGCTAAAGCCATTGAAGACCCTGCAGCATCTATTCACTGGCTCATTAGCTGCATAGATGGTGGAATGTGGATATTCCTTTAGTAAACGATTGGACCTGGTGTTCCTTAAGGGGATATTTATCACAAATTTACTATTGAGGAACTCAACTCTAATAACGCCTCTAATTACGTCAAATGTGAAGCAGGCCGATATCATCATTCTTCTGGATGCAAGTGAAGTTAAATTTAAATGACCCAATCTAAACTCATATGGGGGTAAATTTTCGAAATCGTAAGGGTTGTACAGATCTCTTAGGGCGAAAAGTAAAAATTGTTTTTGAATGGACTCGAGTCTGTTATTGTGAATTTCGAAGGCTGGGCTCCAAATAATACAGGCGTATTCAAGAAGAGGGCGTACAAGTGCAGTGTATAATGATCTTGTGGCCCACAAGTTTTTAAACTCCTTGGCACGTCGTTTAATAAAGCCGAGCTGCTTATTCGCACGGGAAAGAATTTTGTCGTAGTGCAAGGTGAAACGAAGTTTCACATCCATCACAACACCGAGATCAACAACGCTATCAACGCGAGTTAATAAGTTGTTGCCGAGAAAGTAAGTGTTCTGCGTAACCGTGCATTTACGGCTAAAACTTATGATTTGGCACTTATCAATATTCAGCGAGAGCTTGTTTATATTGCACCATTGAACAAGAGAATCAAGCTTGGATTGAAGGAAAAGTGCATCAGATTTAGATTCAATGGTGTGGTACAGTTTGAGGTCGTCTGCATAAAGTAGGTGAGGTATGTTTGACAGGACGTCAGATAGATCCGAGATGAATATGTTAAAGAGAAGTGGGCCAAGATGACTACCTTGTGGAACACCAGAGGTAGCAAATATATTTTTTGATAAAATTCCTTGAAATTTAACGAGTTGGATTCGGTTGTGGAGGTAGGAACTGAGCCAGCTTAGTAAAGATCCGGCAAGCCCGAATTTGTGCAGCTTAAGGATCAATATAGAATGGTCAACTCTGTCGAAAGCTTTGCTAAAGTCAGTGTAGACTGCGTCAATTTGATAGCCTTTTTCCATTTTACACAAAACGTCCGAAACTAGGATTGTCAAGTTTGTGATAGTTGAGCGACCTTTTCTAAAGCCATGCTGTTGCTCATTCAGACGGGAGTCAACTAGTGAGGAAAGTTTATTGTATACAACCTTTTCAAAAAGTTTTGGAATGGAAGATAAAATGGCAATGCCCCTGTAATTTTCGACGCAGCGTCTATCGCCATTTTTGAAAATTGGTGTCACATATGAAAGTTTCCAACAGGATGGGAAAACACCGGATGAAAGTGACCTGTCAAAGAAAATATGCAGGGGTGTTATTAGCTGCTCTACGCACCTACGCAGGAAGGACGGTGGAAGGAGATCAGGACCAGGGCCTTTGTTGCAATCGAGCTCCAAGATAGCTTTACGTATTTCATCGCGTGAAATTTTAATTTGGCTGAGAAAAGTGGTTGGTGCTGAATTAGAAGGAGAAACATTTGAGTTAGATGGGTCTGATACAGTGAAAATTCTCTGGAAATTATCTGCAAATAAATCGCAGATATCTTTAGGAGAAGCAGAGGTGATATTATTATAGGATATTGACAATGGATAACCGGTGACTTTCCGCTTCATATTTACAAAATCAAAGAATTTTTTTGGGTCGTGGATTATACTTTCACCGGTTTTCTTAACATAATTGGCATAAGCATCGCGGGACTTTGTCGAGAATTCCTTAGCTACTTCATTATAAGCTTCCTGAATAGTAGGATTAACATCAATATTTTCCTTTATTCGCTTATAAAGTTTGTTCCTGTGATTTCGCAAATGCCGAAGTTCCCTATCAAGCCATGGTTCAGACAATTTTTTTTTTTTTTTAATCTTAGGTACATATCTTTCAACGGCGTCAAATATTTTATCATAAAAAGTGGAAATGGCTTCCTCAAGATCTAACGTTGAAAGAGTATTCATCCAATCTATAGAGTCAAGTACATGGTAAATACTTTCGTAGTAAGCATTAAGAAAGTCAAATACAATTGAATTATTGTACGTTTTTAAGTAAATAGAATCAGGAGTGGGAAGTTCAACTGATAGTGCAGTGTGGTGTAAACTATTTGAAAAAAGATGCTCTGCGTCATCAGTTGGACTTACCACTACTTCGTCGTAGGCATTAGTGAAAACAAGATCCAGCCAATGACCGTTTTGATTGGGAGTTGGAGATACTTGCTGCAAATCATTGCCGTAAAAAGTACTCGCAAGGTTGAAGTCATTGGAATCTAAAAGGTTAACAGGAAGGAGAAATGCGTCATTTTCATCGGGGATAAAACATAAGTTGGGACGATTGAAATCCCCTAAGAATATTATTTTGTCTTTTTCATTTAGAGACGTTGTAATGGAAGAAACTAATTCACAGAAATGGTTGTAAACTGATTCGTCCGATCTAGGTGGAATATAGGCCAAACTAATATAAAGGAAATTGTGATTGAAAGAAACACGAATAACAAGGTGTTGGAACAATACATTGGGGGTGGTGTCAATAATCTCACTTGAAAGTGTGTTGCTAACCGCCAGCAAAACCCCACCACCTCGCGTTTGACCTGTGGAACAATAGTCACGATCGCTTCTGTAAATTGTCCAACTGCTATCCAGGATCTCTTCATTCTTATGGGAATCATTTAGCCATGTTTCTGTGAAGGCGAGTAAATTAAAGTGGCAAGATTTTGCGTCAAGATATAATTTATTTAATTTCCCTCTCATACCACTACAATTGTGATAAAAGAGTCTGAGTCGATTTAAAGAAGGTGTTATGTTAGGATAAATGCCTAACAGAGTTGAATGCTTTTCGATGAGAAGCAGTTGTCATCAAATTGCCAAAAGAGGTAGTATTCGTAGTTGCCTCTGTAGAGGCGACATGGGTAGCCAGCTGGCTAGAGGATAAAGAGGAGCTAATATTGGCTACGTTGTTGTTTGTATTTTGTAGAGAAGAAACGGAAGCAACAGTAGAACGTGGTATTAATGGGATGTTACGAGTATTAGTAATTTGAGGATTTTGAATGGATGGAGATTTACGGGTATTAGGAACATTATTTGAAATACAATTTTTTCTTACACAATTTGGTACTTTCTTACGGCTATTGTTGGTCATTCAATTCTTCCAGGGAGAAAATGTAACGCCATTCGAGTTGAATTTGCTGCTACCTCCGTCCAAACTCATGAACATCCAGGCATATTTAGTTGGAATTAAAACCTTGTAACGCTTCTGTGAGTTGTGTTTCCGTTGAGGTAGTTTTGTGATCAAATAATCAGTGATGTGGAATCCAGTTTCGAGAAACGTATTCAGCCATCCTTGATCAGCAGTGGGAGGAATTCCTTTCACGAAGAACGCTACTTTGTCGGTATCAACTGGTAAATGGAAGCGTGATCCTTCGTATTGGCAATTTTTATTATGTTTTTTTATTTTTTTAATTCGACTGTCCCACTCATTTTTCCACCAATATGTACCAAATTTATATATTGGCTTGGCTGCAGTAGAAGTCAATTCTTTGATAGGAGACGTAGCAATGTCTTTTGTGATCAATTTCGGCATGTTGCTGTTAATTTCGGCCATTGATAGCTCATGGAGAAGCGAATGCTCGAAAGTAGATGGCCGATTATTCATATCTTCCAGTGGGTTTTCGCGCTGGTGCTCAAAGTGTTCAAGCTTATTATTTATATTATTTAATTTTAGTGCTTGTTCCAAAAAGGCATTAGTTAGCAACGTATTTTGATTGTCGATCATTGAAGAAAGTTTTTGTTCAGCATTCTCGAGCATATTTGTAAAGTTTACTTGGCGAGAGCTACTTGGAACAGATATATATATATATATATATATATATATATATATATATATATATATATATATATATATATATATATATATATATATATATATATATATATATATATATATATATATATATATATATATATATATATATATATATATATATATATATGTTTATATATATAGATATATATATATATATATATGTATATATATATATATATATATATATATATATATATATATATATATATATATATATAGAAATATGAATTTTCGGCGAAACGAGTTTAATACTACTTTTCTTCGAAAATTAGTAAAAAAAAAATTCCATCTTTCAGTTAAGTGCGAATGAAATCCGGCTACAACGGTCGTTTGGCTGATATTTTCCCCCAAGTAGGATTTAGAGGAGTGGGAGAAAAAGACGCGGTGGAAGCCTAAAACGAGGTTTCAGCTGTACTAGTTGCATTGACAACATAGTCTTTTGCATAATAAAAGGCCGGGAGTAATCAAAGGCGCTATTGAAAAAGGACTATTGCAATAATTCCATGGGAAAGAAAAATATTTATCGAAAAAACAAACATCAGGAGCTACAGCAAAGCGGAAGAGAGCTTCTCCAGACATTGCGTGGCAGTCAAATACATATGTGCCAAAAAATTAGTTTGTGCAGAACTGCTATACTAAATTGATATATATATGTTAGTATATTAGTGTGGATATTTTTAGTTTATATTAAATAAAATATTTTAAGTAAGTAGTATGGATATGCGGGTTCTAACTCACTTTGTATGAAAAATGTTTGCGGTCAGGGGACTTCCGGTCGGGCACGCTCCGAGTGTTGCATGGATGTGTGTGTGTGTGTGTGTGTGCTTATCATGATTTCTGGGAGTCTTATCATTTCTAGCTCGAGTTTACATTGAAGACGATATGTTTGAACATGCGCGTTTGTGGTTAGATAGATTGAACTGATAAGCGTTGTATTGGATGCCATCATGTTTGCATTGATGATGATATGTTTGAACATGCGCATTTGTGGTTGGATAGATTGAACTGATAAGCGTTGTATTGGATGCCATCATGTGTGCATATTGGTTAATTTTCGAGTCTTATCATTTCTAGCTCGAGTTTGCATTGAAGACGATATGTTTGAACATGCGCGTTTGTGGTTGGATAGATTGAACTGATAAGCGTTGTATTGGATGCCATCATGTGTGCATATTGGGTAATTTTCGAGTCTTATCATTTCTAGCTCGAGTTTGCATTGAAGACGATATGTTTGAACATGCGCGTTTGTGGTTGAATAGATTGGATTGGATGTCGAAGGCGTCTTATCAGCAATGTACTCAACCGCAAGTGAGAATTTCTCTAATTAGCGTGTTTCGAGTTTTCATTGTTTTGATGAACATATGCGTTTGCGGTTGAATAGATTGGATTGGATGTCGAAGGCGTCTTATCAGCAATAAACGGAAGTACTCAACCGCAAGTGAGAATTTCACTAATTAGCGAAATATTGTTTTAGGATGTGAGAAGTGTGGGAAAAGTTTTGTATGATAGTTTTAGAAAATATGATTTGATAAGCATAGAATTGTGGTTACGATTTTTGTATAAAAGCAACTGCAAGAGTCTTTGAACCCAAGTTTGTACTCGACTTTCAGTGAATCCAGGCGATCTCAACGATTAAAGTTTTGAATATTTTGTGAAAAGTGACTTTTGGAGCAAATCTATAAACAGTTTTTTGGTAAGTTCAAAATATATTGATTAAAATTGTTGTTTTGTATTCTGTGTTAGAACACGTTTATAAAAAGTTTTTTTCATTTCAGAATATCCCCCCAGTGACTAGAATTTTTTAAAGTGCATTAACAATTTTTAAGTGGTTTAAAATACCAAGTTTTATAAAGTGTTCCAATTGACTCAAATAAGACTCAGAATATCCCCCAGTGACTAGAATTTTTTAAAGTGCATTGACAATTTTTAAGTGGTTTTATAAAGTGTTCCAATTGACTCAAATAAGACTCATAAATACAATCATGTTCTGTCAGGCGTGTAAAATTGATGTAGAAAGTGCGGTATGGCTGTTCCACTTGAGAACAAATTTGCATAAGCGGAATGCTGCAGAGACAATTAATCAAAATTTGAAGAGAGTGAAAACCTGTTTTAGCAACCGCATCGAGACTCTCATTTTCGAAAATAAGGAAGAGAGTCTCTTGGATGTCGGTGAATTTTTGAAGAGGATGGAAGATCCCTTAATGGAATATCTCCGCAAAACATTAGCGGAGCGGTTGAGAATGAAAATCAATATTGAGCTCTTTGCGGAGTTCGTTAAAATGGATGCTGATATGGACAGTGAATGTGTAGTGATCATCAAATCATTCCACACAAAGATGCAGGCCATAATCAATTGTTCTGAGCTAGAGATCGCGTTCAATAATATGGCCACGCAAATCAAAGAAATAATGGAAGAATTCCAAGAAAAAGACAGCGGATGGGCTTTGATGAGGATAACTCATTGCGAGCTTAATGTCAATGAATTTAAACCACTGCGAGGAACGAACTTCATTCCTTTACCCAAATATTTATCATCCAAACGAGCATGTGTAAACGTGAAGAACAAAGATATTTATTGCTTCAAGTGGAGCGTTATTTCCGCCCTGATTCCAGCAATCATTAATTCCGAAAGAACATCATCATATCAAATCGATGATATTGCTGACTGCGTTATACGGTTGAATAATGGGATGTTACTCAATTTTTTGGGACTTGACTTTCCCATGAAGATTAAAGACATTGCTGTTTTCGAACAACTAAACCAATCGGTTAGCGTCAATTTGTTCGGGTACGACGACGAAATCAAGAAAATTGTGGGTCCCTACTATCTCACGAAGCAAGAAAAAACTCATCATATCAATTTACTGCTGCTGCAAGCTGGAGAAAAATACCATTATGCCTGGATAAAAAATATATCAAGGTAAGAAAATGTAATAGGTTTTTTCTAAGATGTGCTGAAAGTTTTTTTTTTACAGATTAATTGGCTCACAGCAAACATTACACAAAAGTGTCATCACACAAATACATATGCAACCAGTGCCTTCAACATTTTGCTTCAAGTGAGATGCTTGAATCGCATAAGGATGAGTGTGGCAGAATTGTAACGCAGATGGTGAAACCGGAGAAATCGACGTTGGAATACAAAAATTTCGAACGACAGCTGGATGTACCGTTCGTGATCTACGCTGACTTTGGGTGTCTTCTTCAGGACATTGACACCTGCGAGCCGGATCCAGCGATTTCATCAACAACGCCAATGCAAGAGCATATACCTTGTGCTTTTTCGTACTTTATCAAATGTTCCTTCGATTCGAGTTTGGATAGATTTAGGATTTATAAGGGACCCGATTCACCGAAAAAATTTGTAAATTCTTTAGTGAATGATGTAAGGTGGTTCTATACCAAACACATAAAGTCCCCTAAACCCATGGATGCCCTGACTTCGGACGAAGAAAAGATCCAATGTGAGTCAATTTTGTGCCATATTTGTCGAAAGCCACTTGATAGTGATAGAGTGCGCGATCATTGCCATTTCACCGGAAAGTATAGGGGTCCTGCGCATAGCTCATGCAACCTTTTATTCCGGGTGTCCAAATTTTTCCCGATATTGTTTCACAACCTCTCCGGCTATGACTGCCACCTATTTGTTAAAGAATTGGGAGATATTGATGGTGATATTTCAATAATACCGATTAATAAGGAGTTGTACGTTTCACTTTCGAAAAGAATACGGCTTGATGATTCCGAAACAATTGAACTTCGATTTCTGGATTCGGCCAGATTCATGCAGAGCAGTTTGGATGCTCTTGTTAAAAATTTAGCTGAAGAAGATTTGAAAACTGTCTCTTCAGCATATGGTGATAGACAAAAGTTTCAACTTCTGACGCGAAAGGGTGTATTTCCCTATGGTTACATAAGCTCATGGGAGAGATTAAATGAAACTTGTCTACCACCTCGAGAGAAATTTTTCAACAAGATGACGAATACCGAGTGCACCGAACTTGATTACCAGCATGCACAGAATGTTTGGAAAGAATTCCAATGTGGAAAGATTTGGGACTATTTAGAGTTGTATTTGAAAACTGACGTTCTTCTTCTAACCGATGTGTTTGAAAATTTCCGGAAAGTATGCAAAACTATATATCAACTAGACCCTTGCCAATATTATACAACTCCGGGATTATCGTGGGATGCTATGCTTAAAACAACAGCTATTAAGCTTGACCTGCTGACAGATATCAGTATGCATCATTTCGTGAAACGTGGAATTAGAGGTGGTATCGTCCAATGCTCTCACCGTCACTCAACTGCCAATAACAAATACATGAAAAAGTATAAGGAGGACGATCCTTCCAAATATCTCATCTACTTGGACGCAAACAACTTATATGGTTGGGCAATGTCACAACCACTTCCATATGCTGAATTCAAGTGGGTTGAAAAAGTAGATGATGTTGACATTCTAAATATTGCAGAAGATTCTGATATTGGTTATATTTTCGAAGTTGACTTGGAATATCCATCAACATTGCATGATCAACACAATGACCTTCCGTTCTGTTCGGAAAATAAAAAAGTTAATGATTCGAAAACAAGCAAGCTGATCATTGATTTCACGAATAAAACAAAATATGTGATTCATTATCGGAATCTGCAGCAGTGCATTCGAAATGGCTTGAAGCTGACTCGTGTGCACAGAATTTTACAATTCAAACAATCATGCTGGCTGAAGCAATATATAGATTTGAATACACATCACCGTAAGATGAGTAAAAATTCCTTCGAAAAAAACTTTTTCAAGCTACTAAACAATGCAGTTTATGGCAAAACGATGGAGAACGTCGACAAGAGGAAGGACGTGAAAATTGTCACGGATTGGGAGAGTCGAGGTAGACATTCGGGCGCTCGAAGTCTAATATCGAAGCCCAATTTTCACAGTGCAGCTGTATTTACTCACAACATGGCAGCTATCCAACTAGACCGAGTATATACCTGCTACAACAAACCTACATATCTGGGCTTCACTGTACTTGATCTATCAAAGTACAAGATGTACGATTTTCACTATCAGTACATGAAGCCCAAATACGATGAAAAATTGACTCTCAATTATATGGACACTGACTCATTCATCTACACAATTCAAACTCCTGATTTTTATGAAGATATTTTGTCCGATATCGGGGGACATTTTGATACTTCGGAATATGCCCCCGACAATGTCTATAATATTCCTCAGAGGAATGGGAAAGTCTTGGGTATGATGAAAGACGAAAACCATGGGAAGATAATGACAGAATTCATAGGGTTAAGATCAAAAATGTATTCGTTTAGTGTCGAAGATGATGTATCTGTTAAAAAAGCGAAAGGTGTAAAAAAAATAATTATGGATAGTTTAAGTTTAGATAGTTATAGAGATTGTTTATTTAAGAAAAAGATATTTAAGGGTAGTATGTATGTATTTAGATCTAAGTTACATAGTTTGTACACTGAATGTATTAATAAGGTTGCATTAAGTTATCTAGATGATAAGCGATTTATAAGGGGGAGATGGGGTTAGTACGTATGCTTGGGGACATTATAATATAGTTATAGATGTAGATTAGTGATATAAGTATAGTTATGGATGTAGATTAGTAATATAAGTAATAAAAAATGAAAAAATTTTTTTTGTTTCTTTCAATTAGCGGTGGTGTGAGCGAGAGAGTAGAAGAAATTTCACTATAAATAGTTTCAGGATAGGAGGCAGGAAATCAGTTTGTTTGTTGATTGGAATAGAGAATGGCGTTCTTACACATAGCTCTTATTTTGAGTGTAGTGTCTTTTCTTCAAGGTAGCCCCCTGCCAGTGGTGACCATTAGTGAGAATGAAAGCATTAACAATTTGGCATTTAATCTCGCGCTTCCTGATAACAAGACAGTGGAACTAGCATTATCTTTTCGACTTATGACAATTTCACCACAAACGGAAACATTGAATGACGCTGCTATTTCATCATCGTCGGAAATTTCGCCAACTACAACAACAGAACCATCGAGAAGATTTGTTACGGTCGATGAAGCAATAGAGGGATTTCGGCAAGATTTGCTTAAGAAAGAAATGGAAATAGCTGGAATAATCGAGAGCAAAAATATTTTTTACAGACATTTTAAATTAGAGTTTGACGATGACAAAATGTTGACAGTTCGATGTACATATGATAGCAATTATTCGATACGCTCACTCAAGATCTCGTGTTATGAATATCATGAATTTGAAGCCGAAAGAATTCTAAGCAATGGCGAAGTTGAATATATAAAGCAGGAAGATCCAAACTATAAGTCAAATATAGAATTTTTGGATTTAAAGAGGATGAAGCAAACATATAGCATGAGTATTACTTGAACCGTGAAACACTGCACATCGTAGCCATGAACAACAACGAAACGGAAAGCGATCTTCAACATTCTCTTGAGAATTATAAAAATTTTTTCTACGCTAACAAAGAATACATTTTTGAGGAACACTTTGACGAATTTACTAGTAACTATGCGTTTTTGAAACCCTACACCGTTATGGAGCAGAAAGTCAGCAAATTTGGTCAACATTATGTGAGCTGTCCTTGGGCTTATGATGATGCGAAATCCGGACCAGATACTTGTGAATGTTATAGTGTTCGTAGGATAATATGTGAAATGAAAAAACGTGTTCAACTTTACAGGCGTTTTATTAAAAATGAAGAAACTTGTTCAACTTTATGTGCTTTTAATAAATAATTTTAAAAACTATACAATGTTTCAAATTATCTTATCATATCCTTAACATTTAGCCAGGAATTGTGTTTTTCCGAAAATCCCAGCCACTTGACAAACGCTCGATTTCCACTCCGTTTCAATACTTTTTCCACGAGATAGAGCGACGGATACTTGGCTTTCAATAGTTCAGATTCATAGAAGCCGCCTTCGATGGGGTTTCCTTCATAATCTTCCAGTAGGTATGTGACGGGGTTGGTTATTCGAATTTGACGGATCCTGAAAATTTCCGTAGTCCAGTTTGGTGTATAGCCCTTTTCAAACACATGCTTGTATTTACTGATTCGCACATGGTCACCCACCTTATATTTAGATGGACCCATCACTTTAATGTTGTTGTATACGGTAGACACAAGCAATTTTTCATTGGAACTATTAACAGCAGATGGAGACATTTTTATTGTTCTATGTTTTTTATTGTTGTATGTCTTAACCAGATCATCAACTATACGAATCCATATGTAATTTCCATTCATACTAAACTCCTTCCACATCATGTTCTTTAGTGTTCGATTGAATCGTTCAACAATTGACGCCTTGAGCGAACTATACGTAGAATAATGGTTTATTTGATATTTTTTCATGAGGTTTTTGAAATGGCTGTTGTAGAATTCTTTTCCATCGTCTGTTTGCAGGTTTTGAGGAATGCGTTCTTGTTGGAGTATGTGTTCCATCGCCCTAGTAACTTCTATGCCAGTCTTCGTTTTGATAGGAGCCGTCCACGCAAACTTGGAAAATGTGTCAATGATTGTGAGGAGGAACGAAATCCTGTATTCTCCTTAGCATATGTCCCCATCTCAACTAAATCAGCCTGCCACAGATCATCCAAACCTTTTATTACAACTCGTCGTCGTTGGAAATTTTTTCGAGCGGCCTTATGTAATTCGTTTACGACTTGTCTTTTGCTCATTGTATGCAACCAGTCTACTTATGACCAGAGACATTAGTGTGTTGTTTTTGAATTTCCTTATCTATATATTGCTTAAGTTTCACAATATTAATATCAACGTAGTTCTTTGTGCAAGCATCGTCATCCTCAATGGGTGATTCAAGGTATTTAATTCGTTTATAATTAAGAACGTAGTCACCATCTTCCGTTTTACTGAACCCTACACCTTGGGGACCCTCGATGCCAGGTTTTCCTGGTGGTCCCTGCTGACCTGGTGGACCTGGTGGACCCTGAAGACCTTGTAAGCCCCGTTTTGCTCCTCTCTCCGTTGAAAATCGACCAAATTTATCAATACCCATTTTCGTTTAATCTATTATTTGTGATTCTTTCAGTTCTTCAATGATTGATATAATTTCGTTGTTGTGGTTATTGTGACCGGCTTGGTGTGATGCAATAAGGAGTCGCAACCGATCCACTAATTCATTCGGATTATCCCAATATATGTAATCTTTTGGTTTATTCGATGTTTGCATCAAGCTGTAATCTTTGCTAATGTTAGGTTCTAACCCCTTTCCTCCTTTGTTTAGAAGTTTAGAAATTATTTTTGTATATTTAAAACTTCGATTTCCATTTATTTGACCATCGCTGTCGTAAGAACGTCTGTGAGCATTCGTGTACAGAAGAATACTTTTATAATTCTCTAAATCTTTATCGTTATATATAGTTTCATCTGGCTGTTTCATAAAAAGCAGTTCATATAAACCACGAGTCCCCGTATATGATTTCTCTTTTACAAGTATTTTATTGCCATCGATTGTGAAATTCGAATTTCCTATTTTCCATTGTTCTCCATCATCATCATCCTTATATACCCCATATGTATTATCAATTGCAGAGGGTTCATTAATAAATGTGTGTAAATATTGCATAGGAATTTCCGAAAATTGTTTCTGATCCATGTATTGTCTAAGATGTTCTTGTCCTTTCGGGGTGCTAACAAATTTACGAACGGTTTTTGTAGAAGAGTTGGATGGGGTGATGGTGAGGTCAAGCTTTCGCCTCGTGGGAGTTTTGAAACTGTCTTCATCGTCGTCACTCCCCTCCGAACTTGAGCGTTTCAGAGGCTCTTCTTTAATTTCCGAGAGCTTGGTTCTTTTCACGAATTCATTGAGAGGTTTGGTGATTGGCTTAAATGTTTCCTCCAACTGAACTTCAATTCCGGCTTTGTTGGCTTTCAGCTGTTGATACTTTTTCCTTATCGAATTTGTCGTCTCTACAATATCATTGAGCAACCGTTTATCAGACTTCATTGTTCTTGGTGTTTGCGCAACAGTTTCGAAACGTCTCTACAATATTTTGAAATATTCTCCTAATGGGTTCTAATTTGATTTTGAAGTGATTTTTGTTGTATTTAAATCGATTTACGCTCTTCTCGATTTTTCCCGAACTATCTTCACTGTTGCTACACTCAAACCGTATTGATCTGGTATCAAACTGTATTGAACAGCTATCGAGCTGCATGAAACTCCACTGAACTGGTACTGAACTGCTTTTAACTGGTACTGAACTGGTACTGAACTGCTTTTAACTGGTACTGAACTGCTTTTAACTGGTACTGAACTGGTACTGAACTGCTTTTAACTGGTACTGAACTGCTTTTAACTGGTACTGAACTGATACTGAACTGCTTTTAACTGGTATTGAACTGCTTTTGAACTGCTTTTAACTGGTACTGAACTGCTTTTAACTGCTTTTGAACTGCAACTGTACTGTTTCGATGTTATGAGTTGTTTTTATAAGCTTCTATATCATTATGAATATATCGAACCCCTTTTCGATACCGACCCTTGTCCAGGGGGCTGTCTTTATCGATTACACAGAATCCATATTTATCATTCCAACATTCCGCACAAACGGTTCTAAACTGTTCGAAAGTCATATCGGTGTTCACGTGGTCATTGTAAATGTGTCTTAAATTCATATCATCCTGTTTGAATGCAATCAGAAAATTTGCGTTATCTCGAATAAGGTGCTTCGGTATTCTCGTATAAGTTTGACACAGATAGAAACTATCAATATTATGATGTCGACCCATACAGAAATATGATCGAACGTTATCTTGTTTCTCGGTGGCAATGTCATCGAAAATGAATATAGAATTAGACTGAGCTTCTTCAGGTGCAATCACTTCAATATTGTTTGAAAATGTATGGAAGCCTAGTCCGGAAATAGGTCTTACCGCCTGCTCCAAGTGTCTATATTTGGGTTGGTGCAATGACTTTGAGTAGATGTATATATTTTCGAATTTAACACCATTCGGATGTTTCAGCAGAGAAATCATTACGTTGGTTTTACCACAGTTTGAAGGACCCACTATTATACCGCGGATGCTATTAGGTAATAAATTGCTATGTTTAGCTGAGCAAATTTCATTCGTATTGTCAGCATTTTCCACCGACAACTTTTGCTGTTGTTGTATGAATCGCATCCTGAGTTGAACTTACAGAAAACATGAAAGCAACTAGGTTTTAGGTATAGTCTACGAGAAGTTGTTGAACGAGACGGATCGAATAGTATAAAATGATTGATCACAAAAAGGAATGTTCCAGTAGATCACGAAAAGCGGTGAGCGGAAGAGGTCTTGTTAATACTCTCATCAGTAAACTACCGTTTGAACTGCATTTACCTGGCTATCAGTACTGTGGACCTGGCACAAAACTAAGCGAGCGACTTGCTAGAGGTGACCCCGGAATAAATTTATTGGATCAGGCCTGTAAAGAACACGATATTGGATATTCGAAATTCAAAGAAACGAGCGATCGTCACAAACTTGATAGAATATTAGCCGAAAAGGCGTGGCAACGAGTCCGGGCAACAGACGCAGGATTAGCAGAACGCACCCACGCACTACTCGTGACCAATATGATGAAAGCTAAAGTAAAATTAGGAATGGGAGTGAAAAACACAACGAGATTTGGAACAGTTGTTACCAAACTACGGAAAATCATGAAGAAAAAGAAGCCCGACAATCTCAAAACAAGCATTAAAATTGCTTTAGCTGCAGCAAAGAGTATAACCAAGGGACAGAAGAAGTCAATCCAAACTCCCAGAATAATACCCATTCCTAAAGTTGGAGGAGTTCTACCGTTTCTGATTCCTCTTTTCGCGGGATTATCTGCAATAGGCGCTTTATCAGGTGGTGCTGCCGGAATAGCTAAAGCTGTTAATGATGCTAGTAATGCGAAAAGCACATTAGAAGAAAAGAAGCGACACAACCAGAAAATGGAGCAGATAGCAGTAGGTCGAGGTTTACATTTGAAACCGTACAGGAAAGGATTGGGCTTGTATTTAAAACCGGCTCCAAAAACCTCTTAGAAACGCTACCCAAGAGAGCCCTAAACGAGAATGATTTAACAAAGTTTGCACGATTTTTGCCCGACTTTAGAGGAGTTTTCATGCGAAATAGTTTACCGAAGGAATCCCCAATGCAAAACGAATGTGGGATTGTCAATCTCGATGATATTCAAGGTCCCGGTACACATTGGGTAGCGTACAACAAGAAAAAACGCAATGTAGAATACTTTGATAGGTTTGGAAACTTACCTCCACCGAGAGAATCAATTGACTATCTAGGATCTAGTATAAAATACAACTACAACACATATCAAAGCTATGATTCATACAACTGTGGTCATTTATGTTTGAAATTTTTGTATAAGCTTCTAGATGAATAAATACTACTAATAAACCAAAAATCAATCATTGTTTCGTATACTACCATGGCACTAACACTAACTCTAAGTGGAAACTCATCCATTCTTACAACAGATTACTTTCCTCCCATCGAACTGCAAGGCGACTATGTATGCGGACTTGTTGATTTTCAAACATATAATTCTATACCTAATGTGGATGAAAAAAATAATCTACTACACATTGGAAAACACATTATAGAAATTCCCGTTGGATCGTACGAAATTGATGATATTGCCAACTACCTGGTCTTAACCAGATCATCAACTATATGAATACATATGTAATTTCCATTCATACTAAACTCCTTCCACATCATGTTCTTTAGTGTTCGATTGAATCGTTCAACAATTGACGCCTTGAGCGAACTATACGTAGAATAATGGTTTATTTGATATTTTTTCATGAGGTTTTTGAAATGGCTGTTGTAGAATTCTTTTCCATCGTCTGTTTGCAGGTTTTGAGGAATGCGTTCTTGTTGGAGTATGTGTTCCATCGCCCTAGTAACTTCTATGCCAGTCTTCGTTTTGATAGGAGCCGTCCACGCAAACTTGGAAAATGTGTCAATGATTGTGAGGAGGAAACGAAATCCTGTATTCTCCTTAGCATATGTCCCCATCTCAACTAAATCAGCCTGCCACAGATCATCCAAACCTTTTATTACAACTCGTCGTCGTTGGAAATTTTTTCGAGCGGCCTTATGTAATTCGTTTACGACTTGTCTTTTGCTCATTGTATGCAACCAGTCTACTTATGACCAGAGACATTAGTGTGTTGTTTTTGAATTTCCTTATCTATATATTGCTTAAGTTTCACAATATTAATATCAACGTAGTTCTTTGTGCAAGCATCGTCATCCTCAATGGGTGATTCAAGGTATTTAATTCGTTTATAATTAAGAACGTAGTCACCATCTTCCGTTTTACTGAACCCTACACCTTGGGGACCCTCGATGCCAGGTTTTCCTGGTGGTCCCTGTTGACCTGGTGGACCTGGTGGACCCTGAAGACCTTGTAAGCCCCGTTTTGCTCCTCTCTCCGTTGAAAATCGACCAAATTTATCAATACCCATTTTCGTTTAATCTATTATTTGTGATTCTTTCAGTTCTTCAATGATTGATATAATTTCGTTGTTGTGGTTATTGTGACCGGCTTGGTGTGATGCAATAAGGAGTCGCAACCGATCCACTAATTCATTCGGATTATCCCAATATATGTAATCTTTTGGTTTATTCGATGTTTGCATCAAGCTGTAGTCTTTGCTAATGTTAGGTTCTAACCACTTTCCTCCTTTGTTTAGAAGTTTAGAAATTATTTTTGTATATTTAAAACTTCGATTTCCATTTATTTGACCATCGCTGTCGTAAGAACGTCTGTGAGCATTCGTGTACAGAAGAATACTTTTATAATTCTCTAAATCTTTATCGTTATATATAGTTTCATCTGGCTGTTTCATAAAAAGCAGTTCATATAAACCACGAGTCCCCGTATATGATTTCTCTTTTACAAGTATTTTATTGCCATCGATTGTGAAATTCGAATTTCCTATTTTCCATTGTTCTCCATCATCATCATCCTTATATACCCCATATGTATTATCAATTGCAGAGGGTTCATTAATAAATGTGTGTAAATATTGCATAGGAATTTTCGAAAATTGTTTCTGATCCATGTATTGTCTAAGATGTTCTTGTCCTTTCGGGGTGCTAACAAATTTACGAACGGTTTTTGTAGAAGAGTTGGATGGGGTGATGGTGAGGTCAAGCTTTCGCCTCGTGGGAGTTTTGAAACTGTCTTCATCGTCGTCACTCCCCTCCGAACTTGAGCGTTTCAGAGGCTCTTCTTTAATTTCCGAGAGCTTGGTTCTTTTCACGAATTCATTGAGAGGTTTGGTGATTGGCTTAAATGTTTCCTCCAACTGAACTTCAATTCCGGCTTTGTTGGCTTTCAGCTGTTGATACTTTTTTCCTTATCGAATTTGTCGTCTCTACAATATCATTGAGCAACCGTTTATCAGACTTCATTGTTCTTGGTGTTTGCGCAACAGTTTCGAAACGTCTCTACAATATTTTGAAATATTCTCCTAATGGGTTCTAATTTGATTTTGAAGTGATTTTTGTTGTATTTAAATCGATTTACGCTCTTCTCGATTTTTCCCGAACTATCTTCACTGTTGCTACACTCAAACCGTATTGATCTGGTATCAAACTGTATTGAACAGCTATCGAGCTGCATGAAACTCCACTGAACTGGTACTGAACTGCTTTTAACTGGTACTGAACTGGTACTGAACTGCTTTTAACTGGTACTGAACTGCTTTTAACTGGTACTGAA
The DNA here is from genome assembly GCA_947369275.1 of Nemotelus nigrinus. Classification (NCBI taxonomy): domain Eukaryota; kingdom Metazoa; phylum Arthropoda; class Insecta; order Diptera; family Stratiomyidae; genus Nemotelus; species Nemotelus nigrinus. The sequence continues at coordinate 88,331,892 of OX376374.1, forward strand.
CTGGTACTGAACTGCTTTTAACTGGTACTGAACTGCTTTTAACTGGTACTGAACTGATACTGAACTGCTTTTAACTGGTATTGAACTGCTTTTGAACTGCTTTTAACTGGTACTGAACTGCTTTTAACTGCTTTTGAACTGCAACTGTACTGTTTCGATGTTATGAGTTGTTTTTATAAGCTTCTATATCATTATGAATATATCGAACCCCTTTCGATACCGACCCTTGTCCAGGGGGCTGTCTTTATCGATTACACAGAATCCATATTTATCATTCCAACATTCCGCACAAACGGTTCTAAACTGTTCGAAAGTCAAAGCGGTGTTCACGTGGTCATTGTAAATGTGTCTTAAATTCATATCATCCTGTTTGAATGCAATCAGAAAATTTGCGTTATCTCGAATAAGGTGCTTCGGTATTCTCGTATAAGTTTGACACAGATAGAAACTATCAATATTATGATGTCGTCCCATACAGAAATATGATCGAACGTTATCTTGTTTCTCGGTGGCAATGTCATCGAAAATGAATATAGAATTAGACTGAGCTTCTTCAGGTGCAATCACTTCACTATTGTTTGAAAATGTATGGAAGCCTAGTCCGGAAATAGGTCTTACCGCCTGCTCCAAGTGTCTATATTTGGGTTGGTGCAATGACTTTGAGTAGATGTATATATTTTCAAATTTAACACCATTCGGATGTTTCAGCAGAGAAATCATTACGTTGGTTTTAGCGCAGTTTGAAGGACCCACTATTATACCACGGATGTTATTAGGTAATAAATTGCTATGTTTAGCTGAGCAAATTTCATTCGTATTGTCAGCATTTTCCACCGACAACTTTTGCTGTTGTTGTATGAATCGCATCCTGAGTTGAACTAACAGAAAACATGAAAGCAACTAGGTTTTAGGTATAGTCTACGAGAAGTTGTTGAACGAGACGGATCGAATAGTATAAAATGATTGATCACAAAAAGGAATGTTCCAGTAGATCACGAAAAGCGGTGAGCGGAAGAGGTCTTGTTAATACTCTCATCAGTAAACTACCGTTTGAACTGCATTTACCTGGCTATCAGTACTGTGGACCTGGCACAAAACTAAGCGAGCGACTTGCTAGAGGTGACCCCGGAATAAATTTATTGGATCAGGCCTGTAAAGAACACGATATTGGATATTCGAAATTCAAAGAAACGAGCGATCGTCACAAACTTGATAGAATATTAGCCGAAAAGGCGTGGCAACGAGTCCGGGCAACAGACGCAGGATTAGCAGAACGCACCCACGCACTACTCGTGACCAATATGATGAAAGCTAAAGTAAAATTAGGAATGGGAGTGAAAAACACAACGAGATTTGGAACAGTTGTTACCAAACTACGGAAAATCATGAAGAAAAAGAAGCCCGACAATCTCAAAACAAACATTAAAATTGCTTTAGCTGCAGCAAAGAGTATAACCAAGGGACAGAAGAAGTCAATCCAAACTCCCAGAATAATACCCATTCCTAAAGTTGGAGGAGTTCTACCGTTTCTGATTCCTCTTTTCGCGGGATTATCTGCAATAGGCGCTTTATCAGGTGGTGCTGCCGGAATAGCTAAAGCTGTTAATGATGCTAGTAATGCGAAAAGCACATTAGAAGAAAAGAAGCGACACAACCAGAAAATGGAGCAGATAGCAGTAGGTCGAGGTTTACATTTGAAACCGTACAGGAAAGGATTGGGCTTGTATTTAAAACCGGCTCCAAAAACCTCTTAGAAACGCTACCCAAGAGAGCCCTAAACGAGAATGATTTAACAAAGTTTGCACGATTTTTGCCCGACTTTAGAGGAGTTTTCATGCGAAATAGTTTACCGAAGGAATCCCCAATGCAAAACGAATGTGGGATTGTCAATCTCGATTATATTCAAGGTCCCGGTACACATTGGGTAGCGTACAACAAGAAAAAACGCAATGTAGAATACTTTGATAGGTTTGGAAACTTACCTCCACCGAGAGAATCAATTGACTATCTAGGATCTAGTATAAAATACAACTACAACACATATCAAAGCTATGATTCATACAACTGTGGTCATTTATGTTTGAAATTTTTGTATAAGCTTCTAGATGAATAAATACTACTAATAAACCAAAAATCAATCATTGTTTCGTATACTACCATGGCACTAACACTAACTCTAAGTGGAAACTCATCCATTCTTACAACAGATTACTTTCCTCCCATCGAACTGCAAGGCGACTATGTATGCGGACTTGTTGATTTTCAAACATATAATTCTATACCTAATGTGGATGAAAAAAATAATCTACTACACATTGGAAAACACATTATAGAAATTCCCGTTGGATCGTACGAAATTGATGATATTGCCAACTACCTGGTCTTAACCAGATCATCAACTATACGAATCCATATGTAATTTCCATTCATACTAAACTCCTTCCACACCATGTTCTTTAGTGTTCGATTGAATCGTTCAACAATTGACGCCTTGAGCGAACTATACGTAGAATAATGGTTTATTTGATATTTTTTCATGAGGTTTTTGAAATGGCTGTTGTAGAATTCTTTTCCATCGTCTGTTTGCAGGTTTTGAGGAATGCGTTCTTGTTGGAGTATGTGTTCCATCGCCCTAGTAACTTCTATGCCAGTCTTCGTTTTGATAGGAGCCGTCCACGCAAACTTGGAAAATGTGTCAATGATTGTGAGGAGGAAACGAAATCCTGTATTGTCCTTAGCATATGTCCCCATCTCAACTAAATCAGCCTGCCACAGATCATCCAAACCTTTTATTACAACTCGTCGTCGTTGGAAATTTTTTCGAGCGGCCTTATGTAATTCGTTTACGACTTGTCTTTTGCTCATTGTATGCAACCAGTCTACTTATGACCAGAGACATTAGTGTGTTGTTTTTGAATTTCCTTATCTATATATTGCTTAAGTTTCACAATATTAATATCAACGTAGTTCTTTGTGCAAGCATCGTCATCCTCAATGGGTGATTCAAGGTATTTAATTCGTTTATAATTAAGAACGTAGTCACCATCTTCCGTTTTACTGAACCCTACACCTTGGGGACCCTCGATGCCAGGTTTTCCTGGTGGTCCCTGTTGACCTGGTGGACCTGGTGGACCCTGAAGACCTTGTAAGCCCCGTTTTGCTCCTCTCTCCGTTGAAAATCGACCAAATTTATCAATACCCATTTTCGTTTAATCTATTATTTGTGATTCTTTCAGTTCTTCAATGATTGATATAATTTCGTTGTTGTGGTTATTGTGACCGGCTTGGTGTGATGCAATAAGGAGTCGCAACCGATCCACTAATTCATTCGGATTATCCCAATATATGTAATCTTTTGGTTTATTCGATGTTTGCATCAAGCTGTAGTCTTTGCTAATGTTAGGTTCTAACCCCTTTCCTCCTTTGTTTAGAAGTTTAGAAATTATTTTTGTATATTTAAAACTTCGATTTCCATTTATTTGACCATCGCTGTCGTAAGAACGTCTGTGAGCATTCGTGTACAGAAGAATACTTTTATAATTCTCTAAATCTTTATCGTTATATATAGTTTCATCTGGCTGTTTCATAAAAAGCAGTTCATATAAACCACGAGTCCCCGTATATGATTTCTCTTTTACAAGTATTTTATTGCCATCGATTGTGAAATTCGAATTTCCTATTTTCCATTGTTCTCCATCATCATCATCCTTATATACCCCATATGTATTATCAATTGCAGAGGGTTCATTAATAAATGTGTGTAAATATTGCATAGGAATTTTCGAAAATTGTTTCTGATCCATGTATTGTCTAAGATGTTCTTGTCCTTTCGGGGTGCTAACAAATTTACGAACGGTTTTTGTAGAAGAGTTGGATGGGGTGATGGTGAGGTCAAGCTTTCGCCTCGTGGGAGTTTTGAAACTGTCTTCATCGTCGTCACTCCCCTCCGAACTTGAGCGTTTCAGAGGCTCTTCTTTAATTTCCGAGAGCTTGGTTCTTTTCACGAATTCATTGAGAGGTTTGGTGATTGGCTTAAATGTTTCCTCCAACTGAACTTCAATTCCGGCTTTGTTGGCTTTCAGCTGTTGATACTTTTTTCCTTATCGAATTTGTCGTCTCTACAATATCATTGAGCAACCGTTTATCAGACTTCATTGTTCTTGGTGTTTGCGCAACAGTTTCGAAACGTCTCTACAATATTTTGAAATATTCTCCTAATGGGTTCTAATTTGATTTTGAAGTGATTTTTGTTGTATTTAAATCGATTTACGCTCTTCTCGATTTTTCCCGAACTATCTTCACTGTTGCTACACTCAAACCGTATTGATCTGGTATCAAACTGTATTGAACAGCTATCGAGCTGCATGAAACTCCACTGAACTGGTACTGAACTGCTTTTAACTGGTACTGAACTGGTACTGAACTGCTTTTAACTGGTACTGAACTGCTTTTAACTGGTACTGAACTGGTACTGAACTGCTTTTATCTGGTACTGAACTGCTTTTAACTGGTACTGAACTGATACTGAACTGCTTCTAACTGGTACTGAACTGCTTTTGAACTGCTTTTAACTGGTACTGAACTGCTTTTAACTGCTTTTGAACTGCAACTGTACTGTTTCGATGTTATGAGTTGTTTTTATAAGCTTCTATATCATTATGAATATATCGAACCCCTTTCGATACCGACCCTTGTCCAGGGGGCTGTCTTTATCGATTACACAGAATCCATATTTATCATTCCAACATTCCGCACAAACGGTTCTAAACTGTTCGAAAGTCATATCGGTGTTCACGTGGTCATTGTAAATGTGTCTTAAATTCATATCATCCTGTTTGAATGCAATCAGAAAATTTGCGTTATCTCGAATAAGGTGCTTCGGTATTCTCGTATAAGTTTGACACAGATAGAAACTATCAATATTATGATGTCGACCCATACAGAAATATGATCGAACGTTATCTTGTTTCTCGGTGGCAATGTCATCGAAAATGAATATAGAATTAGACTGAGCTTCTTCAGGTGCAATCACTTCACTATTGTTTGAAAATGTATGGAAGCCTAGTCCGGAAATAGGTCTTACCGCCTGCTCCAAGTGTCTATATTTGGGTTGGTGCAATGACTTTGAGTAGATGTATATATTTTCGAATTTAACACCATTCGGATGTTTCAGCAGAGAAATCATTACGTTGGTTTTAGCGCAGTTTGAAGGACCCACTATTATACCACGGATGTTATTAGGTAATAAATTGCTATGTTTAGCTGAGCAAATTTCATTCGTATTGTCAGCATTTTCCACCGACAACTTTTGCTGTTGTTGTATGAATCGCATCCTGAGTTGAACTAACAGAAAACATGAAAGCAACTAGGTTTTAGGTATAGTCTACGAGAAGTTGTTGAACGAGACGGATCGAATAGTATAAAATGATTAATCACAAAAAGGAATGTTCCAGTAGATCACGAAAAGCGGTGAGCGGAAGAGGTCTTGTTAATACTCTCATCAGTAAACTACCGTTTGAACTGCATTTACCTGGCTATCAGTACTGTGGACCTGGCACAAAACTAAGCGAGCGACTTGCTAGAGGTGACCCCGGAATAAATTTATTGGATCAGGCCTGTAAAGAACACGATATTGGATATTCGAAATTCAAAGAAACGAGCGATCGTCACAAACTTGATAGAATATTAGCCGAAAAGGCGTGGCAACGAGTCCGGGCAACAGACGCAGGATTAGCAGAACGCACCCACGCACTACTCGTGACCAATATGATGAAAGCTAAAGTAAAATTAGGAATGGGAGTGAAAAACACAACGAGATTTGGAACAGTTGTTACCAAACTACGGAAAATCATGAAGAAAAAGAAGCCCGACAAACTCAGAACAAGCATTAAAATTGCTTTAGCTGCAGCAAAGAGTATAACCAAGGGACAGAAGAAGTCAATCCAAACTCCCAGAATAATACCCATTCCTAAAGTTGGAGGAGTTCTACCGTTTCTGATTCCTCTTTTCGCGGGATTATCTGCAATAGGCGCTTTATCAGGTGGTGCTGCCGGAATAGCTAAAGCTGTTAATGATGCTAGTAATGCGAAAAGCACATTAGAAGAAAAGAAGCGACACAACCAGAAAATGGAGCAGATAGCAGTAGGTCGAGGTTTACATTTGAAACCGTACAGGAAAGGATTGGGCTTGTATTTAAAACCGGCTCCAAAAAATTCTTAGAAACGCTACCCAAGAGAGCCCTAAACGAGAATGATTTAACAAAGTTTGCACGATTTTTGCCCGACTTTAGAGGAGTTTTCATGCGAAATAGTTTACCGAAGGAATCCCCAATGCAAAACGAATGTGGGATTGTCAATCTCGATTATATTCAAGGTCCCGGTACACATTGGGTAGCGTACAACAAGAAAAAACGCAATGTATAATACTATGATAGGTTTGGAAACTTACCTCCACCGAGAGAATCAATTGACTATCTAGGATCTAGTATAAAATACAACTACAACACATATCAAAGCTATGATTCATACAACTGTGGTCATTTATGTTTGAAATTTTTGTATAAGCTTCTAGATGAATAAATACTATTAATAAACCAAAAATCAATCATTGTTTCGTATACTACCATGGCACTAACACTAACTCTAAGTGGAAACTCATCCATTCTTACAACAGATTACTTTCCTCCCATCGAACTGCAAGGCGACTATGTATGCGGACTTGTTGATTTTCAAACATATAATTCTATACCTAATGTGGATGAAAAAAATAATCTACTACACATTGGAAAACACATTATAGAAATTCCCGTTGGATCGTACGAAATTGATGATATTGCCAACTACCTATACAAAGGACTATCCAAGATCAATAATAAAATAAATCTTACAATACGCGCCAATAATAATACCCTCAAAAGTGAAATCAAGTCGACTGCTCCTATTTACTTTGATTAAGAAAGATCGATTGGTCCATTACTAGGATTCAATAAACGAGAATTAAAAGTCAATATAAAGCATACTTCCGATCTACCTGTGAGCATAAGTAAAGTGAACGTAATACGGATTGATAGCACCATTGTTGGAAATTCCTATATTAATAGTATACCTTCACACACAATACACGAATTCTCGCCCGAAGTAGGGCCAGGCTATAAAATAGTGGAAGTTCCTAGTAATGTAATTTATTTACCGGTAAACGTTAAACGAATAAGAACGTTGACTCTTAAACTGATTGATCAAGACGGTGACATAATCAATTTCAAGGGAGAAACAATAACTATAAGACTTCATTTGAAGCCCCAGAATGCTGCTACATAACGATAAATACCCGCCCAACGCAATCAGTTGCAACAGGAAAACCAAACGAGTCAGATCACGATTGACGCTACAAAATAAGCAGTTCTTGAAACAATTAGGATTCAAAGTAAACAGAAAATGAATGAGCTTCTGAACGTTGCGCGTAAAGTCAACTTCGACAATAGTATTTCTAAAATTGAATACCACAGCTATTCTCCATTTTTATCATCATTCAACTGCAGTGATGAAATAAGAATTCCTCTACAACAACAGGATTTGTGCATTTTACCCAGCCAGAGTTTCATCTATATTGAAGGCGCTCCAACTAAGGCGGATGGAACAAGCTCAACAACCGCCCAACTAACGAATAATACCATCGCATTCCTATTTGACGAGATCAGATATGAACTCAATGGAATCGAAATTGACCGAAACAAAAATGTTGGAATAACATCGACATTGAAAAACTATATATCCCTTAATGAAAACGAAAGTAAAATGCTTTATAATGCCGGCTGGTCGCCAAACGAGCTCATCACCCCGTCAAGTGGTTACTTTAACTTTTGCGTTCCGCTAAGAAAACTTTTGGGATTCGCCGAAGACTACAAGAAGGTTATCGTTAATGCCAAACATGAGCTGATTCTTATTCGTACTAGAAGCGACGAAAACGCTTTTCTTTCCAACACCGATGATGTACACGTCAAAATCTTTAAATTACAATGGAAGGTGCCACACGTCACACCAGATGGCTCTGAAAAGCTGACAATGCTGAAATATATTGAAGGAGCACAACCAGTTCAAGTAAGCTTTCGAAGTTGGGAACTATACGAATATCCAGTCTTACCAACAACAACAGAACATGTGTGGAGTGTAAAAACCACCAGTCAGCTCGAGAAACCTCGTTATATTATTTTAGCATTGCAAACAAATCGAAAAAATCACAAAGATAAGGATGCTAGCAAATTCGATCATTGTGATTTATCCAATGTCAAATTACATTTGAACTCTGAATCGTATCCCTATGATGATATGAATATCAAATTCACGCGTGATCGATTTGCTCTGCTTTATGATATGTACAGCAGTTTTCAATAATCTTATTACGGTGTTCAACCACAACCACTACTTTCACGAATCGAATACAAGAAATCTGCACCAATTGTAGTAATTGATTGTTCACGTCAAAATGATTCCATGAAATCCGGCTCAGTTGACATCCGACTAGATATCAAAACATCTGTAGATGTACCTGCTTCAACTACAGCCTACTGCTTACTCCTTCATGATCGCGTATTAGAATACAATCCTCTCACAAGCACAGTTGAGAAACTTGTATAAAAACTATGACAAATATCAATGTTTAGTCAGTATCACGTTTATGCTCTTCCATTATGGCAACGAAAACTTTCGCCATCGACATGCAAGGATTCAGAGGACCCAACAATGCCTTCATCGTCAAAGAGTTGGCTGTCGTAAATGTGTACGAGCATTCTCATCGACATTTTCTACTCAAAGCTCCCTTCAGATTTGCAACACTTTCAAAAGAGCTTCAATTTCAAGCGGAGTGGTTATACGAAAATTATCATGGTTTGGATTGGGAATGCGGCCATACGACGTTCTCGAAGCTAAAAGAATATTTGCTTTTAAATATGAAAGATGCCATAATATTCGTCAAAGGATTGGAGAAGAAAAACTGGCTCGCTGACTTGTTGGGGAACATTGCCACTATAATCAACTTGGATGACTACAATTGCCCTAATCTGAAAGCACTGAAAAAACAATATCCTGAAACACCACAATGTACTTTGCATAGTGGATGTTGTGCACAACAAAATGTATTCCTTCTGAAAAATTATATTATGAAATCAAATCCGTTCATTGAATAAAAAAAATACTTTTTTGTGAATAAACATTCTTGTTTTATTTCAACTATTTAACCAGATATTGATAAATTCTTATTATACTTTGCATTTTGCGCTAGCTGCCTGGGCGAGTTCGAAGAGTGTAGATTAATTTTTATGAACTACATTTTGTTTTAGTTCAACTATTTTTTAATAGGGAGTGTAGAAATAGGTTTCATCCACTTCATGGAATTGTAGTCCTTTGTGATCTTTGGTGGTACAACTCAGCGCTAGCTTTCCACCGTTAAAGTCCTCCAAAACTCTATCGCTACATTTGTTGAATCGTGCTGGCAGAAATATTCGCATGCTGTTGTCCAAGTCGATTACGATTGCCGTTCCATACCTGAAAGCAAAAAAATTACTTTCAAGTACTTATGTAAATCATTAAATTTAGCTTACCGTGTTGACATTCTCTCGCCAGCTGTAATTCTATACCGCTCGCCAACTTCCAAATCTGCAACTTTCGCGTATAATAACGGCTTACACTTTAACAGATCATTGACTGATTCCATTGTTCTTCGATGTTCACGCTTTGACTAACTTTGAAGGAAAACGATACTGTTCTCAGATTGCACGGCTATTTATACGAATTTGTTATCAAGTTAATTCCCACGATCATATAACATGAAATAGTTTCCTAAACCACTAATTAGTGAAATTCTAACTTGCGGTTGAATACTTCCGCTGAATACTTCCGCTGTATTTCAACATGATTTCTCAGATTGTACGGCTGAATTTATTATCAAGTTAATTCCCACGATCACATAACATGAAATAGTTTCCTAAACCACAATTTCGTTAATTAGTAAAATAACTTGCGGTTGAATACTTCCGTTGCAGCTGCATTTTCGAACAACTTATCACTATCTTGCTGTAAAAGCTGTGCACACTTATGTTTAGAAAAAATAAAAAATTAATTGAAAAAATCTCTTTTATTACATTTTTGTTGTATAAGGAAAAAGAACATGATTTATTTTTTCTCTGGCACTTTCTCCCAAAGAACCTCTGAATCGCTGTTGGTCCTAGGTTCGCGTTTGCCACTATCTTTACGCATTTTCTCTTTGATTCCCGCTTCCTCACTTATTCTCTCCAGACGCAATCTGTGGAATGATTCGCTACGATACCAGTCATCGTAATGATTGAAGGTGCACCCGGATGGGAATTTATTGAGTGCTCGGGAGTTTTTAAAGCCACTGATTGTTGATCCCATTAGAACGATGTTACCTCCTTGAATAGAAAAGTAACACCATTATCTTACAAAGAGAAAGAATGAATACTCACCATATACTGCAATTTGAACGTGTTGAAATGGTTCGAAATTGAAATCAACGTTGAAATGCTTGGGAATAGGTTCGCCATTTCTTAGTCTTAACACTAATGTTTTTGGACCACCCTCAGGAGTCATATGCAACTCGAAAAATCCTCCAGTCACGGTTATATTGATCATTCGAAAAGATAACCATACATGTTCACAGATACAATACACAGTTTTATCTTGAAGTACTTCAATCCAAAACATTTTTTCCGCACCGAGATCGCTTGAAAGAATGATTACTCTTGGTCTTGTTTACTATTTATAAACAGACATCCTCAAAGAATTTACGAACATTACCAATCAATCAAGCTTCATGTTCAAACATGTCAACGCGTGACGTCATCAAAACTTCGCTAATTAGTGAGATTTTGCGGTTGAGTACTTCCGTTCAATAGACACGAAATCCAATACTCGCACGCTTATCAGTCCAATCTATCACTTCTTCACATATTCAACGATTAAAACCGCAATGCGCATGTTCAAACATGTCATTATGCAACATAAACAAAGTCAAATGTAAACTCGAAACACGCTAGAAAACCACAAATTAAGAAAATATTGCAAAGCTGATTCGTTACAATTCACAAAAAACACTAGGTAACCACATCAAAAAACAAAAACCCGTAATCACTTAATTTGACTATAATATACTCCACCGAAAGAACTTAAAACCGCCACATGAAATTCCATTGCTGATAAGCCGTTTTCATACGATCACACATATGTTGCTTCTTATCATTCAAAACCACAGGTTAACAAATTCTTCGTCATTCGAATATCACAGGGTAAAATTTCAAAAACGATTACATATTTCGCGTGACGTCATCCAGCAAAGGGCTTCCCCAACAAATGTAAACAAATTCGAATGTAAACAAACAAATGTAAACAAACTCGAAACGCTAAAACCACAAAGCATTGTTGATAAGACGCTACGATCTAATGCCTAAACCATACATGAAATTTCATATGAAGAAAATATATTTATATCACAAAAAAATGTATCGTTGATATGAAAACCATACAGCTTCGTTTGAAAATGAACGTATTCGTAATGCTTTGAAGATTTTACGTATGAATTAAACCGTAGATCAATGACCGTCACACACCTGTCCCCCTCCCTCTTGTATCATACGCCACATACCCATCCCCTTCCCTCCCGACCGGCCCGCTCAAAAGTGACGTCATCAAAACAATGGAAACTCGAAACACGCTAATTAGTGAAATTTTGCGGTTCTGTTCATTAGACACAAGTAATTAACCCTACAATGGTACGGTAAATTTGTGGATGATTTTAGGTACATGTTTTTTACTCAAAAGAAGGCAATATTAGTGCTATGTAGATTCTTTATTTTATCATTAAACATAAAAAGATTAAAGAGTGGCTGACTGATGCGCAACGAAATATATACCGTATGTAAGTAAAAATTATCCCATGGCATTCTAGGGTTAAAAATCTCTCAATATTTTTCGGCATCGCGCGCTTATCAGTCCAATCTATCCAACCACAAACGCGCATGTTCCAACATATCATCATCAATGCAAACATGATGGCATCCAATACTCGCACGCTTATCAGTTCAATCTATCTAACCACAAACGCACATGTTCAAACATATCGTCTTCAATGCAAACTCGAGCTAGAAATGATAAGAATCCCAGAAACCACAAATGATAAACACACACACACACACACATCCATGCAACACTCGGAGCGTGCCCGACCGGAAGTCCCCTGACCGCAAACATTTTTCATACAAAGTGAGTTAGAACCCGCATATCCATACTACTTAAGTAGATAAAGAAATGAATGTAAGACAGATCGTTTGCACTTTAGATAGTGCTTCAAGTTAACGTTTTACGTTATTTCGTACTAATCTTAAGACCTTGTTAAATATTATAAGAGAGAGAAAAAATGTATTCTCCAGAGAGGAGAAAAATTTTCTAATGGATTTCTTTAAATATAACAGTCAGTGTGACTCGTTTGAGGCATTGAAGGAACGTATTGACTTCGTCAATATCCAGAACACGGGCGGTATCCAATCTTGTGAAGTGTTATTAAATGAGATAGAAACACAGAACGCTAACATAGTTAGTACAGGTGTGAATTCAGCTCATTCAACACACAAAGTGGTTCAGTGTGGGGCTGGAGTGAAAAATAGGTATAAAGTGTTAGCTGAGGATAAAACTTTCTTCTAGAAATTTAACCGTTTAGTGGAACAAAATTGTATTCCGAATTAAAGATCTCAGTGCTAAAAATGAAAAACATCTCCAGGGAGTAGAGAAAGTTTCTGATGAAATTATGAAAGATATAGTGTTGAAATCTGGAAATGGAGCTAAAATCAGCTTTAACAGTTCACTCCCAAACTTGCCTGACATAAAACCTATCTGGTCCAGCTTGAGATCGATTGAAGAGGTAAATAGAAAGTATACACTTGATATAATTTCAAACGTAAATGAATCTAATTGTAAATAACTGCCGGATAAATTAAAACACTAGCTAATTTTTGTAACTATTTTCTTTATTGGTACAACACACGCTTAGAACACACGCTTCGCTTGGCTATTTTCCGAACACACGTTTCGCTTCGATCTTCTCACGCTTCGGCCTTCGATTCGTCAGTGCTCAACCCACGCCAAAACTGGTTTTTTTTTATCTTCGCTTGTGTCTTCTTCTTATGGTCGTTGCCCAGCCAGACAGCCTTTATTAGCTGTTGGGCTGCCGGTTTGTAGTTTCGCTAATTGCTTTGGACATGCTGCCCCCCAGTACTGACTTCCTCGTCAGTACGAATGTTGAGCCTGTGAACTTTATTTGCCGCTCTTCGATAGGTTCCGGATGTTGTCTTGACGTCCACAACTCGAACGATGTTATCTTCACCTGGATATAGTTGAGTGATTACACCCATTGGCCACTGTCCTCGTGGGAGATCATATTCGTTCAGGACGACTATTTCGCCCTGCTCTAGATTTTTATCACCTTTTCGCCACTTGCTTCTATTGATGAGTGTTGGAATGTATTCTCGCAGCCATCGTTTCCAGAATATATTGGCGAGGTATTGGGTGGTGCGCCACTGCCGCTTGTGAAAAATGTCATGTTTCGAAAAGTTGCCTGGAATATAAATATTGCCCGCTCCAACGTTAAGAATATCATTCGGAGTAATGCTACACAAGTCTTCTGGGTCGTTTGACACGTACGTTAACGGGCGACTGTTTATTATATGTTCTGCCTCAGCAAACAAAGTAGCAAGCACTTCTTCGGTTGGATGTTGCTCTTTCATTATTGCGTACAGCGCACGTTTAAAGCATCCTATAAGTCTTTCCCAGGCACCTCCCATATGCGGTGCACCGGGGGGAATAAACTTCCAGTTTATGCCTTGTTTTGAACATTCGTCTTCAATGCTCTTATCATTTATCTCTTCGAAAGCATTTAGTAGTTCGCGATTTGCTCCTCGAAGATTGGTTCCGTTGTCCGACCAAAATGTGTTGACTACTCCGCGTCTAGCCAGAAATCTTTTAATTGCCATTATACACGAGTCAGTGCTCAAAGAATGAGCTATTTCAACATGTATGGCGCGAGTGGTCATACAGCAAAACAATACGCCGTATCGTTTTTCAAGTTTTCTGCCACATTTTATATATAAAGGCCCAAAATAGTCGACTCCTGTTGTTGTAAATGGTTTCTCATATATTGCGAAACGTTGATTGGGTAACAATCCCATTTTCGGCTGTATTGCTTTAGATTATCGTTTTTTACACTGAAGACAACTTCTAATAACATTTTTTACGATGCTATGTATTTTTGGAATGTAATATTTTCGTTTTAATTCATTGATAATTGTTTGTGTACCTTGATGACCAAACTTCCGATGCAGCTCCTCTATTTCAAGGTGGACATATGGATGCTTGCCGTCTAATACTACAGGTTGTTTTTCAATTATCTCAATATTGTCAAGAGTTTTGATTCTGGTATCAACTCGTAAAATATTGTTTTCATCTATGTATAAGCTTATCCTACTAAGCCTTCCAGTCTTATTTGATCGACTTTCTTTAATATTACGTAAGTCTGTTGAAAAACATTTCGATTGTACTTCTTTCCACCATTGCATTTCGCTCCATTTTAGTTCTTCGGTTGTTAAAGTTCCGAACGTTCTACTTTGCCTTATCTTCCTGGAATTATCAATGAATCTTTTGACCCATGCAGTTGTTCTGAGAAGTTTAATCAATCTATGCATCCCTTTAATCACAGGAAGAGGTATTTCCGTATTATCGGTATTTTCTATATGAGACAAACAAAGAATTTCTTCGCTAATAGCTATAGTTTTATCGCTTGCAAGTTTAGGCCATTGTTGGTAGTCTTTATACAGGAAATCGGGTCCTTTGAACCATGAACTGTTTAAATTAAAGTTGGTGAGCGGTTTCCCTCTCGTACATACATCGGCGACATTGTGTTCTGTTGGCACCCAGTGCCATTGTTTGACTTCAGTAAGCTGTAAAATTTCACCAACTCTGGATGCAACAAATGACTGCAATTTTTTCTCGGTGTTTATCCATTTGAGAACTGTTTGAGAGTCAGTCCAATAGAATACCCGATACTTGTCCGTATTTAAGTACTTTTGAACTTCAAGTGACAGTCTGCATCCCATTACTGCAGCTAGTAATTCTAATTTCGGAATTGTAATTGTTTTCAAAGGGGCGACTCGTGCCTTCGCAGCTACTAGATATAGTTGAACTTTCATTTCCTGTTCCACTCGCAAATATATGCATGTAGCATATGCTTCTTCACTTGCATCGTTGAAAATATGAAGTTCAGCTGATTCATCGGAGGGGATGAATCGAGGGATATTAATGGTCATGGACAATCGCAATTCACGTAACCACATTTTCCATTGTTGGTATTTCGTTTCTCCAATATAATCGTCCCAACCAATTTTCGAACGCCATATTTGTTGCAGAAGTATTCTTACTTTAATGGAAATTGGAGTAAGTAATCCGATGGGATCAAACACTGACATTGCTGTTTTTAGAACTTGACGTTTCGTCGGTTCTTTTGTTCCGTTGATAATTTCGGCATCAATTTTATGGAATTTAAAATCAAAGATGAATGTATCCGTGCATGCATTCCATGTCATGCCTAAAACTCGTTGAACGTCCACTGCCTTTCCATCGAATTCAGTACAATGAGTTTTCCCCACCAATCGTTCAGGAATTTGTTGTAACACTTCTGATGAATTGCACACGAAATTAGTAATTTCGAAACCACCTTGATTATGAACGAAAATAACTTCATTTATCCGTTTCACTGCATCGGCAATATTCATGGCACCATCCAAGTAGTCATCGACGTAATGTTTTTCGAGAATCGCTTGACATGCTTCTGGAAAATTTATTTTGTGCTGATTCGCATTGTAATTTTTGACAAATTGTGCTAAGAATGGAGACGACTTTGTTCCAAACAGCATCGCTTTCATTCTATAAATATTTGGTGTCTTGTGTGTTTGCAAATCTCTCCAGAGAAAACACTGTGCAAAACTATCTTCGTCCGAAATGTTAATTCGATTGAACATTTCTTTTATATCTCCAACAAAGGCGATTTTGTTTTGCCGGAATCGAGTGATGACTCCAAATAGTGGTGCTACGTAATCTGGTCCTGAAAGCAGGAAATCATTCAAACATTTTCCTTCTACCTTACAAGCAGCGTCGAATACAACTCGCACTTTATTGGGTTTGTTTGCATTTTTAACGGCGAAATGAGGAAGAAACCAAATGGTTTTCGCTTGAGATATTTCAGCATTTGTTGTTAAAATTGCATATTGTTTGTCAATTAATTTTTTGATTTCATTTCGATATGCATTTGCCTGTTGTTGGTCGTGAAGCAGTCGCTTTTCAAGAGAGATGAGTCGATGCATAGCAACATTTTTTGTTCCAGGAAAGTTTGGTGGGTCTTCCTTCCAAGGTAATGCAACTTCATATTTCTCGTTTACCTTTTTTATACTCTCTTTTGCTATTTGTAGAGCTCGATCATCGCTTGCTGACATGCTTAGTGATTGTGGCTTACATACTCCGAAATTTTCCAATGTGAAATATCGTTTGACTTCTTCGTGAGTTTGATCGTCGCAAATTTCGCAAGCTAAAATATGTTCCGTTTTTTTGTTAGATAAAATGGAACTTGATACAGGCCCGTGAACTACCCAACCAAGAGAAGTTTTCGAAATAATTGGTTGCTCGTATGATGGCTGTATTATTTGACGGGACACAATCAAATTCGCGTTGTTTTGGCCTATCAATAATAGTGGATCAGCATCATCTTCCCAGGCAGAAAAGTTAATAATTTTGGTGTATGGAAACAATTCCTTTAATTTGTGTATATTACACTTTTGTGATGGAAGCTTTAAATCTTTCACGGTGCGTACACCTGCCAAATCGAAAAATTTTCCTTGGTTCTCTGCACCAATTCGGACTTCAACTTTTTTTGATGTTTCATCAGTTTTGAATACATCTCCAGTCCAGCGACAACATAGAGGAATTTTCGGGCCTTCTAATCCGAGTTGCGATGCCAGTTCTGCATCTATTAAGGTAGTTGTGCTACCTTCATCGAATATCGCCTTGATCTTCATCTTTCCTTTAGGACCAATCAAATAAACATGTTGTATTTTAAGCATTGCGCTGTTACTTGTATGATCGCTAGTAGCAAGCTGTATTTCTGATGACTGGTCAGAAGTATTCTTGTGTAACAAATGGTGATGAAACCGCTGACAATTGTTGACGATACATTGCTTTCTGTTAGCACAGCTACCTTTATGCACATCAAGGCAGCAGTAGCAGGCATTTATTTTTTGAGCAAACTTCCATCTTGTCTTTATATCAGCGCCTAGAAATTTTTCACATTTTGTGAGCTTATGTAAGGACATTTTACATATGCCACAAGTTTTTAAATTCATCGCAGGTTTTAAGTACTGCGTAGTGGCTCGTGTATTTCCAACATAATGGCTTCTGTCTCTGGAAGTTGATGGCAAGTTTATTCGAGATGCGATGTTGGCCATTCTTTGGATCCAGATTGAAAAATCATGGAGAGTTTCTCTATTTTTGTCAATATGGTTGTTTACCAAATATTCACCCCACTGTATTAACAAATGTGAAGGCAACTTACCACAGAATTCTTTCAGCAGATCTTTGTGCTCTGTGAAATCTTCCAGATTTCCTGCCGCAGCCGCGATGTTGCGCACAACTATGTTCAACTCCATTAATTGTTGACTATTACTTGCCATAGGTGCTGTTTTTGCTTTTTCTAGCAACTCTGCGATCAAATCGTCCTCGCTTCCATATTTCTGAGACAGTATGTCAATGATTATCTCTGGATCCTGTGCTGATATTAGCAACATGTCGACGGCTGCTCGTGCCTCACCTAGCAAACACTTCTCTAGTCGCAAAACATTTTCCGCGTCAGAGAAACCGCACAATCTACTCGACGTCCTGTATTCCGACAGAAAGGATGGCCATTTTAAGCACGATGTGCCATCAAACGGTTTTAAATTGTTCCCGACAACTTGTCGAGAAAGCACTTTTTCAACCGAGTTCGTTAGTTTCGCGAAATCATTTTTTTCCTGTTGCCCGGTCACCGCAC
Organism: Nemotelus nigrinus; assembly: GCA_947369275.1. Classification (NCBI taxonomy): domain Eukaryota; kingdom Metazoa; phylum Arthropoda; class Insecta; order Diptera; family Stratiomyidae; genus Nemotelus; species Nemotelus nigrinus. Next base: position 88,350,021 of record OX376374.1, read on the forward strand.
TGCTTATATCAGATACATCTGTCACTGCATCTTCACTTCTAATTGTTTGTATTTCCGAATGCGTGTCCAGTTTTATTTCCAATAAATCTTCTTTATTTTTTACGCGTGTTTCGAGTAGACTTATGTATTGTTTTGCTCTCTCAATTTTATCACAATTTTCGGGAGATTCTTCAATTTCGAGCAAATCACATTGTTTTCTCAAAATGGCGTCTCTAAGTTCTATTATATCGGCTTTTATCTCCCGGGACTTTCGCGACACTACGCTAACATTCGCATTATTGGTTGTTTTTTGCGATGATATATTGGACGCTAACTCGCACTTCTCCCGCTTTTCACTGTCACTTTTCGCCTTGTAGGGGAACATCACAAATATTTTTTCCACTACACTTTTCGCGAGGACAGTAGCGTTTGTCTCTGCCACGTAATCTGCGTCCAAACAATCACACAACCGCTTCAAGTCCACTACACTTAGCTGCTCACTCACTATTTTTAGGTGATTTTTCGCCGTTTCCGAACCGATTTCGAAATTAAACCCGGTAAATGCCCGAATGTTTCTTCTTGCGAAATTGGGTTTCACGAATTTCCCGAACAGAGCAAAATGGAGGCTTTGCACTGTTTCTTTTGGGCACGCGGCTAGTTTTTCTTCGAAACTGATGATTTCTTCTGCCATTTCTATATAAACTATTCACCATGGACTAATTGATCCGGCTCGACGGACCATGTAAATAACTGCCGGATAAATTAAAACACTAGCTAATTTTTGTAACTATTTTCTTTATTGGTACAACACACGCTTAGAACACACGCTTCGCTTGGCTATTTTCCGAACACACGTTTCGCTTCGATCTTCTCACGCTTCGGCCTTCGATTCGTCAGTGCTCAACCCACGCCAAAACTGGTTTTTTTTTATCTTCGCTTGTGTCTTCTTCTTATGGTCGTTGCCCAGCCAGACAGCCTTTATTAGCTGTTGGGCTGCCGGTTTGTAGTTTCGCTAATTGCTTTGGACACTAATACTACGTTTCTTTCGGATGAAATAATACAGCTGAACGCCGAAGTCGTTAACATTCTTTCTGGGAGTGGAAGAATTAATAATATAACTACAGACGAATGCGGGATTCTAAAAAAGTGAACATGTGTTGTAGATGTAGGGCTGAAGGGTGATGTAAAATGTCTTCCTCGCTCTATTTACTATGCAGTCGAGATGCATTCACATTCGTTCAAGATGCGGTACCATGTTTCAGTCCTGAAAAACTTAGAATGCAGGACCAAGTGGTTATGTTAAAATTCCGGAGTTATCGTTAAAGAGGGAGGCTGCAGTTTGGCAGATCTTTTTAGATTACACGAACTTCTAGGCGGTTTTCAGATAGTTGTGTTTAGTGGTTTGAAAATTTTAGATTCGATCATTTCCAAGGTTTCTGTCAGAAATGATTTGGCGAAGAAAACGTACTTGTACTATTTCAAACGACTTAAACATATCTTTGAGATTAAATCATTGAAAACTTTTTTTAATAAGCACTGTTTTTATTTCTACGTTGATTTTTTTCTTTCGATTCCATCAATTCAAAATACAAGTTTACACATTTAAATTATTTGACATAATGCACATAACACATAAAAATACAAATACAACTTAAAACCATCGCTCGATACCGATAAGCAGTTCATTCATGCACCCTCTGAAGACCATTACCATAATAAGTCAGTCATAAATTCATTCACTCAGGCAATTAAATTACAAATTTTCAATACGACCATTATGCAAATTAGCTACAAGCGATAATTCGCTTTTTGCACTACCATACAAATCGTCAACAACATTATCTTTAACCTATTCTTATACCCTGCATCCGTATTTACACCCAACATAGGACAGCTATGACATATTTACAACACGTTTGTACGCGTACATCTTACATTTCACGATATAATAACTCAGATTTCCACCAGGCATTTTCAGCCTTCGTACATGCATATGCAACAAGCATACTTCAAGTAAAAGATAACATCAACAAATTGCATTGATCGATATTGCATACTACTTTTGTATAATTGTCCATTCCGTTTTGGATCTCATTCCCGTCCGCACAAAAAAAAATACACACTGTTTATCTGCATGATATTATTCTAAACGCAGCATCTCATATGCATGTTGTATAATGTACACAAAAATCGTGCCTACTTGCCACAAATTAAAAAGTCATTCACACAAATTCAATAATACCACTAAAATTGAGTTTTATTTTTTCATACACTCCCACGAGTTTATGGAAAAAAACTCTAGCGCACCTGAACCGCTAGAAAACTAATTTTCGAAGAAATTGTCTTTGAGTGACAATGTGGAAAGACGTTATACACTTTTTTGTAGAATCATATCAACCATTCCTCGTTCAAAGCAACAGAACTCAACTATAACACAAATGATGAAAATGTTCAGTGCTGGCAACATTTTCCCAACGAAGCAGCAATAAGTTTACCTTCACAAGCTCATACTTAAATCAACTTATCCTTTGAATTTCGTTCTCATCGGAGGATTTCGTCGAAAGCTTTAGCGGTTAACGTTGTTTGAAGCTGCCATCCAAAAAATGTTCAAAACTCAGAAAATTTAATAATTGGTTTCCTAATTTTATTGCAAATGTTTTGCATATGTATATGTAATTTGAAGCACCTGTTGATGCAATAGTTACGAAAATGGCTAAAGCTCGTTACCCTGTGTCAGCAGCAAAGCAAAATATATACCAAATCTGCTTCACGTTAAACTAAACCCAACCAATAAATTTCGTTTCGATTGAATCACTGCGCTAGAAGTTATACGGGTGAAAAGAATTTTAGGGTAACCACCCTCAAAACTTTTCAAATTTTTAAAGCGTTAATATTTGTTGTTAATTTTCATTGCTGGATCGTTCCCATTTGCAAATCTAATGACATAATCGCGCAGTAAAGAAATTCCAAAAAATTACAAAAATGGACAACGCTGGCAGCACTTTCACGATTTTTGTACGAAATTCCTATGACATTTGGCTCACATCAAAATCTATTTACTGCATTAACTTCATTTTGATATCATGACTGCACCGGAAGTTATAGGGAAAAAAGCTTTATTTTGCAGAGCAAATTTGCAAGATTTTGGAGACAAAAATCACCATAGCTGGCAACCCTATTCTAATTTTTCAGCCAAATTTTCATCAAATGTTATCTTAAGTAAGATCCAAATATTGTGTGAATTTCGTTTACATCTGATGGCTGAATCGGAAGTTATAGGCCAAAGACCGGTTTTTTTTCTCATTGATTTTTCAAGATGGCACCACTGCCACAGGATTGCCCGGATTTCAAAATTATTTCTATCAGACCTGGTCCTAGTTGATACCAACATGTCTTGTAAATTTCATTATGATCGGATAATCCGGTCTTCAGTTCTCGTGAACAGAACTTTCGAGTGCTGGAAATAGAGGTAATTTAGTGATGGGTTGCCGTTCTTGTGCAAATCGGAATTTTAAAAATTTCAAATTGACATGATGCACAAACGTTAAAATTTATCAATGATTTGAATTTTTTGTCAAAAATCAAAAATTTTTCAGGAGGTTCAATGATTTGAAGGATTTTTTTTCAAGAGCCTGCCGCTGCTACAGGGTTACGCGCACTACCTTGGAAATCCATGTGTATTAAACTTTAGTCAACATCAATACGCTCTGCAAATTTCACGATGATCCAATGTTTTTGTTAGAAGTAATGACAAATCAAAATTTGAAAAAAAATCTTTGCCTACTTTTAGGCACGCTGCACCCACACACGGCTCAAAATTTCCAATTCTTTACCATAAACAAACTCAGAACATAATAAGTTTTCATTCCCAGTACTTTTTTTGAACAAAAATTCATGCAGCTTGGAAATATAGGAGTACCTCAAAATTCACAAAAACGCTCGCCGCCGCCAAACGGTTTAGGATATCTGAATTTAAGCAAATCGTGAACCTACCTACTATATACATCTACGTTCTCCGAAAGTTTCAGCTCAATCGGATTGGCCACTCCAGAGATTATCTCCCTTAATCATTTTGATGATATATATATATATATATATATAAAGAAATATGAATTTTCGGCGAAACGAGTTTAATACTACTTTTCTTCGAAAATTAGTAAGAACTCTAGCGCACCTGAACCGCAAGAAACACTAATGTTCGAAGAACAGTAGAAGAACCGTGCAGGTTTTGAGTGCATATTCCACCACATGAGCTGCTTATTACGGCCAAACTGTTTCAAATGCCACGCTTTACTTTGGTCTCAAGAATGAACTATAACTCATATGGTAAAAGGTTTCAGATATTACCACTGGCATGGGTTTCAAAGTTTATGAAAGAAAAACACTTGTTAATTATATTCGTTATCAGTTGCTTATTTCACCAAACTTTGAAAGCAGCATCTCATATAACATCAATGAAGAAAATGCTCAGTGCCTGCAGCACTGTAACTGAAGTTGGTGTTTGAGGCTGCGATCCGAAAAATTTGCAGATCTTAGGGAATCGAAACATCGGTTATTTATTTTCATTGTAAATGTTTCCGGTATGAATACTAACTGTAAGCATTTATTGATACAAAAGTAGCACAACCGACTCGTGCTGGCAACCTTTCGCCAGTATCAAAGCCAAGAATATATCACATCTGCTTCACGTTGTTATATTACATTCGAAGTTATAGAAGTATAAAGAAATTTAGGGTTACCTGCAGCGAGTTTTTTCAAATAATCGAAAGCTTAATATTTGCTGTTTATTGTCACTACAATATCATTACCAATTGAAAATTCTACGATAAAACCGCTTAATAAAGATATTGCAAACAAACACAAAACCAACAATAGCTGGCAACCCTATTGTGGCTTTTCAACCAAATTTGGCCTGAATAATGTTTATAATAAGTTCCATTAATTGTATGAAATTCGTATTGATTTCATGACTGCACTGGAAGTTATAGGGCAAAAAGTTTTATTTTCCTGAGAGAATTTTCAAAACCAAAGACACAAAAATTACCATAGCTGAAAGCACCAATCGAATTTTTCAACCAAATTTCTATCAAACAGAGTTTAAAGTAGAGTACAGCTACTGTGTCAATTTCATGAAAATTCGGTTACTAATTCACATTTCATAGGGCAAAAAGCAGTTTTTTTTTCTTTGTAATTTTTCAAGATGGCACCACTGGCACAGAGTTGCCCACAATTCAAAATCGCTTCTATCAGACCTGGCTCTACTTAAGTCCAATGCATTATGTAAATTTCAATGGTATCTGATTATTGGTTCGTGAATTCCCGTGAACAGAAGTTTTTGATGCTAAAAATATAGGTTAACTGGGAAAGGGTTACCGTTCTTGTCCGACATGAAATTTCCAAAGTTTTACTTTGAACGTGTAGATAAAGCATAAGATTTGTATACAGATTGGTTTTATTGTAAGAAACGGACATTTTTAGGATATTCGATGGTTTGAATGTTTTCACTTCCAAATTTTTTATTTTTTCAAATTTAAGACACCAAAATTATCATAGCTGGCAGCTCAAACCGAATTTTTCATTCAAATTTCTACCAAACGTGGTGTAAACTAAGGTCCAGCTACTGTGTGAATTTCGTCAAAATCGAACGATTCAATCAGAATTTATAGGGCTAAAAGCAGTTATCTTTTTTAGTGATTTTTCAAGATGGCACCACTGGCACAGAATCGCCCGCATTTCAAAATCGCTTCTATCAGACCTGGTACTATTTAGGACCTATACAGTCTGCAAATTTCAATTAATTCTGATCATTGCATCGTGAGTTTCCGTGAACAGAAGTTTTTGATGCTAAAAATATAGGTAAATTGGGCAAGGGTTACCAGGCGTGCCCGTTATACCATATCAAATTTTGTTTTTGGTTTATGTAAAAAAAGCACGAAATTTACATATGAATGGCTTTTTTTTAAGAAACGGCATTTTTTCAAGAGAGACGATAATTTGGAGGTTTTCACTTTCAGTGCTTGCTCTTGCTTCAGGGTTGCCAGCACGCTCATTAAAAGCAACACGAATTTACAATTATATAATACCAATATGTCCTAAAAACTTGGTAATGATTGAATAGCTTTGTCAAAAGTTATCGCAATTTAAAAATTTTCAATTTTTCCCGTTCTCTTTTTAGGCACCCAGCGCACACATGGGGTTAAAAAATTCCAAAGCATTATCTGATTCACATGTAAAACACGTTCGAAATTTATTTTGTTAACTTTATTTTTGCAAAACTTATTTGTGTGCGGAATAATAGGTATATTAAAAATATCACTAAAATGGCCACCGGCACCAAAGGGTTAAAGATTTTCAACTTTTCTGAGACATGGCACTATTCTGCGTATACACCAATGTGTCCTAAAAATTTCAGTTCAATCGGATGACGCGTTCCTGAGATTTTTTCACTGAAATTTTTTGATGATGATATATATATATATATATATATATATATATATATATATATATATATATATATATATATATATAAGTGTATATATATACATATATATATATATATATATAAGTGATTTTAATACTAATGTTCTTCTTCGAACATGAGTAAAAAACTCTAGTGCACCTGAACCGCTAGAAAACTAATTTTCAAAGAAATGTTCTTTGAAAGACAAAAAAATTTGGAAAGACGTAATACACTTTCTTGTAAAATCATATCAACCATTCCTTATCCAAAGCAACAAAACTCAACCATAACACAAATGATGAAAATGTTCAGTGCTGGCAACATTTTCCCAACGAAGCAGCAATAAGTTTACCTTCACAAGCTCATACTTAAATAAACTTATCCTTTGAATTTCGTTCTCATTGGAGGATTTCGTCGAAAGCTTTAGCGGTTAACGTTGTTTGAGGCTGCCATCCAAAAAATTTTCAATACTCGGAAAATTGAAAAATTGGTTTCTTAGTTTTATTGCAAATGTATTGCATATGAGTATGTAATTTGAAGCATCTGTTGGTACAATATTTACGGAAATGGCTAAAGCTGGTTAGCCTGTGACAGCAGCGACGCAAAATATATACCAAATCTGCTTCACGTTAAACTAAACCCAACCAATAAATTTCGTTTCGATTGAATCACTGCGCTAGAAGTTATACGGATGAAAAAAATTTTAGGGTTACCACCTTCAAAACTTTTCAAATTTTTAAAGCGTTAATATTTTAATTTTCATTGCAAGAACTTCTCATTTGCAAATCTAATGACATAATCGCGCAGTAAAGAAATTCCTAAAAATTACAAAAATTGTCATAGCTGGCAGCCCTTTCACGATTTTTGTACGAAATTCCTATGACATTTGGCTCACATTAAAATCTATTTACTGCATAAATTTCATTTTGATTTAGGAGAGAAGATTTAGGAGACAAAAATCACCATAGCTGGCAACTCTATTTTAATTTTTCAGCAAAGCTTTCACCAAATGTTACCTTAAGTAAGATCCAAATACTGTCTGAATTTTGTTTAAATCCGATGGCTGAATCGGAAGTTATAGGCCAAAAAGCTTTTTTTTTTCTCAGTGATTTTTCAAGATGGCACCACTGCCACAGGATTGCCCGCATTTCAAAATCGCCTCTATAAGAGCTGATCCTAGTTAATACCAACATGCTCTGTGAATTTCATTATGATCGAATAATCCGGTCGTCAGTTCTCGCGAACAGAACTTTCGAGCGCTGAGAATAGAGGTAATTTAGTGATGGGTTGCCGTTCTTGTGCAAATCGGAATTTTCAAAAATTTAATTTGACCTGATGCACAAACGTTAAAATTTATCAATGATTTGAATTTTTTGTCAAAAATCAAAAATTTTTCAGGAGGTTCAATGATTTGAAGGATTTTTTTTCAAGAGCCTGCCGCAGCTACAGTGTTATCCGCACGAGCTTGGAAATCCACACATGTTAAATTTTAGCCAACATCATTACGCTCTGCAAATTTCACGATGATCCAATGTTTTTGTCAGAAATAATGACAAATCAAAATTTGGAAAAAAAATTCTTGCCTACTTTTAGGCTCAAAATTTCCACTTTTTTGTCATAGGCAAGCTGTGAACATAATAATTTTTCATTTCCAATCCTTTTTTTGAACCAAAATTTACGCTGCTTGGAAATATAGGAGTACCTCAAAATTCACTAAAACGCTCGCCGCCGCCAAAAGGTTTAGGATATCTGAATTTAAGTAAGTCGTGGACCTATCTACAAAATACATCTACGTTCTCCGAAAGTTTCAACTCAATCGGATTGGCCACTCCAGAGATTATCTCCCTTAATCATTATGATGATATATATATATAAATATATATATATAAATATATATATATATATATATATATATATATATATATATATATATATATATATATATATATATATATATATATATATATATATATATATATATATGTATATATATATATATATATATATATATATATATATATATATATATATATATATATATATATAAAGAAATATGAATTTTCGGCGAAACGAGTTTAATACTACTTTTCTTCGAAAATTAGTAAAAAATATTATAAATATATATATATATATATATATATATATATATATATATATATATATATATATATATGTATATATATATATATATATATATATATATATATATATATATATATATATATATATATATATATATATATATATATATATATATATATATATATATATATATATATATATATATATATATATATATATATATATATATATATATATATATATTATATATATATATATATATATATATATATATATATATAAAGAAATATGAATTTTCGGCGAAACGAGTTTAATACTACTTTTCTTCGAAAAGTAGTAAAAAATATTCAGAAACTTGTATATATCTAACCTAACCCACAGGCAACTAGCAAACCCTTTTCTGCATATTGTTTCTCGACTCTACAGCATGTTTTTTCCCCTCACACCTGTAAACAATGATGGTGGAGCTGACTCGTCGAACCCAGTCATCAATCTACATATTGTTTTTACTCATACAGGGCGATAAAAAATTAAAAACCGGCTTAACTCTTGATTTATATTTTCCATATCCAAAGCACGGTCACGGACACTTTCCATATCCAAAGCACGGTTGGTGTTTCAACTAAAACCATGACACCTATGATCTCCTGTCCCTTGAATTGCGTAAGGCTTAAAGTATAGAAAAGTGTCATCCTTACTACTGAGATCAATAAATAAAAATAAAGTTCATTAATTTTTAGTTGCTAGAAAAAACAAAAGGATTGTTTATCATAATAAAAGCAGAGAAAACGAACAAGATATTCCACCTGGTAAAATATTGATAAAAAACTATATGAATGAGAGACATAGAGAACAACCAAAATACAGAAAAATCAATGCAATAATAGATAACGAAGATAATGCTGTCGTTCTAATAAAAAATGATACACCTAAAAATAAAATACATCAAAACCGCATAAGAACCCAGCAAACAATTTAGTGAGCGTTCACTAAAAACGATAGTTTCTCGACAATCAACACACATTTTCCTCATACGAAACCGAGCCTGTTCGTTAAACGATTCGCAGCAATAATTTTGCTTTGGATGACCGACGCAATAAATAATGCACGCCACGCAATCCGACATAAAAAAGGCGAAACTTCGGAAAAATTAGGGGAAAGGTGAATTTTGGTGTTAACCTTGCTACTGGCGTGTTGAACAAAATGTCAAAAGTCCCCATCGATCCGAGTGCGGCGTCACTTTTTATACGGGGTCAAAAGTCACCAAAAGTGACCTTTCCTAAATATCTCAGTAACGGTCACGTCTTGAGAAAAACAATGTGGGACAAATTTGTAGCTTAGTAAATTTCCAACAAAAAAGATTGAATAGCTTTTTCCTGTAACCATAACCGTTTTTGAGATATATTGATCTAAACATTTGTTACTAACAGCACCGTCATTCTCATCGGCATGTTGATATTATCCGATTTTCATTACGACTTGGCATGTTTGGCATGTGAGTTTGTTTTTCTATGCTCAGCATTTGCACCTGGCTCGTGCTAATGTCCTTTTTTTATGTATGTGGCAGAGTGTGTTTCGTTAATTGCTATCCAGATTTTGCGGTTGTAAGACTACCCTCAGGATATTCAACGATAATATCTTTTATTAGTCAGAATAGCTCTCGTTAAAGAGATAATTTGAATTTATCGTACCTGCGGGAAGACATTTGTTGAGATGCCCACTGATCTAGGTTGCTTTTGTCCACCTATATATGGTGTTGTTCATGTACAAGAACTAGTTTGAACAGAACTCGAACACATGAGCAGATGGACATCTCAAAACAACCGTAAGGGATCTGTAATTCCTGAAATTTCCCTGTCCCATTTTATCATTTTATTTAATATTTTAGTCCTTTTCCTTTCCTTTATTTTTAATCCTTTGCTTATGAGATGGAGGAGGAATCATAATTTTAATTATGTTTGATAAATTTGGAATTTTGAATTTTCTGGCTTTTCATTTATACAATTACATTAAGTGTTATTTATAAATATTTCATTTTAAATATTCTGCAATTATATAACCATTTCATTGCATCGAAACTAAGGAGCTAATGGTATAACTTTATGATTGCAACGTATTAAGTTACCATTCATAAACGTAACAAATTTAAAAATTACAAAAATTAAACAAAAAACTTAATGTTTTACGTGAATACTGTTGCTGTCGTTGGTTTTGTCCGGTGGAAAGCAAAATCATTAGTTTCAGAAATTGAATTTCATAGGAAGTTTTATACCTTTTCCTTCCTCTCTCACGTTCAAGACGAAGTGAAGGAATTAATATTTTATATATGCTGAACATTTTTCTTATTTTAGTGGATTTTAATAGGAGAAAATAAACTTCGTGATTCATCATTGCATAATATATTGACTATTTGCAATATTCATACCGGTTTCTTTTTTTTCCTTTCTCACTGCAATTGGATAATTTCAGTACACCTACTTTTTTTTATTTATTTATTTAAATAACAGCTCTTTATTAACGAGTAGTTCAATTTAAAGCGATTTCAAAGCGAATTTTATTTAGTTAGTTTTAGTTATAGTTTATTAAGATACAGTTTGAATTTAAGAACTTGATTCAATTTGAAATTTGAGGAAGCAAATTTATTAGTAGAGTGTTACAATGCGTTGACGTTCTAGTAGCTGGGATCCTAGCAACACACCTTTTCATCGTATGCTGCAGAGGCTGAGTATATCGCCAGACAAGCGCAAGAATGTGCAGAATCTTTCCACTCTGGCCTGACATACTACTACACGTTCAGCTGATATTTCACTGATAGAAAAAACTAGTCCACCAATGCCTGAGCTAACTCTTCAAAAACCAGCGGCACATGATCAGCCACGCGTCTCGTTTGAACCACAGGCAGAAACATTGAGTAAGACCAGTTGCCGATTACCATTATCCAAATGGAATTTAAGTTTCGATGGATGCGCTGGCGGTTTGGGAGTAAAACAGTTCCTATTTAGAGTAATCTCGTTAGCCATTGACTATAACATTGGATCTGCAGCCTTAGCGACAGATTTTTACCTGTTTCTGAAGGGCTCGGCAGCGGATTGGTACTGGCGGTTCCGGAAAATAAATTATCCGCTTTTGTGACATCATTTGCAAGATGAGTTTGTGAAGAGATTTGGCTCCTACTGAACAGACGTGAATGTGCGACGATCGATGGATGCACGCGTGCAGAGGCCTTGCGAGAGATTCCAGGATTGCTATGATGCTTTCGAGAATCTATCGTTGCAATCGACAGTGCCACTATTGGAAATGGACTTCCAATGATCGTATATCGCACTATGTCCCCTCGGTTGAGAGCTCATTTGGCTGGGGTGGAGTTTGGGAGTGTTAGAGACTTGGTCCGGCGTTGCTGTCTGATAGAGTGAGAGTGGCGAAGGTAAGGCATGAATATGGATCTACAAAACGCTCGACAAGGTAAATTAGTTAACGAAATTGGAATTACAAAGGAGCATTTAAGAGATAATTATTTCCAATTAAACAATTCATCGGGCTAAAGATCCGCTCGAGACACTTTTTCTTACTCATCTCCTTCTTATTCACGTGATACTCCCACTTATCCAGACAGTATGGCAGTTAGTTGTATCCAACAGACAAATCAGTCATTATCTCGAGCAGATCGAATTCGTAGAGATCAAAGGAGCTCTTAAGTCTGCTGGAATTGTTGGTTATACAAAAGTTCCCTTCTTTTTATAAATTAGGTTTAGGCAGAACCGATCTGGTGTCACATTTCATCGACACAGGGGACGCTCGACCAGTTAAACAGAGAAACTATTCTGTTTCACCGGTCGTGCAGAAACTTATGTATGATGAACTCGATTGCATGCTGTCGTTCGCGGCTATCGAGGAAAGTAAGAGTTCTTGGAGCTCACCAGTCACTATTGTTAGAAAGCCGGGTAAAGTACGTTTGTGTCTGAGCGTGAGACGACTAAACGAGCTAACGGTCAAAGATGCCTATCCCTTGCCACTGAAAGAAGGCTTATTGGCACGCCTTTAGTCGACCCAAATTATCACTAGTTTAAATCTTAAAGACTCTTTCTGGCAAATCCCGTTGGATGTGAAATCTCGCGAGAAAACCACATTCACAGTACCAGGGTGACCTCTCTATCAATTCACTGTCATGTCATTTGAACTTTGTAATGCACTCCAAACGATGCGTCGTATGATGCATAAGGTCATCCAACACGAGTTGCACCACCAGGTATTTGTTTACTTGGATGATTTGCTGATCGCGAGTCCAAAATTTGATGAACACCTCAAATTGCTGACAATAGTAACAAAATTTATTGCAATAAGCGAGGCTAACCGTCAATGTTGAGAAAAGCAAATTCGTCCAAAAAGAAATTCGGTACCTGGGCTATGTAATCAGTGATGCAGTCCTAAAGACTGATCCTGAAAAGTTATCAGGCATCATTTCATATCCAAAGCCTATAACGGTAAAAGACGTGAGGAGGTTTATGGGTATGGCCGGATAGTACAGACGTTTCATCCGGAATTTCGCATCTATTACTTCACCATTGACGGATTTGTTGAAGGGCAAAAATAAATGCGTGTGGACGGAAGCGGCCAAACGAGCTTTCGAAGAAACCAAAAAAACTTTTAGTGTCTTCACCTGTGCTGGCTAACCTTGATTTTACTCGTCATTTCTTCATTCAGTGCGACGCAAGTGCCACCGGCATTGGCAGCGTATTCTTGATTCTAATTGAGTTTTGTTTGTATGAATAACTTTTGGAATTATTAATTAATATGTACAATCTGGAGTAGATTCAAATTTTAAAATGGTGTATCATATCCTGTCTCGTCAGTTTCCTGTGGAAATATGTGTTTGTGTGTAATATCGTTTCAGGACAGACTTAAAGTGTTGATATAGCGTTAGTGCGAAAACTAACGACCAGGCCGAGCTAGCTGGCGAAGCAAAGCACGCAAGGCTCTAACAGGATACTCTTCTAAAAAAAATCTTGCTGTCCTGGCGACTGCTTGATAGCAGAAGCTAGGTTGCAACAATGGGCTGCCAAAAATCGGGTTTGCGGGTTACGTACCAATGGATACAAACTGATAACACCTGATGGTTTGCACAAGCCCTGTGTCTGTATTTTCGCCAAGAAAACCATTAACGTCCTAGTACTGCTCAATTTCTGTGACAAGGATAACATAGCAGTCGCAGTGGAAATCGATCAAAAATCATACTGGTTTGTTTCTTGCTACATGGCACACGATCATGGCGATAGCCCACATTGCGACATTGTCAAGGGTGTTGTGGCTGCAGCCATGAAAATTAGGGTGCCACTTTTTCAAGGGGCTGATTCTAATGCGCATAATGAAGTATGGGGTAGGTCCATCACAAATGGCCGTGGTGAGGAGCTTTTTGACTTCATCCTTGCCCACGACCTTTTCAAACAACCTTCCTTACCTCAAATCGTAGGGAGGTTCTTGACGTTACCTTGGTCACTTTGACCATAGGCACATTTCGTTCAACGTGGCTGGCCACAGCTCTGATGTGCAGGTAGCCTTTATCAACAGAAAAAAGACGGACTGGAACTTATATAAAACTGGTCCGATCTCACTGAAAAAACAGGTTCTTTCAATTTCGCGTCAAGAGCAGCGTGTAAACCACCCACAGTCAGGGGGAATCTCAAGCTTCCCTGGTAAAATATGGAGATCCGCACCCTGAGAAGAGATTGTAGGTGGGAGTTCAACAGCTCAAAAAGGTCTAATGACTGGTCGATGTACAAAACGAAGCTAAAGTATTTTATGTATGCTGTACGCAAGGCAAAGAGGTCCTCATGGAGATCTTTCTGTGGAAACGTAGAGAGTCTCAGCGAGGCAAATTGCGTTTGCAAGGTCTTAAGCATGACATTGAAGGCTATGGGGTGCATCATGAACCCTGAGGGCATTTGGACTAGTTCGAGCGCAGATACACTAAGCGTTCTTATAGACGTGCATTTTCCAGGCAATTATTGCCCTCTAGAAGTGGTGCATCAAACGGAGCAAGCTCACAGTTCAGCAACGCCGCTCAGAATATCAAATTCTCAACAAAGGTGGTCTATCATCTCCTTTGAGCCGTTTAAATCTCCAGGGCCTGATGGCGTCCATGCGGCTGACATTCAGCAGTCCATAGAAGTATCGCTACCATGGCTCAGAGAGATCTATAAGGCTTGCATACGCTTCTCGTATGTTCCTTCCAGCAGGCGGGAAACTAGAGCTGTGTTTATCCCTAAAACAGGAAAAGTTTCGCATGTTAAGCCGAAAGACTATCGTCTAATAAGTCTTAACTTTGTCTAGCTTAAGATTTTGGAAAGGATCATTGATTACCATATTAAACGATCAATCGATCCTGTGTTGATCTCGCATTCACAGCACGTTTATACCAGTGGTAAGTCAGTTGAGACTGCTCTTCACGTCCTCATTGAGCAAGTTGAAAAATTTCTTGCTCTAAAGGAATATACGCTTGCCGCCTTCTTGGACATTGAGGGAGCCTTCAACAAAGTAAGGTGTAACGCAATTGTTGAGGCACTCTCGGTGCTACACGTGGATGAGCGGCTGATTGCTTTTATTGTGCAGCTTCTTAAAAGTTGAGTTTTAATCTCTTTCCTGGAGAATATCAGCGTAAGAAGAGGAGTCAGTACGGGCACATCTCAGTATGGAGTCCTCTCTCCCCTGCTGTGGAACATCACGGTAAATACTCTCTTAACGAAACTGGACCATGCCGGTTGCAAAGTAATTGCTTATGCGGATGGCATAGCTGTGGCAGTGTCGGGAGACTATTTATCTACTCAATTGGAGAGGTTAAATCACTCTCTTGACTTTCTTTCACGTTGGAGTCGTGAGTGCGACTTGAATGTGAACCCTAGCAAAACGGAGCTAGTACTGTTTACAAGGAAGTATAAAATTCCCGTATTTGAGTTAGCTAAACTAAAAGGGGTCTCCATTGAACTGAGGCAAAAAGTCAAGAACTTATGGCTTATCCTTGATTCGAAGTAACTATGGACCTACAATGTAGCAGAAAGAGCACGAAAGGCTTTCAATGCACTTTGCTACCGTAAAAGAGCCATAGGAGCGAATTGTGGACTACAGTCTCGCTCTGTTGCTTGGCTTTATACTGCTCTGGTTGAGCCAGTTCTATTGCTTGGGGTAGCGTTCTGGTGGCAGGCTGCTCTAAAGGCTACTTGAAGACGGCAGCTTAAAAAACTGCGGCAGATGGCTGCACTGTTTGTAATTGGAGCGCTCCAATCCACTCCTACTAAGGCACTTTTCGTCCTGCTTCAGTGGCTGCCAACCAAACTACTTATCTAACAGCAAGCCAATCTTACTGCTGTGAGACTAAATTGTATCTCTGCATGGAATAGAACAGAAGTCGGCCATGCGAAGATTTTGGGCCGAGGGAGTTCCCGCTCCAGCGGGTGCTGACTACATTGCTCCGCAATGCCTACTAAACCTGGAGTTTGCAACTCGCATTCCTGGTAAGAATGAATGGCGTGAAGGTGTCACCCACTAGAGTCAGCTTATCGATGTGTACACCGATGGCGCAAAGCTTAACAATACTGTAGGGTGTAGTGTACACTCGGATGAGCTGAATCTCAAACTGTTCCTCCGTCTACCAGACCACTGTAGTGTCTTTCAGACAGAGATTGCGGCTATTTTATCAGCTATCAATTGGTTTCTGTGTAATCGAATATTCGGGGTCAATATTGGTATTTTGACAGATAGCCAAACGGCTTTTAAGTCCCTTGCAGATCCTTGTACAGTGTCCATCATTGTTGCTGAATGCCGTGCATCTCTCAGGGAGATATCGATACATTCGGTTATTCAATTGTTCTGGATACCTGGACTTAGGGGTTTTCAGGGCAACTGTGAGGCCGACGAGCTGGCAAGGCTTTGAACCTTGTTACCGGAGGTATCTTGCTCCTCAGTAGGAATACCGATGACATCGGTGAAAGTGGCCATCAGGCAAAAATATCTTGAGGACGCTAGGAAGTCCTGGGCAGAGGAATCATCCTGTGCGAAAGCAAGGCAGTCCTGGTTATCCATGGATGCGCATCGCACCAGGCAGCTTTAAGGCTTAACTCGAAACGCTCTGCTTTGCACTGTTGGCGTTCTAACTGGCCACTGCCTCATAGGGTGACACGCGCAACGACTGGGTGTAGAGTTTAACGGTATCTGTCAGAGTTGTGGCTCTGAGGACGAGAAAGAATCCATCCTCCATCTCATGTGCCAGTGCCCGGCTTTGGCAAGGAGAAGGTTGGCGGCACTTGGTGTACCCTTTCTCTCAAACCTGACGAAATTGTCCTTGGTCCGGAATTGTCCCTTAGTTCGGTTTTTCAAAGGAAGCAGATGGTTTCCTGATTTAAATGAGTAGGAGAGAGTCACTAATTTATTATGGCATCACAGCGGGCCACTCTTGTGCCTATGTGTGCCAGTCGGCAGGTCTCTATGGATCGGCAGCCATTTTGACCTTACTTATCTATATTTGTTCTTTTACGATAAAATTGCTTAGTAAAAATATTGCAGAATAAATACAAAGCAAACTATAGCTGGCAGCCCCAACATGGTTTTTAAACAAGATTCCTTCTGAGCAATGCCTCAGTTCCTTCTGAGCAATGCCTCAGGAAAAAAAGTTCCATTTATAATATAAAATTCGTATTGATTTCATGACTGCACTAGAAGCTAGAGGGCAAAAAGCTCTATTTTCATCAGCGAATTTTCAAAACCCAAGACCCCAAAATTACCATAGCTTGAAATTTTTTCAGGAGAGTTGCTGGTTTCAAGGTTTTCATTTTCAATGCCTGCTGTAGCTACTAGGACATCAGGATTAGTCTTCAACCTTAAGTTTCAGAATATGATGATCTGTTCAAAAGTTATTGCAATTCAAAAATTTTCTGAATTTCGTTATAGCGCCTACATAGGATTAAAAATCTCAAAAAAAGCTATCATATTCATTTTTTAAATACGTTCAACATTCATTCCATAAACTTTATTTTTCCGGAAGTAATTTGTTTAAAATTTGTTTTAAATTTGTTTAAATTTGTATTTAAAATATCACTGATATAACCGCCGGTGCCGAAAGTTGAAAAATTATTAACTTTACGTGAAAATTCTCATATACACCAATGCATATAATGCTATGCAAAATTCTCATATACACCAATGCATATTCTGCATATACACCAATGTTTTCTGAAAATATCAGATCAATCGAATGGCGCGTTCCTGATATTTTTTCACTGACATTTTTTGTTGGTATACCTACATATACTTCTTTTCCAGGATAACTCTACTTCGTATTTTTCTCCGCTTCGCTTTTTTGTGTTTGCAGCGATTTGGATTGCTCACTTCTTTTCTGAATTGCTTCGAATATCATCTCTCTGAATACATACTCCAACATTTTTCCGAGTAAAGTAGCGTTTCATTTCTTCATGTACACACTCGGCGTTTTCACAACAAAAAAAGTCTAGCACATTCGAACCGCTAGAAAACTGATTTTCGGAGAAATTGTCTTTTAATGACGAAAAAATTCGAAAAGACGTTAAACACATTTTTGGTGTATCATATCAACCATTCCTTGTCCAAAGCAACAAAAGCCAACTATAACATAGATGATGAAAATGTTCAGTGCTGGTAACACTTTTCCAACGAAACAACAATAAGTTTACCATAACAAGCTCTTACTTCAATCAACTTATCCTTAGAATTTCGTTCTCATCGACGGAATTCATCGAAAGTTTAAGCGATTAAACGTTGTTTGACACTGCCATCCGAAAAATTTTCAAAACACGGAAAATTTAAAATTTGGTACCTTATTTGGGTGAACTTGTATACTTGTCCCCTGGAGTAGTTCAATTTACTCACCGAAGAGGGCACACCGATATGTAAAGTGAATTTTGCAACATTTCTAAAGCACTCAAACTGTGCGTTGTGTTGACAGTTGTTGTGGGAACGGGGGGTAGGGGGTTTGAGGGTGTTCTTGAGATTTGTATTTGTGGCGCCAAATAAATGGAACGATAACGAATGATGTTAAATGTGATAAAAGGTATATGAAGTATACGAGTGAATAAAAATGAGTAGAAGAGCACAATGGCAGTACGAAAAAGTGCATAAAAAAAGTTAAAAAGTAAAAATATATTTAAAATTAAATGTGTCGATATGTGAATAAAAATGAATAGAAAAAGCAGACTGGGAATATGCTGATGCTTAAATGAATGGAAATGTGAAGAAGTGCAAAATGCTAATATGTAGAAAAGTGAGAAAAAAAATGTAGATATTAAAACAATTCAAACTTCCATGATGGATTGGAAATCATCTTAACCCAAAGTGCAAATTTGCAAATATTCCTTATTAGTAATTGCGGTTAAGATAAAAGCTTCCAATTGTGCTCTCGCCGATGAAGCGAAACTTGGAGAGCTGGGAACATATGAGATGCAAATAATATAATTTTTATTAAACGTATGTTATGTTAAATGTGGAGTAACTAAAAACATTTTGAGTACAAGAGTAAATGGAAATGGTTGTACTTTAGATTCAAGTTATATCCGTTTTTACTGTAATTAATGTAATTATTATGGAAATGTCTGTAAATAGATTTCTAAACTGGTAACAGTTTCCCGATATGTTAAGTAGTAGGCAAATGGTTGTTTTAAGACTAATGAACAAATTGTAGTGCTATGAATATGATTGCTGGGTCCAACAGGGTAGTAGCAAAGACGTTGACTCGATTACGCATGCGCTTTTGTACTTAAAATTGAATGGATTTTAAGTAACCTTGGGTTAATAATGCAGCTATTGATATTCGATGTGATGTTTGTGATTCGATTGCGAATGCGACAAATACTAGTGAACATATAAGAAAAACGCTTCATATATGTATACATGTATATCAACAGAGTCAGGCTATTTGTAAAACTTTGACGGCGGCAGGCATTTTAAAGTTTTCAGGTGCCCCTATATTCCGGGAAGACGAAATCCGGCATTAAACAAGTATGAAAATTGATAGTGTTTATGAATTTTAGGGTTTAGGCAACTGGTGAGTGCATGTGAAATAAAAAATATTTGAAATTTCCAAATCACAATAGCCTAATTAAATGTTATTCCTAAATTTTCGCAGACAACTGCAATTTTTAAATAATTTTTTTTGTTCCCTGCATTCAAGAATATTTCTGTTGAAGTTTCTGTTCGTACGCGGGTACCAGCTTCAGCATCACGTAATTGGCTAGCAATTCTAATCAAATGATGAACCACGTACGTATATGAAGTTTACCCTCTAGTTCGGAACTATTTGTGCCCTGGCTGTACTTTTAAAATGAAAGAATTACTTCGCACAAACATGCTCATGCAAATGGATAGCTTATGAGGGAGCATAAGTTTTTCATTTACATGAGGAAAATTTATCAAAATTATTCCAAAATTGACTTTATAATGAATTATAATTTTTTTCATAAAGAGCTGCTGACCTGGAAACAAAGAACTTAACATTATGGTTTACACAGAAACATAGACATCGGCCTGGAGTCACGCAAAGGAACTCTTCGGGGGAGGGATGAAAGTTTCAACGCATACAAAAATATTTTACATACTTTCACTTAGACAACTGCAATAAGCTAGAATACAAATAAATTATTAATATTTTATTCATTCAAGTTTTTAATTAGGAAATCTGCTTTATACACAATCATTATGTTGATTTACTCGTTTTTAGCGAAAATGTTTGTTCGCTTTATCCTTATCACTTTTTACCTACATCTTTCACATTACTTTCGGGTACTCCATCGCATCAATGTGATTGTTATGATAAGTAATCGGCAACGATATCAAATTTTACAGCAAATTAACATCAAAAACCTAAAAAACTGAAAATGGTATAGAAGTATTAAATTGCAATCGTTTTTTCGGTTCTTATAATACAAGTAGGTGTCTTGTTTTTTGCACACATGAGCAGATCAAATTTCGTTAAGTATACTGAAATTCAAATCAAATTTTCTTAAGTATATTTGATTTGAATTTCAGTATACTTAACAAAATTTGATCTGCTCGGGTGTGCAAAAAAACGCACCTAATACCAAAGACAACGTATGTCGACCCTAAGCTTTTCCGAGCGTAGAATATTTGATGTGGGAATGTGAATTATTTCGCGGATAAAACCTCCGAAAGCATTATCAAATAGAATTGTTTTTTGATTGCGAGACGATCCAAAATTAAAATTTAATGGTTTCGAAAGTATGTACTGTTTCTTAAAAAATCAATAATCTCCCACTGCAAGTGGTTACATCAGTCATGTATACACTATGAGCTGATATCTATTGAGAAACAGTGTATGCTTTCGAAAGCACTTAATTAGATTTAAATTTTTGATTTTGGAATAATTTTCAGCCCAATATCTTAATTATTCTGTGTTTTATTTAAATACAAAATGATTATGTCTTTATTAAAAGCCCCATACAATAATTAACGTTTTGATGGCATTAATACTGTATTTGAGTCATATCCTGCGATCTCGCAGTCATAGTTGGTGGGCGGTTGGGGTTATGCAGTGATTGTTTTGATAAAATGTCAAGTACTTCTTTCAAATATTTATTCTCTTTCGTGAAAAGGGGAGTAAGAAGTGCAAATAAATATGCAAATTTATTTTTCTTTTTCAATATATTCACCCGCTACTCTGATACATTTGTCGTATTTTTCAATTAGCTTATACAATACACCTTTTCAAAAATGTTTTGTCTTTTTTTCCTTTTTTTGATACCTTTTTTCAACCACTGTAGAAATGAAGCGTAATATTCTCAGGTTTTGGAGGCGCCTCTATTTTTAAAATGTTTCAAAATACAAGATCCGTTTTAAGTCCCAAAACGGCTGCCATGACTTTCCCAGCAGACTGGGACAACTTGAACTTCTTCAATGGTGTAGTGTGTATTTGTGTCATTGCATAGAGCCTTTTTTGGACTCAAGCTCATAATGATCAATCCAAGTTTTGTCTCCAGTAGCGATTTGACTCAAAACTCCACCCTCGTCTTCACTATAAAGGTCCTCGTTGTGGTTCGTCTTCAAGTAAGTCTTTTTCTGGTTTAAAAAGATGGATGCAAACGGATGTCATCGTTTCCATTATAGTTTGAGCCGACTTTCCTTGTTTGGCGAGAAACTTCATACCAGCGGGGTAGTCGATTATATTTTACGCTTTCATCCAGATTGAGTTGCTTGGTTGGCGATACATAGTTCAAAAACTAATGGCTCGATTAAAATAAAACCTGATATTGATACTTATTATGCGTCTCTAAAGCCATTACGTTTCATTAAACTACCCCCATTAATGGACCTACCTACTCATTTCACGAACTTAATGACCCAACCTGAAAACATTGTACCGTTCAATCGTACAAGTCATTTTAAGTGCAAATATGATTAAATAAATATTTGTTGGCTTATGCAGCATGTATAGGGTATGTAAAGGGCAATTCAATTCCGCCACATCACACAGTTTTTTTTTATCATTGTATATATATATTTTTATTTTTTTACACACCGTGCTCAAAATGCATACACTAAATTTAGTTTAGTTTGATTTGAAATTACAGTCGTTGCACTGAAGAAAATGCAAGTCATGTTTTTGGTAGCGTCAGTTAGATTAAGCCAAGCCTACCAGCTGAAAGAGTATCCAGAAGAATCATATACAATTATTCTAATATGGGTGAAAACATTATTACCACAATAACAGACAACAATCTAATTTGGTCAGATCTCACATCCGCATCTGTTAGATAGTTTGTTATGCATTAATTAAGGAAGAACCACGCAAAATATTAACTGAACTTCTAACATAACTTTGAAACAAGTGGCATTAGCTTTGAATAAATTTTCCTCATCTGCTTTCATCAAATTTACGTAAGTAAAGAGCTGGTGAGATTTTCTAGAAGCAATTTTCATTGGGGGGCAAATATTTATTAACAAACAAGGTTTTGATCGAATGATCAAATTTGCTTGTATGAATTCCATTTCAGTAGCACTCAAACTGTATAAAGCATAAAAACGAAACCTAGACCTTCGGGGGACATCTATCCAAAATCTCTCTTCATATGATGCAAACAATATATTTTTGACCATGTCTTTAATGTTAATGTGGGTTGTATGTTTAATTTTGGGATACAATCACCAATGGAAATGTGTATATCATGTGCAGTACCTTTGGATTCGAGTTAGGTTCGCATTTTACGTTAATTAGCACGAAGATATGCATGCTGTTCGGATTGAAAATGCATTTAGATATCTTAGTAATTGAACTTTGCATACATATTGGATTTTGTAATGTTGCGCACTGCCTGCAATTTCCCCATTATGTCAGCTTATAATCAAATGGCTGTTTCAAGGCTAATGAAAAAGTTGCAATTTGGTATCAAATTTACAAGGTCGGGATAGGGAATTATAAATGACGTTGACTCGATACGCACTAAATATGCATGTACGCATGAATGTATGAATATAAATATGAATGAACAGAAACTAAGTGAATTTGGAGTAATAATGTAATTTCTTATATTCGATAGGATGTTTACACAATTTTTTCACTTTCGAGCATTAAACTAAAACAACCAGCACATGTCTTCTGAGCACATGTTTTCATCTAAATTTCTTCCCAAATTAAAAATGTGGACATTGTCTCTGACAACTCACGTTTTTTGTTCGAACTGGCTAAGCGGATACTAAGACAAAAAGTATTTAGCGGGCTGTTATGCCATAAACCATCAATAGTTCAAAGGCTCAGGTAAGTACATGACTAAATATTAAAAGAGGAAATACTTTTTTGCTCAATCATATTGCTTCTTGTAAGTTTTTACTACTCAATCACCAAGTTTGAAAATATTTTACATTTTTTTTCTTTGGTAATTCCAAAGCTCAGGATAACGTTTTGAAGTGAATGCCTAGCTATGAAGGCAAGGAGACACATATGGGGAAAGCTGATATCAATTAGCCGATATCGATTCCGTTATTCTTTTTTTAAGTGCCACATTATTTCTTATTTTCTGAAGCGCTGGTGCTATGCCCAGTCGTCACTAAAGCTATGATATGACAATTATCGGAGCACTGGTACTATGCCCAGCCACCCGCTATTAAGACAACACAAGCCAAGCAAATACAACCATGAGCATACGGCGGGATTCGAAACCTCAGGTAGTAGATCGCTACTTTGCGAGCTGGCACCTTCTTCCCCGGCACCTCTCATACCCTGGTCCCGGAACTCTTATACTCTGGCCCTGAACCTTTCATAACCTAGTCTTATCATACCCAAAAGTATTTTAAATTTGATGTTTTGATACATCCCTCTTTCTCTCTCTATATGTTTAAAATGTCCCGAAAATTCAAGTTTTCAATAGAACGGTTAAGCGGTTATGCAAACATTCATTGAAAGATAGTTGCAGCGTATTCCTATATTATGATCCCAACCATTTTTCTCGTAAATTTTTCCACATACAGATTTTCTTTTTCAATTTCAAGACTGGTTATGTGTGGTAATTTAGAACACGCGGAGGTTCGATGTTTTGAAACGAATTTTCACGTACCTGTTCTAGCTAAAATGTTGCCCAAATAATAGTTTTATATCAGAATTGTATATTTTTGATAGGCATAAACACTTCCTGTAAATTTCGTGATGATCCGATGTTTCTACCAAGAGTTATGACAAATAATATCTTAGGAAAAAAATGTCGTCTACTTTTAGGCAATCATCGCTCACATAGAATTAAAAATTACCAAACCCTTATCAATGCCAATCATGAAACGTTATCAGTTTTCATTCCCCATACTTACTTCTCACAATAATTGTCTTTCTTTAGAAATATGGAAAAAAATCACTAAAATGCCCACTGCTGCCAAAGCGTAAAAGATGTTTTCATTTTAACTTGAGATGGACCGACCTAGAATTTCAGCTCTATCGCGTTACGCACATTAAATAATCTCACTTAATCTTTTTTCTGATTTATATGCACATATAAAGAAAAGACAAGGCAAATTTAGTATTAATTATCTTTGAAAATTAATAAAAGTATGCCGTGAATTACATATTTCATGTGGCACCAGTTTTACTCTTAGTTGTTTTTAAGTTTCGTTTGGTACCATTTTTAATTCGAAATCGTGTTACGATATTCAAATATTTATATTCATCAGGATAATTAATTGATGTGATTTGCCAAACCTTTACATATAAAATCCATAGCCTCCAGCATTACATTATCACCCTAAATTTACTCAGTTTCTATTCATCCATCCGTGCGTACCAACATATTTCTTCAAATATCAATAAAAATATAAAAGATATTGAGACAGAGCGAACAGTGAGCAACATTACAATATCAATATGTATGATCTAATTACAGTTCCATTTCTAGCTTCATACAAATGTTCGTGCTAATTACCGTAAAAAGCGAACTTAACTCGAATCCAAAGTACTGCACATGATATACACATTTCCATTGCTGATTGTACCCAACATTAAACATATAACCCACAGATAAATGAAAGACGTTGTCAAAAATATATTGGCTGCATCTTTATATGAAGAGAGATTTTGGATAGTTGTCCCCGCAGCTACCGATTTCGCAAGGTAAATATATGAGCTAAACTTTTTATTGGCACGCACCCACCAATACTACCAGCAAATGAATTTCCAGCTGTGGGAACCCGTATGAGTTTTCTGAAATATGTTCTGATTACGCAGCACACGACCTTTATTTTTTATTAAAGATTACAATAGAAGTAATATATCATTCATTCCAGGCATTTTTTCCATGTTAAATGTTAGTTTATTGTCGGTGAAATTGAAATTGCCGTTGTTTGACAACGTAGACAACCGAAATTGACAGCATAAACAGCCGTTTGAGAGCCACTTAATTTTACTAAATCTACCACCGATTCTCTCTCTGGTGGCAAATACTGCAACTAGGGGACAAGTATCCAAGTTTTACCCCTTGTTTTTATTGCACTTGCTTTGCAAATGAGTATATATTTTGAAGCATCTGTTGGTGCAATATTTCTGAAAATGTCTGACGCCTGTGCCAGCAGAAAAGCACAATATGTTCCAAATCTGCTTCACGTTAAGTTAAACCCACCCTGTAAATTTCGTTTCGATTGAATCACTGCTCTGGAAGTTGACGAGTGAAAAATTTTTTGGAGTTACCACCCTCAAAGCTTTTCAAATTTTCAAAACGTCAATATTTGTTGTTAATTGACATTGCAGGATCATTTCCATTTGCAAATCTAAAAGAATAATCGCTAGGTAAAAAAATTTCAAAAAATTACAAAAATTCTCATAGCTGGCAGCCCTTCCTCGACTTATCAACGAAGTTCGTAAAGAATTAGAAATACAGCAAGATCCACTGGTCATATGAGTTTTGTTTTGATTTCGTTACTGCAGCGGAAGTTAAGGGGGAAAAAACCTCTATTTTCCTGAGCAGGAGACAAAAATTGTCATAGCTGGCAACCCTTAACTAATTTTTCAACCAAATTGTAGTTAAGTTCACCAACCGCGTGAATTTTGTTCAAATCTGGTGGCTAAATCGGAAGCTATAGGAAAAAAACCAGGTTTTTTTCTCGGTGATTCTTCAAAATAGCACCACTGCCACAGTGTTGCCTGTATTTAAAAGTTACTTCTATCTGATCTGGTCCCAGCTAATAGCAACATGATCTGTAAATTTCAAGTTGGTCGCATTATCCGGTCTTCAGTTCTCGCGTACAGAGCTTTCGAGTGCTAAAAATACAGGTTATTTGATCATGGGTTGCCGTTCTTGTTCATCGCGGAATTTTGAAAATTTAAAATTTACATGGTGGACTAAAGTCAAAATTTATCAATAACTTGAATTTATTTTCAAAAATCAAAAATTTTTCAGGAGGTTTGATGATTTGACGAAATTATTTTCAGGAGCCTTCTGTAGCTACAGGGTCTTTGGCACAAGATTTTTAGTCCATGCGCGTTAAGTTTAAGTCTACATCAATACGCTCTGAAAATTTCACAAAGACCCATTGTTTTTGTTTGAAGTTATGACAAATCGACCTTTGAAAAAAAATTCTTTGCCTTTTTCGGCACTCAGCACCCACAAAAGGCTCAAATTTTCCATATTTTTGTCAGAACAGAACAGAACAGAGAAATTACGGAAAAAACCATCCATAAGACAACAGCTGATTCAATTGTTAAACTTTCTATAGTTATATTTATTTATCTATTATTTATTTATTTATTACTTTTATTCAACAGATTAAGTCCAATAACTGAATATAGAAATGAATAATATGCAAAGAATCTACTAATGAAAGAAAGTTATAAAGAGAGCACAATATAATAATGAAATAATAATGTTGAAAAAGAACAAAAGTAATAACCAAAATGAAGGTGAAAACTCTAGCGCACCTGAACCGCTAGAAACACTAATGTTCGAAGAACAGTAGAAGAATCGTGCAGGTTTTGAGTGCATATTCCACCACATGTGCTGCTTATTACGGCCAAACTGTTTCAAATGCCACGTTTTACTTTCGTCTTAAGAATGCATTATAACTCATATGGTGCAAGGTTTCAGATATTACCACTGGCATGAATTTCAACGTTTATGAGAGCAAAACACGGGTTAATTATATTCGTTATCAGTTGCTTATTTCACATAATTTTGAAAGCAGCATCTCATATAACATCAATGAAGAAAATGCTCAGTGCCTGCAGCACTGTAACTGAAGTTGGTGTTTGGGGCTGCGACCCGAAAAATTTGCAGAACTTTGCGAATTGTAACATCGGTTATTTATTTTCATTGTAAATGTTTCCGGTATGTATACTAACTGTAAGCATTTATTGATACAAAAGTAGCACAACCGACTCGTGCTGGCATCCTTTCGCCAGTATCAAAGCCAAGAATATATCAAATCTGCTTCACGTTGTTTAATTACATTCGAAGTTATAGGAGTATAAAGAAATTTAGGGTTACCTGCAGCGAGTTTTTTCAAATGACCGAAAGCTTAATATTTGCTGTTTATTGTCACTACAATATCATTACCATTTGAAAATTCTACGATAAAACCGCTTAATAAAGATATTGCAATTAAACACAAAACCAACAATAGCTGGCAACCCTATCGTGTCTTTTTACCCAATTTGGCCTGAATAATGCTTATGACAGGTTTCATTAATTGTATGAAATTCGTATTGATTTCATGACTGCACTGGAAGTTATAGTGCAAAAAGTTTTATTTTCCTGAGCGAATTTTCAAAACCAAAGACACAAAAATTACCATAGCTGGTAGCACCAATCAAATTTTTCAACCAAATTTCCACCAAACAGAGATTAGAGTTAGGTTTAGCTTCTGTGTCAATTTCATGAAAATCTGGTAACTTATTCACATTTCATAGGGCAAAAAGCAGTTTTTTTTTCTTTGTAATTTTTCAAGATGGCACCACTGGCACAGAGTTGCCCACAATTCAAAATCGCTTCTATCAAATCTGGTCTTACTTAAGTCCAATGCATTCTGTAAATTTTAGCTGTATCTGATTATTGGTTCGTGAGTTTCCGTGAACAGAAGTTTTTGATGCTAAAAATATAGGTTAACTGGGAGAGGGTTACCGTTCTTGTCCGACATGAAATTTCCAAAGTTTTATTTTGAACGTGTAGATAAAACATAAGATTTATATACAGATTGGTTTTATTGTAAGAAACGGACATTTTTTTGAATATTCGATGGTTTGAATGTTTTCACTTCCAAATTTTTTTTTTCAAAATGGAGACACCAAAATTATCATAGCTGGCAGCTCCAACCGAATTTTTCAACCAAATTTCTACCAAACGTGGCTTAAAGTAAGGTCCAGCAATTGTGTAAGTTTCGTCAAAATCGAACGATTCCATCAGAATTTATAGGGCTAAAAGCAGTATTATCTTTTTTAGTGGTTTTTCAAGATGGCACCACTGGCACAGAATCGCCCGCATTTCAAAATCACTTCTATCAGACCTGGTCCTATTTAAGGTCAATACATGATGTGAATTTCAAATAATTCTGCCCATCGAATCGTGAGTTTCCGTGAACAGAAGTTTTTGATGCTAAAAATATAGGTAAATTGGGGAAGGGTTGCCAGGCGTGCCCGTTATACCATGTCTTTTTTTTTTTTTTGGTTATGTAAACAAAGCACAAGATTTACATATGAAAGGCTTATTTTTGAAGAAACGGCATTTTTTCAAGAGAGACGATGATTTGGAGGTTTTCACTTTCAGTGCCTGCCCTAGCTACAGGGTTGCCAGCACGCTCATTAAAAGCCACACAAATCTACAACTAAATAATATCAATATGTAATGAAAATTTGGTAATGATTGAATAGCTCTGTCAAAAGTTATCGAAATTTAAAAATTTTCAAATTTTCCCGTCTTCTTTTTAGGCACCCAGCGCACCCATAGGGTAAAAAAAATTCCAAAGCATTATCCGATTCATATGTAAAACACGTTAGAAATTTATTTTATTAACTTTATTTTTGCGAAAATCATTTGTGCACGAAATAATAGGTATATTAAAAATATCACTTAAATGCCCGCCGGCGCGAAAAGGTTTACAATAACTGACATTTAAAGAGACCTGCACCTATTCTGCATATACACCAATGTATCCTGAAAGTTTCAGCTCAATCAAATGGCGCGTTCCCGAGATTATCTCACTGAAATTTTTTGTACATATATATATATATATATATATAGAAATATGAATTTTTGGCCGAATCGATTTTAATACTAATGTTCTGCGAACATTAGTAAAAAGTACAAATGCATACTTAGGAAAAATAAGAGAAAAAAAAACTACATTGAGTTGGAAGTAAGCAAAACATTGTTGTTCAGAAAAGTTTTGAAGGCATATAACTAAATGTAAATGACCAAACTGAAGGTTATTGTGTTGCCTCAGTAAACACAATAGCGGAGAGTAAAAATAAGTGTCAGTACGCGCAAATGGCACACTAAACACAATAGAAGAATGGGTGCCATGTACTGCTACACGGGCAGAAACGTGGCTACTGATATCGGATTCAACCATCCTATGAAATGATTTAAAGAGTAGGCACTCATCCAGGAAAAGTCTCCGTAATTCGAGGGAGGGAAGATGAGGGAATGACAGGCGATCACTTTAAGGACGGCAAGGAAGCTGAAATTTATAGAATAGGGTGCGAGTAGATCTGCGTTGAACGGACACCAACGCAGTATTTAAGTAGACATAATGAGGACACCACACTTGACAGCAAGATTCAAGGACACTACGCACAAAGGAGAGAAAAAGGTGAACACAGGTGGAAACATTAACGAAAGATTTAGAGTATCTAATAATGAAACCTGATAACTTAGAGGCCCTGGTAGTAATATAAGAAAAATGCTTATATAATTTAAGCTTGGGATTAAATATTACACCAAGATCTCTAAAATTATCAACAACATTAAGACGAGATTCAGAAACAGAATAGGAGAACATTAAAAGTGAAGTTTTACAGGTAAAATACATTTTTTGGCATTTTGCGGTGTTCAAAGTGAGAGCATTGGCGCAGCACCAAGTTTGTAAACTAACAAGGTCATTTTGTAAAAGTGTAATGTCACTTTGTGACTCCATCACTCGAAACATCTTGAAATCGTCAGCATATAACAGACAAGAAGATTGGACTAAAGAAGGTAGATCGTTAATGAGCAAAAGAAAGAGAAGAGGACTAAGAATAAATCCTTGCGGAGCACCTGATACAGGAAAAAGGGTAATTTAAGAACAGGAATTAATAGTTACAATACAGGTACGGCCATATATGTAGGAGCAAAACTAGCAAAGAAGAGGACCAGCTATGCCACTTCTCCTTAGTTTTTGAAGAAGGAGGTTATGGTTAACAGAGTCAAAGGCTTTGGAGAAGTCAGTGTTTAGAACGTCAACCAGCTTTTGATGGTCAAGAGCAGGTGCGACTATATGTGTGAAGGAACGAAGGTTGATTAATGTGGATTTACCTTTGACAAAGCCATGCTGCTCATGAACTAAGGTAGGTTGGATAAAGGAGTAGACTCGGTTGTAGACCACTTTTTCAAAAATCTTGCTGAAAGAAGGAAGAAGGGAAATGGGACAGTAGTTTGAGATGCATGAACGATCACTAGCTTTATGTATAGAGAAGATATTGGCAGTCTTCCAAAGAGAAGGGAAAGAACCAGAAAATAAACTTATATTGAACAAGAAAGAAAGAGGGACGCACAGAAATGAAGAAAGAAATTTAGCCAAGATATTTGGAACACCGTCCGGAACATAGCGGTATTGGCGTTGGTGTCCTCCAAAAGAAGTTCAATTTCTAAAGGGTTTGTCCAAAACAAATGTAATTCAGGAGAAGATGAAAAGATAAGATTTTGGGAAGGAGGAGAGCATTGTTGTCAGGAGAAAGAGGAAAAGTAAGAAGCAAAAAATTCACACACTTCAAATGGAGTGGAAGCAGCTGTATCACCTAAATGCATATCATTGGGGATGCTGGGAGAGTTTTTCAAGGAACGAATGAATGACCAAAAGGATTTCGGCTGGTTGGTTCTGATTGACGCTTTAATGCCAGCAATGTAAGTGCACATCGCCTGTCTTGCAGCTTCTTAGATCTTTATACAAAATAAGGTCAGCAGTTAAACCAGATCTCTTGTATATATTACGAGCTGCATTTTTGTCTTTGAGTGCGACTGCGACATTATTGCTGAACCAAGGAGTATCATTCGGTTTTTTAAGACGATGAGTAGGTGTGAATTGCGGAATAGGGTTTGAGAGGAAAATATAGAATTTGAACAAAGCATCATCAATGTCAAGACCACGAAAGAAAGAGAACCAGTTAATTCTATTTAATTCAATTGCCATGCCAGCAAAATCAGCTTTATGAAAGTTGAAACGTACCAGAGAGGGGATTTTGTTCCTCATAGAATCAATATTAGAGATTTAAAGAACAAGAGGGGGATGATGTGGGTCAGGGGGCACATAGGGGAAGAGAACAGCACTTAAGCAACGTGATGATTTTGAAAGATTGGACAAAACAACGTCCGAGATTCTATTGTTGGCATTTGGTATGCTGTTAAGCTGTGAGAGGGATCAAAGTGAGAGAAACGTTGACTTTGT
This sequence comes from Nemotelus nigrinus, assembly GCA_947369275.1. Taxonomy (NCBI): domain Eukaryota; kingdom Metazoa; phylum Arthropoda; class Insecta; order Diptera; family Stratiomyidae; genus Nemotelus; species Nemotelus nigrinus. The sequence goes on from OX376374.1 coordinate 88,381,678, forward strand.
CAAAAAAAAAGCACTACTAGTTGAGATGATAACCGAATAGGCATCATCATAATTCAGTGTTGGGAGGTTTCAATCAACACAAAGCAGAACATAAGCGGTAGAAAAAAGACTGTTGAGGTAAGAAAAAAGTACTAAGGTTTTGGCAGAGGGTAAGGAAATACGCACAAAAATATACTCAACAGGAGGACAGAATGGAAAATCACGACAGAATGATACGTTGAGTGCCTTATTTATACCGATGAGAACCCCTCAACCATCGGATTTACCACTATTTAAACGATCCCTGTCTTTACGGAAAACCGTGTGGTCAGGTAAGATTTCCGAATCAAAGATATCATCAGTAAGCCAGGTTTCTGTAAGAAATATGATATCATTCGAAGCTAAAGTGGCAGAGAGCCTCATTAGTTTAGGTCCTCAAACCGCAAACATTTTGATAATAATATCTTAAGCCTTATTTCTGGAGCTCTTTGTTCGTCTCGGATGCGAGTTCTTACGAGGAATTCTGGTAAATTCTTTGACCAGATTACCAAGAGACCAGAAGTCCTCTCGTTGAAGCTCGTTGACGCCAGCAGATACATTTATACGGAAAGAAGCCACTACCTGGTTCGGTAAGCTGTCAGCCGTTAGTTTTTTGCAGACAAGAAGTGGTGGTATGTAGCCAAGCTTAGCAGCTGCAAATTCCTCTAAATTATTTCGGCTGAAGTATTGTAAACAATGCGAGATATGAAGACTTGCAGCGGAGAACTCACCACTTTAACGTGAGAAAGTGCACCATTTGGCCCAGAAGATTCGATAATACAAGGCTGAGGAAGACCTATTGAAAGTTCACGATGAACTGCAGTCAGTGCATGATAAAATAGCAAAGAGTCGGAAGATGAAGCAATCAAAACAGGATCAGCATCTTTAGCGGGAATATCGCGTAGTGGGACTGGTGAAACCCGTTTACGTTGAGCTGGAGGCTTGGATGATGAATAAGTTTGCGCTTTTGAGCTCGGAAAATTTCTTTGGCGTAGATCCACTGGTGGTACCGACTCTGCCGAAGTAAGAACAGACCAAGCTTGAATGTTAGGCTGCAGCAGGCTTCTCGTGCATCACCGAGAAAAAAACCAGGTTTTTTTCTCGGTGATTCTTCAAAATAGCACCACTGCCACAGTGTTGCCTGTATTTAAAAGTCACTTCTATCTGATCTGGTCCCAGCTAATAGCAACATGATCTGTAAATTTCAAGTTGGTCGCATTATCCGGTCTTCAGTTCTCGCGTACAGAGCTTTCGAGTGCTAAAAATACAGGTTATTTGATCATGGGTTGCCGTTCTTGTTCATCGCGGAATTTTGAAATTTTGAAATTTACATGGTGGACTAAAGTCAAAATTTATCAATAACTTGAATTTATTTTCAAAAATCAAAAATTTTTCAGGAGGTTTGATGATTTGACGAAATTATTTTCAGGAGCCTTCTGTAGCTACAGGGTCTTTGGCACAAGATTTTTAGTCCATGCGCGTTAAGTTTAAGTCTACATCAATACGCTCTGAAAATTTCACAAAGACCCATTGTTTTTGTTAGAAGTTATGACAAATCGACCTTTGAAAAAAAATTCTTTGCCTTTTTCGGCACTCAGCACCCACAAGAGGCTCAAATTTTCCATATTTTTGTCATACACAAACATAAAACATAAAACATTCTCATTTTCAATATTTACTTTTTGCAAAAATGTACTCTGCATAGATATATAAGGGTACTTGAAAATTCACTTAAATGCCCACCGTCGCCAAAGAGTGTGCGATATTTGAATTCCAGCAAATTATGGACCTACCTGTTTTATAAATCTCCCTTCTCCGAAATTTTCTCTTCAATCAAATCAGCCACTCTAGAGATTATCATCCTAAATCAATTTGCTGATATATACAAATATAAATATATATATATATATATTTATATATATATATATATATATATATATATATATATATATATATATATATATATATATATATATATATATATATATATATATATGTATATATATATATATATATATATAAATGTATATATATATATATATATATATATATATATATATATATATATATATATTCATATTTATGTATATATATATATATATATATATATATATATATATATATATATATATATATATATATATATATATATGTATATATATATATATATATCAGCAAAATGATTAAGAGAGATTATCTATGAAGGGGCCAATCTCATTGAGCTGACATTTTCGGAGTTTTTCCAAGTCCATCAGTGTTCCAATCCTTAGCTTCCAAAGCTTTGGAGCTTCTAAACCCATGGTGATTAGTTCAATCAAGTTTCTCCAAATTTTCAAACGTGATCAATCGTGAAGCTTTATTAATACCGTGGTTGTAGTGTAGACACTTACCAGCCTTCTGTTGTAGTGCTACCGAAACTGTGCGTTTGCTTATAAAAGTGCTACCACGCTCACATTGTCGTATCGGTTTTTCATATATTGGAAATTTGTTTTACTGTATTTTATTCATCTATTTTGGTCATGTCGTTCTGTTCCACCCATGCCTGTTGCAACAAAGCTGAAAAACATTTTGTTTAACTTTTTTTTGGGTTTGGCGGACTATCTTTTCACGCAAAATGTGAAGGTGGGGCGATTGCATCAATCGCGCGGACTCCGGCATCCATTATTATTGCGATAAATACCAGAAGTTCTTCAATTCATTCTACGTTGAGAAACTCTGGGCTTATCTTCGAAACTTTGCTACGCTCGGGATTTTTTTCAACGTTCGAAATAAACAGCTTGAGGATTCCCGCAAGGAAACCGGAAAGTTCCTTAAATTTGCGTTAACAGAGCGTCCATTTACGTCTGCTTCGCAGGATTTGCTGACCGTCTGTGAAACGACTACGTTCTTGCCTCCTGCTTCACAAGTTTCTCTTGAAATTCCTCTACCAGCTGGAATTTACACTCGCAGGTAAAAGCAAGTGCATTCAACTTAGACCCAGCTGCTGCAGCCTAACATTCAAGCTTGGTCTGTTCTTACTTCGGCAGAGTCGGTACCACCAGTGGATCTACGTCAAAGAAATTTTCCGAGCTCAAAAGCGCAAACTAATTCATCATCCAAGCCTCCAGCTCAACGTAAACGGGTTTCACCAGTCCCACTACGCGATATTCCCGCTAAAGATGCTGATCCTGTTTTGATTGCTTCATCTTCCGACTCTTTGCTATTTTATCATGCACTGACTGCAGTTCATCGTGAACTTTCAATAGGTCTTCCTCAGCCTTGTATTATCGAATCTTCTGGGCCAAATGGTGCACTTTCCCACGTTAAAAAGGTGAGTTCTCCGCTGGAAGT
>OX376374.1:88385225-88427425 GCA_947369275.1 Nemotelus nigrinus
ATATATATATATATATATATATATATATATATATATATATATATATATATAAATATATATATATATATATATATATATATATATATATATATATATATATATATATATATATATATATATATATATATAGATATATATATATATATATATATATATATATATATATATATATATATATATATATATGGATATATGAATTTTTGGCCGAATCGATTTTAGCATTTATATCTGTGGGCGATGTGTGGACGATGTCCACAATGGAAATAAAACCCCTAGCGCATCAGAACCGCTAGAAATACTAATGTTCGAAGAACAGTGGAGGATTTGTGCAGATTTTGAGTGTATTGTTATATATTGTTGTTATACTGTTGTTATTGTCTTATATATTATATATTGTACGTATTGTCATATATATTGTTATATATTGTATATTCGCGATGTGAATACTTAATGCTAGCATTTATTGGTACCAAAATAACAAAAACACCTCCTGCTATCTGCCTCATGTTGAAGTCAACCTGCTCTGCGAATTTCGTGTTGATCCGATCATTGCATTGGAAGTAATAGGGATACAAAGAAATTTAGAGCTACCATTCGCAAGAGCTTTCAAATTTTCTAGATCTTGGTATTTGGTGTGTATTTTCACTACAAGACCACTACGATTTGAAAATTTTATGATAAAATCGCTTACTAAAGCTATTTCAAAAAATACAAAAACAATCAAAGCTGGCAACCCTATCATTGTTTTTCAAAATAGATTTATACTGAATATTGTCTACAATAATTTAAATTTGTCATATGTGTTTAGGCTTATGCAATTAAAGAGAGCAGGTTTCTCTACTTCTAAAATTGTTGCCTGGTTTTGTGATATTCTATTATGGCAGGAAACTCTACCAAATAGATTTTACTCACTGAGCTGTAAAACGTCTTCAAGTTAATGCTAAAGCGTTTGATTAACAACTCAATTTTATTTCACTATTATCAACGTATTTATAATAAATTACCTACATTAATTCTTAGTCTAGAAAAAAAAGCTGACGCTGCATTACATGCACAATAATTTTCCCAGGCGCGAGAATAAATTTGATATGTCGTTGATTCGTTTCCCACATATGGGAAAAGAATCTGCAAAATGTGCTGACGTAATGTCTGGATTTGAAACGTTCGTTTTGAGAAGATTATTGTGCATGCAGAAGCTATTGCATTACAGTGTGGATTTAAAAATATAGTACTTATGCTGTTTGAATGTGAGATGAGACGAAAAAAATGAAAAATAGTACGCTAGAATCAATTAATTTAGTATTGATCAAATAATTAGGCAAATGTAATAAAGTTATGCTTAAACATACTGCCGCCTGTTGAAGTATTATACTTCAAAACTGTACTGAAGATCATGCGTTGACTGTCGTGGAGCTGGAACTGGCTTATTGACGATTCGGATCCTTGTTGACTTCAGATGTGGATAGATTAGCCATACACCGATGATAACAATGATGACCAAGGCACTGTAGCTCACTGTTATTGTATGAGTGGTATGAGGTTGAAGGTCATGTAACTCTGTTTGCTTATCTGTTAGTTCGTCCATCCTCCTTTTCAGTGCTTCCATGTGCAATGTATGTTGGATGATTTTGGGATTTGTTATTGATCGAAATGAGCCAATTATATCTTCGAACTCTGAAATGGATATGTTAATGATAGGAAAAAACGATGCATTCTATGAAGTTTGTCTGTAGTCAAATTATTTGAAGTGTGAGCTCCTCATATTATAGTGTGCAGCCGGGTTTCATTGCTAAGATCCCTTTTTGCTGAAGGCGTTGTTGAGACAATTGGTTGTCGCAGACAAAAGTGAATTCATATGGTTTGTTTAAGGAAAAAAGCCAATGGTTTGGTGTTCTTAATTGATGTCATATCTTGCTTCGATGGTCCAATTTGAACTCACAGCTGGGTAATAGCGTATTGCTAGCCATGATTTCCATAACACAGTCAGTGTTTGACTTAGTTTTAAGTGTTATGGGTCGATGTTGGTCGCAGATGTAATAATTGTCCTCTGGAGTTTTGCATTGCATGAGTTCTGTCATATCCATAGGATAAAATTGATCCTTGAAAATATTTGATATGATGAGTTACGGAGACGGTGGTAGGTACCAAAAGGTATTGTTGATCATCGTGGGTAAAGTTAATAGTCGAAAAACATGGAATGTGGTTGAGAGCAGCAGAGGTATTGTAATGGCAAATATGAGATATCTTCCTTCATGCATGTGTTGAACTTTAGCGATCTGGTATAGAAGTGAGACACTGATTGGAGTTCCAAAAGCTGGGAGTTCTAAATCTTGTGGGAGATTGTCTTTGATCAATGCGATCTGAGATTTAAGTTGTTGAGGCGATATGACATTGGGATTAACCGTTTCATGATGAGCGTCGATTATTACTTCAATCAGTGAATGTTGCATATCTTGGCATTCGGTTATCAAAGCCATAATGAGTAATGAAAGGGTATTGAAAGCTTCAATTGTCTTTTGTTGTTTAAATTCAGAGTTGAAGAATTTAATGTTCTCATAAACAGTATCGAATGCCTTATTAATTTGTTCCGTTTGATTTCCTCTTTCCCATTCGCTTTTTGTGATGACATTGATTGTGGTTTCCAAAATAGAGGTGTGCTGTCTCACCAGGTCATTAAGGCTATTTTCATTATTTTGAATCTTAGCAATGGTCTCGCTCATCGATGTTGCGTATTCGTGATCTAAAACTCCGAAAAGTTTGTTAGCTATTGATCCAATTATATCAAAAGGGGATCTTTTCTGCCTAGTTTTCGTCGTATCCTGTATAAGCAGATTGTCTCGGCTGAGTAGTTGTAGTCGATGACGGTATTGTGTGACAATAGCGTCATGATACGTGTTGTTGGTAATTGTCTCTTTCAGCCGTTCTAGTTGTTTTATACCTGCTTCTAAGGTTTGAAAAACTTCCCAGTAGCCTTTCAGATCGAAAAAGACTATGAGTTTCCAAGTGTTTGGTGATAATCGTACACTCCCTATATATTCAAAATATACACCTGCATTGTTTTCAATATTGATAATGTCTATTGGTGCTTTTACTGCAGATGACATGTGCAAGGTAGTAAGTGGCAATACCAGCAAAGTCAAAAGGCATATTTTGAGTGAGCTGAGTTTTGCGGGTGAACGTCTTCGTTTTCTGTGACTTTTATAGTTTGTGTCAATGTTCTCGTTTGTCTCCATCGGTTCATCAGCCTCCTCAAACGACTTGTACGAATCTTTGAACTCTACACCGTCGTAATCGATTGGTAATGGCGCTAACTGATGAACTGATCGTCTTATGATTCCAGAGCTCGTCTGCACATCAGCAACACGTACACGGCCGTCTGCTCCATGAATGGTCTCTAAAATTCGACCTAGTTTCCATTTGAAAGGTGGTAGATTGTCTTCCTTTAGGGTAACTAGCGTTCCCGTTTTGATATTCATCTGCGTGGAAGCCCATTTTGTACGTTTCGGTAACTCGCCTTAGTATTCAATGTACCACCGTTTCCAAAACTCACTCTTCAGCTGATTTGTCAGCTGCCATCTGGACGCTAAAGACATTCTCGTCGTATCATTTGTGGCGCTGCTTGCGCCAACGAGTGGTTCACCAATCAAGAAATGTGCTGGTGTTAATGGTGCTAAATCGTTCGGGTCGGACGACAATGGAGTCAGGGGTCTCGAATTAAGAATCACCTCCACTTCAGTTACTACAGTGCAAAGCTCTTCATATGTTAATGATGCTGATATCAATGTTCGTTGTAGCAAATGCTTAGTGGATTTTACCGCGGCTTCCCAAAGTCCCTTGAAGTGAGGTGATCGAGGGGGGATGAAATGGAACTGAATATTGACACTCAAACAGCTGTTAGCAATTTTTTCCCGGCATTTTTGATCGGTCAATATATTTTCTAATTCCTTCAGTTGGTTATTTGCACCCACGAAATTCCGTGCGTTATCACAATAGATATTTTCGCACTTACCTCTCCTGGATTCGAACCGTTTTAGTGCACTCAGGAATCCATCAGTGGTTAGATCTGAAACGACCTCCAAATGTATCGCTTTCGTTGCGAAACAGCAAAACACAGCTATGTACGATTTTTGGGGTCTTTTGCCTCGAATCTTGAAGTGGGTATATATAGGCCCGCAAAAGTCTACGCCGCTATTTAAAAATGGTCGAGTTAATCGAACCCGATCCTAAGGTAAATTGCCCATTTGCTGAACTTGGAGACGTGGTCGAAATTTGGTACATAAGACACAATTTGTCACTATGGTCCTAGTTATGTTTCGGCCATTTAAAACCCAATATTTTTGTCTTGCGATGTTGTGCAGTGCTTGGAGACCTGCATGCAAGTTCTCTCGGTAGAGCTGAATCAGTAATAGCCGTGTAACAAAATGGTCACCTGGCAGAACAATAGGATGTTTTGCATCGAAATTGATTTCTGCTGCTTGTAATCTTCCTCCGACTCTAATAATATTATCGGATGTTATGAAAGGTGTTAGGGTTCGAAGTTTACTTGATTTAGCAATTTCTTTGTTTGCTCTCAATGCGCCAATTTCATCCCGGAAGCTCTTTTGCTGCACTTCTCTGACGATAAGTTTGAGGGCATCATTTAGCTCTTGGGTTGACAAATAGCTAGACTCTACTTTGCTGTTTTGGTTTTTAATAATGTTTTTCATTCTGATTATGTAGGCCATGACGCGCAGTAGTTTGCGGAATGAATTACCATGATTGATCGAATATAATGGATGTGTATTCATTTCAACCATAGTGGTGGCAGCATATTTGTTAATCTTAGTTTCTTCATCAGTGATAATGCTTGAATTCGGTTCAACTGGCCATGCGCTTTTGGGCATTTTCAAGAAAGCTGGACCATTAAACCATATATCTGATTGCCTTAATTGTTCCGGAAAGAGTCCACGTGAAACAAGGTCAGCCGGATTGTCCTTTGTGCAGACATATTTCCATTCTTTTGTTGACGTCATTTCTTGTATGGCTGCAACTCTATTTGCCACAAACGTTTTTCGAATTGATGGATCGCCTCGTATCCAATTAATGACAATGAGTGAATCAGACCAATAGAAAGTTGCATCCATGTTCAAATTGGTGGAGTCTGTAACTTGTTTCACCAAATGGGCAGCCAATTTTGCTGCACATTGTTCCAATCTCGGAATTGTCGTGGGTTTGATTGGAGCTACTCTAGACTTTGCGCATAGTAATCTGACTGAAACTTTCCCTCGTTTATCTTTTGACCATATGTATATGGCTGCACCATACGCCTTTTCACTTGCGTCAGCAAAGGCGTGAATTTGTATGTCGATAGTGTCATTTTCGCTAAACATATACCTTGGTATCTAGATTTCATTCAAGGATTGAAGCTCATGACGATATCTTTCCCACACCGTTTGGAGTTCTTCTGGTATTTTTTCATCCCAATCCACGTGGGATTTCCATAACTGTTGCATAAACAGCTTCCCCGAAACAATCACCGGGCCTACTAAACCCAGGGGATCGAAAATTTGCGAAATATCGGCAAGTATACTCCTTTTGGTTGTCGTTTTTTGTTCCTTTAAATCTGTGACGAGCGTGAACATATCTGTCACTGGCTGCCAAATCATTCCTAGAGTTTTTACAGAGTCGCTATCTAATTTTGCGAAATCTAGTTTGATATCAAGGTGCTGGTTTGCAATACCTTCTATTAATTTTGGATGATTTGCGCACCATTTATGAAGGTCAAACCCTGCTGAGGTCAAACCCTGCTAATGCTAAAGCGTTTGATTAACAACTCAATTTTATTTCACTATTATCAGCGTATTTATAACAAATTACCTACACTAATTCTAAGTCTAGAAAAAAAAGCTGACGCTGCATTACATGCACAATAATTTTCCCAGGCGCGAGAATAAATTTGATATGTCGTTGATTCGTTTCCCACATATGGGAAAAGAATCTGCAAAATGTACTGACATAATGTCTGGATTTGAAACGTTCGTTTTGGGAAGATTATTGTGCATGCAGAAGCTATTGCATTACAGTGTGGATTTAAAAATATAGTACTTATGCTGTTTGAATGTGAGATGAGACGAAAAAAATGAAAAATAGTACGCTAGAATCAATTAATTTAGTATTGATCAAATAATTAGGCAAATGTAATAAAGTTATGCTTAAACAATATGAATTTCGTTATGATCCCATGACTGTACTGGAGGCTATAGGGCAAAGAGCTTTATTCAAATAAAATAACATTAAATAAACAACTTGGTGCAGTTGCACCAATTTTTGACGATTCTAAAAGCATATAGATATATAACTTAGATGCTTTGCTTTTATATAATCTTTTAGTGCTTTTATATAATCGAAGTCGTTTGTCATAAATTATGACAAACGATTACCATAGAAGGAGGATGATGCAGATGAATAAGCTAATAAACTCGGTTATAGGTTCAAGTAACAAACAATAAAATTTCCAAAGCTCGGAATATTTAAATATCGGTTGCTTATTTTATTGTAAATAGTTTGCTTATGAATAGAAAATGGAAGCATCTGTTGGTGCGATATTTACGAAATTGTCCGGTGCTGGCAATCATGTGCTAGCACCATAGCTGCTTCACGTTGTGTTTAACCCATCTTATGAATTTGGTTTCGATTGAATGTCTGCGCTGTAAGTTATAGGAGTGAATTAAATTTTAGGGTTACCATCGTCCAAACTTTTTACAGTTTTGAAACTTAAATATTTGATGTTATTTGTCATTGCAGAATCATACCCGCTTGGAAATTTTGTGACAACATCGCTCGATAAAGAAATGTCGATAAATTACAAAATGCATCATAGCTGGCAACCCTTTCACGGTTTTTCAACAAAATTTCTACAGAATTAGAAACGCAACAGGATATGCTTTTCACATGAATTTCGTTTTGATTTCATCACTGCATCGGAAGTTATAGCGAAAAACCTTTATTTTCCTGAGCAAATTTACAATATTTAAGAGACAAAAATTGCTGTAGCTAGCGTCCATATATTAATTTTTCAACTAAATTTCTATGAAATCTATCTTTGAGTAAGGTTCACCTACTGCGTGAATTTTGTTAAAATCTGGTTTCTAAATCGGAGGCTATAGGCCAAAAATCAGTTTTTTTCTCAGTGATTTTTCCAAATGGCACCACTACAACAATATTGCCCATATTTAAAAATCGCTTCTATCAGATCTGGTCCTAATGAATACCAACATGTTCTGTAAATTTCATATTGATCGCATTATCCGATTGTCAGTTCTCGTGAACAGAAGTTTTGGATGCTAAAAATAGAGGTAATTTGATCACGGGTTGCCGTTCTTGTTTACCGCGGAATTTTTGAAATTTTTATTTGACTTGGTGGACAAAAGTCAAAATTTATCAATAATTTGAATTTATTTTCAAAAATCAAAAATTTTTCAGGAGACTCGATGATTTGAAGGATTTGATTTCAGGAGCCTGCTGTAGCTACAGAGTTGCCCGCACAGTCTTGAAAGTCCATGTTTGTTAAATTCTAGTTTACATCAATACGCTCTGCAAATTTCACGACGACCCATTGTTTTTCTTAGAAGTTATGACAAATCGAAATTCGAAAAAAAATCCTTGCCTACTTTTAGGCACTCAGCGCCTACACCTGGCTCAAAAATTTCAATTCTTTATCATAGACAAACTACAAACATAATAAGTTTTCATTCCTCGTACTTTTTTTTAACAAAAATTTACACTGCTTGGAAATATAGGTGTACCTGAAAATTCACTTAAATGCCCGCCGCCGCCAAAACGTTTAAGAAATCTGAATTCTAGCAAATCATGGACCTACCTGTTATATACATCTATGATCTCCGAAAGTTTCAGCTCAATCGGATCGGCCACTCCAGAGATTATCTCTCTTAACCGTTTTGCTGATATATATATATATATATATATATATATATATATATATATATATATATATATATATATATATATATATATATATATATATATATATATATATATGACGATTTTCGGCGAAGCGATTTTAATACTAATGTTCTTCGAACATTAGTAAAAAGTCGCGCAATCGGGAATACCAGAAAAATCCGCCCCACAGACGTGAAAAATTTCCGATAAAAATTTTCCACCAAGAAACTTTTTTTTTTTCCAGATCAGAACACACCTAAACTTTATCTTCAACTGACACTTTCACTATATTTAGCATAATAGACATACAGCTTATCGCAACAAAACAATCTGTCTCGATATTATTCTAATTTAGTTATTCTTATATGCAGGCTACCTTAGTTTTATCACGTTGAGGCCCGTTTGTCATTTCTTTCGCTTACGAGGTCCTAATTCCCTTCGCTTTACGCTAAAAAATCATTGTTCTACCCTTAATATATTTTGCAGCTAATATATTTCTATTAAAAACATTTCTTAACATTATTATACTGACCTAGTGTCACGGTAACACCAGTGGAATATAGCTTGAACTGGGCTCTTGGTAGAGAAGAGGATGGGTGGGAGACGACATCAGCACGTGGTCGAGTGCGGACGTGACTCCGAAGGACGCGAAGTACATTATAAGTGAAGTAACATAATTTTTGACCGAATAAAACTCTTTTTGTAATTCAGACGACTTGTTTTCTACTTGAGTCCTGACAGCTCAGAAATGGGATTATTTATATACAAAAACTAAAGTGGAGTGCCTTGTAGTGTGTGAAAACCGTGAGCTAGTTTGTTAGATATGTTTGCGAAGTATACTAAAACGCAGTTACAAGACTAATTGCGTGGTCGTAGATTACCGGCGTCGGGAAATAAAGAGGAACTGATACGACGACTGGTTGAACAGCCAGATGTAGAGAGCACCCCCTTATGAGCAGCAACTCTTGAAGACCCATCGAATACAAGTCCAAATGAGCAAACCTGTCGTGAAGTGAACCCCCAAGATGAGATCAATTCAGAGCGTGAAATGTTACGTCGGGAGCGTGATCTGTTAGACCGAGAGCGTACCCTCCTTGAACGCGAACGCGGCTTTTTGGAAGAAAGCGAACGACATGCAAGGATAGGTTTTTCCGTTCGGGACATAGCAGAGATGTTGCCTGAGTTTGATCCGGTCATGCGTCAGTGGACGGCGGAGAGTTTCGTACGTCGTATCCGTGATCTGCAAGCAGTTTACACTTGGGACGACAAATTGGTTTTGTTCGCTACTCAAACGAAATTGAAGGGATATGCGAAGATTTGGAATGATGGGTAGCAGCGCATACTGCAAAGTTTCGAGGAATTTGCCGCTGAGCTGGTGATGGCCTTTCCAGCAATAAGAGACGACGCCGATGTTTACTTGGAACTAATCGAAACCGAACGACGAAAACAGGAATCTGTAGAGGAATATGCTTATAAGATATCAGCGGTAGGCCATCGAGGAAACCTTTCCGAAACATCTGTGATAAGATACATCAGAAGAGGATTGAATTACCCTTCGCTGCAGAACGCAATCGCAGGTATGAAAATTTCAAATTTACGAGATCTGCATGCGGCGATCATAAGATTCTCCGAAAATTGTGTACCAGATGGAAGGAAACCGGTTGCAGTTGGATCTTCGGTGAGTGCGCAAGGGCCACGAGAGCTAAATCCAGCAAGGCATGCTGATAACTTACAACCCAAATGCGCAAAATCTCCTAGTAGTATGCGTGATGTTGATAATGCAAGTGGTACGAGTGTCGGTCCATTGTGTTTCAATTGCCTACAACGAGGGCATATTTCAACGTCCTGTCCACAACCACAACGACGACCCGGGTGTAATATATGCAAAAGAACTGGACATCGTACCGAGGATTGTGCAGACAGACAGCCACGCCAAGCAGAACCACCTCAACGTTTAACAATCCTTCAAATAGATGAAAGTGTGAATGCTGCTACCACACGTAAGTCGAACGCGGTCGACCCGAAATTTTCGGAAAAAATTGTTCGAGTCGAAAATCGACAATTAGTGGCAACATAGATTCAGGTACCACTCGCTCATTAGTTACTCACACACTGGCTAATACTTTAGCATGCAGTGAGACGGCAGAACCGATTACATTAACTGGGTTTGGTGGCGAATCGTATACCTGTACAGAGAAAGTGTTAGTGACGATTGAAATTGATGGAAGTAAATTCAAACACACACTATACATAGTTGAAGATCACATGTTGCCAAAGCCTACATATTTTGCTTGGTGCAGATTTGTTTAATAGACATGGGCTGCAACTTGTTATTGCTCATGATGAGTGTCAAATCGAAAATGTTGAAAAGCGAAATGAATACAACATAGATAAACGGAACATATGTTGCTCAACCCGAGGAAAGTTAAACAGCCGCACCACTTCACGTACGTTAGATTTATTAGAAATGAAGAAATTGAAGGACGAGCATGAGGAGTATCGTCGCGAAAATTTAAACAACGAAAAAATGATGAACGAACAGCTCGACGCAATGCGAACGGAACTGCACGAATTAACGTCGGCTAACTGCAATTTGATGTCGACCGTTGAATACAACAACGAGCAAATCAGTATCCAATGTACAAAAAGCAAATCGCTACTCTGGAAGAGCGTAATTTTGAATAAAAAAACACAATCATGAAGCAAAAGCAGACGATAATAAATCTAAAGGACGAAACCATGAACATTCAAGAAAAACTGGCTTCAGCCGAAATTCTTTTGGACAATTTGAAACAAGAGTGCAGATTGTTACGCGAATCTGAGACTAGACTCCATTTGGAACGGGAAGCCCTACTACGTGAACGACAGACTCAAATTCTCCTGCTTAGCAATCTCGAAATGATCAATGTGAGCTTTGAACGCTCCGAAACTGAAGGTCGTTGGCGAATGGAAGTGCGATTGGATGAATCCACTGGTGAATGCTCAGCGCTGCGTCAGCGATCGCACGAGAAGGAGGATCATTTCCGAGAAGTAACTACAGATCTGAAAAGCCAGACAGATACGGCTAGGACCAGGATGGAAGATGAGAAACAAGCTGCCAATAAACTGCGCGATGAAGTGTTCAAACTACGCGACAATGTACTCACCAAAACCAAGCAAATCGATGACTTGACTAAGAAACTGCAAGAGAACTTAACACCAAGTGAGCATGACAATTATATCGCAAATGGCCAAATAGAACGCGCGAATCAGTCGATTCTTCTTATCCTGCGGTCTATGACAGAATCTTCGCGCAAATGGGACGAGAACCTTCAAAGATTGCAGTTTTCTTTCAATTCGCAAGAAAGTGCTACCACTGGACAAACACCAAATGCGATTATATTTAATTATAATCTTCGGGACTTAATAAACTAAATCTAAATAAACTAGTCGAAAGTTTGCATGATGTCGATGAACGCGAACCACTCAAGATCAACTACGCTGAAGTTGCCGCGACAATAAACCAAGAACGTCAAAAAAGGAAAAACCGATCCAACGCCAAGCACCGAAAGCCAAAGCAGTTCACCGCTAACGATCTGGTCGTGGTTGAAAATGTTCCCGCGGCTACTGGAGAGTCTAGGAAGCTTCAACCAAAATACAAAGGACCATATGTGGTAAATCGGGCATTGGACCCGGATCGACATTTAATTGGCGATTTGGAGGACTGTCAACGAAATCAACGTTCTTTTCATTCGGTGTTTCACGCGGAACGAATAAAACCGTGGTGCTCATTAGGCCCGGAAGTTTATAACAAAAACGACGCCAAAATTGATGAGGACGAAGAAACTGATGTGGCTCGGGACGAGCCAAAACAGTATGGCCGAGCTGACACGGTAACACCGGTGGAATGTAGCTTGAACGGAGCTCTTGGCAGAGAAGAGGATGAGTAAGAGATGAGTGGTCGAGTGCGGACGTGACTCCGAAAGACGCGAAGTACATTATAAGTGAAGTAGCATAATTTTTGACCGAATAAAACTCTTTTCGTAATTGAGGCGACTTGTTTTCTACTTGAGTCCTGACACTAGCAATATCATTATATTGCCCGCACATAGCATTCTTAAAATTTTATACTTTACATGCGTGTGGTGAATTAGTCTGTTACAATATTATATTAGTAGGCTAATATTAAATAGTAAAATGACAATAAGTTATATTAGCATCTTACATAAGTATTGGTATAACAATAATTAATATTAACATGCCAATATATTATAGTAACATGGCAATAAGTTAAATTAACGTCTTACAATAGTATATTGGTATACCAATATTTAATATTAACACGCCATATGCTTTATTAGCTGTATTAGCATGCCGATATGATTTTTTCATAGTCTCAAGAGGTCCCCCATCTAAATACTAACCGCGCCCAACACTGCTTAACTTCGATAATCGGACAAACATTAAAACATTTATGTTTACAGATGTTCTTAGCCTAAAAAGTTAACAGCTTAATATAAAATGTTAATAAAAACTACAGATATAATACTGTATTTTCCTAACATAAAATATGGAGCTGTTAAAATTATGTATTAGGGACAATGCTGTTACTATAACAATATTTAGACGTTAACATATTGATTTCGGTCATTTTTCAACGTGTAGATCATTTGCCGCAGTACACAACTTCATCCGACGGGATTTCGCATAGCTAGCGGAGCTTCTTTTCTGCCGATCAATCCGAAATCAATCACGCAAATTAATCTGTCTTTGTATCTCCTTGTTGAATTCAAAAATTATCTGCCAATTCCGTCCTTTGTTTTACCTGATCGACTCTGTCGATCGAGCTCACATGAAGAGAATAAATAATTAGAGTGTTTCTCCGCTTCTTCTCGGACATCCCTCTTGTCGTTTTGACCTGTCAATTCACTTTTACCTACAATATCAGCAACAATATTAGATATTTATAATGTTGTAGGCTCAAAATAATTTTTTAACGGATGTTCAAAAAATACTTCAAAATGAATGAAAAGATAGATTTAATAGATTTAATAGATCACTTTTGTGTGAGGTGTTCCCATTTTGTTGGAAGTTTTTGTTTGTAGCATTAAGTTTTGAGAGTGGTGATCAGTGCTGTATCAGAGATTATAGGGGCATTGCCATTTTGTCTTCGATTCCGAAACTTTTTGGAAAAGTTGTCTACGATAGTTTTTCTGCGCTTTTTGACTACTGTCCCACCGAGCAGCAATATGGGTTTGGGAAAGGTGGCTCACTTACCACGATTTTGACAGTCCATTTCTCCAATGACCTGTGTAAAATGGAGAAAAAATACCTAATTGACGCAGTGTACACTGGCGACAGAAAAGTGTTTGACAGAGTTGATCATTCTTCCTTAGATCTAAGGCTTCAGTTTGGTTTCGCCAGATCCTTGCCTAGCTGGCTGACTTCCTACTTTGGCAATCAAACCCAATGTGTGAAAATTCAAAAAATTTTAAGGAAAAACGTTTCTACTACCTCTAGTGTACCAAAAGGTAGCCATCTTGACTCAATTCTTTTCAATATACTTATATCTGACCTGTCTGACATGTGTGCAAACATACCCCATTTACTTTATGCGGACGATCTCAAAGTTTATCAGACCCTTGAATCTAAATCTGATGCCCTTTCCTCCAATCCAAGCTTGATTTACTTTATCATTGGTGTAATGTAAACGAGGTGGTTCTATGTGCCAGGCTATTAGTTTTTCCCAAAAATTCACGGTCACACACAATGCGTCCTTCCTCGGCAATAATTTGCTAGCTCAAGTTGATTACATTTTTGACCTCGCTGTTATTTTAGATGAAAAACAATGCCTTACCTGATACAATGATATAATACTTTCCCGTACAAACAAACAGCTAGGCGGCATCAGAAGACGTGCCAAAGAATTTCGTAACATAGTGGTCACAAAATCCCTAAACACTTCACTTGTATGCGCCTTTCTTGAATACGCTCGCATTAATAGACTAAGAGCCAGCGCCTGCCAGACTTACGTCAAAGAATAAAGGCGTAAATTTTATGGGTGTATTCTCAATACTGTAGGTAAGAAAGTTCGGGGGTTACAAACCTTGACTTATGGTGGCTTATACAGGTAGCAGGTTACAAAGTTGTGCAATAACCGGGCTTACTTACGTTAAAGTATCAAGTCTGGGATTTGAATTCTATATTCAAATAACTATTTTAAGTCATGGTTTGAGAAGCCAGATGCATCCGAAGGGTCCAACACTACAAATACACCGAGAAAGCGTTGCCCATGAAAATGTAAGAGAATATTAGTATTAGCTACGACCTTTAGATCTAAGTGAAGTTAAAAAACTCTAGCGCATCAGAACCGCTAGAAATACTAATGTTCGAAGAGCAGTAGAGGATTTGTGCAGTTTTTGAGTGTATTGTTATATATTGTTGTTATATTGTTGTTATTGTCTTATATATAATATATTGTATGTATTGTCATATATATTGTTATATATTGTATATTCGCGATGTGAATACTTAATGCAAGCATTTATTGGTACGCAAACAACAAAAACACCTCGTGCCAGCAGTTCTTTGCTAGCACTAGCACATATATGGCTCACGTTGAAGTCAACCTGCTCTGCGAATTTCGTGTTGATCCGATCACTGCATTGGAAGTAATAGGGATACAAAGAAATTTAGGGTTACCATTCGCAAGAGCTTTCAAATTTTCTAGATCTTAGTATTTGGCGTGTATTTTCACTACAAGACCACTACGATTTGAAAATTTTATGATAAAATCGCTTACTAAAGCTATGTCAAAAAATACAAAAACAGTCATAGCTGGCAACCCTATCATTGTTTTTCAAACTAGGTTTCTACTGAATATTGTCTACAATAATTTAAATTTGCCATATGAATTTCGTTATGATACCATGACTGTACTGGAGGCTATAGGGCAAAGAGCTTTATTCAAATAAAACAACATTATATAAACAATTTGTTGCAGTTGCACCAATTTTTGACGATTCTAAAAGCATAAAGATATATAACTAAGATGCTCTGCTTTTACATAATCTTTTAGTGCTTTTATATAATCGAAGTCGTTTGTCATAAATTAGAAGGGGGATGATGCAGATGAATGAGCTAATAAACTTGGTTATAGATTCAAGTAACAAACAATGAAATTTCCAAAACTCGGAACATTTAAATATCGGTTGGTTATTTTATTGTAAATGGTTTGCTTATGAATAGAAAATGGAAGAATCTGTTGGTGTGATATTTACGAAACTGTCCGGTGCTGGCAATCATGTGCTAGCACCATAGCTGCTTCACATTGTGTCAAACCCAGCCTATGAATTTCTTTTCGATTGAATGGCTGCGCTGTAAGTTAAAGGAAAGAGTTGAATTTTAGGGCTACCATCGTCCAAACTTTTTAAATTTTTGAAACGTAAATATTTGTTGTTAATTGTCATTGCAGGATCATTCCCATTTGGAAATTTTATGACAACATCGCTCGATTAAGCAATGTAAATAAATTACGAAATTCATCATAGCTGGCAACCCTTTCATGGTTTTTCAACAAAATTCCTACAGAATTATAATCGCAACAAGATATGCTTTTCACATGAATTTCGGTTTGATTTCGTCACTGCATCGGGAGTTATAGGGAAAAAATCTTTATTTTCCGGAGCAAATTTACAATATTTATGAGACAAAAATCGCCGTAGCTGGCGTTCCTATACTAATTTTTCAACCAAATTTCTATAAAATCTATCTTAGAGTAAGGTTCACCTACTGCGTGAATTTTATTAAAATCTGGTGGCTAAATCGGAAGCTATAGGCCAAAAACCATTTTTTTTTCTCAGCAGTTTTTCCAAATGGCACCACTGCCACGGTGTTGCTTGTTTTTCAAAATCACTTCTATCAGACCTGGTCATAGCCAATTCAGACACGCCCTGTAAATTTCATATTATTCGCATTATCCTATCGTCAGTTCTCGTGAACAGAAATTTTGAGTGTTGAAAATAGAGGTAATTTCATCACGGGTTGCCGTTTTTGTTTACCGCGGAATTTGGAAATATTTTATTTGACTTGGTGGATAAAAGTCAAAATTTATCCATAATTTGAATTTATTTTCAAAAATCAAAAATTTTTCAGGAAGGTCGATGATTTGAAGGATTTTTTGTTCAGGAGCCTGCTGTAGCTACAGAGTTGCCCGCACAGTCTTGAAGGTCCATGTGTGGAAAATCTTAGTTTATATCAATACGCTCTAAAAATTTCACGGTGATCCATTGTTTTTCTTAGAAGTTATGACAAATCGAATTTTGAAAAAAAAATCCTTGCCTACTTTTAAGCACTCAGCGCCTACACAAGGCTAAAAATTTCGACTTCTTTATCATAAACAAACTAAAAACATAATAAGTTTTCATTCCTAGTGCTTTTTGTGAACAAAAATTAACACTGCTTGGAAATATAGGAGCACCTGAAAGTTCACGTAAATGCCCGCCGCCGCCAAAACGTTTAAGATATTTGAATTCTATTCTTAAGTCATGGACCTACCTGCTATATACACGTATGTTCTTCAAAAATTTCAGCTCGATCGGATCGACCACTCCACAGATTATCTCTCTTAACCATTTGCTGATATGTATATATATATATATATATATATATATATATATATATATATATATATATATATATATATATATATATATATATATATATATATATATATATATATATATATATATATATATATATATATATATATATATATATATATATATATATATATATATATATATATATATCTATATATATATATATATATATATATATATATATATATATATATATATATATATATATATATATATATATATATATATATATATATATACATATCAGCAAATGGTTAAGAGAGTCGATGGAGATGGAAACAGAGCAAAGGACTGCTAGCACGAGGTGTTTTTGTTGTTTGCGTACCAATAAATGCTTGCATTAAGTATTCACATCGCGAATATACAATATATAACAATATATATGACAATACATACAATATATTATATATAAGACAATAACAACAATATAACAACAATATATAACAATACACTCAAAAACTGCACAAATCCTCTACTGCTCTTCGAACATTAGTATTTCTAGCGGTTCTGATGCGCTAGAGTTTTTACTAATTTTCGAAGAAAAGTAGTATTAAACTCGTTTCGCCGAAAATTCATATTTCTTTATATATATATATATCTATCATCAAAATGATTAAGGGAGATAATCTCTGGAGTGGCCAATCCGATTGAGCTGAAACTTTCGGAGAACGTAGATGTATATAGTAGGTAGGTCCACGACTTGCTTAAATTCAAATATACTAAACCGTTTGGCGGCGGCGAGCGTTTTTGTGAATTTGGAGGTACTCCTATATTTCCAAGCTGCATGAATTTTTGTTCAAAGAAAGTATTGGGAATGAAAACTTATTATGTTCTGAGTTTGTTTATGGTAAAGAATTGGAAATTTTGAGCCGTGTGTGGGTGCAGCGTGCCTAAAAGTAGGCAAAGATTTTTTTTCAAATTTTGATTTGTCATTACTTCTAACAAAAACATTGGATCATCGTGAAATTTGCAGAGCAGTTTGATGTTGACTAAAGTTTAATACACATGGATTTCCAAGGTAGTGCGCGTAACCCTGTAGCTGCGGCAGGCTCTTGAAAAAAAATCCTTCAAATCATTGAACCTCCTGAAAAATTTTTGATTTTTGACAAAAAATTTAAATCATTGATAAATTTTAACGTTTGTGCATCATGTCAATTTGAAATTTTTTAAATTCCGATTTGCACAAGAACGGCAACCCATCACTAAATTACCTCTATTTCCAGCACTCGAAAGTTCTGTTCACGAGAACTGAAGACCGGATTATCCGATCATAATGAAATTTACAAGACATGTTGGTATCAACTAGGACCAGGTCTGATAGAAATAATTTTGAAATCCGGGCAATCCTGTGGCAGTGGTGCCATCTTGAAAAATCAATGAGAAAAAAAACCGGTCTTTGGCCTATAACTTCCGATTCAGCCATCAGATGTAAACGAAATTCACACAATATTTGGATCTTACTTAAGATAACATTTGATGAAAATTTGGCTGAAAAATTAGAATAGGGTTGCCAGCTATGGTGATTTTTGTCTCCAAAATCTTGCAAATTTGCTCAGCAAAATAAAGCTTTTTTCCCTATAACTTCCGGTGCAGTCATGATATCAAAATGAAGTTAATGCAGTAAATAGATTTTGATGTGAGCCAAATGTCATAGGAATTTCGTACAAAAATCGTGAAAGTGCTGCCAGCGTTGTCCATTTTTGTAATTTTTTGGAATTTCTTTACTGCGCGATTATGTCATTAGATTTGCAAATGGGAACGATCCAGCAATGAAAATTAACAACAAATATTAACGCTTTAAAAATTTGAAAAGTTTTGAGGGTGGTAACCCTAAAATTTTTTTCACCCGTATAACTTCTAGCGCAGTGATTCAATCGAAACGAAATTTATTGGTTGGGTTTAGTTTAACGTGAAGCAGATTTGGTATATATTTTGCTTTGCTGCTGACACAGGGTAACGAGCTTTAGCCATTTTTGTAACTATTGCATCAACAGGTGCTTCAAATAACATATACATATGCAAAACATTTGCAATAAAACTAGGAAACCAATTATTAAATTTTCTGAGTTTTGAACATTTTTTGGATGGCAGCTTCAAACAACGTTAACCGCTAAAGCTTTCGACGAAATCCTCCGATGAGCACGAAATTCAAAGGATAAGTTGATTTAAGTATGAGCTTGTGAAGGTAAACTTATTGCTGCTTCGTTGGGAAAATGTTGCCAGCACTGAACATTTTCATCATTTGTGTTATAGTTGAGTTCTGTTGCTTTGAACGAGGAATGGTTGATATGATTCTACAAAAAAGTGTATAACGTCTTTCCACATTGTCACTCAAAGACAATTTCTTCGAAAATTAGTTTTCTAGCGGTTCAGGTGCGCTAGAGTTTTTAACTTCACTTAGATCTAAAGGTCGTAGCTAATACTAATATTCTCTTACATTTTCATGGGCAACGCTTTCTCGGTGTATTTGTAGTGTTGGACCCTTCGGATGCGTCTGGCTTCTTAAACCATGACTTAAAATAGTTATTTGAATATAGAATTCAAATACCAGACTTGATATTTTAACGTAAGTAAGCCCGGTTATTGCACAACTTTGTAACCTGCTACCTGTATAAGCCACCGTAAGTCAAGGTTTGTAACCCCCGAACTTTCTTACCTACAGTAGTGAGAATACACCCACAAAATTTTAGCCTTTATACTTTGACGTAAGTCTGGCAGGCGCTGGCTCTTAGTCTATTAATGCGAGCGTATTCAAGAAAGGCGCATACAAGTGAAGTGTTTAGGGATTTTGTGACCACTATGTTACGAAATTCTTTGGCACGTCTTCTGATGATGCCTAGCTGTTTGTTTGTACGGGAAAGTATTATATCATTGTATCAGGTAAGGCATTGTTTTTCATCTAAAATAACAGCGAGGTCAAAAATGTAATCAACTTGAGCTAGCAAATTATTGCCGAGGAAGTACGCATTGTGTGTGACCGTGAATTTTTGGGAAAAACTAATAGCCTGGCACAAATAACCACCTCGTTTACATTACACCAATGATAAAGTAAATCAGGCTTGGATTGGAGGAAAGGGCATCAGATTTAGATTCAAGGGTCTGATAAACTTTGAGATCGTCCGCATAAAGTAAATGGGGTATGTTTGCACACATGTCAGACAGGTCAGATATAAGTATATTGAAAAGAATTGAGTCAAGATGGCTACCTTTTGGTACACTAGAGGTAGTAGAAACGTTTTTCCTTAAAATTTTTTGAATTTTCACACATTGGGTTGATTGCCAAAGTAGGAAGTCAGCCAGCTAGGCAAGGATCCGGCGAAACCAAACTGAAGCCTTAGATCTAAGGAAGAATGATCAACTCTGTCAAACACTTTTCTGTCGCCAGTGTACACTGCGTCAATTAGGTATTTTTTCTCCATTTTACACAGGTCATTGGAGAAATGGACTGTCAAAATCGTGGTAAGTGAGCCACCTTTCCCGAACCCATATTGCTGCTCGGTGGGACAGTAGTCAAAAAGCGCAGAAAAACTATCGTAGACAACTTTTCCAAAAAGTTTCGGAATCGAAGACAAAATGGCAATGCCCCTATAATCTCTGATACAGCACTGATCACCACTCTCAAAACTTAATGCTACAAACAAAAACTTCCAACAAAATGGGAACACCTCACACAAAAGTGATCTATTAAATCTATTAAATCTATCTTTTCATTCATTTTGAAGTATTTTTTGAACATCCGTTAAAAAATTATTTTGAGCCTACAACATTATAAATATCTAATATTGTTGCTGATATTGTAGGTAAAAGAGAATTGACAGGTCAAAACGATAGCAGGGATGTCCGAGAAGAAGCGGAGAAACACTCTAATTATTTATTCTCTTCATGTGAGCTCGATCGACAGAGTCGATCAGGTAAAACAAAGGACGGAATTGGCAGATAATTTTTGAATTCAACAAGGAGATACAAAGACAGATTAATTTGCGTGATTGATTTCGGATTGATCGGCAGAAAAGAAGCTCCGCTAACTATGCGAAATCCCGTCGGATGAAGTTGTGTACTGCGGCAAATGATCTATACGTTGAAAAATGACCGAAATCAATATGTTAACGTCTAAATATTGTTATAGTAACAGCATTGTCCCTAATACATAATTTTAACAGCTCAATATTTTATGTTAGGAAGTTACAGTATTATATCTGTAGTTTTTATTAATATTTTATATTAAGCTGTTAACTTTTTAGGCTAAGAACATCTGTAAACATAAATGTTTTAATGTTTGTCCGATTATCGAAGTTAAGCAGTGTTGGGCGCGGTTAGTATTTAGATGGGGGACCTCTTGAGACTATGAAAAAATCATATCGGCATGCTAATACAGCTAATAAAGCATATGGCGTGTTAATATTAATTATTGGTATACCAATATACTATTGTTAGACGTTAATATAACTTATTGCCATGTTACTATAATATATTGGCATGTTAATATTAATTATTGTTATACCAATACTTATGTAAGATGCTAATATAACTTATTGTCATTTTACTATTTAATATTAGTCTACTAATATAATATTGTAACAGACTAATTCACCACACGCATGTAAAGTATAAAATTTTAAGAATGCTATGTGCGGGCAATATAATGATATTGCTAGTGTCAGGACTCAAGTAGAAAACAAGTCGCCTCAATTACGAAAAGAGTTTTATTCGGTCAAAAATTATGCTTCTTCACTTATAATGTACTTCGCGTCTTTCGGAGTCACGTCCGCACTCGACCACTCATCTCTTACTCATCCTCTTCTCTGCCAAGAGCTCCGTTCAAGCTACATTCCACCGGTGTTACCGTGTCAGCTCGGCCATACTGTTTTGGCTCGTCCCGAGCCACATCAGTTTCTTCGTCCTCATCAATTTTGGCGTCGTTTTTGTTATAAACTTCCGGGCCTAATGAGCACCACGGTTTTATTCGTTCCGCGTGAAACACCGAATGAAAAGAACGTTGATTTCGTTGACAGTCCTCCAAATCGCCAATTAAATGTCGATCCGGGTCCAATGCCCGATTTACCACATATGGTCCTTTGTATTTTGGTTGAAGCTTCCTAGACTCTCCAGTAGCCGCGGGAACATTTTCAACCACGACCAGATCGTTAGCGGTGAACTGCTTTGGCTTTCGGTGCTTGGCGTTGGATCGGTTTTTCCTTTTTTGACGTTCTTGGTTTATTGTCGCGGCAACTTCAGCGTAGTTGATCTTGAGTGGTTCGCGTTCATCGACATCATGCAAACTTTCGACTAGTTTATTTAGATTTAGTTTATTAAGTCCCGAAGATTATAATTAAATATAATCGCATTTGGTGTTTTTCCAGTGGTAGCACTTTCTTGCGAATTGAAAGAAAACTGCAATCTTTGAAGGTTCTCGTCCCATTTGCGCGAAGATTCTGTCATAGACCGCAGGATAAGAAGAATCGACTGATTCGCGCGTTCTATTTGGCCATTTGCGATATAATTGTCATGCTCACTTGGTGTTAAGTTCTCTTGCAGTTTCTTAGTCAAGTCATCGATTTGCTTGGTTTTGGTGAGTACATTGTCGCGTAGTTTGAACACTTCATCGCGCAGTTTATTGGCAGCTTGTTTCTCATCTTCCATCCTGGTCCTAGCCGTATCTGTCTGGCTTTTCAGATCTGTAGTTACTTCTCGGAAATGATCCTCCTTCTCGTGCGATCGCTGACGCAGCGCTGAGCATTCACCAGTGGATTCATCCAATCGCACTTCCATTTGCCAACGACCTTCAGTTTCGGAGCGTTCAAAGCTCACATTGATCATTTCGAGATTGCTAAGCAGGAGAATTTGAGTCTGTCGTTCACGTAGTAGGGCTTCCCGTTCCAAATGGAGTCTAGTCTCAGATTCGCGTAACAATCTGCACTCTTGTTTCAAATTGTCCAAAAGAATTTCGGCTGAAGCCAGTTTTTCTTGAATGTTCATGGTTTCGTCCTTTAGATTTATTATCGTCTACTTTTGCTTCATGATTGTGTTTTTTTATTCAAAATTACGCTCTTTCAGAGTAGCGATTTGCTTTTTGTACATTGGATACTGATTTGCTCGTTGTTGTATTCAACGGTCGACATCAAATTGCAGTTAGCCGACGTTAATTCGTGCAGTTCCGTTCGCATTGCGTCGAACTGTTCGTTCATCATTTTTTCGTTGTTTAAATTTTCGCGACGATACTCCTCATGCTCGTCCTTCAATTTCTTCATTTCTAATAAATCTAACGTACGTGAAGTGGTGCGGCTGTTTAACTTTCCTCGGGTTGAGCAACATATGTTCCGTTTATCTATGTTGTATTCATTTCGCTTTTCAACATTTTCGATTTGACACTCATCATGAGCAATAACAAGTTGCAGCCCATGTCTATTAAACAAATCTGCACCAAGCAAAATAGGCTTTGGCAACATGTGATTTTCAACTATGTATAGTGTGTGTTTGAATTTACTTCCATCAATTTCAATCGTCACTAACACTTTCTCTGTACAGGTATACGATTCGCCACCAAACCCAGTTAATGTAATCGGTTCTGCCGTCTCACTACATGCTAAAGTATTAGCCAGTGTATGAGTAACTAATGAGCGAGGCTACCGGAATCTATGTTGCCACTAATTGTCGATTTTCGACTCGAACAATTTTTTCCGAAAATTTCGGGTCGACCGCGTTATATATATATATATATATATATATATATATATATATATATATATATATATGACGAATTTTCGGCAAAGCAATTTTAATACTAATGTTGAAAATAATGAAATTTACATCTATACATACATATATGTATGTGTATATTTCCTCTTTCGAAGGTAAAAGTATACTGCCCAACTAAGCATGAATGTTCTATGTACATTTTATTACTTTCGAGATATTCATTGATTTGTGTTTTAATTTGTACTGGATAGCCTGAAAGCCATATGTCAAAGTATAAAGGCTAAAATTTTTTGTGAGTATTCTCGCTACTGTAGGTAAGAAAGTTCGGGGGCTACAAACCTTAACTAACGGTGTCTTATACAGGTAGCAGGTTACTAAATCGTGCAATAATCTGGCTTACTTATGTTAAAGTATAAAGTCTGGGCTTTGAATATTATGTTTAAATAACTATTTTAAGTGAATGCTTAAGAAGACAGACCCATCCGAAGGGTCTTACACTCGCTAGAGTCGGTATAAAGTCAAAAAAACTCTAGCGCATCAGAACCGCTAGAAATACTAATGTTCGAAGAACAGTAGAGGATTTGTGCAGATTTTGAGTGTATTGTTATATATTGTTGTTATACTGTTGTTATTGTCTTATATATTATATATTGTACGTATTTTCATATATATTGTTATATATTGTATATTCGCGATGTGAATACTAAATGCAAGCATTTATTGGTACCAAAATAACAAAAACACCTCGTGCTAGCAGTCCTATCTGCCTCACGTTGAAGTCAACCTGCTCTGCGAATTTCGTGTTGACCCGATCACTGCATTGGAAGTAATAGGGATACAAAGAAATTTAGGGTTACCATTCGCAACAGCTTTCAAATTTTCTAGATCTTAGTATTTGGCGTGTATTTTCACTACAAGACCACTACGATTTGAAAATTTTATGATAAAATCGCTTACTAAAGCTATTTCAAAAAATACAAAAACAATCATAGCTGGCAACCCTATCATTGTTTTTCAAAATAGATTTATACTGAATATTGTCTACAATAATTTAAATTTGTCATATGAATTTCGTTATGATACCATGACTGTACTGGAGGCTATAGGGCAAAGAGCTTTATTCAAATAAAATAACATTATATAAAAAAACTTGGTGCAGTTGCACCAATTTTTGAAGATTCTAAAAGCATATAGATATATAACTTTGAATGCTTTGCTTTTATATGATGTTTTAGTGCTTTTATATAATCGAAGTCGTTTGTCATAAATTATGCTTACCATAGAAGGGGAATGATGCAGATGAATAAACTAATAAACTCG
Source organism: Nemotelus nigrinus (assembly GCA_947369275.1). Lineage (NCBI taxonomy): Eukaryota > Metazoa > Arthropoda > Insecta > Diptera > Stratiomyidae > Nemotelus > Nemotelus nigrinus. The sequence goes on from OX376374.1 coordinate 88,409,822, forward strand.
GTTATAGGTTCAAGTAACAAACAACAAAATTTACAAAGCTCGGAATATTTAAATATCGGTTGCTTATTTTATTGTAAATAGTTTGCTTATGAATAGAAAATGGAAGCATCTGTTGGTGCGATATTTACGAAATTGTCCGGTGCTGGCAATCATGTGCTAGCACCATGGCTGCTTCACGTTGTGTTAAACCCACCCTATGAATTTCGTTTCGATTGAATGTCTGTGCTGTAAGTTATAGGAGTGAATTAAATTTTAGGGTTACCATCGTCCAAACTTTTTAAATTTTTGAAACGTAAATATTTGATGTTATTTGTCATTGCAGGATCATTCCCACTTGGAAATTTTATGACAACATCGCTCGATAAAGAAATGTCAATAAATTACAAAATTCATCATAGCTGGCAACTCTTTCACGGTTTTTCAACAAAATTTACATAGAATTAGAAACGCAACAAGATATGCTTTTCACATGAATTTCGTTTTGATTTCGTCACTGCATCGGAAGTTATAGGGAAAAACCTTTATTTTCCTGAGCAAATTTACAATATTTAAAAGACAAAAATTGCCGTAGCTGGCGTCCATATACTAATTTTTCAACCAAATTTCTATGAAATCTATCTTAGAGTAAGGTTCACCTACTGCGTGAATTTTGTTAAAATCTGGTGGCTAAATCGGAAGCTATAAGCCAAAAACCAGTTTTTTTTCTCAGTGATTTTTCCATCTGGCACCACTACCACAGTATTGCCCGTATTGAAAAATCGCTTCTATCAGACCTGGTCCTAATGAATACCAACATGTTCTGTTAATTTCATATTGATCGCATAATCCGATTGTCAGTTCTCGTGAACAGAAGTTTTGGGTGCTGAAAATAGAGGTAATATGATCACGGGTTGCCGTTCTTGTTTACCGCGGAATTTTTGAAATTTTTATTTGACTTGGTGGACAAAAGTCAAAATTTGTCAACAACTTGAATTTATTTTCAAAAATCAAAAATTTTTCAGGAGACTCGATGATTTGAAGGATTTGTTTTCAGGAGCCTGCTGTAGCTACAGAGTTACCCGCACAGTCTTGAAAGTCCATGTGTGTTAAATTCTAGTTTACATCAATACGCTCTGCAAATTTCACGATGATAAATTGTTTTTCTTAGAAGTTATGATAAATCGAAATTTGAAAAAAAATCCTTGCCTACTTTTAGGCACTCAGCGCCTACACCTAGCCCAAAATTTTCAATTTTTTATCATAAACAAACTACAAACATAACAAGCTTTCATTCCTAGTACTTTTTTTTAACAAAAATTTACACTGCTTGGAAATATAGGTGTACCTGAAAATTCACTTAAATGCCCGCCACCGCCAAAAGGTTTAAGATATCTGAATTCTAGCAATTCATGGACCTACTTGTTATATACATCTATGTTCTCCGAAAATTTCAACTCAATCGGATCGGCCACTCCAGAGATTTTCTCTCTTAATCATTTTGCTGATATATATATATATATATATATATATATATATATATATATATATATATATATATATATATATATATATATATATATATATATATATATATATATATGACGAATTTTCGGCGAAGCGATTTTAATACCAATGTTCTTCGAACATTAGTAAAAACCGAGAAAGCGTTGTCCATTAATATATGTAAGAGAACATTAGTATTAGTATGAGGTAAGGATTTTAGAGCTAAGTGAAGTTTAACAATAATGAAATTTACACCTATACATACATCTATGTATGGATATATAACATTTCACTTTCGAAGGCAAAAGTATACTGCCCTACTAAGATAAACGTTCTATCTAAATTTTATTACTTTCGAGATATTCAATGATTTGCGTTTTGATTTGTACTGGAGATGTTTGATAGGATAGGTTTTTCAAATTTATAATAGATTATGTTATTTTCGAATCCAGTGTTAACTCAAAAATGAGATAAATGCAGATTGAATGTTTACGCTTAGTAGGGTAGTGTTTTGGTCTTGTATAACTTTTTGCTCGAAAATTAGGTAAAATCCGCCCAAACCCAGCATTAAGCGAATATTCCAAATACATTTTCGTAGCACGAAGTTATAATGGTGAAAATAATCAAAATGGCGATGATTAAATTATTGTAAATAAATAATTTTCAAAATCTACGGAGTTACAGGGTGGCCAATAAAATAGTTTCGGACCTGTATCCTGACTCACTTAAATCATTATATCTTGAAAACTAATAACCATAACGCATAGTTTTATGGCTTGTTTTGTTTTATGAAATCAAATTACCTTTAATTTAATGTAGCATCCTAAATTGAACCTGTACCTGATTTTGAGATACTCGAAGACACAAAATGTTGCCACACACGAGAAGGACTTCAACGTTTCAGCATAGATTCAGCGAAAATTTATGGGCAGGAGTGATTGGTAACAATTAAGTTGGACCTATTATGCCCCCGCCTACCTCAAATAGTACCAATTATTTACATTTTTTAAGACATGATCTGCAGGACTTATTGGAGCATATTCCCTTGCAACGATTGGCTTCCATGTTTACCAGCACGATGGTGCTCCAGCTCAATATGGCCGATTAGTCAGATATTGGTTGAATTCCAATTATACCAATCGCTGGATCGGTAGAAATGGACCAATTCACTGGCCTGCGAGATCTCCTGATCTAACAATTATGGATTTTTTTGTATGAGGACGGATGAAGGTCTTTGTCTACACAACGGAAGTACCAACATTGGAAGACTTAAATTGGAAGACCGGCTGCAACAGAAGTGAGACAGCAGCTGAGAAGTATGAATATGAAAAGAACGCTTGCGAAACGAGCTTCAGCGTGTATTGAAAATGAATGTGACCATTTTGAACATTTACTGTTGCTCAAAAGTTTTGAAACAAAGCGTAATATCCTTCAATAATTTCTTTCAGTTCAAGCAAAGAGTGAAGATCGAAAACGAGGGCCACTTTATGCCCTATTCAGTTTTTAAGCAATATGTTATTGCGCTTACTACTTGTGAAATGGTAAAATATAAGTCGTAAGTATGTATGCAACTTTTGTAGCCAACCGTATGGCCTATCAAAATATAATATTAAAATGGCATCTTTTAAAGAGATTTTCTGAGAAAAAAGACATTGAACGCAGAATTTGCGGGGTAGTCGTGCCAACATTTTGTGTTTTCGAGTAATTATCTCAAAATCAGGTACAGGTTCAATTTTGGATGCTACATCAAATTACAGGTAATTTGATTCCATAAAAAAAACCATAAAACTATGCAATATGGCCATTAGTTTTCAAGATATATCGATTAAAGGGAGTCCGGATACAGGTCCGAAAACTTTTCTTGACCACACTGTGACTCCGAAGATTTTGACAACCGGACCGGTATATATGTATATATATATATAGAAATATATATATATATATATATATATATATATATATATATATATATATATATATATATCTATATCTATATCTATATATATATATATATATATATATATATATATATATATATATATATATATATATATATATATATATATATATATATATATATATATATATATATATATATCTATATATATATATATATATATATATATGTATATATATATATATATATATATATATATATATATATATATATATATATATATTATATATATATATATATATATATATATATATATATTTATTTATTTATTTATTTATTAATTCCTTTCGCTACATATATAATTCCAATTACAGCAACAAGAAAGCAAAAATAACAAAAAAAAAGAAAAAGGAAAAGAAATAACTAAAATAATTAAAAATTAGAAAACTAAAATTAGAAAACTAAAAACTAAAATTAGGACTAAGGTAAGTAGCAATTCAAGGTAACATTTTTAATACATGCTTGAATTGTAAAAAAGATTGAGGGAGAGAACCAAGCTTAAGGGCGTTGTGCGTTCTGGGTAGGTGCAGCAAAGGCGAATGGAAGTAGACTTCCGTACGTGCAAAAGGAACAGAGAAAACTTCAGAAGATTGACTTGGACGGCTGGATACACGTCTGGTTATCTGTGAACCGAGATCTGTCAAGAAAATGCCTTGGCAAAGTTTGAAGAGGAAATACTCATCGAGGAACAACCTCCGTGATTGCAACGAGGACATACGAAGGAGGGAAAGACGAGAGGAGTAGGGACAATAGTAGATATTAAATTTAAAAAGAAGGGAGCGAGTGAACCTGCGCTGAATAGATTCAATAGCATCAGATAAGTACTGAAAGTGCGGAGACCAGATTTGGCACGCATATTCTATAATACTGCGTACTAAGGAGATATATACATGAATACAGGAGGAAATGTTGGTAAACATATAGGAAGAACGCAAAACAAATCCAGCAATCCTAGAGGCCCTGGACGTCATATTCATAACGTGAATATCAAATCTTAGTTTCGAATCAAACACCACACCCAGGTCTCTAAAATGCTGGAAAACTGACAGGGAAATACCAGACAAAGAATAGGAGAACACAAGTGGAGTATTTTTATACGCGAAAGACATCTGGTGGCACTTCGAAATGTTCAGAGGCAAAAAGTTGTCTTGACACCAGAGATTAAGAGCAAACAAATCAGCTTGCAACTGGTGAAAATCGTTCGCGGACCTGATTGCTCTGTATAATTTTAAGTCATCTGCATATAATAGACAAGGAGAATTGATTACAGAAGGAAGGTTATTGACAAACAAGATAAAAAGTAAGGGGCCAAGAATAGAACCTTGAAGAACTCCGGATGTGGGAAAAATAGGAGAAGAAATGGAACCATTAAAAGTAACTCTGCAGGGACGACTATGAAGACAAGAGGAAAATCAGGAGAGGAGGGGACCAAAAACACCAAAACCATTAAGTTTAAGGAGCAGCAGGCTATGGTTCACAGAATCAAAAGCCTTCGAAAAGTCTGTGCAGATTACATCAACTTGATGTTGACAATCGAAGGCAGAGGCTACAAAATTAGGGAACTCCATAAGATTGGTCGATGTAGAGCAACCCTTGAAGAAACCATGCTGCTCAGGAGCAAGTAAGGGTCGTAGGGAAGGATAAATTCTATTGTAGACAAGACGTTCAATGATTTTACTGAAACAGCAGAGGAGGGATATAGGACGATAGTTGGAAACAACGGAAGGATCACCACATTTGAAGATTGGGAAAATATTGGCGGATTTCCATAAATAAGGGAATACACCAGATGAAAGGCTAATGTTGAAAAGGATAGCTAAAGGAACACAGAGCGAGGATGAGAGGGATTTGACAAGGGTATTAGGCAACTGGCATTCGAATTTAAGGTATGCAAAAAGATTTCAACTTCTAAAGGATTGGTACTAAACATAGGTAATGCAGGAGAGGTACGAGAGACAGTGGGAGCTATAGAGGTATTTAGTGGGTTTTTTTAAAGGAGGAGGAAAAAAAGGCAGCAAAAAAATCACAAATTGCCTGAGGAGTGGAAGCAGTAACATCATCAAGAGACATAGAATCAGGAACTGAAGAATTGGATTTGAGGGAACGGATGTAGGACCAAAAGGATTTAGATTGATTGGAACAGATTGAAGCCTCGATGTTCGAAAAGTAATCATGCATTGCCTGCGTGAGCACTTTTTTAGCGTCAGAACGCAAACTACGGAATTCCTGAAGGTCAGAGGGTGAACCCGTCTTCTTTAGCTTTTCACGAGCTTTATCCTTAGCTTTAAGAGCATCAAAGACTTTCAAAGTGAACCAAGGGACATCATTAGGTTTGAGAGGACGTTTAATGGGAGTAAAACGAAAGATAAGGTCAGAAAAGAAAGAGTAGAACTTGGACAATGCACAATCAACATCCAATCCTTTGAAAAATGAAAACTAATTGAAGCTGGAAAGCTCGGCGTAAAAACGTTCGTAGGCAGTGACAGACAAGTTACATGGTATATAAACACAGCAGACAAGTAGGTCGGAAGATGGGGAAAGGATAGCACGTACAACAATACACTCAACAGGAGGAGAAGAAACAAACTCGGCACAGATTGCTCCACGAAGAGCAATTAAGACACCTCCGCCATCGGCTTTGCAAGAAGCAACCCGATCACGATCTCTCCGGAAAACAGTGTAACATGGAAGGAATTCTCTGTTCAAAATATTGTCATTAAGCCATGTCTCAGTGAAACAGATAACGTGATGTAAGTCTAAAGTAGACGCGAGCAGAACTTTTTTAAGTTTAGTCCTCAAACCACGAACATTCTGGTAGAAGATACAAAGTGAACTAGATCTACTAGTTAGGCGTGTAAGACTCGTTTGGCGTTGTTCAGAAAATTTTTCCGTTGGCGTTGTTGAAATTCTTTAACAAGGATGCAAGCTGGCCAAAACTCCGGCGCAAGAACGATATTCAAGCCAGCAGATACGATGATTTTAAAAGAGGCAATAGCTCTGTCCGGTAAGTTATCAGGCGTGAGTTTAACACATGATAAGATGCTAGGCGAAAAACCAAGCCTAGATGTGATGAAGTTTGCTATATCCTCTGCAGAAACTCCGTAAGTTACCCGACTGACAAAAATTTGGAGAGGAGGCAATGCCACAGGTATTGGCGGAGCATCGCACAAAGTAACAACCTGGTTATCAGGAACAGAGACAGGCTCAGTCTTATCATCCGAACGCATCTGGATGTTGGGCGCGTGGAGATTAACGACACGATGCGGCGTTTGTCGCTTACGTTGAGCCTGAGGCTAGGAAAGAGTTTTAGGCTGAACCTGTATACTCAGTGAATTAATTATTTGAAGATCCGTATGTGGCATCGGCTCCGCAGAAGTACGAACAGGCTGAGCTTGATTAGAAAGCTGTTGCAGCTGGGCCTGAGTTGAAATTTGCTGCTTCTGACTTCGAGTGCAGATTCCACCAGGAAGAGAAGGCGCAGGACCGACAGGTGAGGTGGGAGGTACTATTGCATCACTGACAGCCAGCGCATCTTGCGACGCAGAAGTAGATGGACGCTCAGTCAATGCAAATTTTAGGAGCTTTTCGGTCTCCTTGCGGGAATCCTCAAGCTGCTTATGTAATGCGTTGAAAGAGACCTCAAGCACAGTAAAATTCCGTAAATTGGCACGAAGTCTATCAACGTAAGTAAGAATTTACTTACGTTGATAGATACCGTCGCGCGATTGATACAGTCCCTCATAGGTGCAGTGAGACCTGCACACTTCGCGTGAAAAGATAAGCCGCAAAATCCAAAACAAGTAATGAGTGGAGTTTTTTCGACTTTGTCACAACAGGAGTTAGCGGAACAAAGAGGCATGGTCGATGATAGTATTGAAGAAAAATAAAAGAATATAATAAGAATAGATAAATTCTCAAATTAAAATCGAAAAGTTGAAATTAAAATCGAAAACCAGCAGTAAAATGTAGCAAACAGGATGCACAATTATGGCAGCACTCCGACAAAAGTTAGGTGAGTGTCCAGACTCCACACCGCGGCTTAAAAGCACAACACTAGCGAGCCAGTAAGAAAATAGAATAAGGTATGGATCGAGTGATCACTAAAATCTTAGAAGTTCTAAAGTAATGCAAGCGTAGGTAACTATAGTCAATGACAGCACAGCTTCACACCCCTTCAAGTTATTGATCAAGCTGTAGAAAGCACAAAAGATCACAAGGTGAGGATTGGGGCACGGATAGTGTCAGGAAACTGTCTAATCTAAATGACAAGCAAGCCGAACGATCAATAACAGCATAGATTCGCACCAACAATAACTTGAAAAGCGCGTCGGATTGGTATGAAGTAAACAGCAACAAGAACCGTTCACAGAAGAAAATTGTAAAATTATGTCTTGGGAATTAAGGACGCTTTCGCACACTTCCACTATCAATGGCAACTACACGAAAGGTCGTAAGGGGCCGGTCAAAACTTTCACTAAGTCAAAGGAGTCCTAAAGTACGTGGAAAACTGGGAAGTTGAACGAGAACTTTTTGACACGACCAAACGGAACGTATGTTGTGACGGAATGATCACATATATATATATATATATATATATATATATATATATATATATATATATATATATATATATATATATATATATATATATATATATATATATATATAGATATGAATATATATATATATATATATATATATATATATATACATATATATATATATATATATATATATATATATATATATATATATATATATATATATATATATATATATATATATATATATATATATATATATATATATACATACATATATTGGCTTAATATTTTTTACCTTTGAAAAAAGTAAATAAAATAATTTCATATTAGTATTATAAGACTACTTACATATGTATGGGCAACGTTTTCAGGGCGAATGTATTTAACTTTCTACGGAGTCTGTGGGGGTGTTAGACCCTTTGGATGAATATGGTTTCTTAAACCTTGATTTAAAATAGTTATTTAAATATAATGTTCAAATCCCAGACTTCATACTTTAACTTAAGTAAGCCAGATTATTGTACATCTTTGCTAACTTCTACCTGCTACCTGTATAAGCCACCGTTAGTCAAGGTGCAGCAGGAGATGCAATGGTAACACCCCGAAGTTTCTTACCTATTGTAGTGAGACACACAACATTTTCGTCTATACACTTTGACGTATGGCTGGCTCTCAGGATATCCAGTTATCCAGTACAAATCAAAACACAATCATTGAATATCTCGAAAGTAATAAAATGTACATAGAACGTTTATGCTAAGTAGGGCAGCATAATTTTACCTCCGAAAGAGGAAAGTTATATATACATACATATATGTATGTATAGATGTAAATTTCATTATTTTTAACTTCACTTAGATCTAAAGATCGTAGCTAATACTAATATTCTCTAACATATTCATGGGCGACGCTTTCTCGGTGCATTTGTAGTGTTAGACCCTTCGGATGCGTCTGGTTTCTTAAACCATGACTTAATATAGTTATTGTAATATAGTATTTAAATCCCAGACTTGACACTTTAACGTAACGGTTATTGCACACTTTTGTAACCTGCTACCTGTATAAGCCACCGTTAGTCAAGGTTTGTAGCCCCCGAACTTTCTTACCTACAGTAGTGAGAATACACCCACAAAATTTTAGCCTTTATACTTTGACGTAAGTCTTGGAACTGGAATTACGCTTTTGAAATCGACAATAACAGATTCGAGTCATGACAAAAGCAGTTTTTACTATTCGCTTTGAGAGAACTGTACAATGATGTTAATAGCCTACCCCCTCATGAGTTTTATCATTTTAACTGATCGAAACTTGCCTTCAGAAGAACGGTGATATCGGCTTGCTTCACATGAGTTGTCACTAGAGGCGCTTAAGGGGGGAGATACATGTAACTGCTAAAACAAAAACGATTTTTTTTTATTACATCAAAGTGTTCGAAATATTCTTAAAATATACCAAAAGAAGTTTTGAAGCGATATTCGTATTAGTTCTCGAGTTATAGCCAGTTATAGACAGCGCGGCGTTCCCCAGATCGGTGGAGCTTAAGAACTTTAAACGCGTTTTTCTCAAAGTAGTACTTTTTCAATTTCCGTACAAGATATCTCAAAAAATATTGAACATATTCGGCTCAAATTTATATCACATGTACAAAAGAGTATTATCTCATCGTTGAACCTACATTTTCTTGTAATTTCGGAAAAATAATTAGTTTACCAATGTTTAAAACGTGATTTTTTTGAAAAAAAATCGATTTTTTTTAAATCTAATATTAATGTAAAAATTTGATTTTTTTTTCTAAATTTTATTGGTTCACCTATGAATTATAGATCTCATTAGCATATTTTTTTTTCTCTGAACGCTGCAAGTTTCTCGGAAAAGGCGTTAAGTTGTACGAGGCTGTTTTTGATGTGTTTATTTCATTTGCTCGCATCGCCTCCATTTTGTGTTAAAAAGTTATTAAAAAAATATTTTCATTTACTATAAGATATGTACTTTGAGGATTTAATATTAAAAATTTTCTGAATAAACAGTATATATATTTTAAGTCAATCTGAAATTAGCAATTTCTTTTCCATTTTACATGTATTTCCCCCCTTAAGTGTTGAATTTCTGAATAGTTAAGTTGTTATAAATATCTCTGTAAGGGACACCAGGTCCTATCGTTCCATTAATGAATATCCACATTCGAAAACAAATGAATATTGTTAGTCGATAAATAGATGCCGCAAGATATTCAACGCATTAACAATGTAAATTCCCCTAAGATTTCCAAATAATCCTTCAAATCTTCTCTTTTGTAGGCCATTCGAAACCCCTAGCCTTAGGCTCTAAGCTATAGATCAATGTTTTATTTATTGATTTTTGGAATTCCTGAATTAAAAGAAGTAAGACTCTTTGAAATTCCAATTGTAAGAAATTTATTATACTGAGTTATACTAGGAATCTTTTAACTTTGATAAAAAGTTTTTAATCAATTTTATGAAGTTTTAACTGAACAGTACAAACACAACTATCCCTTGAATGACAATCACAAAGACTCAGTTCTATTATTTTTTTACAATTTTTCTTACATTACATTTTTTTCTAAGTTTACTTTGTTTTTGAAATTTTTCTGTATGATGAATAGTGGAATGTAGTGTGGTGAGTAGTGAAATGTAAGCAAGATAAGTGTAGGTGTTTGTGTTATCGCGAGGCGTAAGAGAGTGGCAAGTTTGTGGTTCACCCAGCTAGAGAGACGTACGGAGCAAAGGAAAATTTCCTCGTTGGTCTCTTTCCGGGAGCCGAGAGTAGTAACGGTGCGATAGAAGTTTCGATGTTTGGTGTTTGCTGGAAGGGTTGTCGACAGGTTCTATAGAAGATGAAATGTATGTCAAGCGTGAAATAATGGGTAAGTCTGGCTAAGACATTGAATGGACCGTCGAATGGTGGCATGAGTGGTGGACGAACAGAATCGACTTTAACGGAGACGCGTGAGCAAGAGTTGAGTTGCTTGAATATGAATATCTTCGGTGCAGTATGATGTTTAGCACAAACTGGCTGAAGTTTTGCCATAGTAGCCGTACGTTTAGAAGCAAGGTCTGTTTGGCAAATCTTCCTAGGTTTATCTTGAAGAAAATCCCAAGGAAGACGCAAGTTTTCTTCGTATAGGAGTTGTGCCGGTGATGCTGTGAATTCTTTTCGGATAAGAGATCGTAATCCAAGAAGAATTATGGGTAGTGTTCTAGACCAGGACGCAAAGTTATGAGCCTTGATAGCCAATTTAAGTGTACGATGTCATTTTTCTAAGAAACCGCTAATTTGAGGGTGGTACGCTGTGGTGCTATTGCGTTCGAAGCCCAAAAGTCGACCAAGCTCAGCATGGAGCGCTGATTCGAATTGTCTGCCCTGGTCGGTGACAATGTATTTAGGAACTCCAAATCTAGCAATCCAGGTGCTTAGTAAAGCAGTAGCACAGTCATTGGCTGTAATGTTGGCTAAAGGAATTGCTTCAGGCCAACGTGTGAAATGGTCGATAATGGTGAGACAAAAAGTGAATCCCTGCAAGTGTGTTACGGGCCAACTATGCCGATGTGTTCGGAGTGGAACACCTGTTTCTTGATCGTATGAGGAATGGTTGGGCCAGAAATTTCACAAAAAATGTCGACGTTGGTGCCAAAGATTGGTTGTTTCTTTTAGAGTCCTCTAGAATCTTCTGAAACTTTGTGTTCAATGCTTGGCTTGAGCCAATTGCGCCAAAGTCGAGAGTACTTGGAAGAATGATTTCTTCTAGACGAGACAATGTAGTTGCAACAAGAGACATGCCGAATATCAGAAGTGAACTCACTTATGTAACTTAAATGCCTACTTTGACGTGGTGTGGCCTTTTCTGGCTTTTGTTTGAAAGCAAAAGTGAGTGGTTTTTGGCCGGTGTCTATTGTAAACCTTGGGGCCTCCAAAAAGTATCGGAAGTAACGTATACCCTGATAAGCTGCTAAGAATTTGCAGCCGTATGCACTATACTTTCTTTGAGCGTTGCTTAATTTGACTGAGTAAAAACCAAGAGGTTGCCAAGAGCATTGACATTTGTGCTGCACGGCAGCCCCGATGGCTGAATCAGATGTGTCTATAATTAGACCAAATTCGGCGTTTGAGTCCGGAAAGAACAATAGAGTGGCTTCTAATAAACCAGTCTTGATTTGCACCATTTTTTTCACTATCTTAGCACCATTTTTTTTGAAGTCATAAAGATAGGCGTTGAGTAGTTGCTGCATCTCAACTGTGTGAGGAAGAAAGCAACGCTAGTAATCGACCATCCCCAAAAAATCTTCTTAGGTCTTTAACCGTCTTGGGGAGTTAAGCTGTTGATATTGCCTCAATCCGGTCCTAGGAGGGCTCCATGCCTTTCGACGAAACCTCACGACCTAAGAATGTAACAATTGGTTGAAGGAAATGACATTTCTCTAATGAAATTATAAGACCCTAATCCGCAAATCGTTTGGAAATTTGCTCTCAATAAACAAAATAGTCTTCTTTGGAGGTCGAAACTACCAAAATGTCGTCGAAGCAAATATAACAGAATTTTGATGGATAAAACGTTGGAACAATTGTGCTGCATTGCAAAGTCCGAAAGTCATTTGGGTGAACTCAAAGAGTCCAAAAGATGTGCATATGGCGGTTTTTGGAATATCGTTTGGCTCGTCTGGAATTTGATGGTAGGCCTCAATCAGATCTATAGTTGAAAAAATATTTTTCCATGTAGTTCAAGACAGAAGTCTTGGATAATGGGGATCAGATATCCATTCAGGACCGTAATGGCGTTAAAGCGTCTGTAATTGCCGCAAGAACGCCATTACTTATTAGCATTGCGAACCATGTGTAGTGTAGAAGACCAGCTGCTGTTTGAGGGGCGGCATATTCCCGGCTGCAGCAGGAAATCGAATTCTTTTTTGGCCGCCGCGAGCTTATCTAGTGCCAGTCGACGTAGTCTCGACATTATTTGAGGGCCTGTGGTCACCTTGTATTAACTGGGTTTTGAGAACCCTGTGTTAATCGTGATGGCATGGCATTTTGGGAGAAGGGCATGTATCCGTGGAACATTGGATTTCACTATCAAAACACTAAGTTTTGGACATTTGTATAATGTGAACGTACCTTTCGATGAAAGTAAAGTAAGGGGATCCACCAGTGTGGCATTTGCCAAGTCAATGACTAGCCCATAGTGGCAGAGGAATTCTGTGTCTCAAATGTGTCTTCAGACATTGGCAATGATGAAGTCCCATGAAAACTCACGACGGAGTCCCAGTTCTGTTTTGATCACCTTTCGTCCATACGTGTTGATGGTTGACAGGTTTGCCGCGGCAAGTTGCATACCAGAAGGTGGAAGTTTTCCGAAATATCTGCCTATGCATCGATAAGGTAGTGTTGTTTAGACAAGTTGTCGTGAATTATTAGACGACGCATAGGTGATAAGTCACGTTTTTTACCGTCTGCAGAGAACGGTGACTAAGTTTCTTGGTTCAGATGAATCAGCCTTGTAGGCGCATGGAGAAATGCACTTAAGTGCCTTTGGGCAAAATTTTTTGTGATACGAAAGAATATCAGATTTCTTTGGCCGGCTTTGGTCACGTAACTGCGAGAGAGAGCGACATTTTGTTGGACCCAGAACGGTTCTGATTCAACATCCTCGTGAGGACGGCTACCTGTCTCGGTGAGCTCTGTCACCCCTGGCTGCTTTGTGGAAATGGCGACTTCGTGCTGCTGAGGTTGATTAAAATCCTCTGCAACTATGTCGGCTATCTCTGCAAGTTTTCCAAAGCTGGCCTCCGGAGAACAGAAAGAACAACAAATCATCATCTACTGCAGAACTACCCAGCTGTCTCATCTTCCGTTATAGCTGCAAAGGATGGCGGTCACATTAACTCAGGTTCTCCAAGAGATGTTTCAATTTTGCGGAATCACTCACCGAAAGCCGTGATTCTAGTGCCCTCATGAAGACCTCATTCGGAAACTCCAGGTCAGGGCTCGCAACCACGTTCCTGACCACCTTCATCTCCGTTGAACCCAGCGAGGAGACTACATAGTGATATTTTGTCTTCGAGCTCTTAAAAGCAGCACTTGCGAATTGGCTCTCCAGTTGGGAGAACCACAAAGCTGGCGGGTGGTTTGACGGACGTCGCACTAAGCTGCAGTACTGCTTACGCGCCTGAAGGAACGGCATCCACTATTTTCAACGAGATTCTGAACGGAACACGCTACGGAACGGACGAAACGCGGCAAAAGAATAGGTGTAAATGAAAAGTGAGTGAAAGTGAAAAGTGTGTAAATATAAATATGTTTAGAATAGTTTGAATTGTGGAATCATAATTAAAAGTCCTTTGTGACTTTAACAATAAATATCTAACAATTTTAATATCTAGACTTTCCAACGTTGGTCATAGATGTAGCAGCGATGGATTTCTAAATTATTAATTCTTCTCCAATAATTTTAAATTTAAAAATGTAGCTGCTGAAAGCAGCCTCCATCGCGTTGTGAAAAAAATTCGAATTTAAAGATTAATTTGCTTGAGAGATTTTCAATCGATTTCCAATCCAAAAGTGTCAGTACAGTTGGAATCTTAAGTGTCAGCTGGTGTTGTTGTCGAGGTGACGGTTGTCGTTTGGGGTCTTTGGTGTGGTCTTCTCCTAGATAAGTTGGATGTCTTAAATAATGTCTTTTAGATGGAGTAAGTTGGGTGTCTTGAATAACGTCTCTTTGATGGAGTAAGTTGGATGTATTGAATAACAAGTCCTTCTCTGTTCTTCGAGATGGGTTACATATTTGGAATTCCTGAAGTAAAATATATAAAACTTTTTGAAATTCCAATTGCAAGAAATTTATTATATTGAGTTATACTAGAAGTCTTTTAACTTTGATAAAAAGTTTTTAACTAATTTTACAAAATTAAATTAAACAGTACAAGCTCAACTATCTGTTCAATGACAATCATAAAAGCTCAATTCTATTATTTTTTTACAATTTTTCTGACATAACATTTTTTTCTTAGTTTACTTTGTTTTTGAAATTTATATGTGTGATGAATAGTGTAATGTATTTTGGTGAGTAGTAAAATGAAAGTGAGATAAATGTATGTGTTTGTGTATCCACAGATTGTTACGCATTTATTTATTTATTTGTTACTTATTTAATTTGTGTGTTAGTTATTTCATTTGTTTGTTTTTTTTTCACCTTACTTTACTTTTCAATTTTTTATTTGGTACTGAATATGTAATCTGTACTTGGTTTGGTTAATTCAGAAGATTCTTGCAAACAATACATAATTATATGAGATTCTTACTGACTTACACCGATCATCCGTCGACCACGGAAATTCGCATTACTTAATTCTGTTCTGCCAGACTTTTAGAAGTGTATGAGGCATCCTTTCTCTTCTTTCAAACCCAACACCAGTTCCACATCTGCCGACACAAATGACCAGGCTTTATTAGATCGATCAGCTCCACAGTTCTCTCAGATATTGCAGGGCCAATTCAAGAGAAAATGTGAGTTGCTTTGTTCAAAAGCGGGCACAATGAAAAAGTATGCAAAAAGTCAGCACTTTCATCAACATTATACTAACAGAACTCCATCTTGGCTCTCTCTATTTTTGCAAAGCTAACTTTTCTCATGCTGAAGAAGCCAAGGATCGATAGAAAGTAGCTCAAGTAGAACTTTTTTTCTCCGTGGTTGGGATTTAGCCAAGTTTTAAAGGCACGTTCGTGCTCGGATGTGCTCCGTGCTCCTATTTTTCCTCCCATTTGTGCTCTGTTCAAGTGCATCTTCTTGTGCTCGCTCCAATAGGATCATTCGTATTTTTCTTTCTATGACTAACAATGCGTTTCTGCTTGTACTTCACAGTGCTGGTCTTGGCTGAGACCTCACCATCCAAGTTTGAAATTTTATTTGTCCTGCTGGAACACATAAAGCCTTCCAGACGCCACATCTTCTATCCATGGCTTCACAATATTTTTTGAAACACTCAAATATACTTCTTTGGTCACAGTTTCTCCTTTTTGGAAGAAATATGACATAATTGCATCCCCCTCACTGGGCACGAAACTCACCATATGGGCACTGACAAGAAATTTCATTTTTGCCACTTTTTTGTAGAATTATATCAACCATTCCTTATCCAAAGCAACAAAACTCAACTATAACACAAATGATGAAAATGATCAGTGCTGGCAACATTTTCGCAACGAAGCAGCAATAAGTTTACCTTCACAAGCTCACACTTAAATCAACTTATCCTTTGAATTTCGTTCTCATCGGAGGATTTCATCGAAAGTTTTAGCGGTTAAACTTTGTTTGAGGCTGCCATCCGAAAAATATTCAAACCTCGGAAAATTTTAAAACTGGTTTCTTATTTTTATTGCAAATGCTTTGCATCTGTTGATGCAATAGTTACGAAAATGGCTAAAGCTGGTTACCCTGTGTCAGCAGCAATGCAAAATATATACCAAATCTGCTTCACGTTAAGCTAAACCCAACCAGTAAATTTCGTTTCGATTGAATCACTGCGCTAAAGAAAGTGCACTGGAAGTTATACGGGTGAAAAAAGTTTTAGGGTAACCATCCTCAAAACTTTTCAAATTTTTAAAGCGTTAATATTTGCTGTTTATTTTGCATTGCAGGATCGTTCCCATTTGCAAATCTAATGACACAATCGCGCAGTAAAGTATTTCCAAAAAAATTACTACAATGGTCGTAGCTGGCAGCCCTTTCATGTTTTTTGTACGAAATTTCTACGACATTTGGCTCACATCAAAGTCTATTTACTACAAAAAGTTCGTTTTGATATTTATACTGGACCGGAAGTTATAAGGGGAAAAGCTTTATTTTGCTGAGCAAATTTGCAAGATTTAGGAGACAAAAATCACCATAGCTGGCAATCCTATTCTAATTTTTCAGCCAAATTTTCACCAAATGTTACCTAAGATATGATCCAATAACTTTGTGAATTTTGTTGAAATTTGTTGGCTGAATCGGAAGTTATAGGCCAAAAATCTGTTTTTTTTTCTCAGTGATTACTCAAGATGTTACCACTGCCACAGTGTTGCCCGCGTTTCAAAATCACTTCTATCACACCTGTTTCTAGTTAATACCAACTGGTTCTGTAAATTTCATTATGATCGGATAATTCGGTCGCCAGTTCCCGTGAACAGAACTTTCGAGGGCTGAAAATAGAGGTAATGTGGTGATGGGTTGCCGTTCTTGTGCAACTCGGAATTTTAAAAATTTCAATTTGACAACTTGCACAAACGTTAGGGTTTATCAATGAACTGAATTTTTTGTCAAAAATCAAAAAATTTTCGAGAGGGTCAATGATTTGAAGGATTTTTTTTCTGGAGTTTGTTGCTGCTACAGGGTAATATGAACTAACTTGAAAATCCACACATGTGAAACTTTAGTCAACATAAATACGTTCTGCAAATTCCACGATGATCCAATGTTTTTGTCAGAGGTAAAGACAAATCAAAATTTAAAAAAAATCCTTGCCTATTTTTAGGCACACTGCACCCACACACGGCTCAAAATTTCCAAGTTTTTGGCAAGCTAAAAAAATAACAAGTTTTTATTTGCAATACTTTTTTCGAACAAAAGTTCAC
>OX376374.1:88427625-88467554 GCA_947369275.1 Nemotelus nigrinus
CCTCTGCCGATAGCTTATTGCGGTGTAGTAGTCCTCATATGCTGAAAGCCTTTCTGTCCATTCTTGCGACATATCAATATCGCTATTGACTACTAGCGGCTTAGGCGGTTTGATTCCTGACATTTTCTATATTCGCTCGCTCTATCGTTTTACAATTTCGCTTGTCACTGTTGATTCGTGTGCACCAACACCTCACAGTTATTAAACAAAAACTGCTTAAACTGCTTTTATTACGAACACTTTCTAATAGTTCTTTTATTTGTAAACTATTATTAGATTAAACATAGCACTATGAGGCCAATTTACACTTTTCTTCTGACACCATGTGACGAGATGGACTGGACTTCTACGTGAATTATGGACAACTGGTTTTTATTCAGAGATAATTTGATATACAATACTAGTTTACTACCAGTCTGTGAAGTGAGGGTGTATGCACGATACTGTGACAGTGACATAGTGATAAGGGACCAAATTTCAGGAAAATTCTTCTCTTGCATTGGAAACGATTCCACAATAAATTTCTTCATTCTACCGGGACTTGAGTCTTTCGATGGGATAATCGGAGATGACACCCTGAAAGACCTCGAAGCGATAATCGATAGAAAAAATTACGTATTAGAAATCAAGCCAAACATTGTAATTCCGCTGAAAGAGAAGTTCTCGACTCAGGTGAATAATATAGAAGTCAGAGATAATCATCTGAACCTTAAAACAAAAGCGAAATCAAAAAGAATCATACAGAAATTTCAAAATCTTTTCGGACCGGTGGACAACAGCCAAATTATTGCTACAAACATTAAGGCAGAGATCAGAACAATTACAGATGAACCAATATACGCAAAATCATATCCATATCCTTCTGCTATGCGTGAAGAGGTCGACAGCCAAATAAAAAAACTATTGAAGGACGGAATCATTAGGCCTTCCAAGAGCCCTTACAATGCTCCCGTTTGGATAGTCGCAAAAAAAAACTGACTCTTCCGGATCTCGAAAATACAGAATGGTAATCGACTTGAAAAAATTGAATGCGGTGACCATACCGGACACATATCCCATCCCGGATATATCCAACACAATAGCCAGCCTTGGTGAAGCCAAGTACTTCACGACGTTGGACTTGACCGCAGGCTTTCACCAAATCCAAATGAGCGAATGCGATATACTGAAGACAGCTTTTTCAACAATGAATGGAAAATTCGAATATACAAGATTACCATTCGGATTGTGAAATGCTCCCACAATATTCCAAAGAATGATCGATGATGTCCTCTGGGAATATATAGGCAGAATATGTTACGTCTACATTGATGACATAATCATTTTCGGAAGAACGGAGGCGGAACATTTCGAAAACTTAGAGAAAGTCTTTTCCGAGATCGAAAAAGCTAATTTACGAATCAATCTCGACAAGACCGAATTTTTAAAAAAGGAAACGGAATTCCTAGGTTACATCATTTCTAGTGAGGGTATTAGGCCAGACGCCAAGAAGAAAGCAGCAATAAAGAACATTAAACCACCTTCTAATCTGAAAGATCTGAAAAGTTTCCTGGGACTGGCATCATATTACCGCCGTTTCATAAGCGATTTCGCTAAAATTGCCAAGCCGTTGACTAATATGACAAGAGTTGAAAAAGGGCAAGTTAAGTCAACCCAATCCAAAAAGATTCCAATCGAGATGGGAGAAATAGAGCTAAAAGCGTTTAATGAATTGAAGGACATTTAAGCCTCACCCGAAATACTAGCCTTTCCAGATTTCTCTAAGGATTTCATATTGACCACAGACGCATCGAATACGGCCCTCGGAGCAGTGCTTTCTCAGGGCAAAAGCGGAAAGGATAAGCCAATCACATACATTTCCCGATCCCTTGATAAAACCGAGGAGGCGTATGCAACAAATGAGAAGGAAATGCTTGCCATTGTCTGGGCCCTGGACAAGCTAAGAAACAACCTCTATGGAGCAAAAAAGTTGAAAATACTCACCGAAAATCAGCCATTGACGTTTAGCTTGAGGAATAGGAACAACAATGCCAAGCTCAAAAGGTGGAAGGCTTGCATAGAAGAATACAACTGCGAAGTCGTATACAAACCTGGAAAAGCGAATAACGTTGCTGATGCACTATCAAGGTTAGAAATGGAAGCTAACATTCTTACATCTAATTCATATCAGACGGCACATAGTGCCGACGAAGACAGCACCGACCTCATTCCTTGTTGCGAGGCGCCTATAAACGTATTTAACAACCAACTGATAATCTCGGAAGGAAAGGATACTTACGGATATGAAGAACATCACAAGGGATACCGTAGGCATTATATTCAACCCACGAAGGTAACAAAAGAGGCTCTCATAAAAACGCTAAAAAAAAACTTAAATCCCAATGTCATAAATGGGCTCAAAATTCCCGAACCGTACATACAGCTCCTGCAAGAAGTGTTTAGGGAACATTTTTGTAGATTCCGAATCCACATAACACAGCGATTTGTGCAGGACATTACAAACTCTGATAACAAAACGGCAATCATACATAAAGAGCACAGAATAGCTCACCGTAATCATGACGAAAATAAGAAACAAATTTTCGAACAATTCTACTTCCCTCAAATGACTAAAGAAATAAAGAAGTATATCAAATCTTGCGACATTTGCAACTGCAATAAATACGACCGCCATCCCAATAGGCTGGAACTACAGAATACACCAATACCCAGGTATCCTTCAGAAATCTTGCATCTAGATATCACGGAATACCAAGGAGAGAAATTTATCACATGCATCGACAAGTTTACTAAATTTGCAAAATATTTTCGAATAAAAAGCAGGTCAGTACTGCATTTGAGGGACAAGATGACTAAAGTACTACACTTCTTCACAGCGCCTAAAGTGTTGGTGATAGATAATGAAGGAAGCCTTGTTAGCCCGATTATTTCCAACTACATTAATATCCTGGGCATAGAGACATACAGGACACCATGCCAGAAAAGTGAGGTAAATGGAACTGTGGAAAGAGTTCATTCCACCACAATTGAGATCACTAGATGTATTTAAAAGGAGTACCCAGACTTGTCGACGAAAGAAATCATCAACATTGCCGTTGACCGATACAATAACACGATTCATTCAGTAACAAACAGGAAACCTAGCGACGTATTTTTCGGAAGAGAACAGCGAATTAATTATCAAAATTAAGTTGATTTTAAAAACGAGGTCAATGACGATTTGATAAATCAAATTCGAAGGAAGCAGAAGCGTAAGCTGAACAGCGAAAATTCCAAAAGACAAGAGCCAAAAACTTATGATTCTGGAGAAACCATATACGTAGCAGTGAAATAAATTCAGGGCAAACACAAACATATTTTCAATAAAGAGAGCGTAGCCAAAGACAATAAAGTAACCATAACGACCGCCAGTGGCAGGCGAATTCATAAGTTCCATATAAAAAACTCTGGGCAATAAGGCATCTTTCCTCTCGTTTTAGTACAACGTGGACAAACAAAACCACGTCAAACAACGTTTATGAGTACCTAGAACCAATAGGAACTATCAAGTTAGAAAGCGGACGAATAATAAACGACAGCATGAAACTCATAGATGCCATCGACTTGAACAACTATTACGAGCAATACAAGATCAACAGAAATATGATGGACTCAACGAATGCGATGCTGCGGCAATACAACATTATTGGACACCTAGACGACCGTATCACCGATAAATATGAACTATAAATAAATGATGTTCAATCGACTGAGTATCATGCGGAATGAAGTAAATGAAATAGTGCAGGCCGAACAGTTAGCTAAAAATAGAATTATCAACTCCAATTTATTAAACAAGGAAGAAGTTAACCAACTTATAGCACAAATTGAAACACTTCCCTACGAAAACGAGGTTGAGGCTATAGAATATGCCGAACCAACAATGGTAGCAAAAGGATCACTTCTGTTGTACATTATTTCACTGCCCAAGACCGGTAGAAGAGAATACAATCACGTCACCGTCAGACCAACAACTAAGAACGATAAGCGAGTTTATATGCAGTCTGAAGAACTACTAACCAGCGAGATAGAAAATTACATTATAAAGAAAGTATGCAACAATATCAAGAACGTCATGGTTTGCAAAGAAAGCCAAGTAACCAAATTAGTCAATGACTACAGCGTCAGTTGTCTACTAAAAGGAGCAAAAACGAAATGCACATATCTGGAGGGTAGTTTTGTAATCCAATTCAACAACGAGACAATCCGAAACAAAAAGAAGAATCCGGATCAAAGAGAAGAAAAAAAGCCCAAGTACTCCAGGTTTTGCCACCAGTATTCTAGGCCAGACCAGATAAGGACTTACGGCTTGACTTGGAGTTCTTCCACACTCTTCACCTGAATAACACCAGCAAGCTGAAGAACATACTCACCAATCATGAGAAATCCTTGATAACAGATATAACTCTCTTTACAGTACTAATTTTAACATATGGTATACTTGTAGTCTCCAAATGCAGAAGAAGCAGCAGAAACAAGCTTGAGATCACCCATCCGAAAACACCTAACATACTAGATGTCCAACCTATTAGGCTTAGCATCCGGGACACTCAATCCATCAACCTTAACGTATAATCTGCGGGACGCAGACACTTCAGGAGGGAGGGGTTAACACCATTCTCAAACGTGCCAGAACACCATTACTCTTGTCGCCTGTGCAGAATTGCATTTTATATAATTGAATTGTGTATTAAAACAAATGTATTAAAATGTCATTGAAATACTTTGAGTTAGAAGATAATTGTGTATTAAAGTAAACTTTGCAAAATGTGTAATGAAAAAATAATTGAAATATTTTCAGTCAGATTAAAATTCAGTCTTCAACAGAACAGACGTTTTATTTTTCTTCAACGTACTCACGTTGATAACTGGCGCCCGAGCAGTATTAAAAAGTTAATCAGTGGAACATATTAAGCCAAAAAGTTCCTTAAATCCTTCGCAGAGGCTGGCAAGGATCTGATCAGTTGAAAAAAAACTCTAGCGCACCTATACCGCTAGAAAACTAATTTTCGAAGAAATTGTCTTTGAGTGACAAACAAATGTGGAAAGACGTAATACACTTTTTTGTAAAATCAACCATTCATTGTTCAAAGCAACAGAACTCAACTATAACACAAATGATGAAAATGTTCAGTGCTGGCAACATTTTCCCAACGAAGCAGCAATAAGTTAAGCTTCACAAGCTCATACTTAAATCAACTTATCCTTTGAATTTCGTTCTCATCGGAGGATTTCGTCGAAAGCTTTAGCGGTTAACGTTGTTTGAGGCTGCCATCCAAAAAATGTTCAAAACTCGAAAAATTGAAAAATTGGTTTCTTAGTTTTATTGCAAATGTTTTGCATATGAGTATGTAATTTGAAGCATCTGTTGACGCAATAGTTACGAAAATGGCTAAAGCTGGTTAGCCTGTGTCAGCAGCAAAGCAAAATATATACCAAATCTGCTTATCGGTAAACTAAACCCAACCAATAAATTTCGTTTCGATTGAATCACTGCGCTAGAAATTATACGGGTGAAATTTTTTTTAGTTTACCACCCTCAAAACTTTTTAAATTTTTAAAGCGCTAATATTTGTTGTTAATTTTCATTACAGGATCGTTCCCATTTGCAAATCTAATGACATAATCGCGCAGTAAAGAAATTCCAAAAAATTACAAAAATGGTCATAGCTGGCAGCCCTTTCATGATTTTTGTACGAAATTCGTACGACATTTGGTTCACATCAAAATCTATTTACTGCATAAACTTCATTTTGATATCATGGCTGCACCGGAAGTTATAGGGGAAAAAGCTTTATTTTGCTGAGCAAATTTGCAAGATTTAGCAGACGAAAACCACCATTGCCGGCAAATATAATCTAATTTTTCAGCCAAATTTTCACCAAATGTTACCTTGACTAAGATCCAAATATTGTGTGAATTTTGTTTAAATCTGATGGCTGAATCGGAAGTTGTAGGCCAAAAAGCTGTTTTTTGTCTCAGTGATTTTTCAAGATGGCACCACTGCCATAGGGTTGCTCGCATTTCAAAATAACTTTTATCAGATCTGGTCCTGACTAAAACCAATATGTCTTGTAAATTTCGTTATGATCGAATAATCCCGTCGTCAGTCCTCGTGAACAGAACTTTCGAGTGCTGAAAATAGAGGTAATTTAGTGATGGGCTGCCGTTCTTGTGCAAATCGGAGTTTTCAAAATTTTAATTTGAAATGATGCACAAACGTTAAAATTTATCAATGATTTTAATTTTTTGTCAACAATCAAAAATTTTTCAGGAGGTTCAATGATTTGAAGGATTTTTTTTCAAGAGCCTGCCGCAGCTGCAGGGTTACCCGCACGACCTTGGAAATCCATGTATATTAAACCTTAGTCAACATAGATACGCTCTGCGAATTTCACGATGATCCAATGTTTTATTCAGAAGTAATGACAAATCAAAATTTGAAAAAAAATCCTTGCATACTTTTAGCCACGCTGCACCCACACACGGCTCAAAATTTTCAATCTTTTGTCATAAACAAGCTTAAAACATAATAAGTTTTCATTTCCAATACTGTTTTTGAACAAAAATTCACGCTGCTTGGAAATATAGGAGTACCTCAAAATTAACTAAAACGCTCGCCGCCGCCAAAAAGTTTAAGATAAGTTTAAGCAAAATGTGGACCTACCTACTAAATACATCTACGTTCTCCGAAAGTTTCAGCTCAATCGGATTGGCCACTCCAGAGATTATCTCCCTTAATCATTTTGATGATATATATATATATATATATATATATATATATATATATATATATATATATATATATACATATATATATATATATATATATATATATATATATATATATATATACATATATATATATATATATATATATATATATATATATATATATATATATATATATATATATATATATATATATAAATATATATATATATATATATATATATATATATATATATATATATATATATATATATATATATATATATATATATATATATATATATATATATATATACATATATATATACATATATATTTATATATAAAGAAATATGAATTTTCGGCGAAACGAGTTTAATACTACTTTTCTTCGAAAATTAGTAAAAAGTTTATCCGAATATTTGTAAACGGTTCTGGTGACGCGGATTAGAAAACAGAGTAATAAGAATTATTCAAACTCAATTACTTAGTGCCTTCCGCGTCCGCAATTGAAGCACCACAGTGAAGTTGTACCACGAGTAGGTGATTGTGAAGAATTACCGGAACAGTGACTAAAAGGGACACATTACAACATCACTTAAAAGGATTTATCTCGAACCTGGGAGCCCAAGACCAGTGAAGTTGTACCACGAGTAGGTTATTGTGAAGAAATACCGGAACAGTGACCAAAAGGGACACATTACAACATCACTTAATTGGATTTATCTGGAACCTGGGAACCCGAGACATGCGCACCCACGCAATAGTCTTTATGCTCATGTGAGTACACACTATATCCTTATCTACCATTATTTTGACAAAGTATACAATTTATATTGATCAGAGAAGTGAGTGTATTATTTACCACAAAGTGAAAAGCTATATTTGGTTATTAAAATGGAAATGATGCAAGAGACCATTCATCAATTAACCGGGGCAGTGAATGCTCAGATTGAGTTAACGAAGAGCATCTTATTCAGACTCCAGAGGTTGGAGGAAGCCCAGAGCGGGCCTGCCCAAACTTCAGCCACCGAGTCTCCTCTCCGTGGTCCCACACCACAGAGGAAGAGCTCAAGGAAATTTGTAAATTGCCAGATTGTGTCAGGCATTTACCGATATTCGAGGGGAATCCTACCGAATATATTTCCTGGGTGCACAATGTGGAAACCATATTAAATGATTTTGCAATTGTTCGCGGTAAACCACTATTCAGGGCGATTTTACAATGCATTCGCCAGAAAATTAGAGGGCCGGCAGATTCGGCGCTCATTTCATATAACATATTCGATGACAACTGGTCATCAATAAAAAAGTGTTTATCTTTACATTACGCTGACAAGAGGGATATTCGCACCTTAGAGTATCAGCTAAACCTCTTGAGGCAGGGGAATATGTCCCTGGATGAATTTTACGCCAACGTTAACCACCAGTTCTCCTTAATCGTAAATAAGATTAAAACGGAAGACTATTCGTCAGAAATGGTGAGCGTGCTCATAGAAACTTATAGGAACCGAGCACTAGATGTATTTGTACGTGGGGTTAACGGAGATCTTTCCAGGATGCTGGTTATACAAAGGCCCAAGTCGCTACCTGAGGCATATTTACTATGCCTCGAAGTCCAAAACTTGAACTTCCGTGTAACTTCCGTCCACAAGGCCAATGTAAATAACTCAGTGACAGCACCTATTAACCAAATTTTAGCTCAACATCAAGGGAAGCCGTTTCCCAAAATTCCACCAAAACCATTCCCAAGGGCCGCACCGAGAGCATAACCTACCTACCAGAGGAACGAGGCTTACAACATTCAGCATGAACAACGCCCACAACCGCCAGTAAGGCCGTCATTCCCGAAACCACCAGTTCCAATGGACATAGATTCATCAATACAAACCAGACAGATTGATTACCTGAATCTGAAAGACGATAAAGATCCTGCTAAAAGATATAGAACCTCCGACAATTACCCTCGCAAACAGCAAAGGATAAATGTTCTGGAGACACTGGATGAACAGCCGTGCGGAGGAGAAAGGAGCAACTCCATGAAGACTACTATGAAATCGCAGATCTTCATCTCGAGTATGAACAGGACGAGTGTCAGGAAGGTAACTTTATGACACAAGCCTCTCTAGAATTCCATACTTAGAATATAGAACTAGAGATGGCAGAACCCTTAAATTCCTTGTTGATACGGGTGCCAATAAGAACTTTATACGACCCGAATTAGGCGCAAACAGAAAACCAATCAAACGCCCATTTAAAATACGATCAGCAGGAGGTGACTGTGACGAGATGGACTGGACTTCTACGTGAGTTATGGACAACTGGTTTTTATTCAGAGATAATTTGATATACAATACTAGTTTACTGCCAGTCTGTGAAGTGAGGGTGTATGCACGATACTGTGACATCCTCCCCTTCGAAAAAAACAAATATGAAATAATTCAAATACTTTACATTAATATAATTCATCGAAATCTTTAATTTGAATTTGAAAACACTTAAACTATTTCCGCTGAATTGATGAGTCGTATCGTACCACTGGTTTAATCGTTCTTCCGCTTCGTGTTGTTAATGGTTGTGTGGCTGTCGCTGTTTCTGCCTGATTTGTATTACGATGAGTCGATGTGGTAGCATTGAGCATTCCCAACGGTTTTGCCAATAAATCCTGTCCAGTCAGTTCCTTGGTAGGCCTTTCCAATCGGGATGTCGAGGTGGTTTGCTGATCGAACTTGGAGGGTATTTCAATCAGGGGTGGTGGTGTACGTTCAGGATCTGCATTTTTCGACTCGAGCTCAGTAGTGATCGGTATGCTCAGAGTCGCCTTTGTCTTGTAAAGATGCTGCGTGTTTCTTCGGTATCGTCTGCCATCATTGGTTTCTACAACAACTGATCGCGGATATCGTGTTTCACCAATTATCTTAGCGCCAATCCATTGACGGGGGCCAGTTTGTAAACGCACTTGATCTCCCATTTTCAATGCATCCATTGGTTTGGCAACTCTGTCTGCATAGTTGCTTTGTTGTAGTCGTAGTTGTTTCAACTCTTGGCTGAATCCTTCAACGATTTTAGGTTTTAATTCGTCTTTGGCGATCGGTAAAATAGTTCTGGTTGTACGACTGAATAGCCTTTGGCCAGCAGATTTCAATGTATTGTTCCTTGGCGTATTACGCAACATCAGTAATCCTAAATAAATGTCCGTTCCATCAAGCCAACATCTTCTCAGTAAACTTTTTGTGGTTTGTACATTTCTTTCAGCAAATCCATTTGATTTGGGATAATATGGGCTTGATACTTGATATTTGAATTACCATTCAACAGTGAAGTCTTTAAATTTTTTAGAATTAAACTGGGGTCCACAATTCGTTTCCAAAATTTCCGGAATGCCGTGGACTGAAAACCATTGTCGCATATTATCGATTACCTCGGATGCGTTTGCTGACTTCAATTTTTTGAAATCCTTGAAGCCAGAATAGTGATCTGCAATCAAGATGAATTCCTCTCCCTTGAAGTTAAACAAGTCCGTGGACACAAATTGAAATAGGTAGTCTGGTATGGTTCGCTGCAACTGTGGCTCGCGTATATTGCTGTGTTGTGTTTGTTGACATACGCTGCATTTTTCGATAAATTCTCGAATGTCGTTGCTTTGTCTATACCAATACAATGATTGACGAGCCCTTGCCAGTGAACTTGCGATTCCAGCAGGACCTGCATGGACATCTCTAACGATTTTATTTATTTCGGTCTTTGGTACTATTACTTTGTGTCCCTTGAAAAGCAGTTTTCGGTCAAATGTGATTTCCTCTTTAAAATTTGCATATTTTCTATTATTTTGGGCAACTCGGCGTCCTTTTCCGGCCATCCGCGAAGTGCTATTGATTTCAATAACTGTAACTCAGTATCCTGGCTAGTCGACTTCACAAATCTTTCGCGTGCTTCTTCTGTGAACGATAAAATGATGTTTACCGAATATTTTTCTTCGTCATACGCGTCAATAGGGTTGCAGTCTCTGCTGAGTGTATCAGCTATTGGTATTTGTGTTCCTTTCTTGTATGTCACTCTTGGGGAATATTGAATCACGTCCCACAATATACGCTGCAATGTCAGTGGTGCATTTTGGATTGGTTTTTTTAAAATTGTTTCTAATGGCTTGTGATCAGTTTCCACTTCAAGTTGTTTGCCATAAATATATTCATGAAATTTTGTGCAGGCAAATTTTATCGCCATACCCTGCTTCTCGATTTGTGGATAATTTTGCTACGCCTGCGTCAGCGCTATCGTTGCATAAGCGATTGGCTGGTCTTCTTGCATTAAACATGCTCCGAGTGCTGTTGAACTTGCGTCTACAGATAGTTTGACTTCTTTATTCACATCGTAGTATTTTAGCACCGGTGTAGAGCCTAATACCTTTTCTACCCTTTCAAACGCGACTTGTTGATTTTGATCCCATTCCCATGCAGTATCTTTGAGTAATAACATACGAAGCGGTTCGGTTAGTTCGGATAAATTTGGTATAAATTTACCTAGGTAGTTGACCATTCCCAATAGTCTTTGCAACTCCTTTATTCTTGTTGGAGTCCTTAACTCTTTGATTGCTTCGATTTTCAATTCGTCCGCTTCTATGCCTTTTGGCGTGAATATGTGTCCAAGAAATTTAACACTCTGTTTTTCATATTCGCACTTTTCCTTATTTAGAGTAAATCCTGCCGCCTTCAATCGACTTATGACTTCGTTTGTTGTAGCACGAATATCTTCTACTTTCTTAACATATATAAATATATCATCCATCACAATTTCACAGTTTTTGATTCCTCTCAACGTGATGTTCATTATTTCTGAAAAAAATTCAGGCGCAGAAGAAATTCCGAATGGTAATCGCAGATATTGATACCTACCCCACGGTGTTGAAAATGTAAGATAGTTCGACGTGTTTTCTGTCACCGGTATTTGCCAAAATCCCTTCTCGCAGTCTAATTTTGTAAAGAATTTTGCTCCTTTTACCCTGGATGTGATTTCTTCAACAGTTTTGAGTGGATAATGACGGCGTTTGATAAATTTGTTCAAATTTGTCGGATCTAGACAAATACGTATTTTTTCGCCTTTTTTCGGACTCACTGCTGGTGTTGGGTGTGAGACTGGTTGAATAACTTTCATTTGAATCATTTTGTCCAATTCAGCTCATATTCTGTCACGTAATGCATTTGCTATGCGTCTTGGTGGAACTATTGCAAATTTTGGGTTTTCCACGAAGTCAATTTCATATTTATAATCTTTGCAACAACCTAACTGGTTATCGCCTGATTCAGCCATCTTGTCTACGCGCACTACTAGTCCCAACCTTTCACACATACTGCGGCCCAGTATCGGTGTCAAATTCTCAGCAACTACTTTGAAAACTATCATACACTTATTTCCTTTTGTTTTGCACTCCGTTTTCACTTCGCCAATTACTGGAATGCTGTTGTTGTTATAAGTGACGATGCGTTTAGTGTTTGAGTTATTTATCTTAAGTCCCAATCGTATCGCTTCTTTTTCCGACAGTACGTTGCATTCAGTATCTAATTTAACAGACAATGATTTCTTGCCGATTCTTAACATTTCAGACCATCTGTCGTTTTCGATGATCATCTTTTCACGCACACTATCGATGACCATACTGACAAGATATTGAATCACTGATCTCATTGACCGCATTCACTTTTCTATCACTTTTATTTCTTGATTTTCTTTCCAATTTTTTGAATTGTCTCTTGTCGCTCTTTTCTCTTTTCACTTTCTTCGACCTGCACACGCTAGCGAAGTGTCCCATGCCTTTACATGTATTGCACTTTTTTCCATATGCCGGGCATTGTTTCGATCCATGTTTCGTACCGCAACGTCTACAATCAAATGTATTGAAACTTTTTAGTGTATTTACATTTAGTTCAAGTCCGGTGGTCTGCAGTTCGTTCATTTCTTTTGACGCCCTTTCGGCTGCCCGGCAAATTCTTTTTGTTTTTTCCAATGTTAATTCATCCTCAATCCACAGCTTTTGACAGGTGTTATCCGAATAAATACCGACTACTATCTGATCCATTACAAATTCGTTTGCACTTTCACCATAGCTACACTTCTTTACTTGCGTATGTAGTTTTTGTAAAAAGTCCTCAAAATTTTCATTTGCCGACTGCTTAATGCGATGAAACTGACAGCGTTTGTTTGTTTTGTTCTTTAACGGCGCGAAGTGATTCGTTATTTTCGTTTTAAGCGTTGCTAGATTTCCTCGTTGTTCTGCTGTGAGGTTAAGGTTGCTGACTACCTTCATTGCCTCGCGCCCTAAACATGCTCTGAAATTCACCGTTTGAATAACTGTTTCCTCTGCCGATAGCTTATTTGCGGTGTAGTAGTCCTCATATGCTGAAAGCCATTCTGTCCATTCTTGCGACATATCAATATCGCTATTGACTACTAGCGGCTTAGGCGGTTTGATTCCTGACATTTTCTATATTCGCTCGCTCTATCGTTTCACAATTTCGCTTGTCACTGTTGATTCGTGTGCACCAACACCTCACAGTTATTAAACAAAAACTGCTTAAACTGCTTTTATTACGAACACTTTCTAATAGTTCTTTTATTTGTAAACTATTATTAGATTTAACATAGCACTATGAGGCCAATTTACACTTTTCTTCTGACACCATGTGACGAGATGGACTGGACTTCTACGTGAGTTATGGACAACTGGTTTTTATTCAGAGATAATTTGATATACAATACTAGTTTACTATCAGTCTGTGAAGTGAGGGTGTATGCACGATACTGTGACAGTGACATAGTGATAAGGGACCAAATTTCAGGAAAATTCTTCTCTAGCATTGGAAACGATTCCACAATAAATTTCTTCATTCTACCGGGACTTGAGTCTTTCGATGGGATAATTGGAGATGACACCCTGAAAGACCTCGAAGCGATAATCGATAGAAAAATACTATAAAATTTAAAATAATATAGAAGTCAGAGATAATCATCTGAACCTTGAAACAAAAGCGAAATTAAAAAGAATCATACAGAAATTTCAAAATCTTTTCGGACCGGTGGACAACAGCCAAATTATTGACACAAACATTAAGGCAGAGATCAGAACAATAACAGATGAACCAATATACGCAAAATCGTATCCACATCCTTCTGCTATGCGTGAGGAGGTTGACAGCCAAATAAAAAAACTATTGAAGGACGGAATCATTAGGCCTTCCAAGAGTCCTTACAATGGTCCCGTTTGGATAGTCGCAAAAAAAACTGACTCTTCCGGATCTCGAAAATACAGAATGGTAATCGACTTCAAAAAATTGAATGCGGTAACCATACCGGACACATATCCCATCCTGGATATATCCAACACAATAGCCAGCCTTGGTGAAGCGAAGTACTTCACGACATTGGACTTGACCTCAGGCTTTCACCAAATCCAAATGAGCGAATGCGATATACCGAAGACAGCTTTTTCAACAATGAATGGAAAATTCGAATATACAAGATTACCATTCGGATTGCGAAATGCTCCCGCAATATTCCAAAGAATGATCGATGATGTCCTCCGGGAATATATAGGCAGAATATGTTACGTCTACATTGACGACATAATCATTTTCGGAAGAACGGAGGCGGAACATTTCGAAAACTTAGAGAAAGTCTTTTCCGAGATCGAAAAAGCTAATTTACGAATCAATCTCGACAAGACCGAATTTCTAAAAAAGGAAACGGAATTCCTAGGTTACATCATTTCCAGTGAGGGGATAAGGCCAGACGCCAAGAAGATAGCAGCAATAAAGAACATTAAACCACCTTCTAATCTGAAAGATCTGAAAAGTTTTCTGGGACTGGCATCATATTACCGCCGTTTCATAAGCGATTTCGCTAAAATTGCCAAGCCGTTGACTAATATAACAAGAGGTGAAAAAGGGCAAGTTAAGTCAACCCAATCCAAAAAGATTCCAATCGAGATGGGAGAAATAGAGCTAAAAGCGTTTAATGAATTGAAGGAAATTTTAGCCTCACCCGAAATACTAGCCTTTCCAGATTTCTCTAAGGATTTCATATTGACCACAGACGCACCGAATACGGCCCTCGGAGCAGTGCTTTCTCAGGGCAAAATCGGAAAGGATAAGCCAATCACATACATTTCCCGATCCCTTGATAAAACCAAGGAGGCGTATGCAACAAATGAGAAGGAAATGCTTGCCATTGTCTGGGCCCTGGACAAGCTAAGAAACTACCTCTATGGAGCAAAAAAGTTGAAAATACTTACCGACCATCAGCCATTGACGTTTAGCTTGAGGAATAGGAACAACAATGCCAAGCTCAAAAGGTGGAAGGCTTGCATAGAGGAATACAACTGCGAAGTCGTATACAAACCTGGAAAAGCGAATAACGTTGCTGATGCACTATCAAGGTTAGAAATGGAAGCCAACATTCTTACATCTAATTCATCCCAGACGGCACATAGTGCCGACGAAGACAGCACCGACCTCATTCCTTGTTGCGAGGCACCTATAAACGTATTTAACAACCAACTGATAGTCTCGGAAGGAAAGGATATGAAGAACCTCAAATGACTAAAGAAATAAAGAAGTATATCAAATCTTGCGACATTTGCAACTGCAATAAATACGACCGCCATCCCAATAGGCCGGAACTACAGAATACACCAATACCCAGGTATCCTTCAGAAATCTTGCATCTACATATCACGGAATACCAAGGAGAGAAATTTATCACATGCATCGACAAGTTTACTAAATTTGCAAAATATTTTCGAATAAAAAGCAGGTCAGTACTGCATTTGAGGGACAAGATGACTTAAGTACTACACTTCTTCACAGTGCCTAAAATGTTGGTGATAGATAATGAGGGAAGCCTTGTAAGCCCGATTATTTCCAACTACATTAATATCCTGGGCATAGAGACATACAGGACACCATGCCAGAAAAGTGAGGTAAATGGAACTGTGGAAAGAGTTCATTCCACCACAATTGAGATCACTAGATGTATTTAAAAGGAGTACCCAGACTTGTCGACGAAAGAAATCATCAACATTGCCGTTGACCGATACAATAACACGATATATTCAGTAACAAACAGGAAACCTAGCGACGTATTTTTCGGAAGAGAACAGCGAATTAATTATCAAAATTAAGTAGATTTTAAAAACAAAGTCAATGACGATTTGATAAATCAAATTCGAAGGAAGCAGAAGCGTAAGCTGAACAGCGGAAATTCCAAAAGACAAGAGCCAAAAACTTATGGTTCTGGACAACCATATACGTAGCAGTGAAACAAATTCAGGGCAAACACAAACATATTTTCAAGAAAGAGATCGTAGCCAAAGACAATAAAGTTAACGTAACGACCGCCAGCGGCAGGCGAATTCATAAGTCCCATATAAAAAACTCTGGGCAATAAGGCATCTTTCCTCTCGTTTTAGTACAACGTGCACAAACAAAACCACGTCAACAAACGTTTATGAGTACCTAGGACCAATAGGAACTATCAAGTTAGAAAGCGGACGAATAATAAACGACAGCATGAAACTCATAGATGCCATCGACTTGAACAACTATTACGAGCAATACAAGATCAACAGAAATCTGATGGACTCAACGAATGCGATGCTGCGGCAATACAACAACATTATTGGACACCTAGACGACCGTATCACCGATAAATATGAACTATAAATAAATGATGTTCAATCGACTGAGTATTATGCGGAATGAAGTAAATGAAATAGTGCAGGCCGAACAGATAGCTAAAAATAGAATTGTCAACTCCAATTTATTAAACAAGGAAGAAAGTAACCAACTTATAGCACAAATTGAAACACTTCCCTACGAAAACGAGGTTGAGGCTATAGAATATGCCGAACCAACAATGGTAGCAAAAGGATCACTTCTGTTGTACATTATTTCACTGCCCAAGACCGGTAGAAAAGAATACAATCACGTCACCGTCAGACCAACAACTAAGAACGATAAGCGAGTTTATATGCAGTCTGAAGAACTACTAACCAGCGAGATAGAAAATTACATCATAAAGAAAGTATGCAACAATATCAAGAACGTCATGGTTTGCAAAGAAAGCCAAGTAACCCAATTGGACAATGACTACAGCGTCAGTCGTCTACTAAAAGGAGCAAAAACGAAATGCACATATCTGGAGGGTAGTTTTGTAATCCAATTCAACAACGAGACAATCCGGATCAAAAAGAAGACTTTCACGAACAAAAAAGCCCAAGTACTCCAGGTTTTTCCACCAGTATTCTAGGCCAGACTAGATAAGGACTTACGGCTTAACTTGGAGTACTTCCACACTCTTCACCTGAATAACACCAGAAAGCTGAAGAACATACTCACCAATCATGAGAAATCCTTGATAACAGATATTACTCTCTTTACAGTACTAATTTTAACAGGAGGGAGGGGTTAACACCATTCTCAAACGTGCCAGAACACCATTACTTTTGTCGCCTGTGCAGAATTGCATTTTATATAAGGGGCATTTCACGTGAAGCGGACAACGAAAAAAATCGAGGTTCTGGATTTCGTTCATATTGTGCATAATGGTACTTCTAGAAGATATGAATGTGGGTGCACAAGTTTTTGTTTCTATGAGGTTTTGTTGCCGAGTAATGGGCTTCTGAATAATTG
Organism: Nemotelus nigrinus; assembly: GCA_947369275.1. Classification (NCBI taxonomy): domain Eukaryota; kingdom Metazoa; phylum Arthropoda; class Insecta; order Diptera; family Stratiomyidae; genus Nemotelus; species Nemotelus nigrinus. Next base: position 88,445,058 of record OX376374.1, read on the forward strand.
ACGAAATTGATAAAAGGTTTTTTTGGAAGCGGATTCTGAGATTCAAAATAAAATCTAAAAAACATTAAACATGATGATTGGTATAGAAAATTAGCTGTTCTTTTTAATTTTGAAATTAGATTTGAAAAACAAATTTTGTTTCCTGTGTGGAACCGGAAGTAAACACTTTAACTCGTAATTTGAATAATTTGGACCAGGTTAATTTTGTTTATTTTTGTAACAAAACAAAGCTTAAAGTGTACTTATTTTATGATAAAAGTTTTAGAATGGGATGGCCAGTAGTTTAGGAGGTAGGTGAATTTCAATACATAAAAGTCGCATGGGGCGTGGTACCGAGAGCTTGCTTAGCGCAGCTAGTTGGCTTGAAAACAAAAATTAATTTGAAATGTGATTAGTAGTGCCATCTCTTGTTTGAAAATGGTTTTATTTTCCCATAAAAACCTAATTAAAATATATGACGCATATATAATATATTTGACACCAAACCAATTCAAATTTTCCGTTATTTTTCGAGTTATTGTTCAACGCTTGCAATGACTATTACTTTCGCTGATAAGCTAAAGAGTCTTAATTATGTGCATTATGTCTCCGTTCGGCTATCGATGTTTCAATCCATTTGATTTGAAGGTTCATCGGAAGCCTAATTACCTAAAAAAAATTCCAAGAATATTAGCAGAAAATAAATTATGTCGAATCTGCAGGAAAAAACTTATCGTAGGAACACCTCTAGTTATTAAAAAAAAGAACTAGTTTAAGAAACGAGAGTAAAATTGTAAAAATAGTGAAGTAAATTCATTTGCCCATACACAAGTACCTTTTTTTCACTAAGTAAATCAGCATTAGCAATTTTTAATATTTTATCTTCTATATGTAAGTGATATAAGTGATATATAATAGTTTCACTACAAATATTTTGCTTTCACATTCACTTGCTATCATTATCAAGCTCCCGGTACCACGCCCCATGCGACTTTTATGTATTGAAATTCACCTACCTCCTAAACTACTGGCCATCCCATTCTAAAACTTTTATCATAAAATAAGTACACTTTAAGCTTTGTTTTGTTACAAAAATAAACAAAATTAACCTGGTCCAAATTATTCAAATTACGAGTTAAAGTGTTTACTTCCGGTTCCACACAGGAAACAAAATTTGTTTTTCAAATCTAATTTCAAAATTAAAAAGAACAGCTAATTTTCTATACCAATCATCATGTTTAATGTTTTTTAGATTTTATTTTGAATCTCAGAATCCGCTTCCAAAAAAACCTTTTATCAATTTCGTCAATTATTCAGAAGCCCATAACTCGGCAACAAAACCTCATAGAAACAAAAACTTGTGCACCCACATTCATATCTTCTAGAAGTACCATTATGCACAATATGAACGAAATCCAGAACCTCGATTTTTTTTCGTTGTCCACTTCACGTGAAATGCCCCATAATTGAATTGTGTATTAAAACAAATGTATTAAAATGTCATTGAAATACTTTGAGTTAGAAGATAATTGTGTATTAAAGTAAACTTTGCAAAATGTGTAATGAAAAAAAACTCTAGCGCACCTGAACCGCTAGAAAACTAATTTTCGAAGAAATTTTCTTTGAGTGACAAAAAAGTGTGGAAAGACGTAAAACACTGTTTTGTAGAATCATATAAACCATTCCTTATCCAAAGCAACAAAACTCAACTATAACACAAATGATGAAAATGTTCAGTGCTGGCAACCCGAACGAAGCGTCCGTTCAGCAGTCCGAACGAAGCAGCAATAAGTTTACCATAACAACCTCATACTTAAATCAACTTATCCTCTGAATTTCGTTCTCATCGCAGGATTTTATAGAACTTTTCAGCGGTTAAACGTTGTTTGAGGCTGCCATCCGAAAAATGTTCGAAACTCGGAAAATTTCGAAATTGGTTTCTTATTTTTATTGCAAATTCTTTGCATATGAGAACGTAATTTGAAGCATCTGTTGGTGCAATATTTACAGAAATGGCTAATGCTGGTTACCCTGTGTAAGCAGCAAAGCAAAACACATACCAAATCTGCTTCACGTTAAGTTAAACCCAACCAGTAAATTTCGTTTCAATTGAATCACTGCGCTGGACGTTATACGGGTGAAAAGAATTTTAGGGCTACCACCCTCAAAACTTTTCAAGTTTCTAAAGCGTTAATATTTGTTGTTAATTTTCATTGCAGGATCATTCCCATTTGCAAATCTAATGACATAATCATTCAGTAAAAAAATTCCACAAAATTACAAAAATGGTCATAGCTGGCAGCCCTTTCATGATTTTTGTACGAAATTCTGACAACATTTGGCTTTTATTAAGGTCCATTTACTGCGTGAAATTCGTTCTGATTTCTACACTGGACCGGAAGTTATAGCGAAAAAAGCTTTATTTTGCGGAGCAAATTTGCAAGATTTAGGAGACAAAAATCACCATAGCTGGCAACTCTGTTCTAACTGTTCAGCCAAATTTTCATTAAATGTTACATAGAGTAAGATCCAAGTATTGTATGAACTTTGTCAAAATCTGATGGCTGAATCGGAAGTTATAGGGCAAAAACCGGTTTTTTTTTCTCAGTGATTTTTTAAGATGGTACCACTGGTACAGGGTGTCCCGCATTTCAAAATCACTTCTGTCAGACCTGGTGCTAGCTAATAGCAACGTGTCCTGTAAATTTCACTATGATCGGATTACCTGGTCGTCAGTTCTCGTGAACAGAACTTTCGAGTGCTGAAAATAGAGGTAGTTTGGTGATGGGTTGCCGTTCTTGTGCGAATCGGAATTTGGAAAATTTTAATCTGACGTGATGGAAAAAGATTTAGATTTATCAATGATTTCAGTTTTTTGGCAAAAAGCAAAAAATTTTCAGGAAAGTCGATGATTTGAAAGATTTTTTTTTTAAGAGCCTGCCATAGCTACAGGGTTACCCACACTGTCTTTTAAATCCATGTGTGCTAAGTTCTAGTCTACATCAATACGCTCTATCAATTTCACGATGATCGAATGTTCCTGTCAGAAGTTATGACAAATCAAAATTTGAGAAAAATTTCTTGCCCACTTTTAGGCACTCAGCACCCACACACGGCTCAAAATTTCCAATTCTTTGTCATGGGCAAACCTAAAACATAATAAGTTTTTATTTCCAATACATTTTGTTACAAAAATTTTACACTGCTTGGAAATATAGGAGTACCTGAAAATTCACTAAAATGCCCGCCGCCGCCAAAATGTTAAAGATAACTGAATTCGAACAAGTCTACCTACTATATACATCTACGACATCCGAAAATTTCAGCTCAATCGGATCGGCCACTCCAAAGATTACTTCTATAAACCGATTTGCTGATATATATATATATATATATATATATATATATATATATATATATATATATATATATATATATATATATATATATATATATATATATATATATATATATATATATATATATATATATATATATATATATATAAATAAAGATATATGAATTTTCGGCGAAACGAGTTTAATACTATTGTTCTTCGAACATTAGTAATAATTGAAATATTTTCAGTCAGATTAAAATTCAGTCTTCAGCAGAACACACGTTTTATTTTTCTTCAACGTACTCACGTTGATAACTTATATATATATATATATATATATATATATATATATATATATATATATATATATATATATATAGATATATATATATATATATATATATATATATATATATACATATATATATATATACACTCCTTATCACTTGAATAGTCCACTTGGAAAATCCGTATAACTCTTCCATTGCTTTTCCGACAATATTGGCATAAAAACCGTGAGCACATTGTTTACCGTAATGAACATCTACCTGGTATTGGGATTTAATTTTCGAAAACTGTGGCAATAAAAAATGAGTAGCGAAAAAAGGCATTTTTCAGCACATCACGGTGAACGTGATTATTCCGATGCGGCGGCGGGCATTTTAGTGAATTTGCAGGTACTGCTATATTTCCAAACGGTGAAAATTTTTGTGAATAAATAGTATTCGTAATGAAAAATGATTATGTTTTAGTTTGCTTATGAGAAAGAATTATCAATATAAAATATACAGGACATGTTGAAATTAGCTAGGACCAGGTGTGATTTTGAAATACGGGCAGCACTGGGGTAGTGGTGCCATTTGGCCAAATTGCTGAGAAAAAAACTTGTTTTTGCCCTATAGCTTCCAATTTGGCCACCAGATTTTAATTAAATTCACGCAGTCGTATTTGAACTTTACATCGTAGAAATTTGGTTGAAAAATTCGTATAGAGAGCTATGCCAAGTTGTGTCTTCTAAGTATTGTAAATTTGCTCAGGAATATAAAGGTTTTTTTCTTTATAACCTCCGATGCAGTAATGAAATCAAAACGAATTTTTTTGTGTTAAGTGGATCTTGTTGCAAATTCTAATTCTGTAGGAATTTCATTGAAAAATCGTGAAAGAATTGCCAGATATGCTGAATTTCGTTATTTATTTACATCTCTTAATCGAGCGATGTTGCCAAAAAATTTCCAAATGGGAATGATCCTGCAATGACAATTAACAACACATATTTAAAAAACGAAATTCAAAGGGTAGGTTTAACACAACGTGAAGCAGCTATGGTGACAGCACATGATTGCCAGCACCAGAAAATCCCGTCAATATTGCACCAACAGATGCTTCCATTTTCTATTCATAAGCAAAGCATTTACAATAAAATAAGCAACCGATCCGAGTTTTGGAAATTTTTCTGGGCAGCCCCAGACATACATAGTTTAATCGCTTAGACTTTCGATGATATCCTTGGATGAAAACGAAATTCAAAGGAGAGGTTGATTAAGAACGAACATTATATGGTATATTTATTGGTGCTGTGTTGGACATATCGTCGGGTGTACGCCAAAACCATGAATGTGCTTTTTTGGTGATTTTCAGTTTTTCATGTCATTATACGCGGAATTCTTGTATAAACAATTTGCCAAAACCGGAAATATAAAATTCCATTTTATGCCTACACAAAGTCAAAATTTCAATGTTATGCATCACCTTAAAACTAAGTATTTGCAAAATGCGTTAAGCCAAAATCATGAATGTGCAGATTCATTGTTTTAGTGTAACGGAATAGTATTAGAATATTATCTTCCTTAATTCAAATAAAAATGGTTCTTATATTTTAAAACTGATTTATAATATTATGTCAAATTTTCATATTGATTTTACTCGAAACATCATTTTAGCACATTCATGGTTTTGGCATAAACCTGACGATATGTTGCCAGCACTGAACATGTTCATCATTTGTGCTATAGGAAATGCTGTCAGAAAATGATATTTGTTCTTTTGAGTAAGAAATGGTTGATATGATACTACAAAGAAGTGTATAACGTCTTCACGCATCTAATTTCTTTGAAAATTAGTTTTCTAGCGTTTCTGATATTTTAGATTTTTATATTTCTATTGCCTTGCGTGCCTTATCGCAACCAGCTAGCTCAGTCCGGCGTGGGTTTGGGGCAAGAAAATCTCCTACGTGCTACGACACGCAGACGACACAACATTTAAAACAGAATACAGCTAATGGAAAGAAGGAAAAGTGGAGGGAAGGATAGAATTTCCAAACGAATCACATATATACTCGAAGAAAAGTTTACTAATATCACTGTGCAACTTGACTTTTTGCCGAAGAACGAAATGTATTTTTTCGGTATCTATCATGTGTATGTATCATCAGAAAAATAATAAAAACTTTCGGAACCATCGAGTTTTTGTGTAATTACACTTGATAAAAAAAATATGTGGACACCCCGAAGAACAGCAAAATTTATAATAAAAAAAACCGTTATGGCAAAAAAATTTACGAACAAAGTTCGCTTAACATCTTAACAATGTTATTCATAAAAAAATTTTACCAACCATCCAAAAATAAAAAATTTCGTAGAACAAAAACAAAAGCAAACCCCCCAAAAATCACTAAAAATACCTCAAAAAACTTGCAATTTCTTCACAAAAAGTGGTCTTTTGAGTAGATCATTGTATTTTTTTTTATTTTAAAATCTTTTTCAGCTAAAATTGCTTCAAATGAAGGTATTTTATAAGGAAATCGGGGCTATTTTGATAAATTTTTTCCCCATTCCCTCTAAATGATCCAATTGGCTCTTTTAGAGCATTTCCTTTGAATTTTTGCTTTTGCATTGTGCTGATGAGATTCGCGCCCCATCAAATTTCAAAAACGTTTTCTAGGATTAATTTCTTCACATTCTTCACATTCGCCGCCGTGCAGGGGCCCAAAAATCATCTCCAAGCACAAAAATCATCTCCAAGCATAAATTGCACTGTGCAACATGACTTTTTGCCGTAGCACGAAACGTATTTTTTCGGTATCTATCATGTGTATGTATTACTAGAAAAATAATAAAAACTTTTCATTCAATCAAGATTTTCAAAAAATTTACCATATCTATCAAAAAATGGTAAAAATTCCAGTCTTGCTATTTGTTAAGTACTCCGTATTGCCTGGGCGCTATTTTCTAGCGATCACACACACAGTTCAAAGGATTAGATTATGTTTCCTTCCTAGGAAATATTTTTCTTCATTACCTAGATTTAATATGTTCATTGTTTCAGTATTTTGGGTATTTCCCATGTTTTTTCATAATAAAATTGTGTTGTGACAAAGTAGCATTAGATAAGGGGAAATGAAAAAAACTCTAGCGCACCTGAACCGCTAGAAACACTAATGTTCGAAGAACAGTAGAAGAATCGTGCAGGTTTTAAGTGCATATTCCACCACATGCGCTGCTTATTACAGCCAAATTGTTTCAAATGCCACGTTTTACTTTTGTCTCAAGAATGCATTATAACTCATATGGTAGAAGGTTTCAGATATTACCACTGGCATGGGTTTCAAAGCTTATGAAAGAAAAACACTTGTTAATTATATTCGTTATCAGTTGCTTATTTCACCAAACTTTGAAAGCAGCATCTCATATAACATCAATGAAGAATATGCTCAGTGCCTGCAGCACTGTAACTGAAGTTGGTGTTTCGGGCTGCGATTCGAAAAATTTGCAGAACTTAGGGAATTGAAACATCGGTTATTTATTTTCATTGTAAATGTTTCTGGTATGAATACTAACTGTAAGCATTTATTGATACAAAAGTAGCACAACCGACTCGTGCTGGCAACCTTTCGCCAGTATCAAAGCCAAGAATATATCACATCTGCTTCACGTTGTTATATTACATTCGAAGTTATAGGATTATAAAGAAATTGAGGGTTACCTGCAGCGAGTTATATAATAATCGAAAGCTTAATATTTGCTGTTTATTGTCACTACAATATCATTACCATTTGAAAATTCTACGATAAAACCGCTAAATAAAGATATTGCAAACAAACACAAAACTAACAATAAATGGCAACCCTGTAATGGCTTTTCAACCAAATTTGGCCTGAATAATGCTTATGGAAGGTTTCATTCATTGTATGAAATTCGTATTGATTTCATGACTGCACTGGAAGTTATAGGGCAAAAAGTTTTATTTTCCTGAGAGAATTTTCAAAACCAAAGACACAAAAATTACCATAGCTGGCAGCACCAATCGAATTTTTCAACCAAATTTCTATCAAACAGAGTTTAAAGTAAGATGCAGCTACTGTGTCAATTTCATGAAAATCTGGTTACTTATTCACATTTCATAGGGCAAAAAGCAGTTTTTTTTTCTTTGTAATTTTTCAAGATGGCACCACTGGCACAGAGTTGCCCATAATTCAAAATCGCTTCTACTCGACCTGGTTCTACTTAAGTCCAATAAATTCTGTAAATTTCAATGGTATCTGATTATTGGTTCGTGAGTTCCCGTGAACAGAAGTTTTTGATGCTAAAAATATAGGTTAACTGGGACAGGGTTACCGTTCTTGTCCGACATGAAATTTCCAAAGTTTTACTTTGAACGTGTAGATAAAGCATAAGATTTTTATACAGATTGGTTTTATTGTAAGAAACGGACATTTTTAGGATATTCGATAATTTGAATGTTTTCACTTCCAAATTTTTTTTTTTCAAATTTAAGACACCAAAATTATCATAGCTGGCAGCTCCAACCGAATTTTTCAACTTAATTTCTGTCAAACGTGGTTTAAAATAAGGTCCAGCTACTGTGTGAATTTCGTCAAAATCGAACGATTCAATCAGAATTTATAGGGCTAAAAGCAGTTATCTTTTTTAGTGATTTTTCAAGATGGCACCACTGGCACAGAATCGCCCGCATTTCCAAATTACTCCTATCAGACCTGGTCCTATTTAAGACCAATACAGTCTGCAAATTTCAATTAATTCTGCTCATCGGATCGTGAGTTTCCGTGAACAGAAGTTTTTGATGCTAAAAATATAAGTAAATTGGGCAAGGGTTACCAGGCGTGCCCGTAATACCATATCAAATTTTTTTTTTGGTCTATGTAAAAAAAACCCCAAATTTACATATGAATGGCTTTTTTGTGAAGAAACGGCATTTTTTCAAGAGAGACGATAATTTGGAGGTTTTCACTTTCAGTGCTTGCTCTAGCTTCCGGGTTGCCAGCACGCTCATCAAAAGCTTCACGAATGTACAACCAAATAATACCAATATTTCGTAATGATTGAATAGCTTTGTCAAAAGTTATCGCAATTTAAAAATTTTCAATTTTTCCCGTTCTCTTTTTAGGCACCCAGCGCACACATGGGGTTAAAAAATTCCAAAACATTATCCGATTCACATGTAAAACACGTTCGAAATTTATTTTGTGAACTTTAGTTTTGCAAAACTTATTTGTGTACGGAATAATAGGAATATTAAAAATATCACTAAAATGGCCGCCGGCGCCGAAGGGTTAAAGATTTTTAACTTTTTCTGAGACCTGGCACTATTCTGCATTTACACCAATGTGTCCTAAAAATTTCAGTTCAATCGGATGGCGCATTCCTGAGATTTTTTCACTGAAATTTTTTTATGATATATATATATATATATATATATATATATATATATATATATATATATATATATATATATATATATATATATATATATATATATATATATATATATATATATATATATATATATATATATATATATATATATAGAAATATGAATTTTTGGCCAAAGTGATTTTAATACTAATGTTCTTCTTCGAACATTAGTAATAATACTAATGTTCTTCTTCGAACATTAGTAAAAATAGGTATGCAGGTAGCTAAGTAAAAAAAGGATGAGGAAAGGGTTTGCTTAGAAGAAAAGAAGTATTCAGTTAAAATCTAGAGCTCGATAAGCCAAGTTGCAATTTGTTTCGAAACGAAAATATAAATGAATTGTGAAAATTTGTGAAAAGTGTGTTAATGTACTTTTATACGGTCTAATTGCAAAACAGAACTGTTATAGAATCGGTGATTAAATTTGTGAAAAGTATTTGAATTAACTTATATACGTTTAATTTCAAATCAAAATATGAATCGAAAGTGCTTAAATTCATCAGATCTGTTTTGTTTTGTTTGTGGACAGTTCACTAGAAAATCAAATCGAGAACGGCCTACGGTGCTATTAGCGAACATTTACGAACTGTATTTTGGTCTTAATGTTTTTGATTCGATAAATAAACCTTGGGCACCTAGTTATTTTTGCTTAAGATGCGTACGATACTTAAGAGGGTGGTTTAAAGGTACCCACCCCTCAATGCCCTTTTTTAAACCCGTCATTTGGAGGGAACAAAAAAATCATGCCACGGACTGCTATTTCTGTTTAACGAAACTGAAGGGGTATACTTATAAGACCAGACATAAAACTGTATATGCTGATGTGGAATCAGTTACAAAACCGTTTTCTCATACTGAAAACTGCCCACCTCCTCAACCGCCAATAAATGCTGGCAACGACATACTACTTTGTGAAATCGATGCAGAATCTTCAACCCAATCACAGACCACCTTTCATTCACAAGATGTTACCCCAATTCAAAATGAACCACATTTGATACATCAGGGTGAATTAAATGATTTGATCAGAGACCTAAATTTGTCCAAACGGGAAGCTGAGCTTTTAGGTTCTAGGCTCCAGCAATGGAATCTACTGCATCAAAATATACATATACGATACTGATTTTGGAGAGTTTTTTGAGGAAGATAATGGTCTTGCATATTGTAGTGATGTGCAGGGGCTTATGAATATTTTAGGCTATGACTACTCACCAGATGAATGGCACCTGTTCATTGATTCGTCGAAGTCAAGTTTAAAAGCAGTCTTACTGCATAATGGTAATGACCTTCCATCGGTGCCTTAAGCGCATGGCGTCTATGTCAAGGAATCATATGCTAAGCTTGAGCTTTTGCTCGAGAAGATTCAATACAACAATCATTGTTGGAAGATATGTGCAGATCTTAAAGTTGTGGGAATATTACTTGGGTTGCAAGGAGGCTACACAAAATTCTGTTGTTTTTTGTGTGAGTGGGACAGTAGAGCCAGACATCAACACTACTTAAAAAAAGATTGGCCATTGAGGAAAAACTTCATTCCTGGTGAAAAGAATGTATCCGAAAGTCCCTTGGTACAAGCAAATAATATAATTTTACCAGCATTGCACATCAAACTAGGCTTAATAAAAAACTTCGTTAAAGCGATGGACAGAAATGGAGAAGGCTTCCTGCACTTAAAATCTTTGTTTCCTAGACTGAGCGAAGCAAAAATAAAAGAAGGAATTTTTGTTGGACCAGATATAAGAAAAATTATGAAGGACTCCAACTTTACGGCGAAATTGAATTTAAAGGAAAAAACTCTAGCGCACCTGAACCGCTAGAAACACTAATGTTCGAAGAACAGTAGAAGAATCGTGCAGGTTTTGAGTGCATATTCCACCACATGTGCTGCTTATTACGGCCAAACTGTTTCAAATGCCACGTTTTACTTTCGTCTTAAGAATGCATTATAACTCATATGGTGCAAGGTTTCAGATATTACCACTGGCATGAATTTCAACGTTTATGAGAGCAAAACACGGGTTAATTATATTCGTTATCAGTTGCTTATTTCACATAATTTTGAAAGCAGCATCTCATATAACATCAATGAAGAAAATGCTCAGTGCCTGCAGCACTGTAACTGAAGTTGGTGTTTGGGGCTGCGATCCGAAAAATTTGCAGAACTTTGCGAATTGGAACATCGGTTATTTATTTTCATTGTAAATGTTTCCGGTATGTATACTAACTGTAAGCATTTATTGATACAAAAGTAGCACAACCGACTCGTGCTGGCAACCTTTCGCCAGTATCAAATCCAAGAATATATCAAATCTGCTTCACGTTGTTTAATTACATTCGAAGTTATAGGAGTATAAAGAAATTTAGGGTTACCTGCAGCGAGTTTTTTCAAATGATCGAAAGCTTAATATTTGCTGTTTATTGTCACTACAATATCATTACCATTTGAAAATTCTACGATAAAACCGCTTAATAAAGATATTGCAATTAAACACAAAACCAACAATAGCTGGCAACCCTATCGTGTCTTTTCAACCAAATTTGGCCTGAATAATGTTTATGACAGGTTTCATTAATTGTATGAAATTCGTATTGATTTCATGACTGCACTGGAAGTTATAGTACAAAAAGTTTTATTTTCCTGAGCGAATTTTCAAAACCAAAGACACAAAAATTACCATAGCAGGTAGCACCAATCAAATTTTTCAACCAAATTTCCACCAAACAGAGATTAGAGTTAGGTTTAGCTTCTGTGTCAATTTCATGAAAATCTGGTAACTTATTCACATTTCATAGGGCAAAAAGCAGTTTTTTTTCTTTGTAATTTTTCAAGATGGCACCACTGGCACAGAGTTGCCCACAATTCAAAATCGCTTCTATCAAATCTGGTCTTACTTAAGTCCAATGCATTCTGTAAATTTTAGCTGTATCTGATTATTGGTTCGTGAGTTTCCGTGAACAGAAGTTTTTGATGCTAAAAATATAGGTTAACTGGGAGAGGGTTACCGTTCTTGTCCGACATGAAATTTCCAAAGTTTTATTTTGAACGTGTAGATAAAACATAAGATTTATATACAGATTGGTTTTATTGTAAGAAACGGACATTTTTTTGAATATTCGATGGTTTGAATGTTTTTACTTCCAAATTTTTTTTTTCAAAATGAAGACACCAAAATTATCATAGCTGGCAGCTCCAATCGAATTTTTCGACCAAATTTCTACCAAACGTGGCTTAAAGTAAGGTCCAGCAATTGTGTAAGTTTCGTCAAAATCGAACGATTCAATCAGAATTTATAGGGCTAAAAACAGTTATCTTTTTTAGTGGTTTTTCAAGATGGCACCACTGGCACAGAATTGCCCGCATTTCAAAATCACTTCTATCAGACCTGGTCCTATTTAAGGTCAATACATGCTGTGAATTTCAAATAATTCTGCCCATCGGATCGTGAGTTTCCGTGAACAGAAGTTTTTGATGCTAAAAATATAGGTAAATTGGGCAAGGGTTGCCAGGCGTGCCCGTTATACCATATCTTTTTTTTTTTTTTGGTTATGTAAACAAAGCACAAGATTTACATATGAAAGGCTTATTTTTGAAGAAACTGCATTTTTTCAAGAGAGACGATGATTTGGAGGTTTTCACTTTCAGTGCCTGCCCTAGCTACAGAGTTGCCAGCACGCTCATTAAAAGCCACATAAATCTACAACTAAATAATATCAATATGTCCTGAAAATTTGGTAATGATTGAATAGCTCTGTCAAAAGTTATCGAAATTTAAAAATTTTCAAATTTTCCCGTCCTCTTTTTAGGCACCCAGCGCACACATAGGGTTAAAATATTCCAAAGCATTATCCGATTCATATGTAAAACACGTTAGAAATTTATTTTATTAACTTTATTTTTGCGAAAATCATTTGTGCACGAAATAATAGGTATATTAAAAATATCACTTAAATGCCCGCCGGCGCGAAAAGGTTTACAATAACTGACATTTAAAGAGACTTGGACCTATTCTGCATATACACCAATGTATCCTGAAAGTTTCAGCTCAATCGAATGGCGCGTTCCCGAGATTATCTCACTGAAATTTTTTGTACATATATATATATATATATAAAGAAATATGAATTTTTGGCCGAATCGATTTTAATACTAATGTTCTTCGAACATTAGTAAAAAAAGCTTGGCTTTCTTTTCTTTAAGTGACAACACATTTTTTGGGAAACAAAAAGTCTGCAAATTATAAGGAGATTGTTTCAAAGCTACTACAAAACTACCAATCCATGGGATGTAATATGTCTTTGAAGATTCATTTCCTTGATTCCCATTTAGACTTTTTCCCTGAAAACTTAGGAGCTGTAAGTGACAAGCACGGGGAGAGATTCCATCAAGACATTATGACGATAGAATCAAGATACCTTGGGAAATGTGCATCAAACATGCTTGCAGATTATTGTTGGACATTAAAACGAGACCATCCATCATACATCTATAAAAGACAAGCAAAGCGACCGAAAAAATCTTCAGAATAACTTTTTGTTTGAATAATAATAATATTTACTTATGAATTGAACTTGTAATGTTTTAAAATGTCAATACATATTTTCATAATAAAATGGATGGTTGTTTTTTTCCCATACGTAAATAAATATGTCGTAAATTCCATTTAAAAAAGCCTCTGAAATGTCGAAAGCAATTTTGATTGCGAGAAGAAAGTTAGTTTTGCACTAAGGAAAGAACTGCTGCGAAAAACCGATGCTGCCAACAATTTTACTTCAGATGCTAAGTATGGCTGCGATGGTGTGATAGTGTAGGGGTGTATTGCGGTGAAAGGAGCTGCTTAATTTGTTTTTTTTTGTACTCAATGATGAATAACTAGGATAATTGAACCATTTCAACGTTCTCAATGGACAAACACATTCGACAATTTATTCTTGGAGATGATTTTTGTGCTTCGAGATGATTTTTGGGCCCCTGCACGGCGGCGAATGTGAAGCTTTGCCAAGTAAAAAAACAATAATAAGCAAACGCAAAGGCACTCAAGTTGTTCTAAATTAATCCTAGAAAACGTTTTTGAAATTTGATGGGGCGCGAATCTCATCAGCACAATGCAAAAGCAAAAATTCAAAGGAAATGCTCTAAAAGAGCCAATTGGATCATTTAGAGGGAATGGGGAAAAAATTTATCAAAATAGCCCCGATTTCCTTATAAAATACCTTCATTTGAAGCAATTTTAGCTGAGGAAGATTTTAAAATAAAAAAATCCAATGATCTACTCAAAAGACTACTTTTTGTGAAGAAATTGCAAGTTTTTTGAGGTATTTTTAGTGATTTTTGGGGGGTTTGCTTTTGTTTTTGTTCTACGAAATTTTTTATTTTTGGATGGTTGGTAAAATTTTTTTATGAATAAAATTGTTTAGATGTTAAACAAACTTTGTTCGTAAATTTTTTTGCCATAACGGTTTGTTTTATTATAAATTTTGCTGTTCTTCGGGGTGTCCACATATTTTTTTTATCAAGTGTATTTACAAAAAATGTCGATGGTTCAGAATTTTTTCACTTACATATTTTGACTACTGTTATGCAAAGGTATGCAAAAAAAACAATTTCGAGCAACGGCAAAAAAAAAAAATTAATTTGTTGCACTGTATTTTCGAAGAAAATTAATATTAAACTCGTTTTACCGAAAATTCACATTTCTTCATATATATATATATATATATATATATATATATATATATATATATATATATATATATATATATATATATATATATATATATATATATATATATATATATATATATATATATATATATATATATATATATATATATATATATATATATATATATATATATATATATATATATAGCAAAATGATTTTCCGAGATAATCTCTGGAGTGGCCGATCCGATAGAGCTGAAATTTTTGGAGAACGTAGATATATGAACATATTTAGTAGGTAGGTCCATGACTTTCTCAAATTCAGATATCTCAAACCTTTTGGCGGCGGCGATTTTTTTAATGAATTTTGGGGTACTCCTATATTTTCAAGCAGTGTACATTTATGTTAAAAAAAGTATTGGGAATGAAAACTAATTATTTTCTAAGCTTGTTTATGATAAAGAATTGAAAATTTTGAGCCGTGTGTGGATGCAAAGTGGCAAGGAATTTTTTTTAAATTTTGATTTGTCATTACTTCTGACAAAAACATTGGATCATCGTGAAATTTGCAATGCGTATTGACGTTGACTAAGACTTAACACACAAGGATTTTCAAAATAGTGCAGGTAACCCTGTAGCTACGGCAGGCTCCTGAAAAAAAAATCCTTCAAATCATTGACCCTCCTTAAAACTTTTTGATTTTTAACAAAAAATTTAAATCATTGATAAATTTTTACCTTTACCCATCATGTCAAATTGAAATTTTGAAAATTCTGATTTACACAAAAATGGCAACCCATCACCAAATTGCCTCTATTTTCAGCACTCGAAAATTCTGTTCACGAGAACTGACGACCGGATTATCCGATTATAATGAAATTTACAGAACATGTTGGTATTAGCTAGGACCAGGTCTGATAGAAGTGATTTTGAAATGCGGGCAACCCTGTGGCAGTGGTGTCATCTTGAAAAATCACTGAGAAAGAAAAAGAGCTTTTTGGCCTATAACTTCCGATTAAGCTATCAGATTTTAACAAAATTCACACAGTACTTTGATCTTACTCTATGTAAGATTTGATGAAAATTTGGTTGAAAAATAGATTAAGGCTGCCAGCTATGGTGATTTTTGTCTCATAAATTTTGCAAATAAAGTAAAATAAAGCTTTTTTTCCTATAATTTCCGGTTCAGTGTAGAAATCAAAACGAAGTTCATGTAGTAAATGGACCTCAATGTGAAGTAAATGTCATAGGAATTTCGTACAAAGGTCATGAAAGGGCTGCCAGCTATGACCATTTTCATAATTTTGTGGAATTTCTTTACTGAGCGATAATGTCATTGATACTGCAATAAAAATTAACAACAAATATTAACGCTTTAGAAATTTGAATAATTTTGAGCGTGGTAGCCCTTAATTTTTTTTCACCCGTATAACTTCCAGCGCAGTGATTCAATCGAAACGAAATTCACTGGTTGGGTTTAACTTAACGTGAAGCAGATAAGCCATTTTCGTATATATTGCATCAACAGATGCTTCAAATTACGTACTCATATGCAAAGCATTTGCAATAAAAATAAGAAATCAATTTTTTAATATTCCGAGTTTTGAACATATTTCGGATGGCAGCCTCAAACAACGTTAAGCCGCTGAAACTTTCGATGAAATCCCCCGATGAGAACGATATTCAAAGGATAAGTTGATTTAAGTATGAGCTTTATATGGGAAACTTATTGTTGCTTCGTTGGGAAAATATTGCCTCCACTGAACATTTTCATCATTTGGGTTATAGTTGAGTTTTGTTGCTTTGGATAAGGAATGGTTGATATGATTTTACGAAAAAGTGTATAACGTCTTGCCTCATTGTTTTGTCACGTGAAGAGAATTTCTTCAAAAATTAGTTTTCTAGCGGTTCAGCTGCGCTAGACTTTTTTAACTATTCAACTCAGAACTCAGTGGGTTTTTATTTCAAATATGTATTTATATTTCACGCAAAAAATATAAAATCAATATTATGATTAATAAAAACTAAAACTAAGAAGTGAACCAAAGTTATTTTTAATCTTTAATGTAAATTGAATAAAAAGAAGGGAAGAAATTTGGGTGGGTAAGTAAAGCCCAATCCCGGCCGGGATCAGTTGAAACTGATCATACAATGTAGAATGATAATAAATATATAATAAAATAATTCGATAAAATATCTGTGCCTTAAATAAATAATTCAATTGAAGCAATAATATTCAAGTCCAAAAAGAACCGACAGTAAAATACAAAAGAAGAAATGGAGACAAGCATTCCTTTCTTAGAAAAAAATAACGTACCCACACCATGTATTTGAAAAGGAATTGTTTTGTTAGTTCTTACTAATTTTTTCAAAATAACAGGAACAAAAATGAAGTTCGATATGAAAATTCAATTCTAGACAATAAACTTTACAGTTACTTTACCATTGGTACAATTATTTTTTTAAATATAATCTTTCCTTCTGCCACAGATTCCTTGCCTAATTCAACTTTGGTCAAACTCTGATTCCTTCCTGAGATATTAAACAAAGTGGTAGGGTACTTATCCTCTCATTCTATACTGTCTTACTATGAACAGCGTCTGATCTCTCCAATTTAATCAATGCTGGTCTTTACAACCGTTAAGCACTTTCAAATTTTCCACCATGTTGTTTGTATCACTCTCTGATCCAAAAATTCTAACGGCGATAAATTTGATCAGACTCAACGTATCTCTGGATATAGTTGCAATGGCAGTAGCAAAATCCGCAATGCCACGTCTGCGCCAAATCACGCTTTCACGAACAAATTCACAACTGCTTCCAGCTTTTCTTCCCAGCTATTGTCCAAAATTTCTTCACTGCTCTGCAGCTTTAGCCCTTCAGCTCTATTTCGATCGGATCTTACACAGAAGTCTTTACAACGCCGTTCAATTCTTCAAAAACCCCACAAAAAAATAAAATCGGCGTCGGAGAAATAAAAGCACCCGCGATCATTCCCAAAAACTCAAACAAAATATCACATGACCATAACCAGCTCGCGATCTATTTTTTTCAGTTCTCAACGCCAGTGCAAATTCAAAAATGATCCTGCCGCGATTTAGATCTCAACTCTCCTGCACCATTAGCCTCCAGCCTAAAATCGTTTTGCTCTGGTTCCAACAATTGATTTCACTGCCAAGCAAACAAATTTGCACACCAATACTCCAAGGTTTTTGGCGTTTTCTTTTCCACACACACCTTCTTCTACTTAGTTCCAAGACCCGAAATTTCACTTTCCATTCCATTCAAAATCTTCAAAATATCTCAGGAAAAACTACACGCATAGCCACAGTCTCTCGATTCCAAGCGCCAACTTTTCGCTCAATCCCAACTCTCGAGCCATCAGCATCTCCCGGCCTTCCTAGCATTCCACCACGCATTGGCTTTTATGCTTGATCTATACATAAGGACGAGCGTCTCGTGGACAAGACTCAACAAGACTCACCAAGACATTGGACGAGACTCAACAAGACATAGGGTGAATTGTTTATTTAGGATACTGCACCATGCAACACGGACCATGCACCATGCACCTTGTTTGAAGTCAAAGACATGTTTGAAGTCCCAGCGAAAAATTCGAAAATGTGAATGAGCACATGCTACCCTCTCGAATCCTTTTGACTCGATGCATAAAACCGACTTCGCTTCCAGCGGCTTCGAGCTAAGACGCGACGTTCATAAACACTCAGGCACAGCAATAAAAGGATCATTATCCGTCCATTAAACAAACAAGAGCCGACGAGCAAACCATTTACACACGCGTGCTTGCCATGAAAAAAACAGCCGAGAATAGACAAGGAGACCATTTATACACAGACCTTGTCTACATTTGCCATTCCTCGGCGAGAATGTAAACCCGGCATTAAATCCGTTATGAACTGTGCACTTTTTGCACAGCACCCGCAGCCAGCACCCATTATTTCTAGTTTCGTTAGCCTGATAACGCAGCTGATACCAGCATTGTCGCTAATCAGCTGCGTCGCGCCGCAATCAAACATGCAACAATCAAATGTATCAGAAAGCTTGTTTTGGAGGACAATGCAATACATTTGACTGTTGCATGCACTACTGCAGTAGCGATATTTGTTGGTATATGCATGTTAATTAGCAGCGAGGCTGATCCGCAACAAAACCCAACGGAAAAAATAATGCTTACGGATATATTCGGTAAGCATTTCGCGTAATGAGTGGAAGCTTTACCAGACCATTACATGTTGTTTCTTTTTACTTTTACCATTGCATGTCCTAGGCTGGGAAGATTTTTACAAGGAGAAATTCATGCTTTTAGCTCTATAGCTTTATGTAGAAGAGTTTTTTGGAAAATACGACATCGTATTCTCGCATTTATACGCCTAAATATAAATTAAAGCTTTAGCCGGCGGCCGATCGTATCTCTGCATGTGTGGTTTTTGCATGCTGAGTGGGCCTTTCTACACTTGTATTCTTGATGCAGTCCTCAAACCGGTTTTCTGGGCAAGAGGCAGAAGAATCGAGGGGAAATCTCTACAAAAAGTGATGCACTTGGAGAGGATTTTTCATCACGTTTGAAACTGATTGAAACTGATGCAAATCACTAACACAACTATAAACATAGTTTACGGATCAGATATTTTTCATGTCTCAAGTGTTTCAACACTCAAGTCGAAATGAGAAAACAACAACACGCACACATTCATATGCATAATCGGTATATGAACGGTTCCGTTGCTGAAGAATACAAGTATGGAAATGGTGATTGTTGTCAAACCGGTTTGAGGAGTGCATCAAGAATACAAGTGTAGAAAGGCCTAGTGATTATGCCGCTCATTGGAAATTCCAATAGCGCAGGCTCTTTGCTACTAGGGGGAACTGTTTTCACACATTTTAGTTACCCTTGCGTGATGATTTGAAATGCTCCAAAATTTTCATCTTTCCGCTTTATATAGCAGACTACCCATAACCGATGTATGCTCGCAAGTTCTTTTCCCCTTGTTTCTGCGATTGATGTCAATTGGCCAGTCTTGGACTTATAATATATGAGCTTTCTCCCTTGCAGCATTTTCCATGCTCCAAGTCATGTATACGAGTATATCTTATAATTGCTGGAAAATAGCTTTGGAAATAGGAAATTGGCATTACTAGCGTTGTTTGATTGATGCATTCCGCCAGAAAACTTTATGTATCATTTTAATTCATATATTGAATTGATCTATTCCTTTGTTTATAAACTATTTACTTTTTTCTCAATGTTTTCATTACATTTTTTTAGTTGCTATTGATTCTTTTCAGTTTCTAATTTTTCTTATCAAATATTTTAATTAGTTGCTGTCTTGCAGAAATAATTAGAATATGTTGTTATTTAGCTAAATAGGTGTTTTTTTGATAATTCCCGCATTAATTTTTTCCACCTTCCTATTCCTTGGTGTGTATTGTATCTTGTTATTGACGTCTGTTTCGTAGCACTGAGGTCAAGTTTGTCCCCAAAAACCCACGTTGAACTGAGCTAGCTGGCAGGATTCGCACGTGGACAAAGAACTAAATCCAATTTCAACTAAAAAGTTGCATCGACGGCGGTTTGGTTGCTTTCCGGCTCTGTAACATCGCTCCGTTACCAAAGACGACAGGTAAGGATCTGCAAAGCATAAAATTTTGGGTTGAAAAAAAAAACTCTGTCTCCTGAACCACTAGAAAAACCAATATTCAATAAAAAGTGAAAGAAACGTGGAGGTTTTGAATGTTTATTCTACCACACGTGCTCCAACCTGTTTCGATTGCAAAATCACTTTGATTTAAACAATGCGTTTAAACTCACAGGGTAGAAAAAATTTCAAAAATTTTGAAATTTATGAAATTTATTAATTTTAATTAATTTGCAGCACTTTACCGGCACTGCAACAAAAAGTCTCCGACAATTTATCAAATACCTCTATCGAATTCGATTTAATCCCATGGTTTTGTCAAAAAATATAGTTTAGAGTCATAAAACGAAAGATGTTTGAAAAAAAATTTCAGCAATAAGAAAATTTAAACATTGATAACTTATTTGAATCTATAATGTTCGCGATATGAATACTTAATATAAGCATTTATTTATACGAAAATGGCAAAAAACGCCTCGATCTGGCAGCCTTTTGCTAGCATCAAAACCAAAAATATATCACACCTGCCTCACATTGAAGCCACCCTACTCTGCGAATTTTATTTTGATTCCGATGACTGCGTTGGAAAATATAGGAGTGCAAAGAAAGTTAGGGCTACCGGTCGCAAAAGTTATCCAACTTTCGAAAACTTAATATTTATTGTTTATTGTCAGTACAAGATCATAACCGTTTGAAAATTTCACGATAAAATTGCTTTATAAAGATAATGCAAATAAATACAAAACCAACAATAATTGGCAACTCTTTAATGGTTTTTTTTACAAGATTTATTTTGAATAATGCCTATAATAAGTTCCATATATCATATGAAATTCGTTTTGAGTTCATGACTGCACTGAAAGCTGTCGGGCAAAAAGCTTTATTTTCCTGAGTGAATTTTTAAAACCCAAGACACCAAAGCTACCATAACAAGAAGCACCAATCGATTTTTTCAACCAAGTTTCCATCAAACGAGGCTGAGTGTAAGTTTCGGCTTCTGTGTCAATTTCATAAAAATGTGATAATTGAATCAGAGTTCTTAGTTAAAAAAGCAGTACTTTTTCTTAATAATTTTTCAAGATGGCACCATTGTCACAAAAATGCGCGCGTTTCTTAATCGCTTCTAGCAGATCTGGTCCTACTCAATACCAATACACTCTGTGAATTTAAACTCTTTCTGATAGTTGGGTCCTGACTTCTCGTGAATAGAAATTTTTGATGCCTTAAATATAGGTTAATTAGTGGAGGTTTATCATTTTTGTCTCATGTGAAATGTAAAAAAACTCTAGCGCACCTGAACCGCTAGAAACACTGTTCGAAGAACAGTAGAAGAATCGTGCAGGTTTTGAGTGCATATTCCACCACATGTGCTGCTTATTACGGCCAAACTGTTTCAAATGCCACGTTTTACTTTCGTCTTAAGAATGCATTATAACTCATATGGTGCAAGGTTTCAGATATTACCACTGGCATGAATTTCAACGTTTATGAGAGCAAAACACGGGTTAATTATATTCGTTATCAGTTGCTTATTTCACATAATTTTGAAAGCAGCATCTCATATAACATCAATGAAGAAAATGCTCAGTGCCTGCAGCACTGTAACTGAAGTTGGTGTTTGGGGCTGCGATCCGAAAAATTTGCAGAACTTTGCGAATTGTAACATCGGTTATTTATTTTCATTGTAAATGTTTCGGTATGTATACTAACTGTAAGCATTTATTGATACAAAAGTAGCACAACCGACTCGTGCTGGCAACCTTTCGCCAGCATCAAAGCCAAGAATATATCAAATCTGCTTCACGTTGTTTAATTACATTCGAAGTTATAGGAGTATAAAGAAATTTAGGGTTACCTGCAGCTAGTTTTTTCAAATGATCGAAAGCTTAATATTTGCTGTTTATTGTCACTACAATATCATTACCATTTGAAAATTCTACGATAAAACCGCTTAATAAAGATATTGCAATTAAGCACAAAACCAACAATAGCTGGCAACCCTATCGTGTCTTTTCAACCAAATTTGGCCTGAATAATGCTTATGACAGGTTTCATTAATTGTATGAAATTCGTATTGATTTCATGACTGCACTGGAAGTTATAGTGCAAAATGCTTTATTTTCCTGAGCGAATTTTCAAAGCCAAAGA
>OX376374.1:88467754-88506902 GCA_947369275.1 Nemotelus nigrinus
TTTCGAATTCCATTGCTCAGTGTTGAAAAGTTACAATAAAATAGATAAAGCACTCGTATTTATACTTAATTTAATGAGCTTTTGAAATGCATTTTTGGATACTATTGGTCATCATTGGCGTTTATTACGCAGAATTACAACCTGATTGGAATTCAGACGGAAACTGAGGAGTAACCTATTTTTGTATACACATTTAATTAATAAAATGTTATCCGTATTATTATTAAGAAAGATTTGTGCACTATGCTGCTATATTTTGAAAATCGTTTGATGGTTATATGCATGAGGCAAAAGATCGCACACATTTCAAAATATTGCATACTGCCTACATAATTAATTTTTTAAATACACCGATAAACAGAATATTAGGGGTGGGTTGACTCAAGAAGCAATGCTGTGATATTCAATTAAAGGAGGCAGTGGCCTTGCTTGAATTTAGATTTAAGTTCTTTGGAAGTGATCCAAGTAGACTCATGAATGAATATACCAGATACCAATTCTACCTGTAAATAAAAGCGGGATATAATTCGCAGCAAACTAGCATGCTCATTAATTGCGCAATGTCTTCTCGCCAGTTATACGATACAATATTGTCTTATGGGGGTTTGTTTCTTTTTGTTGCATTGTTAAGTTTTAAAAGCTTTTACATATACATATATTTAATGGGAAAAAATTACCGATTAAAACGTTTATGTAAGGTGTATACTATTGATATCAAAATTGCCACTACAATTAATTGACCGAGGTCATAGTTATGTAGCCTCTTATGTTTTTGTATATTAATAATTCATAAACATGATAATTTTTATGCAAAAAATAAAACACAAAAAATACATGTCTTTTTTTTCTTAATGATAGTGATGTAAAACTTTGAAGAAGAATTCATGATAGGATATCTGAACTTATATTACTATGTAGAAATGGCAACAGAAAACTTTATTTGTAGACAATGAAGAGAATATTTGATAAAGTCAAAGAGAAAGAAAAAACTTTGATTTAAAATCCAATAGCTAGGATAAGAATAATATTTGCAAAATCGAAGAGAGATATATGAATGAAAAAAATAATTTTTTTTTGTTTAGAAATTGAGAGAAAAATAAAACAAACATGCTGAGATAATATGTAAGAGTACGATGCAAAGGAAAAAAGATGATACATTGAATTACATAAACTGTTAAAGTCCGAAAATTAGGTTTTCTTATTGGGTGAAAGCCCAAAAACACTTCTCATTTCCAGGGTTCCGTGATGGCCTGGCTGGCCGATAGTCAATTAAGGCCAAGGTCAGTGGGCGGAGAGTTTTAAAAGAAACCTTAACAACCCCCTAACATCTGGGGTCTTGTTCTCACCAACATCCGCGGGCCGGTCCAAATAGAACCAGTTTTTCCCCCATTGTAGGGTTTCTCGCGCGTTTTCAGTCCCCTTTTTTCAGAATGCTAGCAATGTACTTCGTCACGTCTCGGCTGGGTCTGGCTTACAGCCCACGCCTGAGAGCTGCATCTGGTCCTTTACGGGCAAAAGCCCTTTTCCCCTTTTCTTTGTGGCTAGTATCCGTAGTTTCCCTTTTTTATGGGAGCAAGTCCGCCCCATTTTCATGACCCACCCCAGCCGCGTAGAGCCAGCAAAGTGGCACACCAGCATCCGCCGGTTCGGGCTACAGGGTGCTCCGCTTATGCAGACGAGGGGCCTTCACGGCCATTTCTAGGGTAGCCTGCTCCCGGGGCCATTTCTTTTTTTTTTTTTAGTTGCCCCTGTTGATGGTCCATCACCTTATCCTGCTTATCGGGCCCTCTTTTGGATTTCGGTTCAATTGAGGCGCCTGCAGACAGCCCTCTTTATTTCTAAAATCGCCACAGAAGGCATTTCCTAAACTAGTCATAGCTCAATAGGAATGGGCTCAGGTGGAAACTTATTTCACCGTGGTTGTGATTAGCCAAATATTTAAGCCTACTTATCCATGCCTCTTTCAAGCTCGTACTCTAGCGAGTCATGTATACGGTAACTGAAAACTTTGTGGAAAAAACATTTATAAAAAACATTTACCTAATTCAGGAAAATTCAACGACAGAATTTCGGAAACGACACATGTTTGATTGCAGAAATACTTTCAGCATAATTTTTCTATTTCTTTTTTTTTCTATTTCTATCTATAGTTTTTCTCCCGTACATGACGTCGCCCCAGCCAACTTATCCATGAATCAAAGAATACTAAGAATACGCCGAATCGCCCTACGAAAATGAGTTGATGTGCGCACCTACGTCACACCTGACATGGATGGCCACTAGTCGTTTGAACATACGACGATAATTAACGAGTGGGCCATTCCATAGAAAATCGACCAATTTTCAGAAATTTTTTGAATTCATCTAATTGGAATTTGGAAATATTTTGTTATCCAGAAGGCCTGGTGAGCTTATTATCGAAAATGAAATATTTTTGGAAAATATGGTATATTTGCGGATATATGGCCTCTTGAAGTTTTTGAGAAACGTCTGTTCGTGTTACATTCAAAAAATTGTATAAAATCTTCACTATACGTAGAGCATTCAAATATGGCTTGTTGAAACGGGTAACGTGTGGGTATCTTAGAAAAAATTAGTCCGAGAAACATCCTGGCCAAAAAGGACAAAAGGGATCTTTACAGTATCCTTTATCCTTGAATATTTCAAAATGCACACCTTCGATTTTCTTATATATTGTAAACAGTTATATAAACTACAAATATGCAAAATTCCAAAGTGGAGCTCGTAAAAGTATAATCGCAAGAAATTTTTAAAGGAGGGGAATACTATAACCGCTAAAGAAAATTTATAGAAAATGGTACCGAAACAAGGTAAAACTTATAAAATATGGTACGAAAGAGTTTTATGTTTTAAAAATACATTTAAAATCAATTTTGTAATATTATTTATTTATCGTACAATAAAGTAAGCTTATGCATACAGTATCCTTATATTAGCTAAACTGTAAAGTTAGTACATAGAAAAATATTCATACAGAAGGGTGATTTATTGAATATATTGCGGAAGAAAAGTATTTCGTTTCAATAGTATTTTCATTCAAGGGTGAAACAAAGTGAATCCTCCGTGTTGAAGGAATTTTAAGACATTGAGAAAATCTATTCCGCAGCAACTTTTCCTCATTTTCATACTCAATATGTGATACATACACAAAGTTCATGCTAACGATGTTATCTTTAGCTCAGTTATACAGCTGAAGTGGTGTAGTTATTTGATGATCATATGGCCAATTCTTTTTAGAGTTCCACCTAATCTATCACAAATACTTTTGCTGTGATAAGAAGCTAAGAAGTTCCGTTCGGCTTTTATTTCGAAATCGTCTTAATGTTTATTTGAATTAATAAAATTAAATCGATTTTTATAATAGGATGCTGCTCCATCAGAAAAATAATTGATGTCAATTGTGAAATTTTTTTTTTTTAAAAATTTACTAGATGTTTTTGAAATAGATGAACTAATGTTGTGTTGTGCTTCATGCATTCCGCTATGATGATGAGATTTGTGGATCTTACGGTCTGCAAATCAGAATCGACGTAATATACACCGAAAGGATGAATAGTTGCTTGTGCATTTGTCCAATGGTAGTCCTGTACTTCATCCTGTATAATAAATGAATAGTTTTCCGAAAAATCGAGTAAAACTATTAATTCATTAGGGCACCAGTCTAGAAATATACAGTACATAAATTAACTATTTTGATTAAGAAAAATGTTCTTTCTTTTTTTACTGTAATATAGTTCTTTTTGCCTGGCATCAGTCTGCTGTTTGCATCGCCGCAATAAAATGATTTTATGAGACCATCGACATGTGGATCCATACTTCGTCGGCTTTTCGAGGAAGTATAACCTCGTCTCATTTTTTTAATCATATATATGATTGCGTCAGGAAATTCGGACATTACTTTGGCAAGAGTGATAAAAGTAAACACTTTGTTTCCTTTTCTGTAGCTTTAGAATATACTTCTTTAATATTATTTATTAAAGATAATTCATTATTTGTTTTTTTTTTCTTCTTCGGTGGGTAGTTCCTGCTTTATTTTAAATACGTTTTTGTACAGTACGTTAGTAAAGTTTTTTAACTTTCTCGTGATATAAGTAGCCTCTTTTAATCTGTTTCTTTCAAATTCTGGTTCACCAGTAAGTTTGAGGTACTTATTTAAGAGATCTATTACTTCACTTGTATCACAAAACACTACATCACTTGGATTGTCACTTTCAGCATCAATTACACTTTCAAATTCCATTTCGTTTAGAACATTTTTTTCACTTTAATATTATATGAAGTACCGGCACCAACAAATTCGCTCTGAATATTTTCTTTGTTTGCTTTATGTCATTTTAATAAATTAATTCGACATGCCCCCACCGATTTTCCATTGTAACTGTAGGTTTGGTTTTGCTTCCACCATCCATTGTAATACATTTCTGAGGTTACTTTTTACAATATGATGAGTTTTTTGAAACGGATTGCAGCAACGTTCGATATAAAAACGTTTTTCTATTTTAAAACTATACGTATATCTTTAAACTTTAGCTTGATACTTTGTGGAATGTCCAATTTAAATAGATGGGTAAATATTCAATGTAAGAAACCCTCAAACCTCTGTTATGTTCTCTGTTTATTCTTTGCACTCCGAATACAAAATGTCCATTTGATAGAATTTATTGTCGATATGTACCCAGGACTTTCTTTAACTTCAACTACCTCCGATCTATACCCTTGAAGTAATTTCTTGGAATCAAAGTAAACTGCTGGCGTTGCAATTAGCCCTAATTTTAGGTTGTAAAAATATGCAAAACAGGCAAACAAAAAAAGTAATTGTAAATAAATGTAGGTACAGTATGATCTGACGAGTAACCCAAGATGTAGGGATAACCCAAAATAATCCTTATTGTTCGTGGCGCCAGTAAATGAAATCTGCTTTGAATAATCTGCTTTCTTTATTTTTGTTTTTTGATTGCTTACAAATGAATTTTCTCAATTATAGCAAACAATTTATATTCTAGTGTTAGGTCCATTAGTTACGAAAAAAATAGAAGTAATTTTCCGGCAAAAAAATCATTAACAATAATTACCCATAACTGAGGAATTCAAGTCCTTGATTTTGCGGAAAAAAAACGTAAAGCCACCATCAAGTTATTTCCTATCATATGTTGTAAGTTTCACCTTGTGTCGGTACCATTTTCTCTAAATTTTCTTTGGTGGTTATATTATTTCGTACCTTTAAAAATTTCTTACAAATGGACTTTTACTAGCTCCACTTTGAAATAATGCACACTTGTTGCTTACAGAACTGTTTACAATATATAAAAAAATTAAGAAAATCGAAGGTGTGCATTTTGAAATATTCAAGGATAAAGGATACTGTAATGACCCTTTTTATCCTTTTTAGCCAGGATATTTCTTGCTCTATTTGTTTTTAGATGATCTACACCTTACTCTTTTCAACAAGTCATATTTGAAGGCTGTATGTTAAGTAGAAGATTTTATACAATTTTTTTAATGCAACACGAACCGACGTTTCTCAAAAACTTCAAAAGGCCATATTTCCGCAAATATACCATATTTTTCAAAAACAAATTGTTGGTGCACATAACTCAACTACTCATATTCACAATCAAAATTTCATTGAAATCTGACGATAGCGATCAAAGACCGTTGGTCGATTTTCCGTGGAATGACCCGAGTGTGATATATTTCAAAAAAACGCAAAAGATTATTGCGGCAGAGAATTGTTATTATGTCCAAATGTATTAGCATAATTTGTAGGCATATAACAGGAAGAAAAAGGTTTATTATCGATGGTGAAATGGAACAGAAAAAAGATGTAGTTTCTGTAGATTACTTTTGCATAAGCAGCATCGGACTGTAAAATATGTTTGGCTTCGATGTAGTTATAGTCGCATAAGTAAAATCCAGTATTTTTGTAAATTATGTATTTTATTAATTAATGGTTTTGCCAATTTTTTCGTTTCCTTGTTTTAGCGTGTTATACGATTTCTCTATTTAAGTTTTTTATTCGGAAATACATTCTAGCTCGATAGAAAAGTATTTTGATTCTACTATCGCAATTAATATTTTTCGCGGAAAGCATTCATTGATTTGCAAATTCTTAATTTGTGATTATTAAAAGAGATGAATTTATCTTCCAAACCGCTGATTTGGTACATCAAATCTTTGGTTGGCTTGGACAATCCTCCTTCGGTTAGATGATTGATCCATGTACAATTAGACAAAAAATTATCCGTACGAAGTTGATTTTTCTTTATTAACAACAATTACTTTGATACAATCCGATATTTTTTTATTTGAAAAATTTATTTGGCTTCTATAGCTCTCTAACTACGAAAAATTTGAAGAAAAGAAAAAAAGATTAACTCATTTTGATGAGATAATTCACTTTAAAGGACAGCTCAAAATTTTAAATTAAAAAAGATTCCGTACGGTTGTACAAATGGATAAATCAAAAGTAAACAAACAGATTGTCAATGTTACTTTAATATTTTGTTGAGTTTCAATAAGCTTTAATGACTGCTTCCAAACGCCTGGGTATTGAATGCACAAGTTTTATTGTTGTTTCCGCTCCAATCAGGTTCCATTCTTCTCGCAGTTTGGTGTTAGGGTCCTGTTTACTTTTAGTGGCGTGTTTTCATATTCTACGCTCTAATTTATCCCACATATGCTCTACAGACTGTGGTGCACTGTGCAACTGCGTTGGCACGTTATTTAGGAACCATTGCTTGACTATCAAATAGGTATGCTTGAGATCGTTGTCTTGTTGGCAAATGAAATTATTTTCAATGCCCAAAGCAGTGACACTTTCACGAAGGCTTGTTTTCAAAACGTTCAAATAATCCTACCGATCAATTGTACTTTGGATAAAGTGCAACTTTCCAACTCCTGAAGAGGCCATACACCCCAACACCATAACATTACCACCGTTCACTTGCGGAAGTAATAGTTTTCTTGTTTCACATCTAGCGAGATTAAGTTCCTAAAATTTTCAAACCATAGATTACGTGAAATTTGAGCCATATAGTCAGTTTTTTTCGTTAGAGATAGTTTCCAATCAAATCTTTTTTTGAGTCACCCCTATTATTTGCTTACTCTTCTAGGCATTGTAAATTCAATGGTATAGTTCGACTAATGTAAATTAACAATTCATAAGTACTGGAATACATGTGAACTTTCGTGTTTACAATTATTGGAAAAGTATCGCGCTAAACAACATCGAAGTATCAAATGCAAACGAAGAGGATAGAGTGATCGAAAATTTTAAAGAAGAAACAAAATTATTAAGCGACTACCAATCAGTGCGAACCGAAAGTCCAACAAGCGAGAATGTCAAGGATGGGCAAAGATACAAAGATTTATCAAAATTTTTTGGTCTGAATTCAAGCGAATTGAATGTTATAATACAAAAAAAACTCTCAAAAAATGTGAAACATCAATCACAAGAAATAAAGCCAAAATCCATTTAGAATAAAGATAAAATGCACAGAGAAAAAACAAAAAAACTAAATAACCTAAAGAATCTTTGGGATTTAAATAGCGATTTTACAGCTGGCATAAAATGTTTAATGAAACGCCGATACTGGGCATCCAACTCCCTGTGCCAAAACTTTCTCTTATTTTCTCTCTTCCATGATTGGTTTTTAGTTTAGGGTCTCCTCCCCCTAGATTCACTCCTAGAAAGGCAGCAACACATCAGCCACTACCTTGAGAAACGATTGAGGGAAGCTATAAAAACAGCTAGAAGGTAAAGCTAGTATGCCTTATTAGAAAAGGTAGTGGCGAAAGTTAAGGAGATAGAAATGTGGAGGCTCATTAAGGCTATGAAGAGTTCACAATCCAAAAGATTGACTGGCCTATCGGGGCAAACGCCTTCTCAATTACAAATGAGTTACGCACAATTTGCAGAACACAGTTTTTAACGGCTGAGTAACTCGTCAAATTAAAGCTATTGCACCCATACTTGTGTCAGGAACGGTGATGGGTCGCTCAGGAGCGAGCCAGTCGAAAAGATCAACTTTTTGAAAGAGCTATTTGAGCCATAATTTCGAACTGCGCTGCACACTTCATATATTCACTTTAGTGGCAAGGGCGATATCACAGGGCCACTGGAGCAACAACTCGAGCAAATAGAGCTTATGTATTATACTACCGTGTATAGTTGATCGAAATCTAGGCTATTCTAACGTCGGAACATGTACATATGTACACGACTATCGTATTGCACAGAGGAAAAAGCGAGCTCCGTGTGAACGAAGAATGAATGATAGCACGGGGCCAGCATCGTGTGCAGTGCGAATAGAGTATGAATGATTACTGAGTGAATGATGAATGAGAGCACTGAGCCAGAATCGTGTGAAGCGAATAGATTGTGAATGATGAGTACTGAGTTAAAATCACTATTTCTCGGGAACGCGCCATCTGATTGAGCTGAAATTTACAGGATACATTTGTGTACATATCAAATAGGTCCAAGTTTCACCAATTGCAAATTATCTTTAACCTTTTGGCTCCAGAGGCAATTTAAGTGATATTTCAGGTATCTTTATAATTATATCATAAAACTATTTTCGAAATAAAATGAAGTTTACAAAATATATTTCACACATGTTTTAAATATAGATATAACGTTTTTGAAATTTTTCACACTATGTGTGCGCTAAATGACTAAAATAATTTCGAGAAAATTTGAAAAACTTTGAATTGCGATACCTTATACAAAACTTAGAGGACATATTGAAATTTTTGTTAGGTTTTCATGAACGTGCTGGCAACCCTGCAGTTACAGCAAGTACCGAAAGTGGCAACCACCTGAATTACCGATCCTTCTGATTTTTTTTTGCTTTTTACAAAAAAAGGAACTCATATATAAGTTTTATGCTTTGTCTAAATGCTACGTTTCATTCTCTCACCCCATCTACATTCGAGTTACAATAAACTTTGTTTTCAACTCCAAAAGCAAATTTCGTTTTTCAAATGCACAATTTCCCATAAACAGAATTCTTGCGAAACCCGCGCATCATCATTTCCTTTACGCGTCATCATCATTCCCATATCAATCGGGAAAATTAAGTACATTTCTTAGGTGTCGTATGCACACCTCTCGAGTTGCTGTTGCGACAATTAACGCGAGCTAATTAGGTTAATCACAATACAGCGTTTTCCGCTGTGGCAAACGTAGTGCTCCACAGGGGGAGGCGTGAATGCCGCAGTTGAATTTGGTGAATCACAATGCAGCGTCGTTACACCTAAGCGTCTCAGGCCATTAGGGAGGATTAGCCACGTTGTCAGACCTGCAACATAGTTGTGTGAACTTTAGCACGAGGTAAGTCTCCTGAAGCAACTATCACCGAGGCCCCCCATGGAAATGGTTGAGCGATGTGCCGATAACTCATCCTTGTAAAAACTTCCTCTGTCAAGAAACCTGGAACAAAAGTCTCGGATTGGACGGATCAACAAAGACGACCACGCAAACGCACAACGGATTATTCTTTCGGAACCTGGAATGTACGCTCCCTGAACAAACCGGGGGCCGAAAAGGCCCTCCTTCATCAGGTCGAACAGTACAAACTGAGCATTACTGCAGTCCAGGAAACAAATTGGTTAGGCTGCGAGATCAACGACAAGAAATCGCACACAATTTTTACAAGCGGCAAACCATCGGGCCGCAAGAAGTTTGGAGTAGCATTCATAGTGAATAAGCAGCTTAAGTCGCGCGTTACCGACTTCAAATCCGTAAACGAAAGGCTGTGTGCGATTCGCATCAAGGCGCGATTTTTCAACCTCTGGCTCATCAATGTGCACGCTCCCATCGAAGTACAAGAAGACTCTGTAAAAGACGAGTTCTATGCCTGCCTTGAAAATCTCTTCAACTCACTTCCATCAAATGATGTAAAAATGCTACTGGGAGATTTCAATGCAAAATTAGGGAATGAAAGTTGGCATCGGGGGACCACTAGAGGACACAGCCTCCACGAAGAATGCAATGATAACGGCCATCGTCTAATAGACTTCGCTTGCAGCAGGAACCTTGTTGTAAGCTCAACTTGCTTTCCACATGGTCGCATTCACAAGCAGACCCGGAATTCTCCAGACGCACATACCGTCAACCAGATCGACCACGTCCTTATTAGCAGGAGATGGGCGTCAAGTGTGATGGATGTTCGGTCGTACCGCGGAGCTAACTGTGACTCCGATCATTTCCTGGTGAAAACAGCATACCGGTGCAGAATTTCCTCAGTGCACCAATCGAGATTCAGCCCTCCTAAAATCTTTGCGGTTGAGAATTTGCTGAACGATTATACGGCTCAGGCGTATACGACCGCGCTTGAAGAAAGAATCTCACCAATGCTGCGCGAATCGAGTAACGTTGGTGTCCACGAGTTCTAGGAAGAGCTCAAAAATACAATCAAGAATGCGGCAGAAAACGTTGTGGGATACAAAGCCCGACGAGCGCGAAATGAATGGTTTGACGAAGAATGTAGAAACTCACTTGACGCAAAGAACGAGGCCTATAGACAATGGGTCCAACGTGCAACCAGAGCCAAAAAGGAAAAATATTACGAGCTACGGCGAATATCCAATAGAATAATTAAGCGTAAGAAACGGAAATACTTTGACGAGCAGTTGCTGAACATTAATGTAAACCTAGTTAGTAAGAATACCAGACAAGCGTACAGACTAGTAAACATGATCAAAAATGGCTACCAAAAATCCTGGAGTATAAGATTAAACCATTCGCGGAAGAAATCATTGGCGAGTATCAAGGCGGTTTCAGATCTGGTCGCTCCACAATCGACCAGCTCTTCACGGTCAAGCTAATTTTGCAAAAGTGCTGGGAATACAACGTCAACGAATACCAAATCTTTGTCGACTTTAAACAAGCATATGACAGCATCAACCGTGGCGCTCTATATAGCATCATGCTGCAATTTGGTATACCGGCCAAATTAGTGAGACTTATAAAGATGACGATGACCAACTCCGTCTACCAAGTCCGGATCCAGAACAGATTGACGGATCCTTTTGAAACTCTGAGTGGCCTGAAGTAGAGCGATGGAATAGCGCCCCCGCTCTTCAACCTGGCACTTGAGTTCGCTATTCGGGCAATGCACCTGAACACCAGCGGCACGCTACTTTTTAAGTCGACACAATTGGCAGCGTATGCGGATGACATTAACATCATGGCTCGAAAACTGACCGATGCAGAAGAACTTCTGCTTAGACTTGACACCGCAGCAAATGAAGTTGGACTACGAATCAACGAGGACAAAACGAAAGTTATGATGCAATCTAGGACAAGGACGCCAGCGCACACGACCATCAACGTAGGGGACCTTTCCATCAAATTCGTGGACAACTTCGTTTACCTGGGTAGCAACCTATCGAGTGACGCCAACGAAACTGACGAAATCAAGCGACGGATACAACTAGCAAATAAGACCTTCTTCTCGGTCCTCCCCATTATGAAATCGAAATATGTGCACAGAAAGACTAAGCTCCGCGTTTATAAAACCATCATAAGACCTGTGCTGTGCTATGGCTGCGAAACATGGACCCTGACCCAAGCCTCCGAAAATATGATCGACACCTTCGAACGGAAAGTTCTACGGCGGATTTTCGGGGCTATTTGCGACCGAGATGGATGGCGCATCCGGGACAACAATGAGTTGTACGAACTCTACGATGAGCTGGAAGTCTCCAAAATTGTGAAATTACAACGGTTACAGTGGGCGGAGCACGTGCAACGCATGAATGACGACCGCATGCCAAAACGTGTCATGAACTTTTTGAAAGAGCTATTTGAGCCATAATTTCGAACTGCGCTGCACACTTCATATATTCACTTTAGTGGCAAGGGCGATATCACAGGGCCACTGGAGCAACAACTCGAGCAAATAGAGCTTATGTATTATACTACCGAGTATAGTTGATCGAAATCTAGGCTATTCTAACGTCGGAACATGTACATATGTACACGACTATCGTATTGCACAGAGGAACAAGCGAGCTCCGTGTGAACGAAGAATGAATGATAGCACGGGGCCAGCATCGTGTGCAGTGCGAATAGAGTATGAATGATTACTGAGTGAATGATGAATGAGAGCACTGAGCCAGAATCGTGTGAAGCGAATAGATTGTGAATGATGAGTACTGAGTTAAAATCACTATTTCTCGGGAACGCGCCATCTGATTGAGCTGAAATTTACAGGATACATTTGTGTACATATCAAATAGGTCCAAGTTTCACCAATTGCAAATTATCTTTAACCTTTTGGCTCCAGAGGCAATTTAAGTAATATTTCAGGTATCTTTATAATTATATCATAAAACTATTTTCGAAATAAAATGAAGTTTACAAAATATATTTCACACATGTTTTAAATATAGATATAACGTTTTTGAAATTTTTCACACTATGTGTGCGCTAAAACTTTGAATTGCGATACCTTATAC
The DNA here is from genome assembly GCA_947369275.1 of Nemotelus nigrinus. Classification (NCBI taxonomy): domain Eukaryota; kingdom Metazoa; phylum Arthropoda; class Insecta; order Diptera; family Stratiomyidae; genus Nemotelus; species Nemotelus nigrinus. Next base: position 88,480,241 of record OX376374.1, read on the forward strand.
AAAACTTAGAGGACATATTGAAATTTTTGTTAGGTTTTCATGAACGTGCTGGCAACCCTGCAGTTACAGCAAGTACCGAAAGTGGCAACCACCTGAATTACCGATCCTTCTGATTTTTTTTTGCTTTTTACAAAAAAAGGAACTCATATATAAGTTTTATGCTTTGTCTAAATGCTACGTTTCATTCTCTCACCCCATCTATATTCGAGTTACAATAAACTTTGTTTTCAACTCCAAAAGCAAATTTCGTTTTTCAAATGCACAATTTCCCATAAACAGAATTCTTGCGAAACCCGCGCATCATCATTTCCGTTACGCGTCATCATCATTCCCATATCAATCGGGAAAATTAAGTACATTGCTTAGGTGTCGTATGCACACCTCTCGAGTTGCTGTTGCGACAATTAACGCGAGCTAATTAGGTTAATCACAATACAGCGTTTTCCGCTGCGGCAAACGTAGTGATCCACAGGGGGAGGCGTGAATGCCGCAGTTGAATTTGGTGAATCACAATGCAGCGTCGTTACACCTAAGCGTCTCAGGCCATTAGGGAGGATTAGCCACGTTGTCAGACCTGCAACATAGTTGTGTGAACTTTAGCACGAGGTAAGTCTCCTGAAGCAACTATCACCGAGGCCCCCCATGGAAATGGTTGAGCGATGTGCCGATAACTCATCCTTGTAAAAACTTCCTCTGTCAAGAAACCTGGAACAAAAGTCTCGGATTGGACGGATCAACAAAGACGACCACGCAAACGCACAACGGATTATTCTTTCGGAACCTGGAATGTACGCTCCCTGAACAAACCGGGGGCCGAAAAGGCCCTCCTTCATCAGGTCGAACAGTACAAACTGAGCATTACTGCAGTCCAGGAAACAAATTGGTTAGGCTGCGAGATCAACGACAAGAAATCGCACACAATTTTTACAAGCGGCAAACCATCGGGCCGCAAGAAGTTTGGAGTAGCATTCATAGTGAATAAGCAGCTTAAGTCGCGCGTTACCGACTTCAAATCCGTAAACGAAAGGCTGTGTGCGATTCGCATCAAGGCGCGATTTTTCAACCTCTGGCTCATCAATGTGCACGCTCCCATCGAAGTACAAGAAGACTCTGTAAAAGACGAGTTCTATGCCTGCCTTGAAAATCTCTTCAACTCACTTCCATCAAATGATGTAAAAATGCTACTGGGAGATTTCAATGCAAAATTAGGGAATGAAAGTTGGCATCGGGGGACCACTAGAGGACACAGCCTCCACGAAGAATGCAATGATAACGGCCATCGTCTAATAGACTTCGCTTGCAGCAGGAACCTTGTTGTAAGCTCAACTTGCTTTCCACATGGTCGCATTCACAAGCAGACCCGGAATTCTCCAGACGCACATACCGTCAACCAGATCGACCACGTCCTTATTAGCAGGAGATGGGCGTCAAGTGTGATGGATGTTCGGTCGTACCGCGGAGCTAACTGTGACTCCGATCATTTCCTGGTGAAAACAGCATACCGGTGCAGAATTTCCTCAGTGCACCAATCGAGATTCAGCCCTCCTAAAATCTTTGCGGTTGAGAATTTGCTGAACGATTATACGGCTCAGGCGTATACGACCGCGCTTGAAGAAAGAATCTCACCAATGCTGCGCGAATCGAGTAACGTTGGTGTCCACGAGTTCTAGGAAGAGCTCAAAAATACAATCAAGAATGCGGCAGAAAACGTTGTGGGATACAAAGCCCGACGAGCGCGAAATGAATGGTTTGACGAAGAATGTAGAAACTCACTTGACGCAAAGAACGAGGCCTATAGACAATGGGTCCAACGTGCAACCAGAGCCAAAAAGGAAAAATATTACGAGCTACGGCGAATATCCAATAGAATAATTAAGCGTAAGAAACGGAAATACTTTGACGAGCAGTTGCTGAACATTAATGTAAACCTAGTTAGTAAGAATACCAGACAAGCGTACAGACTAGTAAACATGATCAAAAATGGCTACCAAAAATCCTGGAGTATAAGATTAAACCATTCGCGGAAGAAATCATTGGCGAGTATCAAGGCGGTTTCAGATCTGGTCGCTCCACAATCGACCAGCTCTTCACGGTCAAGCTAATTTTGCAAAAGTGCTGGGAATACAACGTCAACGAATACCAAATCTTTGTCGACTTTAAACAAGCATATGACAGCATCAACCGTGGCGCTCTATATAGCATCATGCTGCAATTTGGTATACCGGCCAAATTAGTGAGACTTATAAAGATGACGATGACCAACTCCGTCTACCAAGTCCGGATCCAGAACAGATTGACGGATCCTTTTGAAACTCTGAGTGGCCTGAAGTAGAGCGATGGAATAGCGCCCCCGCTCTTCAACCTGGCACTTGAGTTCGCTATTCGGGCAATGCACCTGAACACCAGCGGCACGCTACTTTTTAAGTCGACACAATTGGCAGCGTATGCGGATGACATTAACATCATGGCTCGAAAACTGACCGATGCAGAAGAACTTCTGCTTAGACTTGACACCGCAGCAAATGAAGTTGGACTACGAATCAACGAGGACAAAACGAAAGTTATGATGCAATCTAGGACAAGGACGCCAGCGCACACGACCATCAACGTAGGGGACCTTTCCATCAAATTCGTGGACAACTTCGTTTACCTGGGTAGCAACCTATCGAGTGACGCCAACGAAACTGACGAAATCAAGCGACGGATACAACTAGCAAATAAGACCTTCTTCTCGGTCCTCCCCATTATGAAATCGAAATATGTGCACAGAAAGACTAAGCTCCGCGTTTATAAAACCATCATAAGACCTGTGCTGTGCTATGGCTGCGAAACATGGACCCTGACCCAAGCCTCCGAAAATATGATCGACACCTTCGAACGGAAAGTTCTACGGCGGATTTTCGGGGCTATTTGCGACCGAGATGGATGGCGCATCCGGGACAACAATGAGTTGTACGAACTCTACGATGAGCTGGAAGTCTCCAAAATTGTGAAATTACAACGGTTACAGTGGGCGGAGCACGTGCAACGCATGAATGACGACCGCATGCCAAAACGTGTCATGAACGCACGACGAGTCGACGCACAATGGTCTATTTCGCGAAAAAGGTGAACTTTATTCATGGGAACCACTAGATGTATGAAATTGAGTGTTTCTTGGGTTTTCAAACATGGGAAATCCATTTTTTGGGTTGTATCGGCTCCAACTTTTAGCAAAAAGTTTCCAAAGAGGGTAAAAATTTGGAAAATTTCACTTTGAGGAAAGATTTTTTTTTTATTAATAAACGAGTGTGACTGATCATTTCCATAGTATTTTTGCTGGCTGAACACGAAACCGCTGTCCAAATCCTCCTCTCGTGCCTCAATGCTGAGGAAAATATCATTTTTAGAATTTATCCTTGCTTACGCAATTTTTATCAATAAAAAATCAAAAATGCTGTGGAAATGATTATTCAAATTCGTTTGACACAAATGATTTCGGACAGTATTATTAATTTGACTTGCAGTCCTACCCACAAAGTTTAATCGAAACAATTGTAATTATTTTGAATAAATTTTTTAATAATAATAAATCAACTAAACAAAAATAACATACGGAAATCTATATACTTATTTGAAGTAGTAAAAAAAGCCTATCTACAGCATATAGCAAAACACATATCGAATTTACAAATATTATCATTCATCCATGCATGCATATTTACAATTTTAGAAATTAATACCTGGCACGAAATTGTTTTGTACAGGTAAAAATGTATTTTCGATAATGTTGCTTTGCATATAATTTCGATACTAAGCATATACATACCTGAATCACTCTATGATCATACATGAATTATCATATGAACATATTTCATTGAATTGAATTCAGAAGCAAGTTGGGAAATTTGATGATACTAAAGTACAGGTGAATGAGTAAATAAATGTATGAACAGCCAAATAAACATACGCCACTTGAAACTTTACCAATAATATAACAAGTAAGTGTATGGTTTAGAAACTATTGTTTTATTTATGAAATTTAACGTTGTGCTTATCTCAATCTCACGAGCTTCAACCTGGTACAAATGCTTGCTATTATGTGCTAGTGCAAATGATAAGAAAATACTGCAGAGCACGCGGACTGGCGCAATAAGCGCGCAAAATGTTGCATTTTATGCAAGGTCGCTGAACTTTGAAAGGAGTTTACGAGCGTAGCCGCAGCTAGCCGCAGGCAAACTAAGTTTGGATAGTTACTTTGGACTTTAATGAATACAACTAGACTTATTTCGTAACAACTTGTTGTGACCCTCTAAACTTAAAAGGGACTAGAAGTTTTAAACACCGAATTCCTATACTATCTGCAGTATGAACACGATGAAAGGGGGGAGGCTAAATCATCAATGTCTTTCATAGCTTAATAACGCTGTATTACTCAAAGGTATTTTGATCTTCATATTCTTAATTTAAAAAATAGGTTAAAAGACAGATGCAATTTTTGGCTGTTTTCAGCACCTGTGCTCTTACCCTTAAACTTATGAAACCCAATTACCACCTCAAATGATGGGGGCCATATAGGACAATATTACCCCCAAGTTTCAACTTCATACTTAAAAGTCCATAATTTGAATTAAGTTCACCTTTTTCGCGAAATAGACCACTGTGCGACGGAGCGAGGGCAAGAGGAAGACCCAGAGCTCGTTGGGAGAGCTCAGTGTATGCGGACGCCGAACAACTATTGGGGTTCCAAGATTGGAGGACGCGGTCACGTGACCGAGACAATTGGAGGAGCTCGATCCAGGCGGCCAAAGCCCGACGTCGGGCTGTTGTGTCACGTTGATGATGATGACAATGTAGCGACAATGTCGCTGTCAATGCAACCAAGGCACCAACCAAAATCATTTTTTTTCTTTTGTATTGCTAAATCCTGTTGTACGAGGATTAGGTTGGCTTATCACAATACACATCAGCCATCGCTTTTCTATTTCACCAGACCATTCAACCTAATTCAAACAGAGTTAATTCAACCTAGTGGTGATGCCAACCTATGGTAGGTATCACCGCTAGCGGTGCGGCAAAATTAGAAATTTGGCAAATTCTGCCGCTGCCGCAAATTCGGCCGCAGCCATTGTGCGCGTTACCATACAAAACAGTGCATTCAAATTTTTTGACAGCACTTTGCCGCAGCCTATTGGTTTGCCGCAGTGGAAAACGCTGTATTGTGATTAACCTAAATTGCTGCAACAGATCAGCACATTTTAACCATAAAAGCTAGATGTCGATTTAACGACAAAGAAGATTTTTCCAGTTCAGTTTTTCGTCGATCGTCGACAAGCACGGGCAAGCCTACCATCCCTTCCACCCAATGTGAGGCTACATTTGGGGTGCTTACAGTTACGATTTATGAATATAAATCTAGAGATATGTATACTCGTACATACTTCAAATGTGATTAAGTGATTAAAAATTGAATTGAAAGAAGTGTTGTTTTAACCAATCGGTCTACGGACAATATTATTGGCGTAGTCGGTAGGATCCGCTACGGAATTATTCATGATTTTTTTTAAATCGAAAGCGCATCGACAACGCGTTTGCGAATGTAGTAAATTCATTCCCCAAGAGGAGGAAAATGTTTATCTTTTTACGACGTCGCGATCAAAATTGTTTCTAACAAGAAACAGCGACCGGACCGAACAAATCGTTAACTTATACAAAGTGTCCTAAAGATAAGAAAAATCGAAGTACTCGACGAATAAAGTTGCAAATATTAGTGAAATGTGCTATAATTTTAGTGAAAAACTTGGAAAGGGTATAGAAGATCAATGGTAAATTGTGCGAAGTGGCCTAGATGGAAATTTTAGTTAAAAGTCAGGAAGTGAACTAAAAACCAAACAAATCAAGAAGCGAAGTATAAAAACAGAAATAATCAAGCTCAGCAACTGGAAGAAAAACCAAACAAATAATAATAGTAGTGAAACAGAATACTAACAAGAGGTACTATGGGGAATTTTTGTTCGACAAACACCAAATGGACGCTAACAGGAAAAAATGACGATTGATTGAAAGGATCGAAATAGCAGCAACAAATAAACGACAGCTAACAAATTAAGAACGAACATCAATTGGATAAAACAGCGAAAAAAAAACAGCGATTTCACAGCAGTTGTCAATCGATTGGAAAAAGCAGCAAGGACCATTAAAAATCATTCGAAATTTTTATAAATTTACCGATTTAACTTTTCTATATTGAATTATATATTGAATTACATATTGAATTCTATTATAGATATACTGTAGCGAAAATTTAACGAATATATTTATTGAATTTTATGACTATAAATAGATTTTAACTTCACAATAAATTCTATTCGTATTACATACATTGAATTTTGACCTTATTCTCCATACTGAATTTAAATTCTTTTATACAAATACATACAGTAGGTAAAAAATGTTAAGGCACGAACTCTTAGTATGAATGAATAGCCTATTTTTAATGCGACTTTAATAATAAATGATGTTTTCGCATTTAATTAAAAGTTTTGCATGTTTACTTTAGGATGGGCAAAGATACAAAGATTTATCAAAATTTTTTGGTCTGAATTCAAGCGAATTGAATGTTATAATACAAAAAAAAAACTCTCAAAAAATGTGAAACATCAATCACAAGAAATAAAGCCAAAATCCATTTAGAATAAAGATAAAATGCACAGAGAAAAAACAAAAAAACTAAATAACCTAAAGAATCTTTGGGATTTAAATAGCGATTTTACAGCTGGCATAAAATGTTTAATGAAACGCCGATACTGGGCATCCAACTCCCTGTGCCAAAACTTTCTCTTATTTTCTCTCTTCCATGATTGGTTTTTAGTTTAGGGTCTCCTCCCCCTAGATTCACTCCTAGAAAGGCAGCAACACATCAGCCACTACCTTGAGAAACGATTGAGGGAAGCTATAAAAACAGCTAGAAGGTAAAGCTAGTATGCCTTATTAGAAAAGGTAGTGGCGAAAGTTAAGGAGATGGAAATGTGGAGGCTCATTAAGGCTATGAAGAGTTCACAATCCAAAAGATTGACTGGCCTATCGGGGCAAACGCCTTCTCAATTACAAATGAGTTACGCACAATTTGCAGAACACAGTTTTTAACGGCTGAGTAACTCGTCAAATTAAAGCTATTGCACCCATACTTGTGTCAGGAACGGTGATGGGTCGCTCAGGAGCGAGCCAGTCAAAAAGATCAACTTTTTGAAAGAGCTATTTGAGCCATAATTTCGAACTGCGCTGCACACTTCATATATTCACTTTAGTGGCAAGGGCGATATCACAGGGCCACTGGAGCAACAACTCGAGCAAATAGAGCTTATGTATTATACTACCGAGTATAGTTGATCGAAATCTAGGCTATTCTAACGTCGGAACATGTACATATGTACACGACTATCGTATTGCACAGAGGAAAAAGCGAGCTCCGTGTGAACGAAGAATGAATGATAGCACGGGGCCAGCATCGTGTGCAGTGCGAATAGAGTATGAATGATTACTGAGTGAATGATGAATGAGAGCACTGAGCCAGAATCGTGTGAAGCGAATAGATTGTGAATGATGAGTACTGAGTTAAAATCACTATTTCTCGGGAACGCGCCATCTGATTGAGCTGAAATTTACAGGATACATTTGTGTACATATCAAATAGGTCCAAGTTTCACCAATTGCAAATTATCTTTAACCTTTTGGCTCCAGAGGCAATTTAAGTGATATTTCAGGTATCTTTATAATTATATCATAAAACTATTTTCGAAATAAAATGAAGTTTACAAAATATATTTCACACATGTTTTAAATATAGATATAACGTTTTTGAAATTTTTCACACTATGTGTGCGCTAAATGACTAAAATAATTTCGAGAAAATTTGAAAAACTTTGAATTGCGATACCTTATACAAAACTTAGAGGACATATTGAAATTTTTGTTAGGTTTTCATGAACGTGCTGGCAACCCTGCAGTTACAGCAAGTACCGAAAGTGGCAACCACCTGAATTACCGATCCTTCTGATTTTTTTTTGCTTTTTACAAAAAAAGGAACTCATATATAAGTTTTATGCTTTGTCTAAATGCTACGTTTCATTCTCTCACCCCATCTATATTCGAGTTACAATAAACTTTGTTTTCAACTCCAAAAGCAAATTTCGTTTTTCAAATGCACAATTTCCCATAAACAGAATTCTTGCGAAACCCGCGCATCATCATTTCCTTTACGCGTCATCATCATTCCCATATCAATCGGGAAAATTAAGTACATTTCTTAGGTGTCGTATGCACACCTCTCGAGTTGCTGTTGCGACAATTAACGCGAGCTAATTAGGTTAATCACAATACAGCGTTTTCCGCTGTGGCAAACGTAGTGCTCCACAGGGGGAGGCGTGAATGCCGCAGTTGAATTTGGTGAATCACAATGCAGCGTCGTTACACCTAAGCGTCTCAGGCCATTAGGGAGGATTAGCCACGTTGTCAGACCTGCAACATAGTTGTGTGAACTTTAGCACGAGGTAAGTCTCCTGAAGCAACTATCACCGAGGCCCCCCATGGAAATGGTTGAGCGATGTGCCGATAACTCATCCTTGTAAAAACTTCCTCTGTCAAGAAACCTGGAACAAAAGTCTCGGATTGGACGGATCAACAAAGACGACCACGCAAACGCACAACGGATTATTCTTTCGGAACCTGGAATGTACGCTCCCTGAACAAACCGGGGGCCGAAAAGGCCCTCCTTCATCAGGTCGAACAGTACAAACTGAGCATTACTGCAGTCCAGGAAACAAATTGGTTAGGCTGCGAGATCAACGACAAGAAATCGCACACAATTTTTACAAGCGGCAAACCATCGGGCCGCAAGAAGTTTGGAGTAGCATTCATAGTGAATAAGCAGCTTAAGTCGCGCGTTACCGACTTCAAATCCGTAAACGAAAGGCTGTGTGCGATTCGCATCAAGGCGCGATTTTTCAACCTCTGGCTCATCAATGTGCACGCTCCCATCGAAGTACAAGAAGACTCTGTAAAAGACGAGTTCTATGCCTGCCTTGAAAATCTCTTCAACTCACTTCCATCAAATGATGTAAAAATGCTACTGGGAGATTTCAATGCAAAATTAGGGAATGAAAGTTGGCATCGGGGGACCACTAGAGGACACAGCCTCCACGAAGAATGCAATGATAACGGCCATCGTCTAATAGACTTCGCTTGCAGCAGGAACCTTGTTGTAAGCTCAACTTGCTTTCCACATGGTCGCATTCACAAGCAGACCCGGAATTCTCCAGACGCACATACCGTCAACCAGATCGACCACGTCCTTATTAGCAGGAGATGGGCGTCAAGTGTGATGGATGTTCGGTCGTACCGCGGAGCTAACTGTGACTCCGATCATTTCCTGGTGAAAACAGCATACCGGTGCAGAATTTCCTCAGTGCACCAATCGAGATTCAGCCCTCCTAAAATCTTTGCGGTTGAGAATTTGCTGAACGATTATACGGCTCAGGCGTATACGACCGCGCTTGAAGAAAGAATCTCACCAATGCTGCGCGAATCGAGTAACGTTGGTGTCCACGAGTTCTAGGAAGAGCTCAAAAATACAATCAAGAATGCGGCAGAAAACGTTGTGGGATACAAAGCCCGACGAGCGCGAAATGAATGGTTTGACGAAGAATGTAGAAACTCACTTGACGCAAAGAACGAGGCCTATAGACAATGGGTCCAACGTGCAACCAGAGCCAAAAAGGAAAAATATTACGAGCTACGGCGAATATCCAATAGAATAATTAAGCGTAAGAAACGGAAATACTTTGACGAGCAGTTGCTGAACATTAATGTAAACCTAGTTAGTAAGAATACCAGACAAGCGTACAGACTAGTAAACATGATCAAAAATGGCTACCAAAAATCCTGGAGTATAAGATTAAACCATTCGCGGAAGAAATCATTGGCGAGTATCAAGGCGGTTTCAGATCTGGTCGCTCCACAATCGACCAGCTCTTCACGGTCAAGCTAATTTTGCAAAAGTGCTGGGAATACAACGTCAACGAATACCAAATCTTTGTCGACTTTAAACAAGCATATGACAGCATCAACCGTGGCGCTCTATATAGCATCATGCTGCAATTTGGTATACCGGCCAAATTAGTGAGACTTATAAAGATGACGATGACCAACTCCGTCTACCAAGTCCGGATCCAGAACAGATTGACGGATCCTTTTGAAACTCTGAGTGGCCTGAAGTAGAGCGATGGAATAGCGCCCCCGCTCTTCAACCTGGCACTTGAGTTCGCTATTCGGGCAATGCACCTGAACACCAGCGGCACGCTACTTTTTAAGTCGACACAATTGGCAGCGTATGCGGATGACATTAACATCATGGCTCGAAAACTGACCGATGCAGAAGAACTTCTGCTTAGACTTGACACCGCAGCAAATGAAGTTGGACTACGAATCAACGAGGACAAAACGAAAGTTATGATGCAATCTAGGACAAGGACGCCAGCGCACACGACCATCAACGTAGGGGACCTTTCCATCAAATTCGTGGACAACTTCGTTTACCTGGGTAGCAACCTATCGAGTGACGCCAACGAAACTGACGAAATCAAGCGACGGATACAACTAGCAAATAAGACCTTCTTCTCGGTCCTCCCCATTATGAAATCGAAATATGTGCACAGAAAGACTAAGCTCCGCGTTTATAAAACCATCATAAGACCTGTGCTGTGCTATGGCTGCGAAACATGGACCCTGACCCAAGCCTCCGAAAATATGATCGACACCTTCGAACGGAAAGTTCTACGGCGGATTTTCGGGGCTATTTGCGACCGAGATGGATGGCGCATCCGGGACAACAATGAGTTGTACGAACTCTACGATGAGCTGGAAGTCTCCAAAATTGTGAAATTACAACGGTTACAGTGGGCGGAGCACGTGCAACGCATGAATGACGACCGCATGCCAAAACGTGTCATGAACGCACGACGAGTCGACGGAGCGAGGGCAAGAGGAAGACCCAGAGCTCGTTGGGAGAGCTCAGTGTATGCGGACGCCGAACAACTATTGGGGTTCCAAGATTGGAGGACGCGGTCACGTGACCGAGACAATTGGAGGAGCTCGATCCAGGCGGCCAAAGCCCGACGTCGGGCTGTTGTGTCACGTTGATGATGATAACAATGTAGCGACAATGTCGCTGTCAATGCAACCAAGGCACCAACCAAAATCATTCTTTTTCTTTTGTATTGCTAAATCCTGTTGTACGAGGATTAGGTTGGCTTATCACAATACACATCAGCCATCGCTTTTCTATTTCACCAGACCATTCAACCTAATTCAAACAGAGTTAATTCAACCTAGTGGTGATGCCAACCTATGGTAGGTATCACCGCTAGCGGTGCGGCAAATATAGAAATTTGGCAAATTCTGCCGCTGCCGCAAATTCGGCCGCAGCCATTGTGCGCGTTACCATACAAAACAGTGCATTCAAATTTTTTGACAGCACTTTGCCGCAGCCTATTGGTTTGCCGCAGTGGAAAACGCTGTATTGTGATTAACCTAAATTGCTGCAACAGATCAGCACATTTTAACCATAAAAGCTAGATGTCGATTTAACGACAAAGAAGATTTTTCCAGTTCAGTTTTTCGTCGATCGTCGACAAGCACGGGCAAGCCTACCATCCCTTCCACCCAATGTGAGGCTACATTTGGGGTGCTTACAGTTACGATTTATGAATATAAATCTAGAGATATGTATACTCGTACATACTTCAAATGTGATTAAGTGATTAAAAATTGAATTGAAAGAAGTGTTGTTTTAACCAATCGGTCTACGGACAATATTATTGGCGTAGTCGGTAGGATCCGCTACGGAATTATTCATGATTTTTTTTAAATCGAAAGCGCATCGACAACGCGTTTGCGAATGTAGTAAATTCATTCCCCAAGAGGAGGAAAATGTTTATCTTTTTACGACGTCGCGATCAAAATTGTTTCTAACAAGAAACAGCGACCGGACCGAACAAATCGTTAACTTATACAAAGTGTCCTAAAGATAAGAAAAATCGAAGTACTCGACGAATAAAGTTGCAAATATTAGTGAAATGTGCTATAATTTTAGTGAAAAACTTGGAAAGGGTATAGAAGATCAATGGTAAATTGTGCGAAGTGGCCTAGATGGAAATTTTAGTTAAAAGTCAGGAAGTGAACTAAAAACCAAACAAATCAAGAAGCGAAGTATAAAAACAGAAATAATCAAGCTCAGCAACTGGAAGAAAAACCAAACAAATAATAATAGTAGTGAAACAGAATACTAACAAGAGGTACTATGGGGAATTTTTGTTCGACAAACACCAAATGGACGCTAACAGGAAAAAATGACGATTGATTGAAAGGATCGAAATAGCAGCAACAAATAAACGACAGCTAACGAATTAAGAACGAACATCAATTGGATAAAACAGCGAAAAAAACAGCGATTTCACAGCAGTTGTCAATCGATTGGAAAAAGCAGCAAGGACCATTAAAAATCATTCGAAATTTTTATAAATTTACCGAATATTTAACTTTTCTATATTGAATTATATATTGAATTACATATTGAATTCTATTATAGATATACTGTAGCGAAAATTTAACGAATATATTTATTGAATTTTATGACTATAAATAGATTTTAACTTCACAATAAATTCTATTCGTATTACATACATTGAATTTTGACCTTATTCTCCATACTGAATTTAAATTCTTTTATACAAATACATACAGTAGGTAAAAAATGTTAAGGCACGAACTCTTAGTATGAATGAATAGCCTATTTTTAATGCGACTTTAATAATAAATGATGTTTTCGCATTTAATTAAAAGTTTTGCATGTTTACTTTAGGATGGGCAAAGATACAAAGATTTATCAAAATTTTTTGGTCTGAATTCAAGCGAACTGAATGTTATAATACAAAAAAAAACTCTCAAAAAATGTGAAACATCAATCACAAGAAATAAAGCCAAAATCCATTTAGAATAAAGATAAAATGCACAGAGAAAAAACAAAAAAACTAAATAACCTAAAGAATCTTTGGGATTTAAATAGCGATTTTACAGCTGGCATAAAATGTTTAATGAAACGCCGATACTGGGCATCCAACTCCCTGTGCCAAAACTTTCTCTTATTTTCTCTCTTCCATGATTGGTTTTTAGTTTAGGGTCTCCTCCCCCTAGATTCACTCCTAGAAAGGCAGCAACACATCAGCCACTACCTTGAGAAACGATTGAGGGAAGCTATAAAAACAGCTAGAAGGTAAAGCTAGTATGCCTTATTAGAAAAGGTAGTGGCGAAAGTTAAGGAGATGGAAATGTGGAGGCTCATTAAGGCTATGAAGAGTTCACAATCCAAAAGATTGACTGGCCTATCGGGGCAAACGCCTTCTCAATTACAAATGAGTTACGCACAATTTGCAGAACACAGTTTTTAACGGCTGAGTAACTCGTCAAATTAAAGCTATTGCACCCATACTTGTGTCAGGAACGGTGATGGGTCGCTCAGGAGCGAGCCAGTCAAAAAGATCAACTTTTTGAAAGAGCTATTTGAGCCATAATTTCGAACTGCGCTGCACACTTCATATATTCACTTTAGTGGCAAGGGCGATATCACAGGGCCACTGGAGCAACAACTCGAGCAAATAGAGCTTATGTATTATACTACCGAGTATAGTTGATCGAAATCTAGGCTATTCTAACGTCGGAACATGTACATATGTACACGACTATCGTATTGCACAGAGGAACAAGCGAGCTCCGTGTGAACGAAGAATGAATGATAGCACGGGGCCAGCATCGTGTGCAGTGCGAATAGAGTATGAATGATTACTGAGTGAATGATGAATGAGAGCACTGAGCCAGAATCGTGTGAAGCGAATAGATTGTGAATGATGAGTACTGAGTTAAAATCACTATTTCTCGGGAACGCGCCATCTGATTGAGCTGAAATTTACAGGATACATTTGTGTACATATCAAATAGGTCCAAGTTTCACCAATTGCAAATTATCTTTAACCTTTTGGCTCCAGAGGCAATTTAAGTGATATTTCAGGTATCTTTATAATTATATCATAAAACTATTTTCGAAATAAAATGAAGTTTACAAAATATATTTCACACATGTTTTAAATATAGATATAACGTTTTTGAAATTTTTCACACTATGTGTGCGCTAAATGACTAAAATAATTTCGAGAAAATTTGAAAAACTTTGAATTGCGATACCTTATACAAAACTTAGAGGACATATTGAAATTTTTGTTAGGTTTTCATGAACGTGCTGGCAACCCTGCAGTTACAGCAAGTACCGAAAGTGGCAACCACCTGAATTACCGATCCTTCTGATTTTTTTTTGCTTTTTACAAAAAAAGGAACTCATATATAAGTTTTATGCTTTGTCTAAATGCTACGTTTCATTCTCTCACCCCATCTATATTCGAGTTACAATAAACTTTGTTTTCAACTCCAAAAGCAAATTTCGTTTTTCAAATGCACAATTTCCCATAAACAGAATTCTTGCGAAACCCGCGCATCATCATTTCCGTTACGCGTCATCATCATTCCCATATCAATCGGGAAAATTAAGTACATTGCTTAGGTGTCGTATGCACACCTCTCGAGTTGCTGTTGCGACAATTAACGCGAGCTAATTAGGTTAATCACAATACAGCGTTTTCCGCTGCGGCAAACGTAGTGCTCCACAGGGGGAGGCGTGAATGCCGCAGTTGAATTTGGTGAATCACAATGCAGCGTCGTTACACCTAAGCGTCTCAGGCCATTAGGGAGGATTAGCCACGTTGTCAGACCTGCAACATAGTTGTGTGAACTTTAGCACGAGGTAAGTCTCCTGAAGCAACTATCACCGAGGCCCCCCATGGAAATGGTTGAGCGATGTGCCGATAACTCATCCTTGTAAAAACTTCCTCTGTCAAGAAACCTGGAACAAAAGTCTCGGATTGGACGGATCAACAAAGACGACCACGCAAACGCACAACGGATTATTCTTTCGGAACCTGGAATGTACGCTCCCTGAACAAACCGGGGGCCGAAAAGGCCCTCCTTCATCAGGTCGAACAGTACAAACTGAGCATTACTGCAGTCCAGGAAACAAATTGGTTAGGCTGCGAGATCAACGACAAGAAATCGCACACAATTTTTACAAGCGGCAAACCATCGGGCCGCAAGAAGTTTGGAGTAGCATTCATAGTGAATAAGCAGCTTAAGTCGCGCGTTACCGACTTCAAATCCGTAAACGAAAGGCTGTGTGCGATTCGCATCAAGGCGCGATTTTTCAACCTCTGGCTCATCAATGTGCACGCTCCCATCGAAGTACAAGAAGACTCTGTAAAAGACGAGTTCTATGCCTGCCTTGAAAATCTCTTCAACTCACTTCCATCAAATGATGTAAAAATGCTACTGGGAGATTTCAATGCAAAATTAGGGAATGAAAGTTGGCATCGGGGGACCACTAGAGGACACAGCCTCCACGAAGAATGCAATGATAACGGCCATCGTCTAATAGACTTCGCTTGCAGCAGGAACCTTGTTGTAAGCTCAACTTGCTTTCCACATGGTCGCATTCACAAGCAGACCCGGAATTCTCCAGACGCACATACCGTCAACCAGATCGACCACGTCCTTATTAGCAGGAGATGGGCGTCAAGTGTGATGGATGTTCGGTCGTACCGCGGAGCTAACTGTGACTCCGATCATTTCCTGGTGAAAACAGCATACCGGTGCAGAATTTCCTCAGTGCACCAATCGAGATTCAGCCCTCCTAAAATCTTTGCGGTTGAGAATTTGCTGAACGATTATACGGCTCAGGCGTATACGACCGCGCTTGAAGAAAGAATCTCACCAATGCTGCGCGAATCGAGTAACGTTGGTGTCCACGAGTTCTAGGAAGAGCTCAAAAATACAATCAAGAATGCGGCAGAAAACGTTGTGGGATACAAAGCCCGACGAGCGCGAAATGAATGGTTTGACGAAGAATGTAGAAACTCACTTGACGCAAAGAACGAGGCCTATAGACAATGGGTCCAACGTGCAACCAGAGCCAAAAAGGAAAAATATTACGAGCTACGGCGAATATCCAATAGAATAATTAAGCGTAAGAAACGGAAATACTTTGACGAGCAGTTGCTGAACATTAATGTAAACCTAGTTAGTAAGAATACCAGACAAGCGTACAGACTAGTAAACATGATCAAAAATGGCTACCAAAAATCCTGGAGTATAAGATTAAACCATTCGCGGAAGAAATCATTGGCGAGTATCAAGGCGGTTTCAGATCTGGTCGCTCCACAATCGACCAGCTCTTCACGGTCAAGCTAATTTTGCAAAAGTGCTGGGAATACAACGTCAACGAATACCAAATCTTTGTCGACTTTAAACAAGCATATGACAGCATCAACCGTGGCGCTCTATATAGCATCATGCTGCAATTTGGTATACCGGCCAAATTAGTGAGACTTATAAAGATGACGATGACCAACTCCGTCTACCAAGTCCGGATCCAGAACAGATTGACGGATCCTTTTGAAACTCTGAGTGGCCTGAAGTAGAGCGATGGAATAGCGCCCCCGCTCTTCAACCTGGCACTTGAGTTCGCTATTCGGGCAATGCACCTGAACACCAGCGGCACGCTACTTTTTAAGTCGACACAATTGGCAGCGTATGCGGATGACATTAACATCATGGCTCGAAAACTGACCGATGCAGAAGAACTTCTGCTTAGACTTGACACCGCAGCAAATGAAGTTGGACTACGAATCAACGAGGACAAAACGAAAGTTATGATGCAATCTAGGACAAGGACGCCAGCGCACACGACCATCAACGTAGGGGACCTTTCCATCAAATTCGTGGACAACTTCGTTTACCTGGGTAGCAACCTATCGAGTGACGCCAACGAAACTGACGAAATCAAGCGACGGATACAACTAGCAAATAAGACCTTCTTCTCGGTCCTCCCCATTATGAAATCGAAATATGTGCACAGAAAGACTAAGCTCCGCGTTTATAAAACCATCATAAGACCTGTGCTGTGCTATGGCTGCGAAACATGGACCCTGACCCAAGCCTCCGAAAATATGATCGACACCTTCGAACGGAAAGTTCTACGGCGGATTTTCGGGGCTATTTGCGACCGAGATGGATGGCGCATCCGGGACAACAATGAGTTGTACGAACTCTACGATGAGCTGGAAGTCTCCAAAATTGTGAAATTACAACGGTTACAGTGGGCGGAGCACGTGCAACGCATGAATGACGACCGCATGCCAAAACGTGTCATGAACGCACGACGAGTCGACGGAGCGAGGGCAAGAGGAAGACCCAGAGCTCGTTGGGAGAGCTCAGTGTATGCGGACGCCGAACAACTATTGGGGTTCCAAGATTGGAGGACGCGGTCACGTGACCGAGACAATTGGAGGAGCTCGATCCAGGCGGCCAAAGCCCGACGTCGGGCTGTTGTGTCACGTTGATGATGATGACAATGTAGCGACAATGTCGCTGTCAATGCAACCAAGGCACCAACCAAAATCATTCTTTTTCTTTTGTATTGCTAAATCCTGTTGTACGAGGATTAGGTTGGCTTATCACAATACACATCAGCCATCGCTTTTCTATTTCACCAGACCATTCAACCTAATTCAAACAGAGTTAATTCAACCTAGTGGTGATGCCAACCTATGGTAGGTATCACCGCTAGCGGTGCGGCAAATATAGAAATTTGGCAAATTCTGCCGCTGCCGCAAATTCGGCCGCAGCCATTGTGCGCGTTACCATACAAAACAGTGCATTCAAATTTTTTGACAGCACTTTGCCGCAGCCTATTGGTTTGCCGCAGTGGAAAACGCTGTATTGTGATTAACCTAAATTGCTGCAACAGATCAGCACATTTTAACCATAAAAGCTAGATGTCGATTTAACGACAAAGAAGATTTTTCCAGTTCAGTTTTTCGTCGATCGTCGACAAGCACGGGCAAGCCTACCATCCCTTCCACCCAATGTGAGGCTACATTTGGGGTGCTTACAGTTACGATTTATGAATATAAATCTAGAGATATGTATACTCGTACATACTTCAAATGTGATTAAGTGATTAAAAATTGAATTGAAAGAAGTGTTGTTTTAACCAATCGGTCTACGGACAATATTATTGGCGTAGTCGGTAGGATCCGCTACGGAATTATTCATGATTTTTTTTAAATCGAAAGCGCATCGACAACGCGTTTGCGAATGTAGTAAATTCATTCCCCAAGAGGAGGAAAATGTTTATCTTTTTACGACGTCGCGATCAAAATTGTTTCTAACAAGAAACAGCGACCGGACCGAACAAATCGTTAACTTATACAAAGTGTCCTAAAGATAAGAAAAATCGAAGTACGCGACGAATAAAGTTGCAAATATTAGTGAAATGTGCTATAATTTTAGTGAAAAACTTGGAAAGGGTATAGAAGATCAATGGTAAATTGTGCGAAGTGGCCTAGATGGAAATTTTAGTTAAAAGTCAGGAAGTGAACTAAAAACCAAACAAATCAAGAAGCGAAGTATAAAAACAGAAATAATCAAGCTCAGCAACTGGAAGAAAAACCAAACAAATAATAATAGTAGTGAAACAGAATACTAACAAGAGGTACTATGGGGAATTTTTGTTCGACAAACACCAAATGGACGCTAACAGGAAAATATGACGATTGATTGAAAGGATCGAAATAGCAGCAACAAATAAACGACAGCTAACAAATTAAGAACGAACATCAATTGGATAAAACAGCGAAAAAAACAGCGATTTCACAGCAGTTGTCAATCGATTGGAAAAAGCAGCAAGGACCATTAAAAATCATTCGAAATTTTTATAAATTTACCGAATATTTAACTTTTCTATATTGAATTATATATTGAATTACATATTGAATTCTATTATAGATATACTGTAGCGAAAATTTAACGAATATATTTATTGAATTTTATGACTATAAATAGATTTTAACTTCACAATAAATTCTATTCGTATTACATACATTGAATTTTGACCTTATTCTCCATACTGAATTTAAATTCTTTTATACAAATACATACAGTAGGTAAAAAATGTTAAGGCACGAACTCTTAGTATGAATGAATAGCCTATTTTTAATGCGACTTTAATAATAAATGATGTTTTCGCATTTAATTAAAAGTTTTGCATGTTTACTTTAGGATGGGCAAAGATACAAAGATTTATCAAAATTTTTTGGTCTGAATTCAAGCGAATTGAATGTTATAATACAAAAAAAAACTCTCAAAAAATGTGAAACATCAATCACAAGAAATAAAGCCAAAATCCATTTAGAATAAAGATAAAATGCACAGAGAAAAAACAAAAAAACTAAATAACCTAAAGAATCTTTGGGATTTAAATAGCGATTTTACAGCTGGCATAAAATGTTTAATGAAACGCCGATACTGGGCATCCAACTCCCTGTGCCAAAACTTTCTCTTATTTTCTCTCTTCCATGATTGGTTTTTAGTTTAGGGTCTCCTCCCCCTAGATTCACTCCTAGAAAGGCAGCAACACATCAGCCACTACCTTGAGAAACGATTGAGGGAAGCTATAAAAACAGCTAGAAGGTAAAGCTAGTATGCCTTATTAGAAAAGGTAGTGGCGAAAGTTAAGGAGATGGAAATGTGGAGGCTCATTAAGGCTATGAAGAGTTCACAATCCAAAAGATTGACTGGCCTATCGGGGCAAACGCCTTCTCAATTACAAATGAGTTACGCACAATTTGCAGAACACAGTTTTTAACGGCTGAGTAACTCGTCAAATTAAAGCTATTGCACCCATACTTGTGTCAGGAACGGTGATGGGTCGCTCAGGAGCGAGCCAGTCAAAAAGATCAACTTTTTGAAAGAGCTATTTGAGCCATAATTTCGAACTGCGCTGCACACTTCATATATTCACTTTAGTGGCAAGGGCGATATCACAGGGCCACTGGAGCAACAACTCGAGCAAATAGAGCTTATGTATTATACTACCGAGTATAGTTGATCGAAATCTAGGCTATTCTAACGTCGGAACATGTACATATGTACACGACTATCGTATTGCACAGAGGAAAAAGCGAGCTCCGTGTGAACGAAGAATGAATGATAGCACGGGGCCAGCATCGTGTGCAGTGCGAATAGAGTATGAATGATTACTGAGTGAATGATGAATGAGAGCACTGAGCCAGAATCGTGTGAAGCGAATAGATTGTGAATGATGAGTACTGAGTTAAAATCACTATTTCTCGGGAACGCGCCATCTGATTGAGCTGAAATTTACAGGATACATTTGTGTACATATCAAATAGGTCCAAGTTTCACCAATTGCAAATTATCTTTAACCTTTTGGCTCCAGAGGCAATTTAAGTGATATTTCAGGTATCTTTATAATTATATCATAAAACTATTTTCGAAATAAAATGAAGTTTACAAAATATATTTCACACATGTTTTAAATATAGATATAACGTTTTTGAAATTTTTCACACTATGTGTGCGCTAAATGACTAAAATAATTTCGAGAAAATTTGAAAAACTTTGAATTGCGATACCTTATACAAAACTTAGAGGACATATTGAAATTTTTGTTAGGTTTTCATGAACGTGCTGGCAACCCTGCAGTTACAGCAAGTACCGAAAGTGGCAACCACCTGAATTACCGATCCTTCTGATTTTTTTTTGCTTTTTACAAAAAAAGGAACTCATATATAAGTTTTATGCTTTGTCTAAATGCTACGTTTCATTCTCTCACCCCATCTATATTCGAGTTACAATAAACTTTGTTTTCAACTCCAAAAGCAAATTTCGTTTTTCAAATGCACAATTTCCCATAAACAGAATTCTTGCGAAACCCGCGCATCATCATTTCCGTTACGCGTCATCATCATTCCCATATCAATCGGGAAAATTAAGTACATTGCTTAGGTGTCGTATGCACACCTCTCGAGTTGCTGTTGCGACAATTAACGCGAGCTAATTAGGTTAATCACAATACAGCGTTTTCCGCTGCGGCAAACGTAGTGCTCCACAGGGGGAGGCGTGAATGCCGCAGTTGAATTTGGTGAATCACAATGCAGCGTCGTTACACCTAAGCGTCTCAGGCCATTAGGGAGGATTAGCCACGTTGTCAGACCTGCAACATAGTTGTGTGAACTTTAGCACGAGGTAAGTCTCCTGAAGCAACTATCACCGAGGCCCCCCATGGAAATGGTTGAGCGATGTGCCGATAACTCATCCTTGTAAAAACTTCCTCTGTCAAGAAACCTGGAACAAAAGTCTCGGATTGGACGGATCAACAAAGACGACCACGCAAACGCACAACGGATTATTCTTTCGGAACCTGGAATGTACGCTCCCTGAACAAACCGGGGGCCGAAAAGGCCCTCCTTCATCAGGTCGAACAGTACAAACTGAGCATCACTGCAGTCCAGGAAACAAATTGGTTAGGCTGCGAGATCAACGACAAGAAATCGCACACAATTTTTACAAGCGGCAAACCATCGGGCCGCAAGAAGTTTGGAGTAGCATTCATAGTGAATAAGCAGCTTAAGTCGCGCGTTACCGACTTCAAATCCGTAAACGAAAGGCTGTGTGCGATTCGCATCAAGGCGCGATTTTTCAACCTCTGGCTCATCAATGTGCACGCTCCCACCGAAGTACAAGAAGACTCTGTAAAAGACGAGTTCTATGCCTGCCTTGAAAATCTCTTCAACTCACTTCCATCAAATGATGTAAAAATGCTACTGGGAGATTTCAATGCAAAATTAGGGAATGAAAGTTGGCATCGGGGGACCACTAGAGGACACAGCCTCCACGAAGAATGCAATGATAACGGCCATCGTCTAATAGACTTCGCTTGCAGCAGGAACCTTGTTGTAAGCTCAACTTGCTTTCCACATGGTCGCATTCACAAGCAGACCCGGAATTCTCCAGACGCACATACCGTCAACCAGATCGACCACGTCCTTATTAGCAGGAGATGGGCGTCAAGTGTGATGGATGTTCGGTCGTACCGCGGAGCTAACTGTGACTCCGATCATTTCCTGGTGAAAACAGCATACCGGTGCAGAATTTCCTCAGTGCACCAATCGAGATTCAGCCCTCCTAAAATCTTTGCGGTTGAGAATTTGCTGAACGATTATACGGCTCAGGCGTATACGACCGCGCTTGAAGAAAGAATCTCACCAATGCTGCGCGAATCGAGTAACGTTGGTGTCCACGAGTTCTAGGAAGAGCTCAAAAATACAATCAAGAATGCGGCAGAAAACGTTGTGGGATACAAAGCCCGACGAGCGCGAAATGAATGGTTTGACGAAGAATGTAGAAACTCACTTGACGCAAAGAACGAGGCCTATAGACAATGGGTCCAACGTGCAGCCAGAGCCAAAAAGGAAAAATATTACGAGCTACGGCGAATATCCAATAGAATAATTAAGCGTAAGAAACGGAAATACTTTGACGAGCAGTTGCTGAACATTAATGTAAACCTAGTTAGTAAGAATACCAGACAAGCGTACAGACTAGTAAACATGATCAAAAATGGCTACCAAAAATCCTGGAGTATAAGATTAAACCGTTCGCGGAAGAAATCATTGGCGAGTATCAAGGCGGTTTCAGATCTGGTCGCTCCACAATCGACCAGCTCTTCACGGTCAAGCTAATTTTGCAAAAGTGCTGGGAATACAACGTCAACGAATACCAAATCTTTGTCGACTTTAAACAAGCATATGACAGCATCAACCGAGGCGCTCTATATAGCATCATGCTGCAATTTGGTATACCGGCCAAATTAGTGAGACTTATAAAGATGACGATGACCAACTCCGTCTACCAAGTCCGGATCCAGAACAGATTGACGGATCCTTTTGAAACTCTGAGTGGCCTGAAGTAGAGCGATGGAATAGCGCCCCCGCTCTTCAACCTGGCACTTGAGTTCGCTATTCGGGCAATGCACCTGAACACCAGCGGCACGCTACTTTTTAAGTCGACACAATTGGCAGCGTATGCGGATGACATTAACATCATGGCTCGAAAACTGACCGATGCAGAAGAACTTCTGCTTAGACTTGACACCGCAGCAAATGAAGTTGGACTACGAATCAACGAGGACAAAACGAAAGTTATGATGCAATCTAGGACAAGGACGCCAGCACACACGACCATCAACGTAGGGGACCTTTCCATCAAATTCGTGGACAACTTCGTTTACCTGGGTATCAACCTATCGAGTGACGCCAACGAAACTGACGAAATCAAGCGACGGATACAACTAGCAAATAAGACCTTCTTCTCGGTCCTCCCCATTATGAAATCGAAATATGTGCACAGAAAGACTAAGCTCCGCGTTTATAAAACCATCATAAGACCTGTGCTGTGCTATGGCTGCGAAACATGGACCCTGACCCAAGCCTCCGAAAATATGATCGACACCTTCGAACGGAAAGTTCTACGGCGGATTTTCGGGGCTATTTGCGACCGAGATGGATGGCGCATCCGGGACAACAATGAGTTGTACGAACTCTACGATGAGCTGGAAGTCTCCAAAATTGTGAAATTACAACGGTTACAGTGGGCGGAGCACGTGCAACGCATGAATGACGACCGCATGCCAAAACGTGTCATGAACGCACGACGAGTCGACGGAGCGAGGGCAAGAGGAAGACCCAGAGCTCGTTGGGAGAGCTCAGTGTATGCGGACGCCGAACAACTATTGGGGTTCCAAGATTGGAGGACGCGGTCACGTGACCGAGACAATTGGAGGAGCTCGATCCAGGCGGCCAAAGCCCGACGTCGGGCTGTTGTGTCACGTTGATGATGATGACAATGTAGCGACAATGTCGCTGTCAATGCAACCAAGGCACCAACCAAAATCATTTTTTTTCTTTTGTATTGCTAAATCCTGTTGTACGAGGATTAGGTTGGCTTATCACAATACACATCAGCTATCGCTTTTCTATTTCACCAGACCATTCAACCTAATTCAAACAGAGTTAATTCAACCTAGTGGTGATGCCAACCTATGGTAGGTATCACCGCTAGCGGTGCGGCAAAATTAGAAATTTGGCAAATTCTGCCGCTGCCGCAAATTCGGCCGCAGCCATTGTGCGCGTTACCATACAAAACAGTGCATTCAAATTTTTTGACAGCACTTTGCCGCAGTTCATTGGTTTGCCGCAGTGGAAAACGCTGTATTGTGATTAACCTAAATTGCTGCAACAGATCAGCACATTTTAACCATAAAAGCTAGATGTCGATTTAACGACAAAGAAGATTTTTCCAGTTCAGTTTTTCGTCGATCGTCGACAAGCACGGGCAAGCCTACCATCCCTTCCACCCAATGTGAAGCTACATTTGGGGTGCTTACAGTTACGATTTATGAATATAAATCTAGAGATATGTATACTCGTACATACTTCAAATGTGATTAAGTGATTAAAAATTGAATTGAAAGAAGTGTTGTTTTAACCAATCGGTCTACGGACAATATTATTGGCGTAGTCGGTAGGATCCGCTACGGAATTATTCATGATTTTTTTTAAATCGAAAGCGCATCGACAACGCGTTTGCGAATGTAGTAAATTCATTCCCCAAGAGGAGGAAAATGTTTATCTTTTTACGACGTCGCGATCAAAATTGTTTCTAACAAGAAACAGCGACCGGACCGAACAAATCGTTAACTTATACAAAGTGTCCTAAAGATAAGAAAAATCGAAGTACTCGACGAATAAAGTTGCAAATATTAGTGAAATGTGCTATAATTTTAGTGAAAAACTTGGAAAGGGTATAGAAGATTAATGGTAAATTGTGCGAAGTGGCCTAGATGGAAATTTTAGTTAAAAGTCAGGAAGTGAACTAAAAACCAAACAAATCAAGAAGCGAAGTATAAAAACAGAAATAATCAAGCTCAGCAACTGGAAGAAAAACCAAACAAATAATAATAGTAGTGAAACAGAATACTAACAAGAGGTACTATGGGGAATTTTTGTTCGACAAACACCAAATGGACGCTAACAGGAAAAAATGACGATTGATTGAAAGGATCGAAATAGCAGCAACAAATAAACGACAGCTAACAAATTAAGAACGAACATCAATTGGATAAAACAGCGAAAAAAAACAGCGATTTCACAGCAGTTGTCAATCGATTGGAAAAAGCAGCAAGGACCATTAAAAATCATTCGAAATTTTTATAAATTTACCGAATATTTAACTTTTCTATATTGAATTATATATTGAATTACATATTGAATTCTATTATAGATATACTGTAGCGAAAATTTAACGAATATATTTATTGAATTTTATGACTATAAATAGATTTTAACTTCACAATAAATTCTATTCGTATTACATACATTGAATTTTGACCTTATTCTCCATACTGAATTTAAATTCTTTTATACAAATACATACAGTAGGTAAAAAATGTTAAGGCACGAACTCTTAGTATGAATGAATAGCCTATTTTCAATGCGACTTTAATAATAAATGATGTTTTCGCATTTAGTTAAAAGTTTTGCATGTTTACTTTAGGAACAATATGAAACAAAAAAGTGTGGAAAGACGTAATACACTGTTTTATAGAATCATATCAACTATTCCTTATCCAAAGCAACAAAACTCAACTATAACACATATGATGAAAATGTTCAGTGCTGGCAACACTTTCCCAACGAAGCAGCAATAAGTTTACCTAAACAAGCTAGTACTTAAATCAACTAAGCCTTTATCAGCTTATGTCCTCGCAGGATTTCATCGAAAATTTCAGCGGTCAAACGTTGTTTCAGGCAGCCATCTGAAAAATGTTCAAAACTCGGAAAATTTAAAAATTGATTCCTTATTTTTATTGCAAATGCTTTGCATATGAGAACGTAATTTGAAGCATCTGTTGGTGCAATATTTACGGAAATGGCTAATG
Source organism: Nemotelus nigrinus (assembly GCA_947369275.1). Taxonomy (NCBI): domain Eukaryota; kingdom Metazoa; phylum Arthropoda; class Insecta; order Diptera; family Stratiomyidae; genus Nemotelus; species Nemotelus nigrinus. Next base: position 88,506,234 of record OX376374.1, read on the forward strand.
CTGGTTAGCCTGTGTCAGCAGCAAAATACATACCAAATCTGCTTCACGTTAAGTTAAACCCAACCAGTAAATTTCGTTTCGATTGAATCACTGCGCTGGAAGTTATACGGGTGAAAAGAATTTTAGGGTTACCACCCTCAAAACTTTTCAAATTTTTAAAGCGTTAATATTTATTGTTAATTTTCATTGCAGGATCATTCCCATTTGCAAATCTAATGACATAATCGCTCAGTAAAGAAATTAAACAAAATTACAAAAATGGTCATAGCTATGCTTGCATGTTTTTTGTACGAAATTTCTACGACATTTGGTTCACATTAAGTTCCATTTACTGGATGAACTTCGTTCTGATTTCTACACTGGACCGGAAGCTATAGGGAAAAAAGCTTTATTTTGCTGAGCAAATTTGCAAGATTTAGGAGACAAAAATCACCATGGCTGGCAACTCTATTCTAATTTTTCAGCCAAACTTTCATCAAATGTTACCTAAGGTTAGATCCAAGTACTGTATGAATCTTATCAAAATCTGATGGCTGAATCGGAAGTTATAGGCCAAAAACCGTTTTTTTTTTCTCAGTGATTTTTCAGGATGGTACCACTGGCACAGGGTTGCCCGCATTTCAATATCGCTTCTATCAGACCTGGTCCTTGCTAATACCAACATGTCCT
>OX376374.1:88507102-88573241 GCA_947369275.1 Nemotelus nigrinus
GTTAAAATCTGATGGCTGAATCGGAAGTAATAGCCCAAAAAGATGTTTTTTTTTCTCAGTAGTTTTTCAAGATGGTACCACTACCACAGGGTTGCCCGCATTTCAAAATCACTTCCATCAGATCTGGTCCTAGCTAATGCCAATATATCCTGCAAATTTCATTATGATCGGATTATCCGGTCGTCAGTCCTCGTGAACAGAACTTTCGAGTGCTGAAAATAGAGGTAATTTGGTGATGGGTTGCCGTTCTTATGCAAATCGGAATTTTGAAAATTTTATCTTGAGATGAAGGACAAAGGATAAAACTTATCAAAGATTTGAAATTTTTGTCAAAAATCATAATTTTTCAACAAGGTCAATGATTTGAAAGATTTTTTTTTCAGCAGCCTGCCACAGCTACAGGGTTACCCGCTTTATGCTGAAAGGCTATATATGCCATATCTTGGTCAACATCAATACGCTCTGTAATTTTCACGATGATCCATTGTTTTTCTTACAAGTAATGACAAATCAAAATTTGAAAAAAATTCCTTGCCTACTTTTAGGCAACCTGCACCCACACGCGGCTCAAAATTTCCAATTTTTTATCATAAACAAGCTAAGAACATAATTAGTTTTCATTTCCAATACTTTTCTTTAACAAAAATTTACACTGCTTGGAAATATAGGAGTTCCTCAAAATTCACTAAAACACTCGCCGCCGCCGAAAAGTTTAGGATATCTGAATTTGAGAAAGTCATGGACCTACCCATTATATACATCTACGTTCTCCGAAAATTTCAGCTCAATCAAATTGGCCACTCCAGAGATTATCTCCCTTTATCATTTTGCTTATATATATATATATATATATATATATATATATATATATATATATATATATATATATATATATATATATATATATATATATATATATATATATATATATACATATATATATATATATATATATATATATATATATATATTTATATATATATATATATATATATATATATATATATATATATATATATATATATATATATATATATATATATATATAAAGAAATATGAATTTTCAGCAAAACGAGTTTCATACTATTGTTCTTTGAACATGCACCTGAAAACTAATTTTCGAAGAAATTTTCTTTGAGTGACAGAAAAATGTGGGAAGACGTAATACACTTTTTTGTAGAATCATATCAACCATTCCTTGTTAAAGCAAGAGAACTCAACTATAACACAAATGATAAAAATGTTCAGTGCTGGCAACATTTTCCCAACGAAACAGCACTAAGCTAACCTTCACAACCTCATACTAAAGTCAACTTATCCTTTGAATTTCGTTCTCATCGGAGAATTTCGTCGAAAGCTTAAGCAATTAACTTTGTTTGAGGCTGCCATCCGAAAAATATTCAAAACTCGGAAAATATAAAAATTTGCTTCTTAGTTTTATTGCAAATGCTGTGCATATGAGTATGTAATTTGAAGCATCTCTTGATCCAAACAGGCAGCCCTTTCATGATTTCTGTACGAAATTCCTATGACTTTTGGCTCACATTAAGGTCCACTTATGCGTGAGCTTCGTTTTGATTTCTGCACTGGACTAGAAGATATAGGGGAAAAAGCTTTGTTTTGCTGAGCAAATTTGAAAGATTTAGGAGACAAAAATCACCATAGCTGGCAATTTTATTCTAATTTTTCAGCCAAATTTTCACCAAATATTACCTAAAGTAAGATCAAAGTACTGTCTGTATGAATCTTGTCAAAATCTAATGGCTGAATCGGAAGTTAAGGGCCAAAAACCGGTTTTTTTTCTTAGTGATTTTTTAAGATGGTACCACCGCCACACTTGTTGCCCGCATTTCAAAATCACTTCTGTCAGACCTGGTCCTAAGTAATACCAATAGGCTCTGTAAATTTCACTATGATCGGATAATCCGGTCGTCAGTTCTCGTGAACAGAACTTTCGAGTGCTGAAAATAGAGGTAATTTGGTGATGAGCTGCCGTTCTTGTGCAAATCGGAATTTTGATCATTTCAATTTGACATGATGGACAAAGGTCAAAATTTATCAATGATTTGATTTTTTTGTCAAAAATGAAAAATTTTTCAGGAAGGTCAATGATTTGAAGGTTTTTTTTCAGGAGCCTGCCATAGCTACAGGTTTATCCGCACTACCTTGAAAATCCACGTGTGCTAAATTTTAATCAACATCAATACGCTCTGCAAATTTTACGATTATCTCTTGTTCTTCTTAGAAGTAATGCCAAATCAAAATTAGAAAAATATTCCTTGCCTACTATTAGGCATGCTGCACCCACACACGGCTCAAAATTTCCAAAATTTCAACATAAACAAGCTTAAAACATAATAAATTTTTATTTCCAAACATTTATTTTAACAAAAATTTACACTGCTTGGAAATATAGGAGTACCTGAAAATTCACTTAAATGCTCGCCGCCGCCAGAACCTACTAGATACATCTACGTCCTCCGAAAATTGCAGCTCAATCGGATCGGCCACTCCATAGATTATCTCGGAAAATCATTTTGCTAATATATATATATATATATATATATATATATATATATATATATATATATATATATATATATATATATATATATATATATATATATATATATATATATATATATATATATACATATATATATATATATATATATATATATATATATATATATATATATATATATATATATATATATATATAGATATATATATATATATATATATATATGTATATATATATATATAGAAATATGAATTTTCGGCGAAACGAGTTTAATACTAATTTCCTTCGAAAATTAGTTATAATTCATCAATTCGGTGTAGGTAGTGTTCGCTCATTGTGAGCAAAAATTCAGACGTGCGTGAAGTAGTCATCGTCGAAATTAAATTAAATTTCCGTGTATTTTAAAACCATAGACCATTATATTGTTTATTCATCAGTGCCTTTACTCTGTGTCGACGCGCTGATTTTATGTGCGGTGCTAGCGTGGGTGCCTTCTTTCTTGACAATACAATTTTTACCCTTCTTCTTTTCCCTGTGAAGAACCAGTAAGAAAACAAGGTCGCGTTACGTCGCGCCATTTTTTAAATCGAGTCAACAGTAAAACTCTGAGGGTTCGACCCGGTTTTCTGTTGTATCTATACTTTGGACAATTCAGGAAAGGTTATTTAATATATTTCTATTAGCATATTACCCTTTTTTCATTGTCCTCGAAAGTGAAAGTGTATAAATCGAAACAACTATAACGGAAAGTGCGAACAAAGAAGTAAATTTCACATGTGCTAGCAGAACATTTGTTTTAGTAATTAATCCTACTTCTAAATTTGGTTTTTATGCTATTTTATCAACAATAAAATCGAACTGGTCATAGCTAAGTGACATTGTTGATTACTCTGGAGCACTAGAGTATGAGTTCAATTCCACGTCAATACTTCAGCTTTTTGTAAGTCTCATCATATTGGGGAAAATAGATCGCTGTGATTTCAACAATTTAAATAATAAAATAGCACTTTCAATTTGAGACAATTATAAATCAAATACATATGCAATTGAATAAACACACATAAAATTTTTAAATTAGCTTCATTGACCGAGCTATTAAAAAGTTAAACTGACATTATAATCCCATAACCTATCAGTTTTGGTAGCAGCGTTACATTGGCAACCGCTTAGCGATGCGACGATCAAATCCATACCACGATCTAATCCACACGGCGCTGAATTTGAACCCGCATTTTTGATTGAAGAAAAAAAAACATATTCCACTTGCCAACCGATTGGTTTTTGTCTATAGTTAATTGAATCTTAGCTATTGCATACTTCTGGGCACCATATTCACCGATACTAAGTATAAATAATTGCATACTTCTGGACACTTCTCAGATTGGAGAACTTCTGGGCATCGAATTGACGTTTCCATTAATTCATCATGAGCTTCAAGTGCAGCCTCGAAAATTGCTTTGCCTTTGACAACACGATGAAATTCGTGATATGCGAAGCTTTTTGCAACAGGAAGTTACACGATGCCTGCATAGGTGCTCCCAGAGATTGGTTCCATCCGTATCTTGAGAGTTATTTCTTTTGTACGGATTGCCAAAATGTTGAAAGACTCTTAAAAAATATGAACGACAACTTAATTAGCTATGTTGGGACACTGACTTTAGGAAAAGACAATATCATATCCAAGCAACTAGCACAAGTGCGAGCAAATGAAGAATTATTGTCGGAAATATCGAATAATTTCGATGGTTTGGGGTCTGCCTGTTCTAAATCGAACAATATGAGCCACGGAAGGTGTTTTGACACGCTTGGGAAGAAAATGGATACTCTAATAGATAAAATGGATTCCCTTGCATCGAATTTGTCTACTTGCAATAATGCTAATTATACTTGCCAAACAAACAACAAAGGTACGCTTGAAAAGTTTGAACAATTTTCACGAACGTTAAAAATGTAAACTGACAGACTCACAGATGCTTTTTCGGAGCAACAACTAAAATAAGCTGATATAATCAGAAATTTAGAGGATTAAGACTGTCATTGCAAAACCTCAAGAAATGGTGCACACGAAAATTTATTAGCGAGCGAGATACCACTAAATCAAGATCTTCTTAGCACAATGTTGGAGATAAATAATAACGGCTATGAATACCAGGACGCAGAACAAAGCAACATCACCTAGAAATAATCCAACTGAGGATGCAGCTCCATCTACTCCGCAAAAATCTTCGAATCTCAACTGTGAGACCCCAATTTAAAAGTTTGGTACTTTTTGGTCCCAAAACGATTGGCAAAATCGTTCACTAAAAATAAAAAAAAACGAACAATATTCTTTATAATAAGAGCACGTCCTCCAAATAAATGACTTCAGTAAACAAAAGTGCATTTTTTGTGAAAGGGATTCCTAATTCTGCTGACGAAGAATGGTTGGTAAAAATTCTCGATGCTGATTTTCATATAAACGATTACGAAGTGAAATTTTTATCCCAGCGTAAATATATATCCCCAAGACGGTGTAAGGTATTTGTTTCATCAGAATATGATTGATTTTTTACTTGTTTGAGTGAAAACAACAGCTGCATCAGTTGGAAAGGAATGATATTCAGTCCCTGGAGAAACATCACCGACAAAACTAGGAATATTAAAAAAAAAAAAATTGTGCGAATAAATTGTATCCCTTGTCACACCTTTACCCAATTTCCTTCCATCCATAAAACTCTCTCATCACCTACTCATTCCCCGTCCCCAGTGACAACAGATACTTCTTCCTTATTTAACTGTTCCAATGCTTTTACTCATAGTAATAAAAATGCACTAATAGCCGCAGCATTTAAGACGGCATCTTCCTCCCTCAAGCAGGTGTACCAACGTTGTTAGTAAACACTCCTCGAAGGTTTCCAGACAGGCTGCCGTAAACATAGCTCCTACTATGAGCAATATAAATTACTCTTCTAATGGTAGTAATATGACATATGAATCTCTTCGAAGATCAGTCAACCCTGTTAGGCATTTTTCCTAACCGAACTCAGAAAAGCCTCAAACTTTTTTAACACAATTGTGGTGGTATGAGAAGCAAGCTAAGTAAATAATATCTTGACGCCAGATCATGCCATTTTAATTTACTCGCTATCACCGAAACTTGGCTTTATGCCTCTCATAAGAATAAGGAGATTCTTGATAGAAGTTGGACTATTTACAGAAGCGACCGTGATTATTGTTCTAATGGTCAGTCGCGAGGAGGTGGTGTCTTACTTGCTGTTAACAACACACTTTCTGTTATGCCGGCTTAATATACTTTTTAATTAAACGCCGGATTAAAAGTACAATTAAAGATTTATTTATACTCCGTAGCACATGCTCTTGACTACTTGCTTCTTAAACCGGAGAGAAGAGAGAGAGGCTCTCGTTCAAGTACAATACATATATATACCAAATAAATGTTAAGCTAGCTATAATTAAATTCAAGTTCGATGGATTATACGTCCAATGTTTTACTACATATACAAGTAGTTAATATCCATTGCTAATATTCATAATTTCCCCCTTGCTTATTTTTCTTCCGCCGGATCGGTCGGCTTTGACGTCGTATTGGAGCTTCTCGATAAGAAATGTAAGTTTTAGGTCGATTAGATCGACGTAACGAACTAGATGACTCCTGTGAGTAAGTTTTGTCCATTGTATCGCTCACTAGGTTTGATCCTGTGGCTCTCTGTACGCTGCTTTGGGAGTTTTCGATAGAAATTGATTTTGTCGCCGATTTAGCAAGATCATCAGCATGTACCAGTAGATAGTCCGTTGAAGGTGAAATGTGCATGCGTCGTATTTGATTTTGATATCGTCGAAGAATTCCCCGTTCAGTTTGGATGCGATACAATGTGTTGCCTTCGACAGCCACTACAGATCCTGAAACCCAGGGTGGGCCATGTGAAAAGTTTCGAACGTAAAGTTGATCTCCAACAGAAAACTCGGGCCTTGCTTTTGTTTCCAAATAACCGTCATCAATAGGCAGAAGTAATGACAAATGCGATTTAGGTTGCCGCCCATGAAGTAGCTCAGACGAAGACTTCCCAGTGATTGGATTTGGAGAAAATCTATAAAAAGATAAATACTTTTGCAATGAACTTTCAGGTGATTGCCCCGCATATTTAAGCTTCTTTAAACAAGTTTTGAAAGATCTAACGCTTTGCTCAGCTTCTCCATTAGATGCTGGATGGAATGGTGCGGTTGTAAGATGCACTATTCCATTCTCCTTGCAAAATTGCTGGAACTTGTCGCTAGTAAACTGAGGACCGTTATCGCTGACAATAGTTCCTGGTAGCCCCCTATGGCGAAAATGTTTAAAAGACTTCGAATCGGTAGTTGTACTAGACATCCGCACCATATATGGGAACTAAGAGTAAGCGTCCATGCAGACAAGATACATTTATATCATGAAAGGACCTGCGAAATCAATATGGATCCTCTGCCATGGCTCTATTGCTTGAGCCAAGCTGTATATTTTTGCACCGGACTAGCGCTATTCATCTGACAGGCTTCGCAATGTCGAACTGTATCCTCTATTTTATTATCGATCCCAGGCCACCAACAGTATCTTCTGGCCATTTGTTTCATCCTTACCATTCCCCAATGTGAGTCATGTAGTAATAATAATACTTTCTTTCTCAGCGTCTGTGGAATCACCACCCTGTTATTGTCAGGACGCCATGATGCAAAGTATGTGCATGTCTCCTCTGATGGTATGGTTTGAACTGAGGAGGCACTTAAGATGGCGATCCGTTCATAACAAATTGCTTTAAAGCACTGCTTTCGGAATCTACTGCAATTTCCTTTCGAATTAGAGCGACATTTACTGGAAAGGTGTCGATCGCATTTTCCAATGCCATTAGTTCGTTGCTGGCACTCTCGTATTCGTCAAAATCCTCATCTGCTCCTACTGGTAATCAAGAGAGTCCATCCGCACTCCCATGCAACCTAGTGGGTTTAATTTAATAGCATAATTGTATCCCATAAGTATCAGGGCCCAACGTTGCAGTCTATGAGCTGTCATAGTGGGAATTTTCTTGTTGTGACCGAATATTGTAGTTAATGGCTTATGATCCGTTACAAGCTCGAACATCTTCCTATGAAGGTATTGGCTGAATTTTGAAACTCCAGAGATAATCGCAAGCGCTTTTTTCTCTATTTGACTGTACCGAAATTGTGACGCGTTAAGCGTTTTTGAGGCATGGGCAATAGGGCGTTCAGTTCTATCAGGATATCTGTGAAGCAGTACGGCACTTATTCCATATTGTGATGCATCTGTGGCCAAAATCAACGGAAAGTCATCTCGAAAATGTACTAAGTCAGTGGTTTGTATAACATTTTTCTTCAGTAGTTGGAAGGATTGTTCTCGGGCCTGATCGCAAACAAAACGAACATCTTTTTTCCGTAGTTCATTTAGAGGCTTGGCAATTTTTGAGAACTTTTTGATAAATTTGTTGTAATAATTTACTTTTCCCAGAGAAGCTTCTACCTTCTTCAGATTTCGTGGTCGCGGCATGTTTTCGATGGCTAATACTTTATTAGGAGAGGGCTGCAATCCTGAAACGGAAATCACATGTCCTAGATACTCAAATTTTTGCTGAAAGAATTGGCACTTTTTTAAGTTACAGCGTATTTCGAAATCACTGAAACGTTTCAGCACTCTTTCTAAAGTCTGAAAGTGTTGCCTATCATTCTCACCCGTAATAATTACGTCATCCAAATACACAGTTCAGTGATCGATGCCATTAAGAATTTGCTCTATTTGTGCTTGAAATATCGCAGGAGCTGATGAAACGCCAAATGGTAAGCGCGTATATTTAAAAAGTCCGTGTGGAGTGTTGATTACCATTAGCTTCTGGGACTCTTCATCAAGACTAATATGGAAATAAGCATCGGGTAAGTCAACTTTTGTAATTTTGTTGCCTCCTTGCGGACTATTCGGGGAATGGGGTAGCGGTTAACTTCGAGTTGACAATTCACAGTACTCCACAAATTCTAATTTAACCAGTTGTTTTGCGCACTATCACTATAAGTGAAGCCCATTGGCTACAACTGACGGGCTCCAGGATACTTTCCCGACAAAGTCTTTCAATTTCATTTTTCACTGCGTCTCTTTCCGCGAATGGAATGGGCCTTGCCTTGCAATATTTCAGCAGCGCACCTGCCTTCAACAACAACCGAGCACATAACTTACTTTCCTTTTTAAAATCTTGGTTACCAATTAAAAAATTACATTTCTTCAAAGTTTTACTCAGAATATCACTTTGTGGCTCCCTCCCCCAACAATCTGATTAGGCGTGTTTTGCACAAGAGCGAGACCGAATTTGTCGAACCAATCCATGCCTTACAAATTAACGCCTCTTCTGTTGTTAACTACAACCACACTTAGTTGTACATTCACCAAGTTTTTAGAATGAACTTTAACTGGTAATATACCTTTAACCTCCAGAACTTCCCCCCCATATGCACATATTTTATTTAAAGAGGGCTCTAGTTCAGGTTCACCTAGCAATCTGTACGTATCCAGACCAACAATTGAACACGACACTCCTGTATCTACTTGAAATTTTACCGGGATGTTATTAATGCCAACTGTCATTAAAAACTTGTTCCCGATTCTTACTAACTGGTCTGACTCGTGCATATCACCAGTTTTACTTGTTCGTATTGTATTTAAGGTGGCTTTAGACATGCGGTGTTTGTCAAACACCTCCTATTCGCCAAATACCGAACATCTAGTCAAGTCATTTGGCTTGGTGATTGCGAAATGACAAGCACATTGAATTAGACATTCGAGCATTGCCGAATGTTTGCCAAAACTGGAACATGTACGAGCTGCTCGTGGTGGTTTTTCACTCCCGCCAATTTACTGTAAAAAATAACGAAATAGTTGCTGCATCTCTGAGTAAATAATTAAATAAATTTATGCCATTTAATATGGATTTGACAAACGCAGAAAAAGTAGTTGCATATGTAGTGGTAACTTGTGCTGGGCTAACTTTACAAAATGCAAAGAAAAGAAGAAATAGAAGGTGGTGGATGACGAGCGTTGACAAGAGTAGAACAGTGTAAGTATCCAACATTTCAAAAAGGTGCCTACTCATTAATGCAGGCTCATTAATTGTCAAAATTAATGAAAATTGTGTACCGTATATTATGTAAAATATACTTTTTTGAAGATACAATGCAACAAACTTACTTGTGGACTTATTGAGAGAACCAAGTGGACAGTTCGAAAATTTTTGCAGGATGTCTTCCGCAGACTTCCACTACCTTCTTCAAAAAATTGAAGCAATGATTGCTAAAGAAGATACAAAGTTTAGAAAAGCAATTCCGGCAGTGGAACGATTGGCTGTAACTTAACGATTAAATTATCGCCACAAAAATATTCGACCTTCAAAACAACATTACGCAAAAAATATGTTGCTTACCGTGCCAGATTTGAAAATTTTTACTCGCGCCACACAGTTTGACACTTTTCAGTACTTATCAATAACCGCAACAAATACCGAATGTCTAAAGCGGAGATCCGAACATACCCAAACACATTGCTCGTTTACTTTGATTTGGTTGAAAGTTCCACAAACTACGGGAATAGCGAGCACCCGAATGTTTGTGCTTGGCCTAGGGCAAGCACTAGGCGAGCAACCCAACCACACATGCGAAGTTTGCCAAACTAGGTGCTCGGTATTTGACAAACACCGCATATCTAAAGCCGCCTTTATGTTACTTGTTCGTATAACTTCGTATTTGCTATTACCACTTTGATATTTTCGACACACCGACGCAATATGACCGGTTTTACCGCACGAGTAGCAAATAGCATTTTTGAACGCGCAATTTTTTCTCAAATGCCTAGCTCCGCAGCCGAAACACTTTACGGCATCTTGAATTCTATCATTTGAGTGGTACTTAGTCGATGCCTTTATATTTTTCTTAGTTGCAGCTTTACTATTCTTTTATACCTGCATAATTTCCCATGTAGACGTTGGATTGCTTTCACCTTTAATTATTTCGACGGCTTTCTGAGTAGCCTCGTAAGCCTGAGCAATAGCCAAAACTTCATCTAACGTTGGATCAGATTTTTGTAAACAAGCAGTCCGAACTGCTGCGTGTGGAGTGTTTATAACAATCACATCTCTGATGAGAGCATCTACAAAACCGTGTTGACAAGTGTTTTTGCTGCATACGAATTTTCAATTTCGAGCGATACCTCGTAACTCCGCTATCCACTCGACATAGCTCTGCCCTTCCTTCATTCTTTGTTGATGAAATTCGTAACGCGATGCCAATACATGCACTTTGGCCTAAAAATAAATTTTCAACTTACATGAAATGTCCTGATAACTTTCTTCGGAAATATCTTTACCGTCGTATAGTTTTTTTACTAAATCGTAAAGATCTGACCCTATCCATGACAGGAAAAATGCCCTTTTCTCTCTATCGGATTCCACATTGTATGCCGCAAAATGCTGATTCAGCTGACTTTGAAAAGAATCCCAAGTGTGTTTCTGTGCATCGAACTGAAAAAACGCTGGAACCGAGTGAACTGTCTTTGTTGCTGATACTGAACTGCTACTTAACTTGTGGATTAATAGTTTTTGGTCCTCTAAAACTTTTTCCATAAACAACTGTTGGTTACTTATAATTTTTCCAACGAACTAGCTAGTGCTTCCATTTTCTCGTCGCCAGTTTGTAATGTCGGCTTAATATACTTTTAAATTAAACGCCGGATTAAAAGTACAATTAAAGATTTATTTATACTCCGTAGCACATGCTCTTGGCTACTTGCTATTTAAACCGAAAAGAAGAGAGAAAGGCTCCCTTTCAAGTACAATACATATATATATATACCAAATAAGTGTTTAGCTAGCTATAATTAAGTTCAAGTTCAATGGATTATACGTTCAATATTTTAGTACATATATAAGTAGTTAATATCCATTGCTAATATTCATCACTTTCAAGTGAGCTTGTAGATACCACCCCAAATGTTTTCTTCCAATATTTAATTGTTCGAATCTCCTTTAATAACAAATCAGTTTACATCGCTGTTGTGTACATCCCGCCCAGATCTGACGAATCCGTCTACAATTATTTTTGTGAAACATTATCTTCGTTCGCAAGATCACTTAGCGAAAAGGACAAAATGATAGTTTTGGGAGATTTCAATCGTCCGAATATATGCTTTGTTCAAGATGAAAAGGACTCTTATCTTCTACCCGTAAACCTATTAGACAACAACGATTTTAATCTTGCGAGTGCCTTTTATAGTAATAATTTGCAGCAAGTTTCCCTAACTCCTAACCAAAATGGTAATTAGTTAAATCTTGTTTTCACAAATGCTTATGATGAAGTAATGGTTAGTCCAACTAGTGACGAACAGCATCTATTTTGCAACAGTATACACCATACAGCACTGTCAGTTGAACTTTCCACTCCAGATTCCACCTACTTAAAAACTGACAATAACTCAATTGTATTTGACTTCCGTTATGCTGATAATGAAAACATTAAACATGTTCTTGATACTACTGATTGTTCGACTACTCTTTGCACCCAAGATCTTGAGACAACCATTTCCTCTTTTTACAATAAAATATTTGACACCGTTGAAAGATATGTTCCAAAGATAAAAAAAAAGAATAAATTGTCTGAGCCAGGGCTGGATAGGGACTTTAGGCATATGCGAAATCGAAGAAATAAACTTTTTAAGCTGATTAGAGAAAATACTGTTGTTAGTCCTGCTATTCAGGAAGAATATAATGAAGTTGCTAAGAAATTTTCAGCAAAGTCTCATGAGGCTAATAACACTTACATTAGAACAACCGGCGCAAATATAGTCTGCGACTCGAAAAAATTCTTCGATTTTGTTAATGTGAAGCGAAAAACTACTGGCTATCCATCGTCCATGTTTCTTAATATCTAGTATAACGTCTTCCTCTCCTAAAGAGATATGTGACCTATTCGCTGATAGTTTCCAAAATATTTTTCATGCACCAGACCCATCAAACTCACACCTTTCTTCTTCTGATTCAGCTTCAACAGCTTTTGCGAACCATTTAGAAATTTCCCGTGATGAAATGCGTTAAGCAATTTTGAATCTTGACTGCAACGAAGGTCCTGGCCCTGATCTTCTTCCTCCGACCTTCTTACGCAAGTGTGTAGATCACAATATAACACCTTTGCAGATTTTCTTTAATAGATCACTTTTCTCGGGAAAAAAAAGTTTTCGTATGTCACACCCATATTCAAAAATGATGATCGACGCTGTATCGGAAATTATAGAGGCATTGCCATTTTGTCTTCGATTCCGAAATTTTTCGAAAAGGTGGTATACGATAAACTTTCTCCGCTTGTTGATTTCCGTTTGAACGAGCAACAGCATGGCTTTAGAAAAGGTCGCTCAACTACCACGAATTTGACAATCCTAATCGCTGACGTTCTATGCAAAATGGAAAAGGATACCAAATTGACGCAGTCTTCACTGACTTCAGTAAGGCGTTGGACAGAGTTGACCATTCTATCTTAATTCTTAAGCTTCAGAAATTCGGTATCGCATGGTCTTTACTCAGCTGGCTAACGTCCTACCTTCGCGATCGAACACAATGTGTAAAGTTTCAAGGATTTTTATCGAGATCGTTAGTGCTACCTCTGGCGTACCCCAAAGTAGCCATCTTGGCCCACTTCTTTTTAATACATTTATTTCCGACTTATCTGACTTCCTAGCAAGTAAACCACATTTACTCTATGCAGACGATCTCAAACTTTATCAGACTATTGAATCGAATTTGGATGCCCCCTTTCTCCAATCCAAGCTTGATTCACTTGATCAGTGGTGCAATAGAAACAAGCTCTCTCTCAACATTAATAAATGCCAAGTTATTAGTTTTTCCAGGAAATGCACGGCCACACATAATACGTACTTACTCGGCAATAATATGCTAACTTGAGTTGATAACATTGCTGACCTCGGTGTTATCTTAGATGAAAAACTCCGCTTCACCTTACACTTTGATAAAATACTTTCTCGTGCGAACAAACAGCTAGGTTTCATCAAAAGACGTGCCAAAGAATTTCGTAGTCTGTGGGTCGCAAGATCGTTATACACTTCACTTGTACGTTCTATTCTCGAATACGCTTGAAAAAGCTGGAATCCCGCTTTTGAAACCCACAGTGACAGACTCGAGTCAATACAAAAACAATTTTTACTTTTCGCCTTGAGAGAACTGTACAATCCTTATGATTTTAATAGCCTACCCCCTTATGAGTTTCGACTGGGTCATTTAAACCTATTGTAATGATATACCATCACGTGCATGAAATAAATCAAAGCAAAACAAACAAGTCAAAATAGAACACCTTGTAGTTCATTAATATCGTATACGTAATAGCAGACCACACGTATTATATAGGTCAAGTACTATGCTATACACTTGTGCTCAACTAACCATATCAGGTTTCCGAGTAGCGACCGTGAATATCCATGCCATATGGTATATTCAAATGCAGTACAGAGTCATATTGCGATCGATAATAAATTATGTGTCACTATGGCACGCGATCCAAATATGTTATGTTTTGGTTACAGTGTGAATAAGCGCACATGGCAATAAATCTTGTACGTGTTGATAGAGTAGCGCTAGAAATGTTGGTCAAGTGTAGCGTGTGAAAGTTGAACACATGTGATTCATATAGATTATTGTGTCATGGGAAATTTGTGTGTTATTGATTTATTTCAGGGCATGCTGAGTTTAGATCATAAAATAGGTTAAGTTATGTTTGTAATGTTTTGTAAAAATCGTATATAAGGAGTGGTAAGAATATTGTGAAAATAGATTCATTTGAGTAAGCGTACAATACACTTTTATTCTATTGAGTCTCTGCTAGCGAGATTATTCTTGCGGAGCATAATTCAAGCACGGCAAATGTCTAAGGTTAGCTTTGACATGGTGCCATCAATAACTGCGGCCTCGCCGCTTTGGTAGGTTGAATAGTGGTACAATCCACTCTCCACTGTTGGGTTAGTCTAACCTTTATTCCTCTTCAGTAAGGACCCTGCGACGATACAAGAAAACAGAGAAATATCCCAAGGCCCAACAACGAACTTATCTCGTGACGACCCCATCATATTTCATGACGATCCTTGCTTATTTCATGGCGATCCTGATGAACGGAACTCTGGACTCTACTATGGAAATTCGGGCAGCTGCATAGAAGAAGAAGGACAGTCAGAACGGGAAGAATACGTCCCTGAGCCAGTGTCGACTACACCATCCTATTACAAGCCCACAGCAATAAACACACTTGGACCCAGACCTAGGAGAATTGAAGAATTCAACAAAAGGAAGGCTGAAAAAGATATATTGGACACCATCCCCAAACCAAGACGGCCACGTGGAGGCAGGAAAACAAAGTTAAAGCGTGAACGAGCGGAACTACACAGATTGGTACGAATTTCTTTTGGGCAGCAGAAAGAGTATTTCCGGAAGAGACTACGGGAACTTAAAGAAGATGGGAAATAATTGCTCGACGGAGGAGGTAACGGTGATACAGGAGTATCAACAATCCTTAACAACAGCAGCAATTTTCTGTATAATATTAGGAATATTCTATGTCTACAATAAAAAGAATAAGGAATATGTAACTAAGAGGTTAAATAGGAGTATAGATGTATAGCAATAATTAAAACAATATATATGTCTTGATACATGAGTTTAAAAAAAAAAAAAAACTTTTATTTATGAATGTACGTTTCTTTCTTACAAAATCCCAGTCTTACAACAATTATGTATGGACACTTTAGAAGGTTTAATCTTGGAAAACGAACAGGTTTTGAGAAATTTAAGAAAAAGTTCGAAGAATTTATATAGGTTTGAAACTTTAAAAGAAAAATTGAACGATTTACAGGCGCGTAAAGAAAAATTTAGGAAAACAATCAGCAATTTTAATGACGAAAGCTCTGAGGTTTTAGATATAAAACTAAAGTTCAAAGCGGTATCAGCGATATTGGAGGGAGAAATCTGGCTACAGCTTGGTAAACAAGGATATTCTGCGGAAGACGTCCAACAAGAGTGCGACATCACCGAAGAATTAGAGACTAGTTTACAAGTACTAGAAGACAAAGCCAAGATGTCTGAGTTTAGTCTAGAGACTGCCATAAAAATAATTCCTACTTTCGAGGGAAAGTATAAGGAATTAGAATCCTTTTTGAAGATAGTAGAATTACTAAATTCCACATTAACCGCTTCAGGAAAAACCCAACTCATAGATTTCGTCACTAAAGTTAAGCTTACCGCGAATGTGAGATTATCTTTGATTAACACCTCAATCAGCACTTTTGAATCTTTAAAAGATGAATTATCTAGCAGGTTTAGAAACAATAAAACAGTACCACAGATTCATTCTATGCTCAGTAACATGTGTCAGAACAGATCATCTGTTACTACATATAAAGATAAAATTTTATCTTTGGTAGATGAGCTCAATCAGTTACAGGTACAAGGGCTAGGTAATCAGGCTACGGAACCAGAAAAGAAAGTTATCGCGCAAATGAACGATACTTATGCACTCACTATTTTTAAAAGTGGACTTAATGACCAGCTGAAAAGCACAATATTTTCAGCTAGGCCCAAAACTTTTGCTGAGGCAGTATCATTAGCGCAAGAAATTGAGACGTTAGAATCTCAAGCTACGAGTAGCGTAATGCATATCGGCAATTTTGCAAATAATAGAAATAACCGTGATCGAAGATACAGAAACAATGGCAATGATAGAAATAGCAATGGTTATAGGGATAGAGACAGTCGAAGAGATTTTAGGAATAAAAGATACGATCACCATAGAAATTTTAATAGAAAAACAGATAACAGATCAAATCATTATAGAGATAATAATGATAACAGAGATAATCACCGTAGGAATAACAGATATGCCAACAACCATAGTAATCACCGCAATAACAATAATAGAAGTCTACATGTAATTTCGGACCAGGGAAACGTCCTAGGTTCCGGAGAGGAAATGAGGAACCTCCCGGAATAAATAACACGAGTAAAGAATGTAAAATTTACAGAATAACTGATGGCTGCACGAATTACGTAAGAATTTATGGTGATGGAGCGAATAGACAACTATCGTTCTTGATAGATACAGGTGCAGACGTATCAATTTGTAAAGTAGGTATATTTAAGGCGTTAGAACATAGAGTGAATAGCAAGGAAAAAATTAAGTTAACTGGTATTACTAAGGAAGTAACTACGTCTTTAGGTACTTCGAAATTAAATTTATTAATTGGGAACAAAAGGATAACAGAACTATTTCACATTGTAGACGACAATTTTCCGATTAGTACAGACGGTATTATCGGTAGAGATTTATTAGTTAGTTTCATGAGTAAAATTGATTATGAAACATTCACCATTTCTTTTAGTGTGTCAGATGAAGAAATTGTATTACCCATGGATATAAAACGTCAGAACCATTCGGGAATTAATATATCCGCGAGAACTGAAGCAATAGTTCCGATAAATGTAAGCATCGATGAGGATAGCATTGTGCTGAACGCAGAAATTGAGAAGGGTGTTTTCATCGGAAACACTATTATACCAGCCAAAGGCGTACGACACGTAAAGATTCTGAACACAACTGATAGAGATGTAGTCATAAACAACTTCAACATAGAGGTTGAACCACTAAAAAACTACAAGGTATATGCAGGAAAACAACAGAGAGGTGATCAGAAACGTTTCGAGAAACTGCTGGGAGTTATAGATAAAGATAATTTGGACAAAAGATCTATGGACAGCTTGCTTGAGATAATCAAAGAATATCAAGATGTTTTTCACTTGGAGGAAGAGAAGTTGACAACAAACAATTTCTACAGACAAAGGCTGCAGATGGCAGACGATAGTCCGGTCTACATTAAGAATTATAGGCTACCTCAAGCTCAAAACGAAGAAATATTACAACAAGTCAGAGACTTAGAAGACAATGATATTGTCGAACCGTCAGTAAGCCCATACAATTCACCACTTTTGGTTGTACCGAAGAAGACTTCAGATGGTAAAGCTAAGTGGAGACTTGTAGTGGATTCTCGTAGATTGAACGACAAAATCATCAATGATAAGTTTCCTTTGACTAGATTGGAAGACGTTCTAGATAGACTCGGTAGAGCGAAGTATTTCTCAACTTTGGACATGACTAGTTCATTCCACCAAATCGAACTTGAGAAAGAATCTAGACCCGTCACCGCGTTTTCGACCAGTGATGGTCACTATCAATTCAAGAGACTACCATTTGGATTAAAGATTTCGTCCAACAGTTTCCAACGGATGTTGACGATAGCTTTGAGTGGTTTAAGTCATGAGGCATTCCTATACGTAGATGACATCATAGTTTTTGGATGCAGTGTCAAACACCACAATGATAATCTTCGCAAAGTGTTACAGCGAATGCGACAGTACAACTTGAAGTTGAACCCTGGGAAGTGTCACTTTTTGAAATCGGAAGTAGTGTATTTAGGGCATTTGATAACCAGTGAAGGTGTTAAAACAGACCCATCTAAATTTGAGACGATCAGAAACTATCCGGTTCCGAAATGTGCAGATGAAGTACGCAGATTTGTTGCGTTCTGCAACTACTACAGGCGTTTTATTCCGAATTTTGCCGGAATTGCAAAAAGTTTGAACTCGCTATTGAAAAAGAACGTTACATTTGAATGGACCGAAGAATGTCAAAAAGCGTATGAAACACTTAAGAATAAATTAATTGAACCACCAATTTTGCAGTATCCAAATTTCGAAGAACCATTCATTCTAACAACTGATGCATCTAATTACGCATTAGGCGCTGTATTATCGCAAGGTGAAATTGGACAGGATTTACCAATTTCGTATGCAAGCAAGTCGCTAGCAAAGCACGACATCAACAAACCAGTCATAGAAAAAGAACTTTTAGCCATACATTGGGGCATAAACTTTTTCAGACCCTATCTCTACGGAAGAAAGTTCGTAGTTGTCACAGACCATAGACCACTAGTATCTTTATTCACCCATGCAAATCCTTCATCAAAACTCACTAGAATTAGAGTTGACTTATCGGATTATGATTTCACGATTGTGTACAAGAAAGGCAGCATGAACACGAATGCTGATGCCTTGTCAAGAATTGAGTTGGATTCTGACTCTTTAAAAGCATTGATACCTCCAGTTACAGATGAAACAGCAAAGCGTAAACTATTAGCAATTACAAGGGGCATGGCAAAGAAAACAGAGGATAAAAAGCAAGAAACCCGCAGCGAAAGCAACCACGTAAAAGTAGAACCTGATCAATTCTATTGTTGGGATTGCACTAGCTTGTCGGATATCACCGGTGTTATGAAGTTAAAATTTATCCTGCGCAATGATGAAAATAAAGGTATTGATATCGTACGTACGAAAGATATTGTAAAAGTATATTGTAGCGATATATCTAACGTGAAACCAGTTTCCGTTAATGCAAAGCTAACAATAAATAGGGGTACCCGCAGACACAAGAGTAATGAGAATGATAGTGATAATCCACATTCAGAACACGTTTTGATTATGGAGAAACTATTAGATTTTGCTAGACGTAACAAAATCCAAGAACTCTCATTATCAAGTGATGATGTTATATTGAAGTCTATAGACAAGGAAGAATTTAAGAAAGTATTTAACCTGTTGCAACGAAAAGGTAAAGATAATGCGCATATGAAGCTAAGAATAATGATATACAAGCCGCCCGCTAAGATAACAAATAAAGATGAACAGGTGAAATTAATAGAAGAATATCACAATTCACCGCACGGAGGACATTTAGGAATTCGCAAAACTTTGTTAAAGCTAAAACAAAGATATTGCTGGAAGAACATGAACGGTATGGTTAAATCCCACATAAAGAATTGCACACCTTGTCAAATAAACAAACAGGTGAGACACACAAAAGAAGAAATGATGAAAACCGACACACCAACAACGAGTTTTGAAACAATACAAATAGATACCGTAGGTCCACTAAGAATATCTAATAACTATAGATACATATTAACCTTACAATGTGAACTAACTAAATTTGTAGTAGCGTTCCCAATAGAAAATAAGGAAGCACAAACCATAGCTGTAGGAATAGTTAATGAGTTTATATTAAAGTATGGACATTTCAAAGTACTCAAGTCTGATTTAGGTACTGAATTTACAAATAAGCTTATGAGCAACATCTGTGATTTGCTAAAAATAAAACAAATATTTTCAACACCATATCACCACCAAACTTTAGGAGTAGTAGAAAGGAATCATCGGGTACTAAACGAATATATGTATTCGTTTGCTGATGACCAACAATGGGACAAATGGGTTCCATATTACACATTTGCGTACAATACAACCCCAAATGTAGATACAAACTACACTCCATTTGAATTGATTTTCGGTAAACTTCCATATTTACCAAATGACATAGTTGATAATCAAGATGTAATATACGATTTAGATGATTATGCCAACGAGTTAAAGGCAAGATTGAGGATGTCGATCAATAGAGCACGAAGTTTGATTGAAAAAGTTAAAATCAAAAGAACAATGAACCAAACAAATATACATTCTTTGAATCCTAAAATAGGAGATTTCGTACTTTTGAAAAATGAAAATAGAAAGAAACATCAACCGCCATATAAAGGTCCATATAGAGTATTGGACATGGATCACTGTAATGTCACTTTAGACATAGCAGGAAACCGTAAATTAGTGCATAAAAACAGGTTAAAACCTTACCACACATGTAACATAAACGACAATGTACTTGAATAAAAAAAAGATATATATATATATGAACCTACATATAAAAATTTTGTAATAAAAACGTTCAGAATGATACGCATTATGTTAAGTTAAGCTAAGTAAGCATTATTGTAAATAAAAAAAAAAAAAAATATATTGAACCATAAAAAAAAAAATATATTGAACCTACAAATAGAGAAATTTTGTTATATCTTAAAGTATATTAATAATGATAAATTTTGTTGTGACTAAAGATAAGAGAATATTATTATAAAAACCCCTTCTGGGATTATTGAACCTAATGTTGTGATTAGTCTTCATTTTTTTTGTTGCAAATGAACCCTAATCAAAAAAAGGGTAAAAGTGTAATGATATACCATCACGTGCATGAAATAAATCAAAGCAAAACAAACAAGTCAAAATAGAACACCATGTAGTTCATTAATATCGTATACGTAATAGCAGACCACACGTATTATATAGGTCAAGTACTATGCTATACACTTGTGCTCAACTAACCATATCAGGTTTCCGAGTATATCGACCGTGAATATCCATGCCATATGGTATATTCAAATGCAGTACAGAGTCATATTGCGATCGATAATAAATTATGTGTCACTATGGCACGCGATCCAAATATGTTATGTTTTGGTTACAGTGTGAATAAGCGCACATGGCAATAAATCTTGTACGTGTTGATAGAGTAGCGCTAGAAATGTTGGTCAAGTGTAGCGTGTGAAAGTTGAACACATGTGATTCATATAGATTATTGTGTCATGGGAAATTTGTGTGTTATTGATTTATTTCAGGGCATGCTGAGTTTAGATCATAAAATAGGTTAAGTTATGTTTGTAATGTTTTGTAAAAATCGTATATAAGGAGTGGTAAGAATATTGTGAAAATAGATTCATTTGAGTAAGCGTACAATACACTTTTATTCTATTGAGTCTCTGCTAGCGAGGTTATTCTTGCGGAGCATAATTCAAGCACGGCAAATGTCTAAGGTTAGCTTTGACATGGTGCCATCAATAACTGCGGCCTCGCCGCTTTGGTAGGTTGAATAGTGGTACAATCCACTCTCCACTGTTGGGTTAGTCTAACCTTTATTCCTCTTCAGTAAGGACCCTGCGACGATACAAGAAAACAGAGAAATATCCCAAGGCCCAACAACGAACTTATCTCGTGACGACCCCATCATATTTCACTATCAATACTAGCCTCCAGAAGAATGGTGATATCGGCCTGCTTTACATTTGACGTCATTAGAGCCGCTATTAATGTAGAATTCCTGAATGGTAAAATTTTGATAAATATTCCTGTGGGGAATACCAGGTCCAATCGTTTCCTTAAAGAATATTCACATTTGACCACATATGCAGCTAATGAGCCAATAAATAGATGCTGCAGAATGTTCAACAGCATACGATTTCCAAATCATCCTTCAAATCCTCTCTTTTGCATGCCATCCATACCCCTAAACATTAAGCAATAGCTTATATGTCAATGTTTTATTTACTGATTGTTATTTATTAATCTATTTGTTTGTTTTTACTTTTTACTTTACTTTTCCATTTTATTTTTAATTAGATATTTTATATGTAATTTTGTACCTCGTTTGGTGAATAAATATATGCAAATAATTTTACCCAAACTCGGCCGGGATTGGTTAACACGAATCTTGACAGAATTTTCATAATCATTAAGATAAAAAGAAACTTAAAAAACTATAATAAGGGCATTCATTAAATAAATTTGCTAGTCAAATAAAAAGAAAACATCAATTTTGAAAGAAGTGCAATATTTCAGCACATCATTCACCCACACCAAACAACTTCATAAATATCTACGTAAGAATTCTGAAATAAAATGCAATGCATTAATGCCAACAGATTTAACGTTTTCTTTTCTCTGTGTCATTTTAGATTTGCCATTATTCTATAATTTTTTTTCATTAAAAATAAGAAAATAATAGGTTTATCTCTAAAAGTTATGAAATGTTCGGGCAGGATTTGTAAATTTCGTATTCCTATTTTGTATTTCGTATTCCAAAATGATTTGTCCAATACTGCAGTGACGAAATGATTCAAAATGATTCGTTCAGGCTAATATTTTAAAAGGGTATCACCCGTATACGCTTTGACCTTTTCAGCTTCACTAATCATCAAATATTACAGAAAGTTACTTGCAGCCGATTTGAAATGCATATGTAAGTTGATGCGCAACACAAATGCTAATTTTTCACCTCATGATAAATTCCTCTTTGCAGCCAGCACGAATAATTCAGATGTGATTGCTAATTCCATTTTTACTTCCACTTTGATAGATTTTTGGCACGAAAGATTTCCTTCGATGCAGCACCAGTTTAACACTTACAATTTTCGAGCAAATCCTAATACTTGACACTTTGGTTATTTAAATTTTTCACTTTCTTCTCTTTTCACATACATATTTAACAATCTTTACACAATCGTACAAATCCCCTTTGCTTTATGAGTCTATTTGAAATTAACACATTCAAATTTTGACTTTGTACTTCCTTTTTTTCACTTTCTTTACTCAAAATTTGAGTTCGTTCACTCGAGATGCTAATCTCTGAATCCCTCTTTGTTTTATCCAAAAACCCGAAATTTTTCAAAACTTTTTTTTCCACAGCTCCGTATTAACGGTCCGCCCTCTGACTCGTCTGGAATCTAACCCACCATCCTTCACTGAGGCAACATTGTGAAGTGGACTCTGGGTTGGGGTCTAAACTAATAACCAGATTCACACTGATCACTGAATCCATATAATAGCTGGACTCACATAACAGCTGAATCTACATACCAGCTGACTGAACGTAAATTGGTCATTCGGTCAGTCATGATGACATCTATAAACAATATCTACGCTACATACGTGACATTCTTCAGATGAAATCCTTCGATACGAAGTGTGCTTTCCTATCCAAGTTTAATGCCCATATCACGTACCACCTGTTTTAGATCATCAACATCTCGTGAGGAACGTAGAAATGTTGCAGTAAAAGAAATGGGTGAAAAGTTTTCATAGCAGCCACATTACCCAGGAGTGAATTTATAAAGATAACAAGCTGAAATTGGTATGATTGTGTCTGAAACGTTGCTTTCTTTCTAGTGTTTTTGTGTTAGATTGCTAGTATATTTGTTGGAAGAAAACGTATATTTCGGAGGTTGCTCCCACTTCAACGAACCTTATTTTTAGGCTCATGACGTCAGTCTGTTATTGGATTAGAAAAAATTTCAACAATTGCTATAGATATTTTGCTTTTCTCCAGCTGGCTGAATGTTTAAATTGAAATCAATAATATATATGTATAGTATATGAATTTGCATAATGATGCATGAGGCTGTTGTTGCATCGAAAGTTGCGATTTTCATTTCGCATTTCGCTTGAAGTAATATTCTTTCGATTTGCAATATGTTCAATTGACTAATTTCTCTTAAGATGCTCAAATGACTTATTGAAAATATATGGAGAGATAGTTCAATCTTTCATTACAGGCTGAAGTCTGAAGGTGTTGTATTGCATATTAAAAACTACTGAAATAGTTTATGAATTAACTTCTGATGCAATGTTGTCATGTCAATTTCAAAATGTTTTGAGTGAGGTAGCTCCACGGCTGGCCTGGATTCTTAGACATTTGAGTAAATTGTTCACATTCGTTCTGATGCTCGTTACTTTTTGAATATTTTAATGTGTGTACGCGTTAATCTAACCGTTAATATTGCTTCCGGTCAATATCAGTAAAATGACAAATTTAAATAATACGCTACAAGTTGCACATAAATAAATAATGGC
This sequence comes from Nemotelus nigrinus, assembly GCA_947369275.1. NCBI lineage: Eukaryota > Metazoa > Arthropoda > Insecta > Diptera > Stratiomyidae > Nemotelus > Nemotelus nigrinus. The sequence continues at coordinate 88,531,262 of OX376374.1, forward strand.
CACGGGAAATTGGCAAGTAACAAGCGCTGATGGTTGAATCGGAGACATTGTACGAGGTTGGAATGATGAATTTGTTTCATGTACGTACGTCAAGAAAAATTTCATGGCAAGCGTGGAAAAGTTGGAAAAACGTGGCGGTCATTCAGAGGGAAGTGTAAAAGTACCCAAACCATTTCACGCTGGCTGTGCGAAATAGAAGAATTTTGTGCTATTTACAGTTGGGATGAACAAACGACCGTTCGTTATAAAACGAGCAAGCTTCATGGACTAGCTGCAACGTGGTATAAAAGTTTACCTACCTTCCAATTTAAGTTTTTTGTAAGGCCAACTGAGGCAAGCATTTCCAGATTTAGATAGCTATCCACAACTGTTGTGATTAATGTTTAACCTTGCTAAGCATCAGGACGAAACGATGCCGACATATTACAACAAAAATCTGGCAAGTATAAATAATTGTGAGATATTTGATCGGAAAGCTGTACAATTTATTACACAGAAGATAAAAGCATCATAGCAGCAGCAAATTCAGAAAATTCGCTGAGCCGGATAAGCTTCTCAAATGCTTGAAATGTTTAACACAACAAAATCAGCCGAGAGTTGTGTTTCTGCACTGAAATCCGATTAACTACCGATACAGGAAGTGCTTCAAGTGTGGGAATCGGAATCATCTAAGGTCTGCATTTCAAAAGCGAGAGGAGTTTCTGTGGAGAAACGAATATGGAAGAAATGAGAAACATGTTTCCAGTTACCAACAGTCGAGTCATGTCATGAGGACTAATTCTGGTACTGCAAGTATGAAATATTTCATGGATAAATTAATAGATAATCATCAAGTGCAGAGTTTTATTGACTTAGGAGCAACTATAAACACAGTGCGAGAGAACACTTCAAAAGTTACTAAAGTTACACCCTCAAAGTAGAATAATTAGAGGTTTTGGTGGTAGTAAAATAAAACCCTTGGACAAATAAAGGGTGTGTAGGTAAGCGTAGATAAAGCTAAAGCAACTATGAATTTAAGCATTTTTCCGAAAAGTGAACAAGAGATTCTGGTTACGAGCGGTCAGCCTTTTACTGAACAGGAACTAATAACTGTAGTCACAGATAACAAATCTTTGAGGGTATTGGATAGCTTTTTCAAAGAGTTGCCATTAAAATAAATTTTGTACCTCCAGTGGAAATTCCAATTTGGGAAAAAAGAAACTTTGGTCTTTTTTCGGTCTTCTGATTATGAATAAATTAAATTGATGGAAGCGTTCGACTCATGGAGCATCATGAATGAATATAAGTAATGGATATTAATTACTTTTATATGCACTAAAACATTGAACGTATAATTCATTGAACTTGAACTTAATTATAGCTAGTTTAACACTGTTACGGAACAGCCTTGCCGCCACCACACGCACACACCCATACAATTATTGCGAATGCAATGCTGCATTCGATAGTCAAGTGCATTGCATGGCTTGCAAAAACAGGCTATGTCTATGCGCTTGATTGTTGAATGTTGCATTGCATTGGGTTCACTGGCCTGAGCGCAGCTGATTTGCAACAGTACTTGAATCAGCTGCGTTATCAGGCCAGCGAAACTAGAAATGTTGTGTGCTGGCTGCGTGTGTTGTGCAGTGGTTGGACAGCTGATAACGGCTGGTCAGCAACTGTACGTGGCGGATCGCTCAGAATGGATGAAAAATGCTGGCTGCTGGGGTGAGTCAAGTTTGAGCTTTGATTCGCAGCGGCAGCGCTGGCTGCCGCCGTGGGAATTTCAGCTGGAGGTGGGATTTTAGCTCTGAACCGGGGGAGACGGTTTTTTTTGGAGCAGCCAGCGGTAGCCACGGTCGTGTGAAATTTTATTTTGGGACACCATTTTTAGACAAAAAGCGGCAATCGTAGGCATTTTGATGTAGTACGCATCATATTTTTATTGTTGAAAGTTTCGTGATTTTGGTTGTGATTTTCGGATGATGGAAATTTCACTTTCGAACGCAAAGTATAATCTTGAAAAATAATCATCTCATCGAAAAAGTCCAAAACGGAAGACTAAAAGAAGTCGAGGTGGTGTTAGTGAAAGGGAATCAAAATAACGTTTGGTAATCGAAATTAAACACGGGACTCAATGAACAATAAGTGAACACATGCATTTAATTCGGAATAATTTCGTGAAATTGTTAACTAATAATAAAAAAAAAATCGTTTAAAAAGCTTGGATAGGGATATGCTGGCGCAGTGTTAAGTCTCAATTGTTGTTTCGTATTTTGAAGATTTCGACCGGCGGGGTCGTCAAGTCGACACCAAACGTTGTGCTAGACACAGACTATAATATCAATAAAAAAAAAGAGTGTTTTTGAACGCAAATGATTTCATGTTGGAGGAAAAACTTAGTAAATTGCGTGCACAGTGAACATTTACCAAATAAAATAAACATATATAAATGAGGCATAATCGAGTTTTTAATGAATTTTAGTCAAGTGTCTGAATTCCTAAAACTGTGAAATACTGCATATAATTGAAGCCAACAATTCGTGAATTACGAAGGTTAATTGAAGAAAAGTTATTGAACTGGTTTATCTGAGGAATTTTTTTTTATTATCAAAAGAATTGTATAAGAAGAGCGAAGAGTTGGTCTTGGACACTGAACCGCGAAGGTTGAAAAAAGTTTGGGTTTTGGCGCGAGGCAGTAAAGATCAGAAGAGTGAGCTTGCGTCGTACAAAGACTTTGGAAGAATTTTTGGGTAGTTTTTTTGTTGGCGAATTGGGGAGATTGTACGGACGATAGGGGTGCTCTGCGTTGGACGGCGGTGGAGTTTTTTTTGGGTGGAGTGTTAGCGGAAAACGAGGGAGTTTGGTTGGTTTTTGAAACACTGGAACGTGATGTGTAAATAAAATATTAAAACGAGAGGCGAATTGAAGAATCGCCGGTTCTAATTGAGGAGTGTAGTCGCCAATTTACTGAATAAGGAATTTGTGTGCGTGCGAAATTCTGACACCTCCATTGGCTAGAAAAGACGATTATCTTGTGGAAGTTGAGGGAAATTTGAAGGCAGAGAATTTTGGCTGTCAAGTGAAGAGAACGCTGACTTGGATTGACGAGGAGCGAATCAAGCTGTCGTGCAAGTGCAACAAATTGTAAAAAAAGTTCTATGGTGCCTTGATAGAACAGTGCCTTATCGAGCCGTGATAAATTGAAATCAGAGCTAATAGTATCGGAGTTTACATCTATTTAAAAAAAGAAATCAATGATAAATCTAAGTGGTCGCGCCAACGGGAAAAATTTTCATGAGAAGAATCAATTACAATTACACATTTTCTACGTATAATAATATACATAACTGTTTGGAATTGACGGAGGAAGCCGCAAGTGTTATTGTTTGATTACTGAAATCCTTTAAAAAAAATTCTGAATCTAAATCTAAGTTTAAATTCATTAAACCTAATTCACATTTTAAAAAAAAAAAAACCTTTTCAGTGCTCCAGCTTCGGTACCGGGGATTGGATATCACCGGTAAGTAACCAATTTTATTGTATTTATTCTTTGATTTATCTATCTTTAATATATATACACAATTAGTATATTTATTTGGTGAATTTATACATATTTTTTTCTGAATTGAATTTTTATTAAATTTTAAATTGTTTATATTAATTTATTGTAATCCAAAACGGTCTTGTATATTTGAATATGTTTTAATTTGAAATTCTATAATATATGAGTTTATTTTTCTAATTTTTTTAAAAATTTTTGTTTCTTCTCCGAACGGCTGACCATGTCGTTGTAAGTCCAAGCAATTAGGTTCAGTGGAGCCATGTGTGGGTTCCTTTTTTTTCCCCTTTTCCTGTAGGTTTTTCCCTTATGCTGTGTTTTTTTTTCTTTGTTGTTATATGTTACATGCGTGACACAGCTAGGGCTTGACCTGCCCCTCAACCTACCCACGACACCGATGTTTAGCCGGCACATAAAGTCACGCGAGGGTAGCAGGTCAGGCTACAATTTTCTGTTGTGGTGGCGGCTGTTCACAGCTGTCCCGCAACAACACTTATTTGGTCTTTATATACATATATATATATATGTATTGTACTTGAATGAGAGTCTCTCTCTTTCTTCTTTCCGGTTTAAGTAGCAAGTAGTCAAGAGCATGTGCTGCGGCGTTTAAATAAATCTTTAAATATACTTTTAATCCGGCGTTTATAAAAAGTCTATTAAGCACACATAACAAACTGGCGGCGAGAAAATGGAGGCACTAGCTAGTTCGTTGGAAAAAATTATAAGTAACCAACAATTGTTTATGGAAAAAGTTTTGGAGGACCAAAAACTATCAATCCACAAGTTAAGTAGCAGTTCAGTATCAGCAACAAATACAGTTCACTCAGTTCCAGCGTTTTTTCAGTTCGATGCACAGAAAGACACTTGGGATTCTTTTCGAAGTCAGCTGAATCAGCATTTTGCGGCATACAATGTGGAATCCGATAAAGCGAATAGGGCATTTTTCCTGTCATGGATAGGGCCAGACCAGAAAAAAACTCTAGCGCACCTGAACCGCTAGAAAACTAATTTTCGAAGAAATTGTCTTGACAAACAAATGTGGAAAGACGTAATACACTTTTTTGTAAAATCAACCATTCCTTGTTCAAAGCAACAGGACTCAACTATAACACAAATGATGAAAATGTTCAGTGCTGGCAACATTTTCCCAACGAAGCAGCAATAAGTTTACCCTCACAAGCTCATACTTATCCTTCGAATTTCGTTCTCATCGGAGGATTTCGTCGAAAGCTTTAGCGGTTAACGTTGTTTGAGGCTGCCATCCAAAAAATGTTCAAAACAATGTTTTGCATATGAGTATGTAATTTGAAGCATATGTTGACGCAATAGTTACAAAAATGGCTAAAGCTGGTTAGCCTGTGTCAGCAGCAAAGCAAAATATATACCAAATCTGCTTCACGTTAAACTTAACCCAACCAATAAATTTCGTTTCGATTGAATCACTGCGCTAGAAGTTATACGGGTGAAAAATTTTTAGGGCTACCACCCTCAAAACTTTTTAAATTTTTAAAGCGCTAATATTTGTTGTTAATTTTCATCACAGGATCGTTCCCATTTGCGAATCTAATGACATAATCGCGCAGTAAAGAAATTCCAAAAAATTACAAAAATGGTCATAGCTGGCAGCCCTTTCATGATTTTTGTACGAAATTTGTACGACATTTGGTTCACATTAAAATCTATTTACTGCATAAACTTCATTTTGACATCATGGCTGCACCGGAAGTTATAGGGAAAAAAGCTTTATTTTGCTGAGCAAATTTGCAAGATTTAGAAGACGAAAACCACCATTGCCGGCAACTCTATTCTAATTTTTCAGCCAAATTTTCATTAAATGTTACTTTAACTAAGATCCAAATATTGTGTGAATTTTGTTTAAATCTGATGGCTGAATCGGAAGTTATAGCCCAAAAAGCTGTTTTTGTCTCAGTGATTTTTCAAGATGGCACCACTGCCATAGAGTTACCCGCATTTCAAAATAACTTCTATCAGATCTGGTCCTGACTAAAACCAATATGTCCTGTTAATTTCATTATAATCGGATAATCCGATCGTCAGTCCTCGTGAACAGAACCTTCGAGTGCTGAAAATAGAGGTAATTTAGTGATGGGCTGCCGTTCTTGTGCAAATCGGAGTTTTCAAAATTTTAATTTTAAATGATGCACAAACGTTAAAATTTATCAATGATTTGAATTTTTTGTAAAAAATCAAAAATTTTTCAGGAGGTTCAATGATTTGAAGGATTTTTTTTCAAGAGCCTGCCGTAGCTGCAGGGTTACCCGCACGACCTTGGAAATCCATGTGTATTAAAATTTGGTCAACAGTAATACGCTCTGCAAATTTCACGATGATTGAATGTTTTTGTCAGAAGAAATGACAAATCAAAATTTGAAAAAAAATCCTTGCCTACTTTTAGGCACGCTGCACCCACACACGGCTCAAAATTTCCAATTTTTTGTCATGAGCAAGCTAAGAACATAATAAGTTTTCATTGCCAATACTTTTTTTGAACAAAAGCTCACGCTGCTTGGAAATATAGGAGTACCTCAAAATTCACTAAAACGCTCGCCGCCGCCAAAAGGTTTAGGATATCTAAATTTTAGTAATTTGTGGACCTACCTACAAAATACATCTACGTTCTCCAAAAGTTTCAGCTCAATCGAATTGGCCACTCCAGAGATTATCTCCCTTAATCATTTTGATGATATATATATATATATATATATATATATATATATATATATATATATATATATATATATATATATATATATATATATATATATATATATATATATATATATATATATATATATATATATATATATATATATATATATATATATAGAAGAAAGTTATCAGGACATTTCAAGTAAGTTGAAATTTATTTTGAAGCCAAAGTGCATGTATTGGCATCGCGCTACCAATTTCATCAGCAAAGAATGAAGGAAGGGCAGATTTATGTTGAGTGGATAGCGGAGTTACGAGGTAACGCTAGAAATTGTAAATTCGTATGCAGCAAAACCACTTGTCAGCAAGGTTTTGTAGATGCGCTCATCAGAGATGTGATCGTTATAAAAACTCCACATGCAGCAGTTCGGACTGCTTGTTTACAAAAATCTGATCCGACGTTAGATGAAGTTTTGACTATTGCTCAGGCTTACGAGGCTACTCAGAAAGCCGTCGAAATAATAAAAGGTGAAAGCAATCCCACATCTTCAGTGGAAATTATGCAGGTAAAAATGAATAGCAAAGCTGCAGCTGAGAAAAATATAAAGGCATCGACTAAGTCCCACTCAAATGATAGAATTCAAGATGCCGTAAAATGTTCCGGCTGCGGAGCTAGGCATTTGAAAAAAAATTGCTCGTTCAAAAATTATATTTGCTACTTGTGCGGTAAAACCGGTCATATTGCGTCGGTGTGTCGAAAATATCAATGCTCATGGTCAACCATGTGCGTTTCACGGTCAACCATGCAAGTCTCATGGTCAATCTCGTGTCATACTGACACCATTAGACATAAGATAGGTTGTACAGACACTGCGATGTCTTTTCCCACAGAAATGTAAATTATGCATTTTTCGTGGAAAGTGAGTAAATTTAAGTAAATAGAATTTAAGTGACTATGTAAGCAAAATTTTGCTATAAATTAAGGAACGCAACAATAAACATTTCAATTCATTTTCGGACAACAAACCAGTTGTATTAACCACTAGCTATAATTAAGTTCAAGTTCAATGGATTATACGTCCAATGTTTTAGTACATTTATAAGTAGTTAATATACATTGCTAATATTCATCATTTCCCCCTTGCTTATTTTTCTTCCGCCGGGTCGGTCAGCTTCGATGTCGTATTGGAGCTTCTCGATAAGAAGTGTAAGTTTTAGGTCGATTAGATCGACGTAAAGAACTAGTTGACTCCTGTAAGTAAGTTTTGTCCATTGTATCTCTCACTAGGATTGATCCGGTGGCTATCTGTACGCTGTTTTGGGAGTTTTCGATTGAAGTTGATTTTGTTGCCGATTTAGCGAAATCATCAGCATGTACCAGATGATAGTCAGTTGGAGGTGAAATGTGCGTGCGTCGATTTTGATTTCGATGACATCGAAGAATTCCTCGTTCAGTTTGGATGCGATACAATGCGTTGCCTTCGACAGCCGCTACAGATTCTGAAACCCAGGGTGGGCCATGTGAATAGTTTCGAACGTAAACAATATCTCCTTCGCAAAACTCGATCCTTGCTTTTGTTTCCAAATAACCATCATCAATAGGCAGAAGTAATGACAAATGCGTTTTAGGTTGCTGCCCATGGAGAAGCTTAAATGGAGACTTCCCAGTGATTGGATTTGGAGAAAATCTATAAAAAGATAAATACTTTAGCAATGAGCTCTCGGTTGATTGTCCCGCATATTTAAGTTTCTTTAAACAAGTTTTGAAAGATCTAACGCCTTGCTCAGTTTGTCCATTAGATGCTGGATAGAATGGTGCGGTTGTAAAATGCACTATTCCATTCTCCTTACAAAATTGCTGGAACTTGCCGCTAGTAAACTGAGGACCGTTATCGTTGACAATAGTTCCTGGTAGGCCCTCTATGGCGAAATTGTTTAAAAGACTTCGAATCGTGTTGTCGGTAGTTGTACTAGACATCCGCACCACATATGGGAACTAAGAGTAAGCGTCCATGCAGACAAGATACATTGAATTCATGAAAGGACCTGTGAAATCAATATGGATCCTCTGCCATGGCTCTATTGCTTGAAGCCAAGCTGTATATTTTACACCCGAACTAGCGCTATTCATCTGACAGACTTCACAATGTCGAACTGTATCCTCTATTTGATTATCGATCCCAGGCCACCAACAGTATCTTCTGGCCATTTGTTTCATCCTTACCATTCCCCAATGTGAGTCATGTAATAATAATAATACTTTCTTTCTCAGCGTCTGTGGAATCACCACCCAGTTATTGTCAGGACGCCATGATGCAAAGTAAGTGCATGTCTCCTCTGATGCTACGGTTTGAACTGAGCAGGCACTTTAGATGGCGATCCGTTCACAACAAATTGCTTTATAGCACTGCTTTCGGAATCTACTGCAATTTCCTTTCGAATAAGAGCAGCATTTACTGGAAAGGTGTCGATCGCATTTTCCAATGCCATTAGTTCGTTGCTGGCACTCTTGTATTTGTCAAAATCCTCATCTGCTCCTACTGGTAATATAGAGAGTCCATCCGCATTCCCATGCAACTTAGTTGGTTTAATTTAATAGCATAATTGTATCCCATAAGTATCAGGGCCCAACGTTGCAGTCTATGAGCTGTCATAGTGGGAATTTTCTTGTTGTGACCGAATATTGTAGTTAATGGCTTATGATCCGTTACAAGCTCGAACATCTTCCTATGAAGGTATTGGCTGAATTTTGAAACTCCAAAGATAATCGCAAGCGCTTCTTTCTCTATTTGACTGTACCGAAATTGTGACGCGTTAAGCGTTTTTGAGGCATGGGGAATAGGGCGTTCAGTTCTATCAGGATATCTGTGCAGCAGTACGGCACTTATTCCATATTGTGATGCATCTTTGGCCAAAATCAACGGATAGTCATCTCGAAAATATACTAATTCAGTCGTTTGTATAACATTTTTCTTCAGTAGTTGGAAGGATTGTTCTTGGGCCTGATCCCAAACAAAACGAACATCTTTTTTCCGTAGTTCATTTAGAGGCTTGGCAATTTTTGAGAAGTTTTTGATAAATTTGTTGTAATTTGTTGTTGTTGTTGTAATTTCCCAGAAAAGCTTCTACCTCCTTCAGATTTCGTGGTCGCGGCATGTTTTCGATGGCTATTACTTTATTAGGAAAGGGCTTCAATCCTGAAGCGGAAGTCACATGTCCTAGATATTCAACTTTTTACTGAAAGAATTGGCACTTCTTGAAGTTACAGCGTAACCCAAAATCACTGAAATGTTTCAGCGCTCTTTCTAAAGTCTGAAAGTGTTGCCTATCATTCTCCCCCGTAATAATTACGTCATCCAAATACACAGCACAGTGATCGATGCCATTTAAAATTTGCTCTATTTGTGCTTGAAATATCGCAGGGGCTGATGAAACGCCAAATGGTAAACGCGTATATTTAAAAAGTCCAAATGGAGTGTTGATTACCATTAACTTTTGGGACTCTTCATCAAGACTTATATGGACATAAGCATCGGGTAAGTCAACTTTTGTAAATTGTTTGCCTCCTTGCAGACTATGAAACAATTCTTCTATTCGCGGTTAACTTCCAGCGGTTAACTTCGAGTTGACAATTCACAGTACTTTTGAAGTCCCCACAAATTCTTATTTCACCAGTTGTTTTGCACCCTACCACTATAGGTGAAGTCCATTGGCTACAACTGACCGGCTCAAGGATACTTTCCCGACAAAGTCTTTCAATTTCATTTTTCACTGCGTCTCTTTCTGCGAATGGAATGGGCCTTGCCTTGCAATATTTTGTCACCGCATCTGCATTCAACAATAACCGAGCACATAGCTTACTTTACTTTTTAAAATCTTGTTTGCCAAATAAGAAACTATATTTCTTCAAAGTTTTACCCAGAATATCACTTTGTGGCTCCTCCACAATCTGATTAGCCGTGTTTTGCACAAGAACGAGACCAAATTTGTCAAACTTATCCATGCCTTACAAATTAACGCCTTCTCTGTTGTTAACTACAACCACACTTAGTGATACCTTTACCAAGTTTCTAGAATGAACTGTAACTGGTAATATACCTTTTACCTCCGCCTTCATATGCACATATTTTATTTAAAGTGGGCTGTAGTTCAGGTTCACCTAGCACTCTGTACGTATCCAGACCGATAATTGAACACGACGCTCCTGTATCTACTTGAAATTTTACCAGGATGTTATTAATGTGAACTGTCATTAAAAACTTGTTCCCGATTCTTACTAACTGGTCTCACTCGTGCATATTATCAGCTTTACTTGCTCGTATTGTATATATATTATGAAATTTGTATTTGCTATTACCACTTTGATATTTTCGACACACCGACGCAATATGACCGGTTTTACCGCACAAGTAGCAAATATAATTTTTGAACGAGCAATTTTTTTTCAAATGCCTAGCTCCGCAGCCGGAACATTTTACGGCATCTTGAATTCTATCATTTGAGTGGGACTTAGTCGATGCCTTTATATTTTTCTCAGCTGCAGCTTTGCTATTCATTTTTACCTGCATAATTTCCACTGTAGATGTGGGATTGCTTTCACCTTTTATTATTTCGAAGGCTTTCTGAGTAGCCTCGTAAGCCTGAGCAATAGTCAAAACTTCATCTAACGTCGGATCAGATTTTTGTAAACAAGCAGTCCGAACTGCTGCATGTGGAGTTTTTATAACGATCACATCTCTGATGAGAGCATCTACAAAACCTTGCTGACAAGTGGTTTTGCTGCATACGAATTTACAATTTCTAGCGTTACCTCGTAACTCCGCTATCCACTCAACATAAATCTGCCCTTCCTTCATTCTTTGCTGATGAAATTGGTAGCGCGATGCCAATACATGCACTTTGGCTTCAAAATAAATTTCAACTTACTTGAAATGTCCTGATAACTTTCTTCGGATATATATTTATCGTCGTATAGTTTTTACTAATTTTCGAAGAAAAGTAGTTTTAAACTCGTTTCACCGAAAATTCATATTTCTTCATATATATATATATATATATATATATATATATATATATATATATATATATCTATATATATATATATATATATATATATATATATATATATATATATATATATATATATATATATATATATATATATATATATATATATATATATTTATATATGTATATATATATATATATATATATATATATATATATATATATATATATATATATATATATATATATATATATATATATATATATATATATGAAGAAATATGAATTTTCGGTGAAACGAGTTTAAAACTACTTTTCTTCGAAAATTAGTAAAAACTATACGACGATAAATATATATCCGAAGAAAGTTATCAGGACATTTCAAGTAAGTTGAAATTTATTTTGAAGCCAAAGTGCATGTATTGGCATCGCGCTACGAATTTCATCAGCAAAGAATGAAGGAAGGGCAGATTTATGTTGAGTGGATAGCGGAGTTACGAGGTAACGCTAGAAATTGTAAATTCGTATGCAGCAAAACCACTTGTCAGCAAGGTTTTGTAGATGCTCTCATCAGAGATGTGATCGTTATAAAAACTCCACATGCAGCAGTTCGGACTGCTTGTTTACAAAAATCTGATCCAACGTTAGATGAAGTTTTGACTATTGCTCAGGCTTACGAGGCTACTCAGAAAGCCGTCGAAATAATAAAAGGTGAAAGCAATCCCACATCTACAGTGGAAATTATGCAGGTAAAAATGAATAGCAAAGCTGCAGCTGAGAAAAATATAAAGGCATCGACTAAGTCCCACTCAAATGATAGAATTCAAGATGCCGTAAAATGTTCCGGCTGCGGAGCTAGGCATTTGAAAAAAAATTGCTCGTTCAAAAATTCTATTTGCTACTTGTGCGGTAAAACCGGTCATATTGCGTCGGTGTGTCGAAAATATCAAAGTGGTAATAGCAAATACAAATTTCATAATATATATACAATACGAGCAAGTAAAGCTGATAATATGCACGAGTGAGACCAGTTAGTAAGAATCGGGAACAAGTTTTTAATGACAGTTCACATTAATAACATCCTGGTAAAATTTCAAGTAGATACAGGAGTGTCGTGTTCAATTATCGGTCTGGATACGTACAGAGTGCTAGGTGAACCTGAACTACAGCCCACTTTAAATAAAATATGTGCATATGAAGGCGGAGGTAAAAGGTATATTACCAGTTACAGTTCATTCTAGAAACTTGGTAAAGGTATCACTAAGTGTGGTTGTAGTTAACAACAGAGAAGGCGTTAATTTGTAAGGCATGGATAAATTTGACAAATTTGGTCTCGTTCTTGTGCAAAACACGGCTAATCAGATTGTGGAGGAGCCACAAAGTGATATTCTGGGTAAAACTTTGAAGAAATATAGTTTCTTATTTGGCAAACAAGATTTTAAAAAGTAAAGTAAGCTATGTGCTCGGTTATTGTTGAATGCAGATGCGGTGACAAAATATTGCAAGGCAAGGCCCATTCCATTCGCAGAAAGAGACGCAGTGAAAAATGAAATTGAAAGACTTTGTCGGGAAAGTATCCTTGAGCCGGTCAGTTGTAGCCAATGGACTTCACCTATAGTGGTAGGGTGCAAAACAACTGGTGAAATAAGAATTTGTGGGGACTTCAAAAGTACTGTGAATTGTCAACTCGAAGTTAACCGCTGGAAGTTAACCGCGAATAGAAGAATTGTTTCATAGTCTGCAAGGAGGCAAACAATTTACAAAAGTTGACTTACCCGATGCTTATGTCCATATAAGTCTTGATGAAGAGTCCCAAAAGTTAATGGTAATCAACACTCCATTTGGACTTTTTAAATATACGCGTTTACCATTTGGCGTTTCATCAGCCCCTGCGATATTTCAAGCACAAATAGAGCAAATTTTAAATGGCATCGATCACTGTGCTGTGTATTTGGATGACGTAATTATTACGGGGGAGAATGATAGGCAACACTTTCAGACTTTAGAAAGAGCGCTGAAACATTTCAGTGATTTTGGGTTACGCTGTAACTTCAAGAAGTGCCAATTCTTTCAGTAAAAAGTTGAATATCTAGGACATGTGACTTCCGCTTCAGGATTGAAGCCCTTTCCTAATAAAGTAATAGCCATCGAAAACATGCCGCGACCACGAAATCTGAAGGAGGTAGAAGCTTTTCTGGGAAATTACAACAACAACAACAAATTACAACAAATTTATCAAAAACTTCTCAAAAATTGCCAAGCCTCTAAATGAACTACGGAAAAAAGATGTTCGTTTTGTTTGGGATCAGGCCCAAGAACAATCCTTCCAACTACTGAAGAAAAATGTTATACAAACGACTGAATTAGTATATTTTCGAGATGACTATCCGTTGATTTTGGCCAAAGATGCATCACAATATGGAATAAGTGCCGTACTGCTGCACAGATATCCTGATAGAACTGAACGCCCTATTCCCCATGCCTCAAAAACGCTTAACGCGTCACAATTTCGGTACAGTCAAATAGAGAAAGAAGCGCTTGCGATTATCTTTGGAGTTTCAAAATTCAGCCAATACCTTCATAGGAAGATGTTCGAGCTTGTAACGGATCATAAGCCATTAACTACAATATTCGGTCACAACAAGAAAATTCCCACTATGACAGCTCATAGACTGCAACGTTGGGCCCTGATACTTATGGGATACAATTATGCTATTAAATTAAACCAACTAAGTTGCATGGGAATGCGGATGGACTCTCTATATTACCAGTAGGAGCAGATGAGGATTTTGACAAATACAAGAGTGCCAGCAACGAACTAATGGCATTGGAAAATGCGATCGACACCTTTCCAGTAAATGCTGCTCTTATTCGAAAGGAAATTGCAGTAGATTCCGAAAGCAGTGCTATAAAGCAATTTGTTATGAACGGATCGCCATGTAAAGTGCCTGCTCAGTTCAAACCGTAGCATCAGAGGAGACATGCACTTACTTTGCATCATGGCGTCCTGACAATAACAGGGTGGTGATTCCACAGACGCTGAGAAAGAAAGTATTATTATTATTACATGACTCACATTGGGGAATGGTAAGGATGAAACAAATGGCCAGAAGATACTGTTGGTGGCCTGGGATCGATAATCAAATAGAGGATACAGTTCGACATTGTGAAGTCTGTCAGATGAATAGCGCTAGTTCGGGTGTAAAATATACAGCTTGGCCTCAAGCAATAGAGCCATGGCAGAGGATCCATATTGATTTCACAGGTCCTTTCATGAATTCAATGTATCTTGTCTGCATGGACGCTTACTCTTAGTTCCCATATGTGGTGCGGATGTCTAGTACAACTACCGACAACACGATTCGAAGTCTTTTAAACAATTTCGCCATAGAGGGCCTACCAGGAACTATTGTCAACGATAACGGTCCTCAGTTTACTAGCGGCAAGTTCCAGCAATTTTGTAAGGAGAATGGAATAGTGCATTTTACAACCGCACCATTCTATCCAGCATCTAATGGACAAACTGAGCAAGGCGTTAGATCTTTCAAAACTTGTTTAAAGAAACTTAAATATGCGGGACAATCAACCGAGAGCTCATTGCTAAAGTATTTATCTTTTTATAGATTTTCTCCAAATCCAATCACTGGGAAGTCTCCATTTAAGCTTCTCCATGGGCAGCAACCTAAAACGCATTTGTCATTACTTCTGCCTATTGATGATGGTTATTTGGAAACAAAAGCAAGGATCGAGTTTTGCGAAGGAGATCTTGTTTACGTTCGAAACTATTCACATGGCCCACCCTGGGTTTACGAATCTGTAGTGGCTGTCGAAGGCAACGCATTGTATCGCATCCAAACTGAACGAAGAATTCTTCGATGTCATCGAAATCAAAATCGACGCACGCACATTTCACCTCCAACTGACTATCATCTGGTACATGCTGATGATTTCGCTAAATCGGCAACAAAATCAACTTCAATCGAAAACTCCCAAAACAGCGTATAGATAGCCACCGGATCAATCCTAGTGAGAGATACAATGGACAAAACTTACTTACAGGAGTCAACTAGTTCTTTACGTCGATCTAATCGACCTAAAACTTACACTTCTTATCGAGAAGCTCCAATACGACATCGAAGCTGACCGACCCGGCGGAAGAAAAATAAGCAAGGGGGAAATGATGAATATTAGCAATGGATATTAACTACTTATAAATGTACTAAAACATTGGACGTATAATCCATTGAACTTGAACTTAATTATAGCTAGTGGTTAATACAACTGGTTTGTTGTCCGAAAATGAATTGAAATGTTTATTGTTGCGTTCCTTAATTTATAGCAAAATTTTGCTTACATAGTCACTTAAATTCTATTTACTTAAATTTACTCACTTTCCACGAAAAATGCATAATTTACATTTCTGTGGGAAAAGACATCGCAGTGTCTGTACAACCTATCTTATGTCTAATGGTGTCAGTATGACACGAGATTGACCATGAGACTTGCATGGTTGACCGTGAAACGCACATGGTTGACCATGAGACGATAGGGTGTAATATCACAGCAGATGTGTTTGAGCATCAGCGTGTGACTTTTGATAACATGATGAATTAGAAAAGCATAATACAGGCACTCATGGTGTCATGTTCGAAAGTGCATGGAAAATGTTCTATGAATATGCTTGCGTGTAATATGTCTAGGCATGCATTGTAATGATGGAGTAAAATGATCTTTATACAAATGTATGATTAATGTGGCTTTTAACATTCCCGCGCCTTGAATTCTCATAGAGATTCAATGTCAGGTGCTCCCTTGAGCTTAAAATTGGATCGTCTCGGAGCGGGCTGTGGTGGTTTGTTCCTTCGTTTTATTTATGACCCTGCTAGATAAGCTAATATGATGATTATTGCCAGAACTAGAGCAACAGAACTTATTATAGAATGCTGAATGTTTTGGTTTCTGTCAGGGGGAAACCTTTTTTGTGCTTTTAGCTCGTGTAGCGATTTATTAAGCATATTTATATCATCCAGATTTTGCCTAGTTACTAGGTTCTGCTTTGCTTGAATAAATTGACTACTACGAAGTCTTTGTTCTGCACTGTTTATGTCTATTTTGGCTGAGGCGGCAAAAGAAATGTTTGACAAACTTGACTGGTGAGTATATCCTGAAATAAGCATGGAATTTTGTTTAATGATGCAGTTTGAGGTGAATCTTATTAGGCCTGCTCCCCTTAAAATGTGCTGATGTGTTTGAGAATTACATACAACAATTATAGTAGTGTTGCTATCAAACTGGCACAGCCATGTGCTAGGATTATGTAGCGATAGCCACGGTGTTGGTGACTTTACTGGTTCAAGAGTGCAAGAAGGAGGTAAAATTCCTGGCTGATTAATGATACCAAGCTCACACGTTGAAGGTCCAATTGTTCTGTGATACATTTTGTGTTTTTTGTCACATAAATAATTTCTGCTTTGAGTTTTTATGCAGGCTTGTAGCTCGGTTTCAGTAAATGGGAAAGAATAGTCCCGATGAAGGTCAACGGAAAGCAAGGCCGAAGTAACACTTATCTTTACGATTGTGTGTTTGATTGGGATTGACATGGGCACTATGTTGAAGATTTGGAGGTTTTCCTTACTTTAGAGTGGTAGATGAATGTTAAATAGCACGTGTTCCGAAGTTACTCGTGCGTTGACTGTCATGAGGCTATACAATTGTAGGAGATCCGCGTGGTGACTTCCACCAGGGATTACCAGCGTCGAGTCAACGTTTTCTCTTATGATGGCTAGTTCTGAACGTAGCTGAGAGGTTGAAAGTACCAAAGGGCTTATTCTCTTATTATGGCAGTCGGTGAGCACGTGCACTGATTGAACTTCTTGGTAGTTTGTTAGCATGAGATTAAAGTGTAAAGACATCATCTTGAATAATTGGGTTATTTCCTGCTCGCTCACAATTTTGTTCGTGGCTTTGATTGCCTCTCTAAATGAAGTCAAGCTGCTATTTACAAGGGAGAATTGGCTCTCAGAGCGGATACGATCATGTTTAATAAAATTTAACATTGAATCTATCAGAGGCGTTTGACTCTTGAGTAAGTGAAGTAAGTGGTTTTCGTTTTTCCTCACTTGATTTATGGTTGCGGTCATATGATCAGCATAATTTTGATCAAGTATCCCAAATAGTTTGTTGTAGATCGTGCCAATAAAGTCAAATGGGGAACGGCGGTGTCGTCTGGTGTACCCATTTCTGTCGCATAAAATTTCGTTGTTAATACGTATTGATGTCAACCGTTTTTTAAACTGCTGAAGAATTGGATTACAGAGATTGATTTTGTAAGTTGGTATACTCCTGTTACATAGTTCTTTTATTTCATCCAATTGAGATGAAAATATATTCATTTCATCCCAGTAATTGGAGAGATTGTTATATACCATCATGGTCCATTTGTCAGCAGCAACTGACATCTGCCCTATTTCTTCGAAGTAGAGCAAAGGCCGAGTGTTCCAGGGAATTATTTCAATATTATTGCTTTGGTTTATGGCAGCGGTAGGAGGGCAGAAAGTAATGCATATGACTAATAAGGTGTGGAGCATAATATTCCCTGCACAAACGCTTCGAGGGTGTTTTGGACGTGTTTGCTCTATATTTTGTAGTCTCTCTTTATTTTTAATCTCTCTTCAAACCCTCGGCTATACTCTTGCGCTTCCGTGCACGGCTTAAATGGAATAGTATTCCATATTGGACTTATTGGAAGGAAACGACTTCTCTTTCGTTTTTTTGGGTTTGGAGCCGATAAATTTCCTTCACCAAATGTCCTTGGTATGCTGAGCTTTGGAAGAGTGGATACATTAGGGACCTTTGACGGTCCTTTAATTGTATTTAAAGTTTCTGTATTGAGGCTAGTGAACGGTAGACTGCAAATGAGGGATGTGTGATTAGCCAATGAAAGGGCTCTTTGGTTCCTTTCAGGCTCATTTGGCTTGGTGATGAGATCTGTGGCAGTTGAGGTCTCTGAGTGAATGGGTAATGGAGCCAGATTATGGATTGCTTGGTCAGAAAAACCCCTTTCAGTTTTTACCTTCAATACCCTTATCATTCCGTCTCGACCCATTTGTGTGCTGGTAATCCTACCTAGACGCCATTTCAAGGGTGAAATTGAGTCATCTTTTAAGAGTACAAGATGACCAGGTGTTAATCCAACAGTAGGTTTTTTCCATTTGTTTCTTTGCTGCAACTCATGCAGAAACTCCATACTCCATCGTTTCCAAAACTCAACTTGCTTTTGTGCTACCGTTTCCCATCGTTGAACAAGGCTGAGTTTAATTGATTCCTTTGCAAAAGGGTTTGGTAGAGCTGTTAAGGGTTCGCCAATCAGAAAATGTGCTGGAATTAGAGCCTGGAAATCGTTCGGATCACTGGAGAGAGCTGTAAGCGGACAGGGATTCAAAATTGCCTCAATTTCGGCGATGAGCGTATTCAACTCTTCGAAAGTGAGGGAAGTGCTGCCAATGGTGCGCTTCAGATGGTGTTTGGCTGATTTGACCGCAGCCTCCCAAAGGCCACCAAAGTGGGGGGTTTTGGGAGGAATGAAACACCATTCTATAAGCTGATCCGCACAGTGCTGCACTACCTCATTTTGGAAGTCTGTTATGAATAGCAGATTATGAAACTTATTCTAATTCCCACGAAAAATGCATAATTTACATTTCTGTGGGAAAAGACATCGCAGTGTCTGTACAACCTATCGTCTCATGGTCAACCATGTGCGTTTCACGGTCAACCATGCAAGTCTCATGGTCAATCTCGTGTCATACTGACACCATTAGACATAAGATAGGTTGTACAGACACTGCGATGTATTTTCCCACAGAAATGTAAATTATGCATTTTTCGTGGAAAGTGAGTAAATTTAAGTAAATAGAATTTAAGTGACTATGTAAGCAAAATTTTGCTATAAATTAAGGAACGCAACAATAAACATTTCAATTCATTTTCGGACAACAAACCAGTTGTATTAACCACTAGCTATAATTAAGTTCAAGTTCAATGGATTATACGTTTTAAATTATGCATTTTTCGTGGGAATTAGAATAAGTGAGTAAATTTAAGTAAATAGAATTTAAGTGACTATGCAAGCAAAATTTTGCTATCAAATAAGGAACGCAACAATAAACATTTCAATTCATTTTCGGACAACAAACCAGTTGTTTTAATCAGCTAGCTTACCACTTATTTGGTATATATATATATATATATATATATATATATATATATATATATATATATATATATATATATATATATGTATTGTACTTGAATGAGAGTCTCTCTCTCTTCTTTCAGGTTTAAGTAGCAAGTAGTAAAGAGCATGTGCTGCGGAGTTTAAATAAATTTTTAAATATACTTTTAATCCGGCGTTTAATTAAAAAGCCTATTTAGCAGACATAACAATTTTTTACCTGGATTTTTCCCCCGGTAAAGACTGTTTTGTGCCTATAATTAACGCAACTGACAGAGATCTGCTAATTAATGAACCTCATACGTTATCGGAAACCTCTTATTTCACAAAAACAAATTTTCACCCTTTGACCAGCAACGTGACCGAAGTGGAGACAAATTCTCACCTAGACTGGAAAATGTTTAGTCTAGAAATTAATATCTTTGCAGAACTGCGAAAATAAGTTTCTGAATTGTGAAACTGCGTCTTATGTATTTTCAATAATGTGTGGTGTCTGATGTAGTTATGTACTTTCAGATAACTATAAGAAGTCAGTCTTAAGACCGCTGTCGAGCGAACCCGTGTTATCTTATTGTAAAATGGTGAATTCAAATAAAATTTGTTTGACGTTGATTTGGTAACTATTGACGTTGGCTAAGATTTAACACACATGGATTTTCAAAATAGTGCAGGTATCCCTGTAGCTACGGCAGGCTCTTGAAAAAAAATCCTTCAAATCATTGACCCTCCTCAAAAATTTTTGATTTTTAACAAAAAAATTACTTAATTGATAAAAATTTGACCTGCGACCATCATGTCAAATTGAAAGTTTTAAAATTCCGATTTGCACACGAACGGCAACCCATTACCAAGTTACCGCTATTTTCAGCACTCGAAAGTTCTGTTCTCGAGAACTGACGCCCGGATTATCCGATCATAATGAAATTTACAGGACATGTTTGTATTAGCTAGGGCCAAGTTTGATAGAAGTGATTTTGAAATGCGGGCAACCCTGCGGCAGTGGTACCATCTTGAAAAATCACTGAGAAAAAAAAACAGTTTTTTGGCCTATCACTTCCGATTTAGCCATCAGATTTTGACAAGTACATAAATCTTACTTTATGTAGCAAATGCACAGTACATAGATCTTACTTTATGTAACATTTGATGAAAATTTGGTTGAAAAATTAGAATAGGGCTGCTAGCTATGGTGATTTTTGTCTCATAAATTTTGCAAATTTGCATGGATATGTTTATATATATATAAAAAGCTTTTTTTTCTTATAAATTCCGGTCCAGTGTAGAAATCAAAACGAAGTTCATGCAGTAAATGGACCTTAATGTGAACCAAATATCGTAGGAATTTCGTACAAAAACCATGAAAAGCAGGTATGACCATTTTTGTAATTTTGTGGAATTTCTGTACTGAGCGATTATGTAATTAGATTTGCAAATGGGAAACAGCCTGCAATGAAAATTAACAACAAATATCAACGCTTTAAAAATTTGAATAGTTTTGAGGGTGGTAATCCAAAAAAATTTTTCACCCGTATAACTTCCAGCGCAGTGATTCAATCGAAACGAAATTTACTGGTTGGGTTTAACTTAACGTGAAGCCGATTTGGTATATATTTTGCTCTGCTGCTGCCACAGGGTAACGAGCATTGGCCATTTTCGTAAATATCGCATCAGCAGATGCTTCAAATTACGCACTAATATGCAAAGCATTTGCAATAAAAATAAGAAACCAATTTTTAAAATTTCCGAGTTTTGAACATTTTTCGGATGGCAGCCTCAAACAACGTTTAACCACTGAAACTTTCGATGAAATCCTCCAATGAGAACGAAATTCAAAGGATAAGTTGATTTAAGTATGAGCTTGTTATGGTAAACTTATTGCTGCTTCGTTGGGAAAATGTTGCCTGCACTGAACATTTGCATCATTTGGGTTATAGTTGAGTTTTGTTGCTTGGGATAAGGAATGGTTGATATGATTCTATAAAAAAGTGTATAACGTCTTTCCACATTTTTTTGTCACTTAAAGACAATTTCTTCGAAAATTAGTTTTCTAGCGGTTCTGATGCGGTAGACTTTTTTTTAACATCATGTGTTAATCTTAGTATTTTACTCCCGTGCTCCAAGCTATTTCAAGGGCCATGTGATTTAATCTCAATTCATAGGGTGAAATAGTTTTCAGGGCTACCACTTGCACGCATATCAAAATTAAGGAAAGTCGAACGTTTGTTACTTATGTATATTTATTTTCAGTTGCTTATCGTACAGAACTTCAAACAACAGAATTGGTTCCACCACAGCAGTGTAAAGCCAAGCAACAGTACGAGGCTGCAATCCCCAACTCGCTCCTATGGCCCTTTTGCAACAGTAAAGTGCGTTGAAAGCCTTCCGAGCTCTTTCTGCCACATTGTACGTCCATAGTAACTTCGAGTCAAGGATCAGCCCTAAGTATTTGACCTTCTGGCTCAAGTTAATGGAGACCCCATTCAATTTGGGTAACTCAAAATCAGGAACTTTGTACCTCCTTGTAAACAACACTAGTTCTGTTTTATTAGGATTCACATTCAAGCCGCACTCACGATTCCAACGCGAAATTATGTCAAGAGAGTGATTTAACCTCTTCGATAGCGTAGATAAATACTTTCCCGACACTGAAACAGCTATGTCGTCTGCGTAAGCAATCACTTTGCAGCCGGCACGGTCCAGCTTCCTTAGAAGAGTATTCACTGTGATGTTCCACAGCAGGGGAGAGAGAACTCCACCCTGAGGTGTGCCCGTGCTGACTCCTCGTCTTACGCTGGCATTACCCAGCGTAGAGATTACAACTCTACTTTTGAGAAGCTGCACAATAAAAGCAACCAACCATTCATCCACATGCATCACCGAGAGAGCCTCAACAATTGCGTTAGAATTAACGTTGTTGAAGGCCCCCTCGATGTCCAGGAAGACAGCAAGCGTTTATTCCTTTAGAGCAAGAGATTTCTCAATTTGCTCAATAAGGACGTGAAGAGCGGTCTCAACAGACTTACCTTTGGTATAAGCAAGCTGCGACTGCGAGATCAGCATAGGATCGATTGATCTTTTAATATGATAATCAATTATCCTTTCCAAAATCTTTAGCAGGACGGAGTTAAGACTTATTGGATGATAGTCCTTCGGCTTAACGTGCGTAACTTTTCCTGCTTTAGGAATAAACACCACTCTGGATTCCCGCCAGCTGGTGGGAACATACGAGAAGCGTAGACAAGCGTTATAAATCTCCCTGAGCCAAGGTAGCGATACTTCCATGGACTTCTGAATGTCAGCCGCAAGGACGCCATCAGGGCCCGGGGACTTAAACGGCTCAAATGAGTTAATAGCCCACCTCAGTTGAGAATTTGATATTCGGAACGGCGGGATTGAACTGTAATTTTGCTCCGTCTGACACGTTACTTCTAGAGGGCAATGATTGCCCAGAAAGTGTGCGTCTATCAGTACTTTGAGAGTATCTGCGCTCGAACTAGTCCAAATGCCCTCAGGATTCATGATGCACCCCATAGCTTTTGGTGTCGCGCTTAAGACCTTACGAAGATGATTGGCCTCGCTGAGACTCTCCACGTTACCACAGAAAGATCTCCATGAGGACCTCTTTGCCTTACGTACGGCATACTTAAAAGCCTTAAGCTTCGTTTTATACATCGACCAGTCATTATATCTTTTTGAGCAATTGAACTCCCTCCTACATTCTCTTCGCAAGGTACTGATCTTCTTATTCCACCAGAGGGGCTTGGGATTTCCCCTGCCCGTGGGTGGCTTACAAGCTTCCCTAGACGCGAAGTTGAGAGAACTAGTAAGGGTGTCAACTGCCTTATCCAGTTCATGATAGCAGTCAATGCTCTTAGGAACAATTTCCAGTGAGGATCGAACTAGAGAATTAAATAGCTTCCAGTCCGTCCTCTTTCTGTTAATAAAGGCTACCTGCTCGGCAGAGCTGCGGCCAACCACGTTGTACGATATGTACCTGTGATCAAAGTAAGAACACTCCTGTAGAACCCTCCAGTCACGGAGAAGGTGCGAGTGCCGCCCACAAATCAAGGTAACGTCAAGCACCTCCCTTCGGTTTGAGGTAAGGAAGGTCGGTTCGCTACCAGTTTTGGCGATGAATAGGTCGTGGGCAAGGATGAAATCAAAAAGTTCCTCGCCTCGACCATTTGTATTGGAGCTACCCCATACTTCGTTATGAGCGTTAGCGTCAGCTCCCAAAATCAGCGGCACACTTGTTTTCCTGGCTTCAGCCACAATCCCCCTAACAATGTCGCAGGGAGGGCTAGTCCATGATCATGTGCCATATAACAAGAAACAAACCAGCATGGTCTTTGGTCGCATTCCACTGCAACAGCCATGTTATCCTTGTCACAGAAGTGATGTTATAGAAGGATATTTATGGTTTTCCTGACAAAAATTCAGGCACGTGGCTTACAAGAGCCGTCAGGTGTTATCAGTCTGTATCCATTGGTGCGTAACCCGCAAACCCGGTTGTTAGCAACCCATGGTTCTTGGATAAGAATTAGCTCCTCCTCTGTCCTAGACAGGCGGAGTAGCAGGGCAGCTGATGCTGCTATGGAATGGTGAAGATTCACTTGGAGTACCTTCACCATTAATGAGTTAGTTAATTAGGGTTAGATCAAGGTCCCCCCCATCAGACATAGAAGCCGTCCCAGCCTCTTGCTCTGCGCCCAGAGTCATGAGGTCTAGGCAGCCACCCAACTCGGAGGCAGTTCCGACACTAACCCCATCGGCAAAGAGGGATTCCCAATCCGATTTCTTATCAGATTTCTCCCTCAGAAAGACATCAGACCCTTTTTCAAGTGGCTCCACTGTCGTTTGGGTCACCATCTTTGGGTCAGGCTCGGCAGGTATCGGATCTCCCGAAGCAGAGCTCTTTGGCCTGTCGCTTCGATAGATACGTAGGGCCAGTTTTTCGACCCCGTACCTGATGATGCCCTTTCGAGCATCCAATGCCGGCAGCGCCTTATCGTTGATGACGAAGAGGGCTTTCCGCCGATTGTCCACTGGCTCACCAATCTTCACAACCCTCCAATCCTCCGTAGGAAGATCAGGGTTGAAGAGCCGAATAATGTCCAGGACCTCCACTGGATCCGAATGGAAAGCAGGAATCCATGTCCTGCATCTTGGGCGACTGGGGATCTCATCCTTGGACACCACCTTAATCTTGGCGCCTGGCCAGAGTTCCCCCAGCTCGGAGAAAGCCTGCTTGTAGAAATCGGCCGATCGTTGGTCTCCACACGCGACCAGCCTGATTCCCTTGTGTCAGCCCGCGTCATTCACCGTAGGTGGAGGACCCGAGCTAGCCTTCTGCAGCTTACAGCAGATTACGAAAAGAGCCTGCCTTATCTTGAGCCAGTTTTCGGAGGAGATGATTCCAACTCCCTTGCTGACATCAATTACAGCCCAGACAAGGCACTCTTTGGCCATTTCATTAAACGGCCGAGTTATCCCTGAAGGGCTAGTTGTTGTCTTCTGCTTTTTGCAGTCCTGCCTGCCCTGGTACTTCTGCTCAGCCGATCTCTGTCGTTTCTGAGTTGTACCTGCAGGATTTAGAGGGAGCGGGTGCTCCCCAGTGTAAGATTTTGCCCATTCAAGGGACTTTTTGTCCTTGTCGGACATTGTGTCAAGGGAGACGTTTTGAAATTTCCTCAGAACTTTGAAGGCTGCCCTTCTAGTTCCGTAAGCCCGAGATGATTTGGCGGAGGAGTGTTGCGTGCCTGAGGAGGAGTCTCAGTCTGCAGAGCTGGCTCATTCGCCATTTCTCCACTTCTTGTGACTTTAGCTGCAATCGCTGACACAGCCATTTTTGTCTCCCCCTTCACATAAGGGGTTGGATTAATTTTGTTGTCAGGCTTTTGCCTGACGAGTTTTGGTTTTTTATTATTATTTTTTCTATTCATTTTTTTATTCCGCTATCCCAAGTCCGATTGTGTAGTCACCTTTAATGATCCCATGGTAATCTAGTGCAAGCAGGGAGGCCATGCGAGGGTTGCCACCAGCCCTTATGGGGACAAGTGGTCAGAGCCGGATCGGTGCTAATCAGGAGTCCAACTCAACTGAACCTAGCTTTAATTATAATATTTACTACATATCGACCACTTGCTCATACTTATGAGTTTTAAATTTTTTAAACAGATCTAACTCTCAAACTTATTTTTGACCACTTTTGATGCACACGGTCAAATAATAAACTAGAAATGAGGTTTCAGTTTAATTGGAAAATTCGAAGAAAACTCATTAAATATTTAACAAAAAAAACGAGCTATTTCAGTGCCCCAGTGACAATGTAATGTAAAACATGAGGTGAACGAATTTCTTTTCAAGGTTGAGGAAATCAATTTTGAGCTCAACTACCATTTTTGAGCAGTTGAAACCTGAGCTACTCAGTGGAGCCCAAAAAGTCGCTAGTAGCCCAAAACTAAATTTCGTCGCCAAATGCAACGGAAAGATAGCATAATTGGCGAGAAATTGCCCAATCTGGCAAAGGTGGTAAGGACCGTCATGCTACGTAATTGTTGCCGCGATGACGTAATGTTGTCTGGTCATTTTGACGTTTCTACCAGGCTGTGCCGACATATACGGAGATGTTATGTGCGGATTTTTAGCTAAAATATACCTAAAACGTTGTAAATGTAATAAGTATTCAGAATGATAATTTTGACTAACGTGTTTTCTCACACCTGCACAACCTGTAAACAATATTACACATACACAATATGTACACAAAACTTCCACAAATATGCTCGATTTACCATAGTTGGCGATGATTGGGAAGTAGCCGCATTAATGTCCATTGGCTTAGTTATATTCAAGAACCAGTTAAACATATGCGGAAAATTCTCAGCCAATTTTATCGACAGTAAATCGACAAGAACATCGCATAGCCTTACAGCAACTGTTACACGTTTCGTAGTGAGTTTTTCACATTCTAACGCACGTACCGTACTAATTTTCAAAAACACTGTTCCGCAGATCCCACTTTATTTTCACTTTACTCACATCCCGCAGACGTCCCGTAAGACTACGTGTATTTTTCGCGACACTTTGACCAATTACTGTACCGTAACCATTCTGCAGAAGGCATTGTATACATCAGCATACAGGAATTTGAAACAGCACCTGACAAACAATAGCAGTTGAGTTTGATATGGACACACTTACCTGTTTTCAAACGTAAGAACTATAATCACATAATTATGAGTGCGATGTGAACCGGCTATTACGTATATCGTAACCACAATATTATAGTAACCGATTTCATGCTTTTTTAGCTTTTCTGTCAAAATTTTACAAAATTTTGGTACGATGTCGCATTATTCAACACAAATGATGTTAAATGTTTTTTATTTTAGCTACTAAAAGTGTTTAGGTTTGCTAAATAGATGGTCCTGAAAAGCAAAATATTTTCGTGTCAACCAAGAAACCGGTGGTGTCGCATTGAAATGAAATATATTTATGTAATTACTGCTGCAGAAATTAATGGAGTTTTTCTCAGTGATCAGTGAATGAAGATTTTCAGTGATCAGCAGTTTATTGATTTCAATTTGGTGTATTGTGGTGAGAGAAATTTTTCATCCAATTCTGAAGAACTCATTGTTTTGACTGCTACTGTAAAATTTCGTTTACAATTTTGTATCACACAAAACATGGACGCAATTCAATGAGCTGTTCCATGCTTGACCCGACGCTATCCTCGATTCGACGCTTTTGTCGCTCGGTCTTGTCCATACCCTTATTTAAGGAAAATTTGGTCATAAAAATTTCACCTATTCTTGTAAAAAAAAAAAAAAATTATCACTGTATCAAATCAAAAGTTGTTAGTGCAAAAAGTTCAACATTTTTATTCAAAACCAATAGCTCTTTTGTATCGCACATAGTTACTGTGGCTACCATGTGCATCTTCATGACTTGCAGAGTGTGAGTGTGAAGATGAGTAAATAGGTTTTGCGACGATCTCATAAGTAGTTTCCTTACCACTCGACGCAAGTGATTTCAAACCAGTGACTGCCGCTAGTACCAATGCCATTAAACTTGTAAGCAAAGCCTTTCCAGCTAATAGTGCCATTCCCCCAATAGCAAGTGATAGCAAAGTACCTGCAAACATAAGCATGGGAAATTATGCAAATGTCCCTGGTATTTATTTGTTTCATCAAACCTTTCATCAGTATAGCTGCGGCTGTCAAAGCCTCCAAGCCTCCTTTTTTGACAATTTTCTTTCTGGCTGAAGAACTGTTTTGGTCCTTTTGATTGTTTAGCAGCTTTATTCTCAAACTATATGAGCTCAAAAAATTGCTTATTTTGGTCATTAAAAATTTATCTAGACGTTTTTCCGTATCATTTGGATTGTTTTTCAATATGTCTAAAAAAGCTGACATTAAAACAAATTGCAATACTGCGTAGCAGCAATAAGTTAAGGAGACAAAATTATCGCACACACGTACCTGCCAAAATTTTCCCACCTTCAAAGTAATCATCTTCACTCTCTCGGACAAGACTAACACTAGGAAGAATATTAACCTCTCTCTGCTCGGCTAGTTGATCAACAAAAGCCAATACGTCGAGTTTCAAGCAGGTAGTATTATATTTACTCGAACATCCTCCTTGCCAATGTTTTTCGGTATAAGCACTTATGTAGAGATTGCTTCTCACTAGCAGCGCACTTGAATTCAACGACATAATACAAAGTATATATAAAAAACAATTCATTTGAGAAACTAGATTTAGTCTGCGAAATAGCTTAAAATACTGTTAAGTCTTCACTGATTTGAAAAGCATTCAAAACATACCTTTTATACGACTAAATAAACCTAGATTTGACCATAATTTTCTTTCTTATCTTGATTTGAAATTTTCTCTACTCAACGCATGACTTGGTTCTCTTTGATACCATTACATTCGTTCAAAATACTTGATTTGAGTTGATGTTTTAGCTTGCGGCTAGATTCTTATGAAATGTTGTTCACTGAAAAACCCGAATTCGTAATAGAACTTTTCGAGCTGGCATTCTTCCAGATGATACCAGTGCTACCATTTCAAAAAAGCTACGTCGTAGTGATTCTAGTGCTAAAATAAATGAAAATAGAAACAATCTAGAATTCAGTACCTATTGAAAAGCACTTTTAGTTTTTTTATTTTTAATGTAACCTTAATCTGTGGTTTGCATTGACTTTATTGGCCCAGAGAAATAAATATTATCAACCAAAGTAACAATAGCAGCACTGTCGGTCATTTAAGATCAAGTTCTTCGTAACTTGAAGATAGAAATGAAATTGTTGGTCATTTACCGATCATTCATTTACCTACTGGAGCGTAAATTAGCGAACATTGGAATCACTTTTGTACTCTCTTTTTAAAACCATTTTTATACAACCAACAAGCAAGAACTATTTCCACTTATTTAGAAAACTCAGGAGCACTTCAGCCATTTAAGTAGCAGAAAAAAAACCTGAAATCATTTTACCGTATACAATTCAAAAAGAAAGTATCTCACCAGTACTGTTGCGAAGTAGCGCTGAATAATTTGAATTCAACTGTTAAAATTAAGGCCATAAACTGGGCCACAGTGATTCTAGAAATTTACAGAGTATTTGCAATTAATGTACAAAAATACTAATTGGCCACCAAGTGAGATGTTCTCCAGCTGATGATGATAAATCATATTTTTGAAGTTTACATGGTATTGAAGAATACAACTTCAGTTTACAGCACATCAAGTAGTCATATTTAAAGCGGACCAGTTCAGGTAGGCGCTACTATTCATTGGGAGCTGAATAGAATGTTAGATCAAACAAGACTACATTGTCTGCTGTTTATAAATAAATGAGGTACATGTAAGAAAGCTTTCGCCTTTCACACACGTCCTTTGACTTCAAATGACTTTTTTATAAAAAAGGAACAAAATATTTTCTTCAAAACAATTTATTTCTTCTAATGGAGACAACACTTGAAATACTGCCAGCAATGCTAAAATTTAAACGGACTTAAATACTATATCTTAAAACTATGTATTTTAACATCTGTTGCTGAAGCGATAGTGATCAAAAAAATATTTCAACGATGTAAGTTAACTAAAACAGGAAGGGTTCCTTTTTAATAAAACCACTTTATTGCTTTACTAATAGAATTCGATACTAATCGCTTACAATCAATTTATTACGAATAACTGCTTACAACTAATAATTAAATCGCCGTCGCTTATTGCTTAGGTAAGCGCAACGTTAACAAGAGGTCGTTAGCTCGAACAGAGAGATAAATTAGAACCGATTGTCCCAATCGCTGTTAGAAATAGCGTAGATCATTGAAATTCAGTCGTATCTTCTGTTGTTTTGATTCTGTTGATCTTGTTCTGGCGATTTGAGTTGTAAGAGTTTCTAATTTTTTTGGAATGATTGAATTTTGGATCGAGATTTGGTTTTTACCTTTGTGATAACAGAATTTCCATATTATCGTTGATATTAATGCAATGACGATGAAAGTAATCGCACCATATGCTAGGAAATGGTGGCTTTTGAAGGTGAATGTGTTTACAATTATTTATATGAAGTTCCTTAAGCGTTTCCAATGAAAGAAGCTCGCGGAAATCCTTTTCACCTGCCGTCGGTTGAAAAATCGCAAGTAACGCTTTCAACATGGAAGTCTCGCGAGAGGTAAATGACTCTCCGTTGACTTTTATTGTAGTGTTACTGCATTTTATTAAGAAGGTACCATTAAGATTGTGTTTGCAGGTGTCTGTTGTCAAAGTTCTGCAAAATTTCTTCAGTAAGAGGATACCAGAGGCTGTTTCGTAGAGCGTTGGAATGTGTTGGCTGCTAATTTTGTTGCATAATGCCTCGAGCTCTTCATAAGATGGGGAATACAGATGCTGTTACTCATATCTAAAACATTGATTGACTTACATATAGAGAGAATACTTATTTGTCTACAATTGCCACTTCGTTATATATATATATATATATATATATATATATATATATTTATATATATATATATATATATATATATATATATATATATATATATATATATATATATGTATATATATATATATATATATATATATATATATATATATATATATTTTTTTTTTTTTTTACCTCCTTCCTTCCACTCTCTCCAGCACTCAATCACAATGCACGTGCATCAATTCTCCTCAATATAATATATGTTAATTTCGTACTTCCCAGACAATAAAATATTGGTATAAGGGAAAGCACTTCATTCTAAAATATCGTCTTCAGATGATATCGCCTATTTCTTCTCGTCAAGACTTATGCGCAGAGAGAAGTTTAGAAAAAAACTCTGGTTGGCGTCTTCATTATCTTTGTAAAAGGAATGATCGTAGATTTTCCTTAAATTTAGCCAAATTCGCTGATTTTCTTATATCTTCAGGTAAGGTGTTGTAATAAGCCAAAGACTGTTGCACTGGATCCATTTTCAAACGATCTGTCCTAGCTTTTTTAATCGCATGGCTATTCGCCGATCTTGTGGCTATCTGAGTTATTTCTCCAACATTTCTTATAACATATGGCCATTTGAGTTTTTTGTTCAGTATCTTAAATATTAGCTTCCCTTGTTCAAGACACATTATTTGTTGTATGCTTAGTAGTCCTGTTTCACGATACACATGTGAACTTGGAGTCAGAGTTGGCATCTTGAATATAGTCTTGATAGCCTTAGTGATTAGTCTTCCAATCAAATCAATGTTTTGTTTCGATGTTTGCTTCCACAAAACTGCTCCATAAGAGATGTTTGACAATATAAAAGCATAGAATATATATCAAGTTTGATGTTGTGAGATAAAAAATCATATTTTTTTAGGATTCCTATCATAGGCGCTACTTTAAGTCTGATGTTATTTATATGTTGTAGCCAAGACATTTTTTCATCTAAAGTTAGTCCTAAGTATCTAATTGACTTGACCTTTTCCAATTGCATTCCATTGATTTGTATTGGTGGATTAGTTTGCTGCTTGTTTTTTTGTTGGAATACTAAATATTTAGTCTTTTGGATGTTTATTATTAATTTACTTTGTTCTAGCCAATTCCAATATTTTCCTAGGTCATCATTTATATTTTGCTGGAGAATTAATTCATTTTTACCGGAATACAACAGTAGTGTGTCATATAAAACATAGCAAATAAAACTATTTTTCCCAACAGATAAATGTCCTGTACGCTATTATTGTACAGTAAAAACAGTAATGGCCCAAGGATTGATCCAGGATGTCGTGGTTAATGGTGTCAAAGGCCTTTTTCAGATCCACGAAGATTCCCGCTACATAGTCGGCCTTATCCAATCTACTGTTGATGAAATGAACTGCATCTAATGTTGCTGCTAGTGTACTACTGTTTTCTTGAAAGCCATATTGAACTGGCGTCAAAATTGAATTAGTCTTAATAAATTGAAGCAATTGTTTTTGAATGGCTCTTTCAAATATTTTACTTAGGACACTTGTGACAGCTATTGGGCGATAATTTGATGGATCTGCTGGATCACCATATTTGAAGATTGGAGTGATTTTCGCTAGTTTAAGGCAATCGGGGAATGTGCCAGCTGCTAGGTGTTTATTTATTATTGTAGTTAGAAGCTCCAAAATATGGCTTTTCAGCAATTTAATATTCTCTGATGTTGTACTATCCAGACCAGGAGAAAACTTTGATTTAAGGTTGTCGATTATTTCAGATATTTCAACAGGATCAGTGGGACGTAAGTGAATCGAAGTGAACATATTAGGCTCAATATGAAAACTCGGGCGTGATCAAAGTTGCAGTTGTTTGGTGACTAGTGTTCCAATGGTAGCGAAGAAGTTGTTTAAATGCTGTGCTACTTCTTCGGGGTCTGTAATGGATGTTCCATTTATCAACAGTTCTTCAATGCCCGTTGATGATTTGTTTTGTTGTTTAGACAAGAGCTCATTTACTAGTTGCCAATATTTGGAGGTATTTCCGGCTGAAGCCTCAAACTTATTTCTATAGAAACGTTTTTTGGCCTCCATGATAGCTCGATTTGATTCCTTCTTCTATATTCAATTGAAACTTTGAACCATATACTGCTATCTGTCGTGAGCTCCAAGTTTATTTTGTTTTACTCTTCCCGCCAGTCGATTTACTCGTCACACTTAATTTCGAACACTATTCGTGATTCTCCTACGCGCCGCCGTCTAGTGCTTTTGTGTGTTAATTGGCGCTGTACTTGACTTCTTACGTCGAGTTCTTAAACTTTGCATTTTTACCGCTTTTCGCCTTGTACTTTGCGTGCTGTCATCAACTTTTCTACGGGAGTGTGCCTCGGCTTTCCTTTGGATACATTTGTGACATTTTTGACGTTTTGACGCTTAGAAGTGTGTGCACCTTGAACATAGCGCGTCGCCATTTGTGCTTTATTATTGCATTTATTAGTACTCGGGAGTGCGTCTCTGCTTTATACTTAATACATTTGTGTCATTTTTGACATCTTATCATTTGGAAGCCTGTGCACCCTGAACTTAGTACGAACATTTGTACAATGTTTCATTGCGATGCTACTGAATGTTTGGACAAAAAACACACTTCGCCTATGATCACTTGTGCTGGTTTTTGTGCGTTAACTTTTCATTCTAAATGCGTCTCCCTTCCGGGTAAATGCACGGATGTGATCTTGCAACGTGATTCGGGCGTTTACTGGTTTTGCGACAAATGTAGGAAACACTCAATGGTGTCCTACGCTTCTCGTCTACGTTCAGCGAAGGTACCACCATCGATACTCTTTCTAACGCACTTGCGAAACTAACGGACGATTTTCGCTACACTAGCAAGGAGGTCGATGAGCTGGTCCGTATTGCTGACATTGAGCAGCCCACTGTGTCATCACACGCAACATTGAATGAGGACTGCATTACGACAAACCCACCTGGACCTCCTACAGCTGTACGTACTCGTTTGCAGGCTCAAGCTGTAGCTAAAGCGTCGAAATGGGTCCCTCAACAGTCACCAGGTAGTCATCAACAGCTGCTGATACCTTCGATCTCGCCATTGTCTTCGATCCAGACGATGCAAATTGCACCCTCTTCACCGCAGGATAGAAACTCAACTATTCAACATCTATCCGCCTCTGCAACTGCTTCTCAAACACTACCGACGGTGCATATCGCACCCTCTTCACCGCAGGATAGCAACTCAACTATACAACATCTATCCACCTCTGCAACTGCTTCTCAAATACTACCGGACATAGAAGTTGTTAGTCCTCCACTGAAGGTTTTTATTTCACGGCAAGCATATCGTACTTCTGCCGAATCCATCAAGAAGTACGTGGCCACTAAACTGGGATACGCGCCACCGCTACTGCTGTGCAGAAAACTTACCGCGGATAATCTTCAAGATCAGACCATTGCTTCTTTCTGCATCACAGTTTCTTCTGGCATCAATGAGTTACTTAAGTACGACTTCTGGCCACCTGGGGTCTTCGTAAAGGAGTTCACTAAGATTCCGCGTGAAAATTTTCGGTCCAGAGCAGGAAAAAAGACACAAACATAAACATAAACCGTTCCTTAAAGCTTTATTACCTAAACGTCCGTGGCTTGAGTACGAAGTCCTATAAAGTAAGTCTTTCTTCTACTTTATCAGCTCAAGATATCATATGCCTTACAGAAACCTGGTTGAACGAGGATATTTTTGATGTTGAGATCTTGCCACAGTACACTGTTTTCCGCAAGGATCGTGACCGTTTAGTCTCTGGTAAGTCTGATGGTGGAGGGGTTCTCGTTGGCATTCACGAATCTCTCGCTTGTTCCGTTTGCAGCGATTTTACTACTTCTTCCTCAGTGGAATGTATTTTAGTGCGTGTTTCTTTAGCTCCTACTTCATTGTTATTGGTTGCTTCAATCTATATCCCCTGTAATAGCCCTTCTTCACTTTACGGACTTTTCTTTTCTGAGCTATCATCCTATCTTCTATGTCGTTTTCCATCCGACCACTTAATGTTACGTGGTGATTTCAATATGCCCTCAATCGAGTGGAACACCTCCTTTTCAACCATTACTTCTAGTAATAATCTTTCCTTAATCCTGTCTTCCTTCATTTCTTTATGCTCCCTTTCTCAATTAAACTCGTTACCTAATACCAATAGAAAAGTACTAGATCTTATCTTTTCTAATCTTCCAATGTCTTCCGTTTACTTAGATTCCGCTGTTTTACCGTATGTCCCTCCCGATCCCCATCAACCTCCTTTACTTTTAGAACTTTGTTTAAATTTTCCCGCTAGATCTAAAGTCCCTTGCTATTCCCGGTTCAATTTCTTTAACGCCAACTTCGCCGGAATGGCGAACGAAATCAACCATGTTAATTGGTACGCTTTTCTTCGCTGTTTAGACGTTGACGAGGCTCTTCATAGACTTTACGTCTTCCTTACAAACCTCATTCATCGCTTTACTCCCACTTGTCGTTCCAGAAGGCCTAATGATGCTCCATGGTTTACCACTGAAGTTGCTGCCGCCCTTAGGGCAAAGGATGTTGCACGTAACAAATACAGACGTTCTTCTCTGCTTGTTGATCTTCTTGAATTCAAAAAACGACGCTCTCATGCCAAAAAGGTCGCTAAAGAAGCCATGTGTGCGTAAGTTGCCAGAGTTGAGGCTTCGATCTGTTCCAACAATTCTAAACCCTTCTGGTCATTCATTCACTCCCTGAAAAACTCCCCCGTTATCCCCCAAAGCATGTTTCTTCACGAAAATTCTGCTGCCACAATTGAAGAGACCTGTGAGCTCTTCGCTCGTTTTTTTTCGTCGTTTTCAACCCCGCAAAACTCTCTTTCTCCTCCACATGTTTCTTTTTCTACTCCTTCGTCGTATCGTGATAGCCTGAAAGCGCTCTCTTCTTTCCAAACAAACATTTTAAAAGTTGAGAACTTAATGAGCTGTCTCGATTCTAGCTCTAGTTGTGGCTCTGACGGTATTCCAAACATACTAGCCAAATCACTATCTTCTTCACTTTGTGTACCCTTGTCGATAATATTTAACCTCAGCATCGCAACTGGCGTTTTTCCTTTCTTATGGAAATCTGCCAATATTTTCCCTATACTTAAAACCGGTGACCCCGCTTGCATCTCGAATTACCGCCCTATATCGCTTTTGCCTTGCTTCAGTAAACTACTAGAAAGAGTTGTCTACAACAGAGT
Source organism: Nemotelus nigrinus (assembly GCA_947369275.1). Taxonomy (NCBI): domain Eukaryota; kingdom Metazoa; phylum Arthropoda; class Insecta; order Diptera; family Stratiomyidae; genus Nemotelus; species Nemotelus nigrinus. Next base: position 88,566,907 of record OX376374.1, read on the forward strand.
ATATCCTCTATTTGTGCCTTTCCTCGCCACCGAGCAACATGGATTTGTCAAAGGCAAATCTACTGTTACTAATTTGCTATCGTTCACCAACACTGTTGCCTCCGCCATTGATCAGCAAAGACAGGTGGATGTTTTTTACACAGATTTCTCCAAGGCGTTTGACTCTGTCAACCATGATCTTCTTCTGTTGAAATTAGAGAAATATGGTTTTCATGGTCCGCTGCTTTCCTGGTTTTCTACTTACATTCATGAGCGTACTTGTATTGTTACGGTGAACTCCTGTTCGTCCACTCCCTTCTATCCCTCCTCAGGTGTTCCACAGGGTTCGATCCTTGGCCCCTTATTATTCTTAATTTTCATTAATGATCTCCCGGGCCTGCTTAACTCTTTTCCTCTTCTATACGCAGACGATCTAAAAATATTCAGAGTAATCGATACATTCGAAGATTGCTTACAGCTTCAGAATGACCTGCTCACCTCACCTCTTATCAACTGGTGTAATGCAAATCATCTTACTTTGAATGTTTTAAAATGTCGCCAAATGTCATTCACGCGTAAAACTTACCCAATAGTATTTTCTTACTACGTTTCTGGAGCCTCTCTCGAAGTCGTTTTAAATTTTAGAGACCTCGGGGTAATTTTTGACTCTAAACTATTATTTGATAAACATATCTTGCACATAACCTCCAAAGCGTCCAGACTTTCGGGTTTTATACTGAGATCTAAATATTTTACCGATATCTCTACTTGTGTACACTTGTTTGTCTCCTTTGTCCGCAGTATCCTCGAATACTGTTGTCAAATTTGGTGTCCACATTTTCAATATTTGATTGATGTGGTTGAATCTGTACAACGCAGGTTCACCCGCTCTCTTCTTTACAAATTCAATTTTGATTACCGTGGGTATAGTGCGAGACTTACCATGCTGCAAATACCATCCCTGAAATCTCGCAGACTTTTTCTCCATGAATGCCTTCTGTTCAAACCGCACCATCAACTTGTCCCATCTGACCTCTGCAACCAGGTTTCCGTTCGTGTTACGGATCGGTCAAATAGATCCACGTTAACGTTTAACGTTCCTTTTGCGCAGACTGACACGTACTACTTTTCACCGCTTTTACGCATACCTAGGCAGCATAATGCACTCGGACTAGGTTCTCTGCCACCGACCTTGTCACGTTTCAAAACCATTGTTCAATAAGTCCCGAGACTAACCCAGAGATGGTGCTAGTAGTACCAAACTGGTCACGTTTCCATAGAGTGCCAACCTTTACATGAAATGTGTAAAAATTTCATGTCGATCGGATCACAGACAGCAGACTTATCGAGGTTAGAGTAAAGTCACTTTGTAATTTGTTTGAAAAATGGAAAAAAGCGAGTTTCGCGTGTTGATAAAGCATTGTTTTTTAATGGGTAAAAACACCGTAGAAGCCCAGCAATGGCTTGAAAAACGTTATACGGACTCCTCTTCATCGAAACCAACGATTTGTCGTTGGTATGCTCAGTTTAAACGTGGTCGTACGGAAACAAACAATGCGGAACGTTCGGGTAGGCCATTGGAAGCCGTTACACAGGAAAATGTGAGTGAAGTGTTCAAAATTGTAATGAAAAATCGCACAGTGAAGGTCCGTGAGATTGAAGAAATGACACAGATATCATCTGGAAGCGTATTTACAATGCTTCATGAAAAATTGAGCATGAAACAGATTTTTTCCAAGTGGGTGCCGCGATTGCTTTCTGTGGAACAAAAACAGCAACGAGTCGACGATTCAGAGAGCTGTTTATCGCTATTTACTCGCAATAAAAAGGATTTCCTGCGTCGATACGTGATCATGGATGAAACATGGATACATCATTTCACTCCGGAGTCGAATCGGCAATCATCTGAGAGGCGCATGGCTGGCAAAAGCCGCCCAAATTGTCCAAAAACGCAGCAGTCTGCTGGCAAAGTCATGGCTTCTGTTTTTTGGGATACACATGGCGTGATTTTCATTGACTACCTGGAAAAAGGTAAATCGATCAACAGTGATTATTATATTGACTTGTTGGTACGTTTGAAGGAGGAAATCGCAGCAAAACGACCGCACATGGAGAAGAAAAAAGTCCTTTTTCACCAAGACAATGCACCATGCCACAAGTCCATGAAAACAATGGCAAAACTGAGCGAATTGGGCTTTGATTTGCTTCCTCACCCCCCGTATTCGCCAGATTTAGCCCCCAGCGACTACTGGCTCTTTGCTAATCTCAAAAAAATGCTCCAAGGAAAAAAATTTGGCTCGAATGAGGAGGTCCTTGCCGAAACTGAAGCCTATATTGAAGCAAAGGATAAACCCTTCTATAAACATGGTATAGAAATGTTGGAAAGGCGTTGGAAAGATTGTATCACTCTAAAAGGAGATTATATTGATGATTAAAAATGATTTTGGAAAAAAAATGTTGTTTTCGTTGTTAGTCTCGGGACTTATTGAACGATGTGTTATTTGAAAGGATAAAGTCGTTACTTTTTCTATTTAATACGTTTTTATCTTTTTTCCTTGCTCATATGATACATGAATTTCAATTTTGATTTTCTTATTTCGTTATTCTTTTTGTTCTTTATATATGCTTAAATTTTTTTTTTCTCTTTTTCATTGTAGTTTTTTTTTCTGATTTTTCTTAATTTTGAATTTATTCATGTTCACCTTTACTTTGTTTATGATATTTGATCTTTTTATTATTATTATTTTGTGCTCTCTATTTTACATTCATTCATTAGTAGATTCTTTGTATATATTATATGTTTCTTTATTCAGTTATTGGATTTTTATCTATTGAATATGTAAATAAATAACTAAATAAATAAATAAGAAATAGATCTGCTTCTTGAACCTGGAGTTTGGATCAGCTTTGTATTTTTTGTAAGCAGTTTGTTTTCGATTTGCAGCATCAACTACATTCCTATTGATCCAAGATTGCACTCGTACACGAACTTGTTTCGTTGTGGCTGCTTTTACCTTAGCTTCGGTTATCTTCTCAATCAGCTCATCAAAGTCGGAAGTTGGAGACCCTTGGAGACTATCTATGAAGTTCCTTAAGAAATCTTTATTATTGGTTCTGCTCATCGATATTTTTTTAGGCCGTATTTTAGCTTTGACGAGATTTTTGATGGATAAGTTGATTACTTTATGGTCTAAGCTGGGCCAGTCGTCATTATTGTAAGACATACGTTCATTCATATTTGGATGTTTTATGATCACATGATCGAGTAGTGTTTTGGGACGTCATAGTGATGCGTGTTGGCTTTGTCTTGTTAAATACAACTCCATTATTTATCGCAATTATATCGAGGTATTCGCTGGATATGGCAAAAGATGTTAAAATATCAATATTTGTATTTGCTACATTGATTAATTTCTCGATAGTCGAATAGAATTCGTCGATATGATTGAGAAAGAGATGGTCTTCTTCATTTGGTGCTTTATAAAAGGTGCCGATGTTATTTTTTCTGAATTAAGTGCAAGCTCAACTACTATATTGTTATATTTATCAGACATGCTGACAAGCTTTGAGCGAATGTTTGACTTCACAAGTATTGCTGTGCCTCCTCCACGGCCCGATTGCCTTGTGCAAAAATAGCCTGTATATCCTCTTGGCGTGTAGAGTTCCTGTTCGTTGCTATATATCCATATCTCATTAAGAACTAGAACATCGATGTTTTTGTTGGAACATAAGTAAATACTGATGTCATCAATTTTATTACGAATGCTTCTAACGTTTGCGTAGAAAATGTTTAAAAGACAATTTTTTTCCGTTTGCTGTTGATCTAGTATCCATAGTTGATTCGCTTTTGGTTAGCTTCAATCATTCTCTTAAATTCCGGGCACTCATAGCTGTCTGCGCGATGTTGTGTATGCAGATGATTTTTAACCCGCCAGTGCACGGGTTGGGTCTGTGAGACCCATGTGCAAGTACTTCTTTGAATTATCGACACATGGCAAGTGACTAATCCGCGTAATCCTCACTAATGACCTATCTGTTCCCGATCAGTTGCCTTGCAAAGTTTCGAGGTAGTGGTTGTGTTTTTTCTTGTTCTGCGAAAGTTGTTTTTTTCTCCTGGGCCTCACAGACCCAACCCGTGTACTCATGTAAGTTTTTACCAACCCTTGTCATTTTCGATTTTAGTAATTAAATGAATTTAATGGTGGTTAATTTACAGTATATTGCAATAGTTGTCTTTTATGGACATTTTGTAATAACTATTTTCTTTCACAGCACTATAAATATGTCTTACAACCTTCATGATCCCAGGGATTTGGAAAGAGTTCTGACTCTTTTGCAAGAACCTTTATCAGATGACGATATCTCAGATATTCCTGATTCTGAAGCCGATCCTGATTTTATTATTCCAAGCGACCATAACACGGACTCAGAGGATGATGAAGAAGAAGAGATCTTTACTGAAGAAACAAATCAAGATGCGATGATCCAGAACGACGACAATGATCAAAATAAAAAATACTATTGGGGAAGAGATAAAATTACTAAATGGCAGAAAATGCGGCCTGCTCTAAATGCTCGGACTAGACGACATAACATTGTGAAGCACCTGCCAGGAGTTATTGGACTTGCTAAAGAAGCTAAAGAGGTAATAGACTGCTGGAATCTCTTTTTCACCGATGAGATAATTCAAAATATCGTTGCATACACGAACATTTATATTGAGAAAATCTCATCCCATTATCAAGACCCTAGTGACTGTAGAAGTACATCAGTTCGTGAAATTAGAGCTCTTATCGGGCTATTGTATGCCATGGGTTTTCTCCATGGAGGAAGAATGAACATCCACGACTTTTGGTCTACCGAGGGCTTGGGAACACAATGCTTTCCCGTGACTATGGCTCTTAGACGTTTCAGATTTCTACTGAAATGCATCCGTTTTGATGATGTGATGAGCAGGCAACAAAGAAGACAAAACGATAAACTGGCTGCAATAAGAGACCTTATGGATGCATTCAATGAAAACTGCAAGAAAAACTATTGTGTTGGAGAGTTTGTTACATTGGATGAAATGCTCTTGTCATTCAGAGGACGGTGTAGTTTCAGAATGTACATTCCATCTAAACCATGCAAATATGGTATCAAAGTGTTGGCATTAGTAGATGCAAAAATGTATTATGCCTATAATTTAGAGATTTATTGTGGTAAGCAGCCTGAAGGACGATATGAAGACGTAAGTTTTAAGCCAGATGATGTGGTTGAGAGAATGTGCCGCCCTATATCTGGAAGTGGACGGAATTTAACCATAGATAACTGGTTTACATCGTACGACATTATGAAAAAAATGAAACATGTACACAACATTACTATAGTAGGCACAGTAAGGAAAAATAAGAAACAGTTGCCACCCAGTTTTGTTGTAGCTGCTAAACGTCAACCTCGTAGCAGTATGTTCGGTTTTCAGGAGGACATTACTTGTGTGTCTTACGTGCCGAAAAAAGGTAAAACAGTAGTTCTGATGTCATCCATGCACCACGATGACAAGATTGACGAGACTACAGGGGAACTGATGAAACCTGATATAATCAGTTTCTACAATTCAACAAAAGGCGGCGTAGATTGTCTTGACGAGAGAATAGCCTTTTACAACGTGGCCCGTAATACCAGAAGATGGACAATGGCAGTTTTCTACGCACTGTTGAATATTGCAGGCTTCAACTCGTATATAGTTTGCCGATCAAATAACCCTGACTCTCCACATGTAAAAAACCGAAGAAGTTTCCTCAAGAAACTTATGTTTGACCTAACAGCAGACGAAATAAAAGAGAGGGCTGTGTCAAAATATATACCGAAACACATTCGCAATGCTGCAAAAAGGATTTCAGGAATAAAGGAAGTGCAACAGCCCGAATGTAGTGAAAATAAAAGGGGGCGGTGTTCATACTGTAAAGACAGAAAGACCCGTTACTCGTGCTGCCAATGCAAAAAGTATTTGTGTTTGGAACACTCGTCATTTTTGTGTATCGACTGCAAAGATGAAATGTGAATGTGCGGAGGGATGTTCTAAGACTAAGGACTATATTTGGACAGTTTTTTTTGAATATATCCTTAATTGTATGACTATCCGTACGATTATAATCAATGCTACGTCATATTGATATTGATTCCATTATATTAATTATTTGATTTAGTTTTTTGATTAAAATGTAGTAATTATATACCAAAATTTCACTGAAATGTATAGTTTCAAATACATAAGATTCATTAAACAAAAATTTGTTTTATTATTGTACAGTACTTTGATTTAAAACTGGGTCTGTGAGACCCAACCCGTGCACTTATGGAACAAATCACAACCA
>OX376374.1:88573441-88596763 GCA_947369275.1 Nemotelus nigrinus
AAAAACAATTCCAATTTGATTCTGCTTTCGGAGGCTTATTCCGCAAAACGATCGAGTTTCCCGTATCAATTATTCTCTGCTTTGATAAGCTTTAGAGACGATATACGTTGTCTGTGCGATTATAGACAAGAAGGGAACCGTGATCACAAATCAATAACCTTTATGATGAAATGCACAGTTTGTGGTTGTATTGAGTAGGAACAAATCTGAAAGAAGTGATTTGGAAATGAGGGTAACTCTGTGCAATTGTTGCTATCTTGAAAAATTATAAAGAAAACAAACTGCTTTTGCCCCTAGAATTATGATTCAGTAACTAAATTTGCTTGAAATTAAGGCAGTAGCTAAACCTCACTGTAGGCCTTGTCTGAAAGAAATTTGGTTGAAAACTTCGGTTGGTACTGCCAGTTATGGTAATATTGGTATCTTGGGTTTGGAAAATTTGCTCAAAGAAATAAAGGTTTTTGCCATATAACTTCCAAAATCTAAACGAATTTCATATGATAAGTGGAATTATTTATAGGCATTACTCGGAAGAAATCTGGTTAGAAATTGATTGAAAGGTTGCCAGCTTTTATTTGTTTTGTATATATTTGCAAAATCTGTACTAAGCGATTCAATCGTAAAGTTTTTAAACGGTAACGATCTTGTAGTGGCAGTAAACAGCGAATATAAAGTTTCCGAAATTTTGAATACCTTTGCGACTGGTAACCTTAACTTTCTTCGTTCCCCTATGACTTCCAATGCAGTCATCGCGTCAAAACGAAATTCGCAGGGTAGGCTGATTTCAATGTGAGGCAGGTGTGATATATTTTTAGTTTTGATGCAAGCAAAGGGTTGCCATCGCGAGGCATTTTTTGCCATTTTCGTATCAATAAATGCTTAAATATAGCATTCATATCGCGAACATTAACAATGAAAATAAGCCACCAATGTTTAAAATTTCTAATACGTAGAAATTTTTTGGTTCCTACCATATTTCGTTTTTTGACTCTAAACTCCTCTCAATTGTGGGAGACTTTTAGTTGCAGTGGCGGTAAAGTGTTGCAAGCACTAAGTATTTACATTGTTTATGTTCTGCTATGCTGCTTTCAAAATTTTGCAGTGTTTGGCTTTTCTAAACCTCGGAATTCCTGAAATCCTTCCTACCTTATGAGTTTAAATGCATTGTTAAGATCAAAATGGTTTTACACTCGAAACAGATTGGAACAGGTGTGGTAGAATATGCGCTCGAAATCTGCACGATTCTTCTACTGTTCATCGACCGTTAGTATTTTTAGCGGTTCAGGTGCGCTGGAGTTTTTTTTATTGGTTTGACTAATAGTTTTTAGTAAGTTCTACTTTTGGTTAGAGGAATATTAATTATATCAAGAAATGACGAACAATTTCTTATTAATTTAACTTTAACTTTTTTAACTTTAATTTTAACAATATGGAGCTTCCTCTACAGTGGAATAAGGTAATGATTCTTTATTGAGTGTTTTTACTAATGTTCAAAGAACAATAGTATTAAACTCGTTTCGCCGAAAATTCATATTTCTTATATATATATATATATATATATATATATATATATATATATATATATATATATATATATATATATATATATATCAGCAAAATGATTAAGGGAGATACTCTCTGGAGTGGCCGATTCGATTGAGCTGAAATTTTCGGAAAACGTAGATGTATATAGTAGGTAGGTTCACAACTTTCTCAAATTCAGATATTCTAAACCTTTTGGCGGCGGCGAGCGTTTTAGTGAATTTTGAGGTACTCCTATATTTCCAAGCAGTGTAAAGTTTTGTTAAAGAAAAGTATTGGGAATGAAAACTTATTATGTTCTAAGCTCGTTTATGATAAAAAATTGGAAATTGTGAGCCGTGTGTGGGTGCAGGGTGCCTAAAAGTAGGCAAGGATTTTTTTTCAAATTTTGATTTGTCATTACTTCTAAGAAAAACAATGGATCATCGTGAAATTTGCAGAGCGTATTAATGGTGACTAAAATTTAGCACATGTGGATTTTTAAGATAGTGCGGGTAACCCTGTAGCTACGGCAGGCTCCTGAATAAAAAACCTTCAAATCATTGACCTTCCTGAAAAATTTTTGATTTTTGAAAAAAAAATCAGATCACTGATAAATTTTAACCTTTGTCCATCATGTCAAATTAAAATTTTTAAAATTCCGATTTGCACAAGAACGGCAACCCATCACCAAATTACCTCTATTTTCAGCACTCGAAAGTTCTGTTCACGGGAACTGACGACCGGATTACCCGATCATAGTGAAATTTGCAGGACATGTTGATATTAGCTAGGACCAGGTCTGATAGAAGTGATTTTGAAATACGGGCAACCCTGTGCCAGTGATACCATCTTGAAAAATCACCCAGAAAAAAAAACCGGTTTTTGGCCTATAACTTCCGATTCAGCCATCAGATTTTGACAAGATTCATCCAATACTTGGACCTTACTTTATGTAATATTTGATGAAAAAATGGCTGAAAAATTAGAATAGAATTGCCAGCTATGGTGATTTTTGTCTCCTAAATCTTGCAAATTTGCTCAGCAAAATAAAGCTTTTTTCCCTGTAACTTCCGGTCCAGTGTAATAATAAGAACGAAGTTCACGCAGTAAATGGACTTTAATGTGAGCCAAATGTCATAGAAATTTCGTACCAAAATCATGAAAGGGCTGCCAGCTATGACCCTTTTTTGTAATTTTGTTTGATTTCTTTACTGAGCGATTATGTTATTAGATTTCCAAATGGAAATGATCCTGCAATGAAAATTAACAACAAATATTAACGCTTTAAAAATTTGATAAGTTTTGAAGATAGTAACCCTAAAATTCTTTTCACCCGTATAACTTCCAGCGCAGTGATTCAATCGAAATGAAATTTACTGGTTGGGTTTAGCTTAACGTGAAGCAGAATTGGTATGTATTATGCTTTGCTGTTGATACAGGCTAACCAGCATTAGCCATTTCCGTAAATATTGCACCAACAGATGCTTCAAACCACGTTCTCATATGCAAAGCATTTGCAATAAAAAAAAGGAATTCTTTTCTAAATTTTTCGAGTTTTGAACATTTTTCGGATGGCAGCCTCAAACAACGTTTAACCGCTGAAACCTTCGATGAAATCCTGCGAAGAGAACGAAATACAAAGGATACGTTGATTTGAGTATGAGATTGTTATGGTAAACTTCTGGCTGCTACGTTCGGAAAGTGTTGCCAGCACTGAACATTTTCATCATATGTGTTATAGTTTAGTTTTGTTGATTTGGATAAGGAATGGTTGATATGATTCTAAAAAACAGTGTATTACGTCTTTCCACACTTTTTTGTCACTCAAAGACAATTTGCGCTAGAGTTTTTTCTGTCAATTTGATTTCTGGTTAAGAAAAATTTATTGAATTAAAAACAAAAGTTAATGAGCTCTTCTGTTATTAGTATAAATCTGAACTGTAAGTTCGTGATATAATTAATATTTACTTCATTATCATTCCTGAGTTGTTCTAGTACTATCTGCGTGGTTTTGATAATAGCGCTAAGTCTTTCATTATAAAGCTGGTTTGTTATGACTGGTTTGTTATTTTTTTCTAACAAGTTGTTCATTTTAGCTTTTGTAGTTACGAGATCCTCCTCGTAACCACTTCCAAGCAGTTCCAATGAATTAAAGTGATCTCTTAACCATGCGGGGTCTGAGGTTTTCCACGAAGTTTTCAATTTGTTGTAGCTCGTGTCTTAAATAACGCGAAATGGGATGGTGTCCAAAAGTAGAGAGATTGAGATAGGCTTGATGTCTGTATAGACTCGAAGTGTCCGTCTTGTATTTAAGCCTGTCCGACGTGGAGTGATATCAGTTGTGAGTTGGAAAAGTCTAGGATCTGAACATTTACCAGAGTGATTTGGAAACCGTACCTAAAAGGATAATTTACGTTTTTATTCTCTCTTTATGGATTGTTTGGCTTGGTTTTGTGACTATTGTCAAATTTCTGTTTTCATTAACTATTTCTTGTTTATACCGGAATGTCAATTTTGAGCCTAGTCTTAATATTGTCTAACATAAATGACATATCCTGGATCGTAATTTTTGGGTTGTTTTGCCAGCTATAACAATTTTTGTCTCCTAAATATTGTAAATTCGCTCAGGAAAATGAAGGTTTTTTTCCCTATAACTTCCTATGCAGTAACGTAATCAAAACGAAACTCATATGGCAAGTGGACCTTGCTGTATTTTTAATTCTGTACGAACTTTGTTGAAAAATCAAGAAAGGGCTGCCAGATATGATGAATTTCGTCATATCTTGACATTTCTTTATCGTGCGGTGTTGTCTTTAAATCTCCAATTGCAATGACAATTAACAACAAATATTTAGGTTTCGAAAATTTACAAAATTTTGAAGGTGGTAACCCAAGAATTCTATTCACTTCTATGAATTTCAGCGCACTCAATCAATCGAAACGAAATTCGCAGGGTGGGTTTAACTCAACGTGAAGCAGCTATGGTGCTAACACATGATTGCCAGCACCAGACAATTTCGTAAATATTATACCAACAGATGCTTCCATTTTGTATGCATAAGCAAAGCATTTCAGTAAAATAAGCAACTGATGCTTAAATTTTCGGAGTTTTGGAAATTTTTCGGATGTTAGCCCTAGACATAGTTTATTCGCTGAAACATTTGATGATATCTTTGGAAGAAAACGATATTCAAAAGATAGGTTGATTTAGCACGAGCATGTGATGGTTGACTTAATGCTGCTGATATGACACTTCCGAGAAGTGTTTTACGTCTTCATACATTTTTAAGTCCCTCAATGATAATTTCTTCGAAAATCAGTTTTCTAGCGGTTCTGATGCGATAGACTTATTTTGAATTTTGATTTTGTTGTTAGTGGTAATACAAAGAAATCTTGTGCATCAGAACTGCTAGGAAGCTTATTTTCGAAGAAAATGTCTTTGAGTGACATAAAAATGTGAAAATACGTTATACATTTTTTGTAGTATTATATCAACCATTCCTTATCCAAAGCAACAAAACCCAACTATGACATAGTATGTTCAGTGCTGGCAACACTTTTCCAACGAAACAGCAATAAGTTTACCATACCAAGCTCATCCTTAAATCAACTAATCTTTTGAGTTGGAAGTCGAAAAGAATAACCAGTGTTTATGTTCTTAATAACAATAATAAACCGGAAAAACCACTAAGGTTAATCGGAAGGTATTAACCAATAAACGTTTTGGGAAGCAATTAAGCCTAGAACGCTTCTCAAACTTGTACAAAAGGCTAGATACCAGCCCAAACAAGACAAAGAAATAAATAAAGAAAGAAGTGAAAACTGTCAGTAGAAAGTTAAATATAATTTGAAGTAAGTGATCGAATTAAGCATTTCGAACGAGAATGTATACAGTGAAACAAAATAAATGACGCAAAGTGAAGAAACTTTATGAGTGAAAGGAAAGAAAAGAAAAATAGTTGGCTCAACTCAAACAGGAAATAAAATTGCAAAGACGAAGAAATTGAAGCGCGAAAAATGTCGCTACAACAGCAACTGGAAGAGCGTAGCAGCCAATTGGAGTAGATGACAGCAGCCTTGCAAAACCTTTCATTCGGGCAAAATAATACGGAATTCAAGGAGAAATTACTGAAGGAAATAAAATAAATGAATCCGTTCACGGGAAAAGGGGACTTAACTATCAATTCCTTTCCAAGCAGTGTAGAGTATTATCTCAGTAACAAAGAAAACGAAGACCAAAGACGAGTAGTTGTAAAAATAATATATTATGAAAAATTACAAGGGGAAGCGAAATATGCTGTTCGAAGTATACATCAGACAGACGACTGGAGCAAAATCAAAACCCAACTTAAACTACGATATAGACCAGACCTGGAGCCCACAAAAATTTTATAAATAATATCCAGTATGAAAACTAATACGGCAAACGAGCTAAGTTTAGAAATCCAAAATATTAGAAATAAGGCAAACGAGTTAAAAATGTATTGTTTTGAAGACAATTGTATAAATCTCAAATGTATATGTGCAATTTGATACAACACCGTCAAAGAAATGACACAAGGGGTGTTATTGGATAACATTTATGAAGAAACTAAAATTGAAAACCATAAATATTATGTCTAGAAGAAGATTTGAAGACTCATGTATTCGTCCAGAATTTAGAAAAAATCGAAAAAGTCCAAAAAATTTCCAAGATAGTAAAAGAAACTATTCAGTACAAAACTCAAATAAAACACGGTACTATTCAAAGTTTCATGATAATCAGTACCGACAGGGCTTACACCAGTACAGACGACAGACAAATAACGAAAATAGACGGTACAATTCTAACAACGACTCCGAACAAAACAGAATACAATCGAATCACAATAACCATACTGACCAAAACAGACGAGAAAATCAGGATTTTGAATCATATAATAATTGATATAGCCACAACATTTTGGGTCAGTCTAAAAGAAAGGATTGCAATTCATCCAGACAGTTTCGTCAAAACCAAAATAGGTCATCAGAACCTATGGAGGTTGACAATATACAAAATTCTAGAAAAATTAATCATTTCAATTAATCAGGTCAAAGTTCAGGCCAATATTACCAACAACGAGTCACTACTGAGTCTCCTTATAGTGAAACTGAGCAAACTTCAGAGGTTAATACAAGTGAAAGTGTTCTGATTTTTTACAATTAGCATCGAATCACTTACCTATGATCTCGATTACGATTGACAAAATCAAATATATCGCTCTTATTGATACCACATCTTCTTTTAGTATAGCCGACGATAAACTAAAAAACTACAAAGGAATTAAAATATAACCCTTATATTTCACAACAATTACTGATAAAGATGCAATAAATTATGAAATTCACACACTAGCACCGGATGAAATAAAATCACACCCTGGTGGCACGGTGAGATGGAAAGTAAAAAACCTTGTTAATAGAAAATATCAATTCATTTTAGGCATAGATTTACTTAACAATCTCGAAACTTTGATAAATTTAGAAGAACATTTTATTAAAGTAAATGGTTAAGTTATCCATTTCATCACATCACATCAAATTTAAACCAAACAGAGAATCAATAGCAACTATCTCAATCGTGTTAAATTAGATCATCTCAACTCAGAAGAATATAACGAAATCAGCAGATAAGTAAAACGGTTTGAAAATATTCTTTACAAAGATGGGGACATTTTGACTAGTATTCACAAAATTCAGCCCAAAATAACTACCACAACAGAAAATGAGATAAATTCAAAATTATATAGATATCCGCCAAGACACGAAGCAGAGGTCCGTAGGCAGATTAAAGAAATGGAAGAACAAGGCATCAAACAAAAAAGCTATTCTTAATACTCTTGTCCTTTGGTTGTAGTACCTAAAAAGCGTGATAATTCAGGTGAAACTAAATTCCGACCAGTTGTTGACTACAGAAGACCTAATGAAGTGACTAGAGATGACAAATTTCTTCTTTCTTATATCGATTCTATCTTAGAAAAATTAGGTCGGGCACATATTTTTCGACTCTAGACCTTGCAAAAGGCTACCATCAGATTTTGGTGCAAGAAAAATATAGGCATACAACGGCTTTTGTGACTCCTCATGGGCTCTACGAGTTCATCCGTATGCCTTTTGGCTTAGAAAATGCCCCTGGCACGTTTCAGAGGCTAAGTAATGAGGTGCTGCGAGAGTATATCAATAAAAACTGTGTGTATAGCTCGATGATATTCTCATCTTCAGCATTTCATTACAGGAGCACATAAAAGCAATCAACGATATTTTCAAAGCATTAGAGACAAATCGACTCAAAATTCAAATTGACGAATGTAACTTTATGAAGAAAGAAACCGCATTTTAAGGGCACATCATAACCAAGGACGGCTTAAAGCGCAACCTAGAGAAAATTAACGTGCTTGAAAAAGTAAAATTACCAACCACGGAAGTAGTAAGCATACCACTTTTATTGAGCTTTTGTACTACTTCCGATAGGGACTGGCTATGACCAACACATACACAAAGTGATCAGGTTTTTGGGGGCGCTGATTAGGCAGTAGTTGGTTTGTGTCTTAGCTGACGGGCGATGATTGGCTGAGAAGTGGTTCTGATATGAGATAAAGATCGAAGTGAAAAGTCAGAGAGGAATATAAGTGTGTTTTTTCACTATTAAAAAACGTCACATGTTTACGTTCCTGTTTACATTTCAGTTTACATACTGGCGAGATGAAATATCTGAGTCATATGTTTACGTTTTTTGTCTAGATACCTGCAAGATGAAAATACAGGTTGCTGTGAGTCTACGCTTTGTTTATCATGCATGCACTTTTGGTCGTCTTGAATATGGTGCATGCTTATTTGATAGACAGTGTGTATTTTATAATAAGATTTCGTTTTTTGTCGACAAAATGCAGTAATCTAGAGTCTACATTGGCCATGAGCTCTGCCATATGCAATGGCGACGAATGTCAGTTTATGGCATGTCATCTGGTGCCTGGGCAACGGCATGTCATGCCATATCATTTTGAAAATTTCGCTCAGCAGTGAACATGTGCCCGCTATATGGTGTTTGAAAGCACTGCAAAGTTTAGAGGAAGCGGAATATGAGGAAAGGCGTAAATTGAGGAAGAGGCGAACATATAATTCCATAAGCAATCTTTTTTTTTGTATTCATTTAGTATTCGTAGCACTATTTCCCTCGACGTCGCCATTTTGAAAATGAGCAACTATCAGAATATGGCCATGCTTCTGGCCATGCAAATGTCTTGCCATATGGCTTGACATCTATGGCATGACATCAAATATGGTATGCCATGTACCGTCTACATTTTCCATTTCCATGGCAAGTCGAATGTTATGCCATCTCTCATGGCCAATGTGGACGCGGCAGGTCGACATTCGTATGGATGAATGCACTGATATCATTTGCTTTGTCTTTGTGGTATTGCAAATGGAAATTATTATGAATGAGTCTACATTTGCGGTATTTGGCTACATTATTCTTCTTCAATATTCGGTATTTTTGCTTGTGAGCAGATTTGCATGTATGAGCAACGTGTTGTTTCGGTCGTGATTTCAATTTGTATAAAATTCACACTTTTTTTGCATGCATATGAAAACCAAAGTTAATAACGTTAGTAAACTGAAAAAAGGATGAATAAATTTTCGATTACGAATGTGGATGAATGAAATCGGATGTGTAATGCAAATTAAATATCCATAATAGTCACCGGGCGGGTTGTGTCTGCAAACGGCAATAGTAATGTACTGAGACGACTTCTGTTTGAAAATAAAAACGTCTTTATGCAAATTCAGTAAGCGTGTGAATTTATGCTAATGATTACAGGTGTGAAATCATCATATGTTAAAAGTGAAATTTTTTATTATAATAATTTTTCAGAGAAACAGCATCAAATATGACTCCTCCGGGAATTAATCCAATTCCAACACATTTTAATATGTTGAAGAGGTAGTATTCTGTTTTTGAATAATTTTTTTATATAATATGTTTACTGTAGAGACCGCAAAAGTCCTTACCGTTGCCATAAAGACATTCTGGTGACAGTCGTAGATGTTCACTCTCGACAGCGTCTTTAGGTGTATTTAAAGCACTCATCCTAACAAGGGAACAAAAGTAGCATTTGACGTGATCTTTAACATTGGTGTAGAAGAATCCACTTTGTGCAAGCTTTAGTGCCTTTCTTTTGCACCTCATTTGTGGTGTTGACATCTATCGGACGCATCTTAACAACCCGATGTTTTGTCTTATTGTACCGGTTACTTAATCTTTGGAGTAAACTTACCCAATAATAATTTCCATTCATGCTGAATTCTTTCCACATAATTCCTTTAAGAGTTAGATTAAAGCGCTCAACAACCGGTGCTTTCAAAGCAGTTAATGTTGAATAGTGGTTAATTTCATACTTTTTCATAATATGGTGAAATTTCTTATTCATCAGTTTGCAGATATCTGGGAATAAGTTTTTGTTCGAGAATTGTTTCCATTGCTATTGTGACTTCATTAGCGCTTATATTTTTGACTGGTAATGCCCAAGCGTTCTCGAAAAAAGCGTCGATTATTGTGAGAAAAATTTGTAGCCTTGATTGTGTGATGAGTATGCACTCATATCAAACAAATCCGCTTGCCATAAATCATCAATAATCCGATGGTGACCCTACGTCGTTTAAAATTTATTATTTACTTATTTACTTGTTTTATGCTAAAACCTAATAAAAAATGGTGCAATTTATTCATCCATTTACAATGATGGTTGCCGGTCCATCTGGGTGCGGAAAGACGTGTTTTATAGAGACAGTTTTTAGAAATGACTCTTTGATACAGCCGCGGGTGAAGAAGGTTATTTGGTATAATGCTGAAACTCAAGCTGTTCCAGCAAAAAAAAAAATTTTTAACTATTAAAAATTTGAGCACGATTCCAGAAGAGGTTGTGAATAATGCGAATGAGTCCACACTTATTGTTTCTGATGACATTATGTCAGATGCGTTTTCAATACAAGTTGTAGCGGGAATGTGATTTGATTAGTGTGTCTGTAGCAGCCTGACCAGATGCAAGTCGATGATAGTTCCGAAGCACGCCGCTTTGATACAGTTTGGCGCTGATGTATCTTCTACAGTGTAGATACGCATTTTAATTTAAGTAGATCGTAGTTGAATGAGTAGCATGTACGTTTGAGGAATAAAAGTGTGATTTGTTGTGTGAGACTCGTGTTTCCTTGTAGAACGTAGTACCTACAATTGGTGACCCCTGTGTTAAGTGAAACCATGGCTAATCAAGAGAATATGGACATAGAAATTAGTGAATCTACGCATCCTGACAACGGCCAAACGACGCAATCTGGTGATGCAAATCAGATTCACGCGATGGCAGTATTTAAGATGCCACCGTTTCTTAAAGCACGCCCGACGCTATGGTTTTCCAGAGTGGAAGGACAATTCCGCTTGTACAACGTTCGAAGTGACGCAGTGAAGTTCGACAAAGTAATTACGGAGCTCGATCACACAGTGCTAATGCAGGTAGCAGATTTGGTGGAGAATCCTCCTACAGAAGGCAAGTACGATTCTTTAAAAACAAGAATTTTAAACGCGTACTCTGTGTCGGAAGAAACAGAAATTCGGGAGTTGCTTACTGGTTTGGAGTTAGGTGATCAAAAACCTTCTCATCTTCTCCGCGAAATGAAGTTGACGCCAGGTGAAAAGGTTTCCACGTCGTTTTTAAAGACGCTTTGGATGCAACGTCTACCAGCCAATATTCAGGCAACCCTTACAATCTCTGACACATCAGACGTATCCCGCCTTGCCGAAATGGCAGATAAAATAATAGAAATTCGTGATCCGTATACTGTCGCGGCAGTGTCACGAATGGATACTTCAACCGCAACTTCCTCAGTAGATAATAATCTGCAAGAGCAACTCACTAGCATTCAACAACAGTTGAATCGGTTGCAATTAAGGCACAATTCTCGACGGAATTTTAATCGCAGAGTAAGTCGCAACAATTCATCCTCACGTTCGCAACGATCCGTTTCACCTCGTAGGCAGTACAATGGCATGTGTTTTTATCACTATAAATTTGGTGGAGCCGCACGCAAGTGCGCACAACCATGCTCATTCGTTTGCTCACAGGCAAAAAACGAGTGAAGTCGCATATTTCACCGGCGGCCAACAGCGACTCACTAATATGCCGCCTACACATTTTCGATAGGGAAACTAGGAACTCATTTCTCGTGGACACTGGCGCGGACCTTTCAGTACTACCTCGTACGCAAAAGCATAAATTTTGTAAACCTGCGTCATTAAAATTATATGCAGCTAATGGCACAGCCATTAAAACGTATGGTAGCAAACTATTAATATTAAATTTTGGCCTCAGACGACCACTGAAATGGCACTTTCGCATCGCAGATGTATCACGCCCCATAATAGGTGCAGACTTTCTCAGAAGTCATGGTCTGCTCGTTGACCTTAAAAATAAGCGCTTGGTAGATCCAAAAACAGGTCTCTCAACTGTTGGATCAATCCAGTTTGTGGATCACGAGTCACTATCCACAGTTATTGAGAGCTCCCCATATCACGATTTGTTAAGGGAGTTCGCAGATATAACAAATCCTTCGCTACAAAAAACGAGTAAAAGCCACAACGTGCGCCATTTAATAATTACTGAAGGCCCGCCAGTAGCAGAACGCCCTCGCAGACTGTCCCCGGAGAAATTACAAGTCGCAAAACGCGAATTTGAGTTTTTGATGGAGAAAGGATACTGCCGCCCCTCATCTAGCTCGTGGGCCAGCCCGCTTCATCTTGTTCCTAAGAAAGAGGGGACTTGGAGACCTTGCGGTGACTACCGTCGCTTAAATGCTGTAACTAAACCTGACAAATATCCAATGAGGCATATTCAGGATATAGTCGCAGGACTAAAAGGAAAAATCATCTTCTCTAAAATTGATCTCTTTCGTGCTTTCTACCAAACTCCAGTAGCCGAAGATGATATTCCGAAAACAGCTGTGACTACGCCTTTTGGATTATCTGAATTCACGGTAATGACTTTTGGTTTGCGCAATGCCGCTCAGTCATTCCAAAGATTCATGGATCAAGTACTTCAGGGTTTAGATTTTTGCAATTGTTACCACCGACCAGGGATCCCAATTTGAATCGTCACTATTTAAAGCTTTAACCAGTTTAGTCGGATGTGATCGATCAAGAACATCTCCATACCACCCCGCATCCAATGGTTTGGTGGAGAGATGGCATCGTTCTTTAAAACAGGCTATTATGTGCCATGGCAACAAAGAAAACTGGACGTCGATATTGCCCACCGTACTTATCGGTCTGCGGAAAGCGTACAAGGAAGACATCAAATCTTCAACAGCTGAAATTGTTTTTGGCACAACATTACGCCTGCCAGGTGAATTTTTTGTGGATGACCAACAGCCAAGCAATTTTCAGCGCTTTGCAAAGGAGTATCGTCATTACATGCGACAGGTGCGACCCATTCCTGCCACCCGTCGTGACGATCGCACGGTGTTCTACCATCCGGAGCTGAAATCCTGCTCTCACGTTTTCGTTAAAGTGGGCACAGTGAAACGATCTCTATCGCTACCATACACAGGTCCACATCGAGTTGTAAAACGACTAACCGATTTTTTATTCACAGTTGACATTAATGGCAAGTTAACCAATATTTCCACGCAACGTTTGAAGCCAGCGTTCATTCTCGAAGAAACATCTGAAACGAAGGAAGATTACGCAAACGGCTCCAGTAACATCGACACTGACACAGCATCCAGCCCTTTGTCAACAAACCAGAAAACTACCAAACATGTCACTTGGTCATCGAATATTCGACATCAGAACAGTTCTTCAGCTGATCAGCATCGAAAAAAACCAACGCCGAGTTCATCAGCCAGCATTCGACACACGCATTTCGTCAGTTCGCCAATTATCAAACGACCACCACAAATTTCAAGAACCTATCCGCCATCCAGACGTCTTCATGACATTGTACGTCACTCGGGAGGGAGTGATGTAGCAGCCTGACCAGATGCGAGTCGATGATAGTTCCGAAGCACGCCGCTTTGATACAGTTTGGCGCTGATGTATCTTCTACAGTGTAGATACGCATTTTAATTTAAGTAGATCGTAGTTGAATGAGTAGCATGTACGTTTGAGGAATAAAAGTGTGATTTGTTGTGTGAGACTCGTGTTTCCTTGTAGAACGTAGTACCTACATGTCTTATCACAACCCAGAACCAGACCGAAGTCCGGAACCAAGATGGCTAAGGTCCAACAGGAGTGGAATGGCTAATGCCATCCAAGAGGCAAGTTAAAATATAAAAGAATTGCCCCGAGAGCAGGGTGCCCTAGAAATAGCTGTGAAGGCCCCTCGTTCGCATAAGCGGAGCACCCTTTAACAAACGCTGACGGATGTTGGAGTGCCGCTTTGCTAGCTCGCTGCGGCTGGGGTGGGTTCATGAAAAATGAGGTTGGTCAGCTCTCAAGAAAAACGGGATGCTATGTATTATTCATCCGTCATAATATCGTAGCCGCAAAGTGGTATAAAAAAATACCCAAGGGACAAAAAAGGGTATAGTTCCTTTGAGGAAACCACCCATGGCTCTGCAACATGGGCTGTCTAAGCAGACCCAGTGCTCGTGACGACGCACGGAGCCAGAAAATTGAAATTCTGAGAAAAAGTAGGAAAGCGGGAAGGAACACTACCTCTTTTTTCAGAGAAACCTGGGTGACGCAGACAGCCCTGGGCCCGCGATGGTGACGGAGCCCTTGCCTTGATGGTCTGGGGTCCTCCACCCACTGATATTGGCCATATTTCAAATAGAACCAAAAATCCAAAAAGTAAAACCTAACATATTTGGCCAATATCCCTGCCTTATAGAAAAACTGTAAATCCGCCAAACACTAGATCATTGGCCAGCGAGGCCTGACGCGGACCCTGAGAAGGAATGAAGTTTCCAGGCTTTCGCCCAGCAAGAAGGCCAGCGGTTAAACTTTAAGTAAACATTTTACTATTGGTTCAACATTAAAAAGAACATAATATATTTTCAAAGAAGTAGTTACGAGCATAATGATTTAGTTTTTACTTGTATTACACTCTTACGTATGGTTTTATTTCATCATTCGCATCTCATCCTAACCTTACTCCGATATTTTTTTCTTCTTTTCTTTCAGTTCGTTTCTTTTTTGTATCATCGAAGGTTTGACGAGCCCTTGTGATCGGAAAGTTATTGGAACAAATTTCGTCGAACTACCTAATCGTAAACTTTCAACCGAGTGGCTTAGCCAGTATCTATTTTCAGAACAGAAGTCGGATAACGATATATCATCCGAATCAAAATAGAACCGCATAAACAATCGTATACAGCTTATACACCTGCTGTGATTAATTACAAAATAAAGAAAATGAGCCATCAATCCCGATATTTTAGTGAAAACGCAAACTAAAACAACGAGTTCTTATATTGTTCCTTATATTGTTATATTGATCACTTCGAAATCACCGGTTTTGCTTTTCTTTTTTCAT
Organism: Nemotelus nigrinus; assembly: GCA_947369275.1. Lineage (NCBI taxonomy): Eukaryota > Metazoa > Arthropoda > Insecta > Diptera > Stratiomyidae > Nemotelus > Nemotelus nigrinus. The sequence goes on from OX376374.1 coordinate 88,588,516, forward strand.
GCCAAAATTTGGAAAGATTATTGCAGAGAGAGATATTTTCAGACTATTTATATCTTTTCTTTTTCTTGTACTGCGTTGGAAACGCAACAAAAGAAAATTTCAATCTTTCAGCCAAAATAGCACAATGCAAATTTCGATATTACCTACTACATCTAAAAGATACTTTCCATATCTTGGTTTCTTTTTTTTCATTCAATATAATATATAAATTCCGGTAAGCGTAGTTGTTTTCAGTAGTTACGTTGGTGTTTTTGCAATGCGTATTTAAAAACTGGTAGTTAACGTTACTTGTAACCTTATAAGAATGCACGATTTGTCCAAATTATTATTTAATACTTGTATGTCACGCTATATGCAAAGCTTACTATATCGACAGGAGAATGCATCAAGACTCGATAGCAAAAGCAACAGCACATTAGCTTATGAGGGAAAACGAATTTTAAGGCTGAAAATTGCTGATGCATACTTCTTATACTTTCATATGAATTTACTGAACGTTAGTATGTGTAGTAAGGAACGAAATAGAATTCAAATAGTTTTATAGTTCGGAGCAAATGCATTATGCGGTGCGAAATTTCTCGAGATTTTCAAAATTAATAACCACTAGTAAAGTTAACTGTGATAAATGTTAATTCAAATGAGCAATGTCTGTTTAATTCGAAGCATACTTGTAGATCCAGCCTAAATGAATCAGCGAAATTTGTTGTTTACCAGAGGCTAATGCTGTAATCCTTCCGGGATAGTCAAAGACCAGTCTTGATATCCTTCCAGCTTGGATCGTGATGTCGTTCCGTTTACGGAACTCGACTAACGAGTTCAATTGGCCTGCATAGTGCTGGAACAAAATAAAGAAAGCCTAAACTGACCGTAAGACGAAAAATCCGGATTCTGTCATCCCAAAACGAGCAGACCTGTATGTCGTGTCAATTGCACATTCTCGAAATTTCTAGATGCAAAATCCGATTAGTGGTTAGGTTAGGTTAGGTTCAACTGGCTGGCACATGGCCACACATAGACCCATTTGGTCCGTAGCGATACCAGATAAATGGACCCGGAGAAAGTTCTGTCCAAACGGCCATCGAAGGCCCCGGACTTTTTTGCGAACTGCAGTATGTCCTTCAGCCTCTGCTCCGCCACATGTGATAGATCCACCAGCCAGGGCTCACCGAAGCAGCGTTGCCTGGTTTTCCCCAGTGCCGGGCAGTGGCACAGAAGGTGTTGGACTGTTTCGGGGACTCCCGGCTCTTGACACTTCCTACAGGTGTCGCTGGTTAGGAGCCCCATTTTCATGGCATGAGCTGCTACAAGACAGTGGCCAGTTATGACACCGACCAGCCGCCTGCAGTCAGTCCGCGTTAAATCGAGCAGGAACTTGGTTGCTGCGTGATTGTATGACCCCCACATGATTTTGGTTTGCTTGCAGGTCTGAGTTGCACGCCATCTGCGCATCGCACCTTGCATCATATTGGAGTCGATAGAGTATTTGATCGTTTGGATTGGAGTTAAAATGTCAACCGATCCTGACAGGGGAAGGCTAGCTCCGTGCTTGGCTAGCGCATCCGCCTTCTCATTTCCTTCAATGCCCTTGTGACCAGGAACCCAGAAAATTCGGACTCTAGTGTGGTTGCCCAGTCTGTTCAGGGCCTGAATACAGTCCAGTACACACTTCGATTTGTATGTGTAAGACATCAGAGCTTTGACCGCTGCTTGACTGTCTGTAAAGATGTTGATTTCCTCACTTGTGGTATCTCTGGCGTGTGCTAGGTCTGCGGCTTTACGTATCGCAAAAACCTCCGCCTGAAAAATACTACAGTGGTTAGGAAGCCTGAAAGCTGCTTCAATAGTTGCATCTGCAGAACATGTTGCAGCACCCACTCCGGCAGCCGTTTTAGAGCCGTCAGTGTAGATGCTAAGAGCTGCTGCGCCCCTTTGCTGATTCCACTCCAGCCCATCCCCCACAATCGCTTGATATCCCCGCTCGAAGCACAGAGTGGGGACCAAGTAGTCGGTGCTACCTGCGTACCCCCGCTCAATACTGCTGTGACCGAAGGATCGTGACTCGAAGTGTCCCGATTCCCTAAGCCTGACAGCAGCTTTTGCAGCTGCGCCCTTAACGAAGAAATCAAGCGGAGGCAGATGAAGCAGGACGTTCAGTGCAGACGAAGGAGTCGAGGCTAAGGCACCTGTGGTACAGAGAGCCGCCAACCGCTGAACTCTATTCGTCATGCTGGCAAAGGTAGTCTTATTTACAGCTGGCCACCAGACCAAGCATCCGTAGGCCAGTATAGGTCTGGCTATCGCCATATAAATCCAATGCGTTAAAGCAGGGCTTAAGCCCCACGTTTTACCCAGTACTCTCTTGCTGGCGTAAATCGCATTGCTTGCCCGCTTAACTCTCTCCTCTAAATTCGCCTTCCAGGTGAGCTTGCTGTCCAGAATAAGACCCAAGTACTTAGTTTGTGACTTGAGACTTAACCTGGCGCCGCTCAACCTGATTGGGGCCAATTCAGGGATTTTGTACTTCCTAGTGAAAAGCACGAGATCAGTTTTATTGGAGTTGATGCCGAGGCCCACGGTGTTTGCCCATTCCTCAACCAGCCCCAGAGCATACTCGATGAGCTGGCCGAGGGAGTGCGGAAACTTGCCTGAGACTAAAATAGCAATGTCATCGGCATAGGCCACAACCGTAAGTCCTTTGCGCTCCAACTTGTCCAAAATTGTATTTATGACCAGGTTCCACAAGAGAGGGGATAGAACTCCTCCCTGCGGTGTACCTCTATGAACCTGCCTGGTGATTTGTGACCCCGCCCACTCAGCCGTTATATGCCTTTGTTTAAGCATATTGCTTATCCAGCTGCGAACAGCGGGGTGGGTGTTAGTTGCGTGGAGGCTCTCCATAATGGCTGTTGTGTGCACATTATTGAAAGCGCCCTCAATGTCTAGAAAGGCTCCCAGAGCGTATTCTTTATAGTTGAGTGCCTTTTCTATTTCAAGGACTACTCTATGGAGAGCCGTTTCAACGGATTTCCCTTTCATGTACGCGTTTTGGGCTCTCGATAGAGTTTGAGATCCAAGTCTTTGCTTGATGTGGAGATCTAGTAATCTTTCGAGGACTTTAAGGAGGAAGGAAGTCAGGCTAATTGGCCTGTAGTCCTTCGGGTAAGCATGATTGACTTTACCTGCCTTGGGTATAAATACAACCTTAGCGTTCCTCCAGGCTGCAGGCACGTGGCTTAGTGCTAGACAGCCTTTGTAAATTTGTGTGAGCCATGGAACGGTGAGCGCACCTGATTTTTGGAGCATGGCCGGTAGGACCCCATCCGGACCAGGGGACTTGAAGGGCTTGAAGGTGCTAATTGCCCAGACAAGCCTCGGCTTGGTGACAACTTCATCAATGCCTTCTGTGTCATGTAGATCGGACGCCTGTTGACCGGTGTAGGGGGAGGATTCATCCAAACAGCCCGGGAAGTGAGTGTCTACGAGGACCCTCAGCGTTTCCGAGCCGTTGCTTGTCCACTCCCCATCCGGCTTACATACCAGGCTAGGCGTGACAGGGCGTTTAGCCAGCAGATTTTTAAGTCTCGCCGTTTCCGATGTGGTCTCGATCCTACCGCACAGCTCTTTCCAAGAGCTCCATTTGGCTTTCCTAATTTCTGATTTATAAAGCTTTAGAACGTCCTTGTATTCGTCCCAGCATTCCCTGCAGTCAGCTGCTTTGGCTAACTTGAACAGTTCACGAACCTGCCATCTGCGACAACCCAGGTCCCTGTTCCACCAGGGTGGCTTGGGTTTGCGCCTCGGGCGGACTTGGGGACAGGACCGTGCAAAAGCTTTAACGAGTTTACTCGTGAGTACGTTAACCGCGGCCTCCAAGTCAGCTGCGCTGCCAATCCTCGGAGGAGGGCCTAAGCCGTTAGTCACCTCCCGTTTGAAGTTTAGCCAGTTGTTATTCCTGGGATTGCGAAACGGTCGGTAATTACGAGCTACATTGAATTTTAAAGAATAACTGATGTAGCAGTGGTCAGAAAATGATGGGCCTTCAAGGACCCTCCAATTCTCTATTAACTGCTCGTTTGAGTCATTGCCGATTAGTGGTTGGTGTTGTGAATTTCGTATGAAGTCTCAGACAGTAGAAATGCAATTTTTCCATGAGCAGGTATCTGGTTTCAAGCCAATCTAACTTTGCCTTCAAGAATCCCGCAATCGGAGTCCCGTTTTTGATGAACCTCCAGCGCACCTTTGGCTACCACTTCTTGTCTTCTCAGTTTCAAAATAATCAGTCGTCCTCAACTGATGCTTCACTCAGTTCAAAAATGTAAACAATTAATCAAGTTTCTCGCTGATCATGCATTCAACAGCCAACAAACATCGGAATGACTATCCCGAATAAGCATGTCACTGTATTATCAACGGGCAGATAACTTTTCTCTCGGTTTTTGCAGATTAACAAAATTACTACGTACAACTTCAGGTCACAATGGGGCTTTTGCACAAGTCTAGGTATTAGGTATATAACCCGAAATTGCATCTAGACAAGCGGCAGAGCGTATTTGAGTCACTCGCGCACAACCACTTATTCACATCAGACATAACATTCGCAAATAAGAGACAGATTTTTCACCCGTGTCTACACCACGCCTGACTCGGGCTCGGCCTCCCGCCACCACGACCGTACAAATACTGTCTTTAGCACATCCTCTGTGCGAATTCTTTATTTCAATAAATACCAACCGTCGCAATAGATGCCGACCTACACGGTTTAAAAGATCCGATTGTATTCAATTAATTCACCAAGATTAGTTGATTAGTTACTGATTTAACCGACATATGGCAACGCGCCCATGACATGCGCACAAACTACCTAAAAAGCTCTTCTCGGGGTACGCGGTGCACCGTCCCCGGCCACGTTTACTAGTCGACTGCCTCGAATTTCAATATCTGTTTCGAGACGAGCGCAAAAGATCCCGTTGGATTTTCGCTCGCCTTGAAATTAAAATAAACAAGGTCAAGTCGGAACAATTGTACCTTACTATTTTTCAATTCGGACAACAAGGTACAGCTAGTCTGGCTGAAAAATAATTACGTTTCTAAGGCCACTACAGTGCACGTGGAAATAATGTCTGCAGGAAATTTGTTGAGATTTTTCTTTTTGAACGGCCACACCGGCGTTAAATGTGCAGTGCATGGTTCGTGGTGACTTCCTACACAGCAAGGTTGGAAAAATCTTGGCAGCAAATATCCTTTGCCACTATTTAACATTAAATTCCCCCCAAAGACGATCTTGGACAAGATCATAAGTGCTAAACTAAGTGTAAACATCAAGTGTGCGCATCGTACTCGCATTCTCGCTAAATCTCAGTGTGCCTCCTGGCGTAACGTCAAAACTCGGAGCGGTGTGATCGGAACAATAGCGAAAGTAAAATTTCAAAACAATTACCGGCATACGATCAGGTACTGATATCGAAGCTTGAATATCCAGTCCAGCGTAAATAATATCGGGCAATTTGTTCAGAACAAGTGCAGAGACGCCCAGCAAATCAATTTCTGTCGATGAGTTGACGTGTACGATTTGTTGCTCGATCTTTGAAGAACCGGTCTTGTGACCGTGCGGTCATGACTTCTGTCTTGCCTGCTTCAAAAGAATCATAAAATTCAACCCTCAGGTATGTCCTTGCTGTCGTAAACGCTTTGGAAATTGGCTACAAAAAACAAGTCACGTAAATGGACTTGTAAATCAAATGCTCTCGACTTAAATTCAAGCGAATTTCCCTGAAGAGTTGCAGAAGGAGAACGTCCGACCACCTTGGGCTAGTATCCAATTGGGTATCTCGTTATCTCCCGCCACCACGCAACCACAAAGGATCAATGCATTTTCCGCAGCAACTGATGCAACAACCGTGCAGCACGACAACGCCTTGATACCAGGGACGAAAACAACGGCGCTGAAAGCTGGATCTCCAAACACTGCGCGAAAACTCAGCGAACCTGGGGGCTGATTTCTGAATCTGCTGTTTTGGTGATGCCCTAATGATTTAGAATCACGTGGAAATGGAAAATTGGAAATAAACCGCTCTATCGGTACAGAGAAATAAATAGGAAACCGGGGTATGAACTGCAGAGGAAGAAAGTTCAAGAATTTTTGAGCGGGTAAAAATTAAAGAATAAGTAAAGTGCAAGTTAACAGAATTTTTTTTGAGAATATAGTGAAAGTTAAGAAAGTTTACGAGTACAAAGTGAACGTTGAGACAATTAATTAAGAATTCTAGTGTGGAGAGTGAAAGTAGGAAGGTGAAGAATTCTGGCTGTTAGAGAACTTAATACTGAAATAAAGACAAAACGTTCATTTTGCATTTAAAATATAAGTTAAAGTTGGGAAGCAATAAGAGGGTGAGATTTTGTTGATGAAAACGTGAAAATAGTTACAAATAAAGTGAAAAGCTATAAATAGACAACGACCGAGCTGATAGTTGAAAAGACGAAAGATCTTCGCAAGAAGGGTATATCGTTGAAATAGTTGCAGACCGTATAATTTTACGCAAACGGCTGAAGGAAAGGAAGTCTAGCAGACTATCTGGGACTTCAACGACAGTGACGATTTCACAAAACAACACGGGGAGAACGATTGCTGAAGAGCAGGTGATAGTGTAAAAGGGAGCTTAATTTCCAAGGAACGATTTTCAGTTGGACAAGTTTGTGAGTGGAGGCCAAATAATTAGTCGTTTGACAAAAATCAAAAGAAGAACTTTTTGTGAATAGTAAAATAGTTAACTTTTCAACCAGATTTTATTCACAAATTAAAGAAATGCTCATAAACAATAAGACTTAATTAAAGTTCTTGAATATTATGAACTTAGACGGAATATATAATCATTCTTACAGTTAAAAGTTAGAATAAATCACGTGTTGTAGGTATGAATTACAGAAAATTCACTATATATATTTTCTTATCATAAATATGGTATGAAAACATTTTGGTGTGGGTGCATGTTTATTTATATATAAAAGTATAGTTTATAGTTTTTGTACACAAATATTAATTTAATAGGTTATTTCACTTGGATTATTCAAATTTGATTACTCAACTTTTTTGGTTCTCTTGTATGATATATGTGAACGAATTCCGGCCGGGGTCTGGTATGAATGAACCCCACCCAAATTAGTATTCAATTTGTATGTTTACTTGTATACCTTTGTTTGCTTGAATATTTGAATTTGGTTTTTTTGCTTGAGTTATTCAGGTTTTCCTTTTAATCTCGTTTCGCCGAAAATTCATATTTCTTTATATACATATATATATATATATATATATATATATATATATATATATATATATATATATATATATATATATATATATATATATATATATATATATATATATATATATATATATATATATATATATATATATATATATATATAGTGCCGTGCAAAACATTAGCAACGCTTGGTGTGAGATAATGAAAATGCAAAAAAATGGAAGAAACTATTTATTTTCAGATTTTCTTTTTCTTTATTGTAGTCAAGTACAGTGAGATTAAGTAAATAAAAGCGAAAGAGTTTTTTTTCTACTACCAAAACTATATTTTTTTTCAAAATTGTATTCTCCATTCATTTTGCGCGCGTGCAAAACATTAGCAACGCTTGTGACAACTTTGCTAAAATAACGGTAATTTGAAGTTGGATCAAATTTGTTAAGTTTACATGGTAGTCTACAGTGATAACTTACCAAATTAGTTTAGTTTGGTACCGCTCGTAAGTAATTGGTCAGATTTTGCAAATCGTTTAAAATATGGCATCTACGAAATATAGTAGAGTTTAAATTAAGTTTAAATTAAAAAGTACAGGCTGGAAATGCGCAATTCAGCGTTGCAAAAAAATATGGCATTAACAGATCATTTGTAAGTCGAATACTTGCGAAATTTCGGGAAACGGCACACAGAGACGATTCATACAGGTGGGCGACCGAGAGCAACAACAGAAAGGGAAGATCGGAAAATATTTTCCATAATCAGGAAATTATCAGGACCTTCAATCTAACAGTTAATCCCAGCACTGTACGAAAGCGAGCTATACAAAGTAATTTACGTGGTTATCGACCTGCAAAAAAGTCTTTTTTGACAAAGAGACATGCCAAAAACAGGTAAATTTACCAGCTTATTTAATGGCCTATGCTATTATGAGACATCGATTTTTTAGATTAAAATTTGCTTTGGATCACATTAATTGGTCGATTGCGAAGTGGATA
>OX376374.1:88596963-88664412 GCA_947369275.1 Nemotelus nigrinus
GCGCCATCCGATTGAACTGAAATTTTCAGGACGCATTGGTGTATATACAGAATAGTGCCAAATCTCACAAAAAAATACTAATAATCTTTAACCCTTTGACGCCGGCGGCCATTTTAGTGATATTTTTAATATACCTATTATTCCGTACACAAATAAAATTTTTCAAAAATAAAGTTGACGAAATAAATTTTGAGCGTGTTTTACATGTAAATAGGATAATGTTTTGGAATTTTTAACCCCATGTAGCGCACACCTGGGTGCCTAAAAAGAGAACGGGAAAACTTGAAAATATTTAAATTGCGATAACTTTTGACAGAGCTATTTAATCATTCATAGACAAAAAAAAATTTGATACTGTGTAACGGGCACGCCTGGTAGCCCTTGCCTCATTCACCTATATTTTTAGCATCAAAAACTTCTGTTCACCGAAACTCACGATCTGATAAGCAGAATTAATAGAAATTTATAGACTGTATTGGTCTTAATTAGGACCAGGTCTGATACAAGTGATTTTGAAATGCGGGCGATTCTGTGCCAGTGGTGCCATCTTGGAAAATCACTAAAAAAGTAGCTGCATTTAGCCCTTTAAATTTTGATTGAATCATTCGATTTTGACGAAATTCATACAGCAGCTGGACCTTGTTTTGGTTGAAAAATTCGGTTGGAGCTGCCAACTCTGATAATTTTTGTGTCTTAAATTTGAAAAAATATAAATTTGGAAGTGAAAACATTCCATCGAATATCCTAAAAAATGTCCGTTTCTTACCATAAAACCAATCTGTATACAAATCTTATGCTTTATCTACACGTTCAAAGCTAAGCTTTGGAAAATTCATGTCGGACAAGAACGGTAGCCCTTTCCCAGTTAACCAATATTTTTAGCATCAAAAACTTCTGTTCACGGGAACTCACGAATCAATAATCAGACACAATTGAAATTTCAAGAATGCATTGGACTTAAGTAGGACCAGGTCTGATAGAAGCGATTTTGAATTGTGGGCAACTCTGTGCCAGTGGTGCCATCTTGAAAAACTACAAAGAAAAAAACTGTTTTTTGCCCTATGAAATGTGAATAAGTTACTAGATTTTCATGAAATTGACAAAGTAGCTGAACTTTACTCTTAACTCGTTTTATAGAAATTTGGTTGACATATTTGATTGGTGCTGCCAGCTATGGTAGTTTTTGTGTCTTCGGTTTTGAAAATTCGCTCAGGAAAATAAAACTTTTTGCCCTATATTTTCCAGTGCAGTCATGAAATCAATACGAATTTCATACAATAAATGGAATTTATTTTAAACATTATTCAGGCCAAATTTCGTTGATAAGCCACGATAGGGTTGCCAGCTATTGTTAGCTTTGTGTTTAATTGCAATGTCTTTATTAAACGGTTTTATCGTATAATTTTCAGCTGGTAATGATATTGTAGTGACAAGAAGTAGATATGTCCTTCTGTCTACATGTCGTGATGCAAAGTGAAAATAGTGCGGACAAAAATCAACTTTCCACAGTGTAGTCGATTTATTATAGCATTAATATTGTGCTTCATAGCTCGTATTTCTGTCGTAGCTTCGTTCGGCTCTGAACTTTTCGAGTTTTCGACGGCCTTTTCCTGAGTTTTTTGGCGTTTTTGTGAATGCCTTTTCAACCCGACGTAAAGTTTTCAAATTCCAAGGTCGCGGAACTTTGATCGTTATCGCGACAACAGCGAAACTCCGAGAGGTCGACTCGGTTTCTCTGCTGCAACTAACTTGAGCTGTGCATATACACATAATAGTGCTATCTGACCCCATTTTCTTTCTTGCAAATTTTTTGTGCTTAAGTGAAGTGTTAAATTTCTCATTTTTCATTTTTCAAAACAGTTATTTTCGAAAAACAGTTAAAATATTTTGTTCTGTGCAAATTGTCTCTCGTGACATTCTAGTTCTATTTTAAATTTGCGAAGCGTTAAACTGCCCGTAGTTCGACTGAATTGTTGCGGTCTTGCACGCGAAAGTCCTTCGGTTCGATCCTGAACAGTGCGATCCGGTTTTTTTTCTCCCCGAAATTTACATGAAAACTCATTATAAAAACAACGAATCCAATAAATATTGTGCAAAAATAATCCCAGAAATCAACTACTAAGAAACAAAACATTATTAGATTTGATCAGATGACAATTGATCTAATTTAGTTTTTATTTTGGACAATCGACATCAAAATAGCTGGTGGCTCAGCGGTTCTATCAACGGATTTTCACTCAGGTGACCCACGGATCGATCCCAGGTGTTACGTGTTTTATCTGCAGTGAATTTTGCACGATTTCATTGACAAAATTGAAATTTTTCATAAATATTTCATTTAAAATCAACAAGTTTTTATTCAATCTTCATTGATTCTAAGTTGTTGCATATCGTTGGGCGCTTTTACGATCGAATCATCATACGCTTCCAAAAAATCCTGCATACCTTTGGGCACCTTCACAAACATTTGCGCGCATGATGAATTTCAAGTGCAGCTTGGAGAACTGCTTTGCCTTCGATAATACCTTGAAATTTGTTACTTGCAAGGCTTTCTGCAACAGAAAATTGCATGGCGCTTCCATGGGCGCTCCAAGGGATTGGTATCATCCCTATCTCGATAACCATTTCATTTGCACAGACTGCCAAAATGTTGACCGACTCATGAAGAGTATGTATGACAGCATAATCAGTTTTATTGGAACGTTGAATGCTGAAAAAGATCATTAAATTTCGAAACAACAAGCCCAGACAAAAGCAAATGAAGAAATTCTAATCGAACTGACACAGCATTTCAATCGGTTTACGTCAGCTCTTTCCGCGTCAAATTACAACAACAACAGTAACATAAATTTCGCAAAGTCTTTCGACACGCTGGACGATAAAATTGATATGTTAGCGGACAAAATAGAATACATTGCTGCACAATTCTCATCCTCCAGAAAATCAAATAACATTTCCCAAGCTAGCAGCACAGATGGACTAGAAAATGTAGAATTAAAACTGACGAGAATGATCAAACCACACTTTGATTCCATAACTGATGCGTTATCTACACAACAATTAAAATTCGTTGAATTGAGCGGCCAACTCGAAGGTTTAATGGTCGCCCAGCAGACCCTGATCGATGAGAATATAAAACATCCTTTGTTGAACGAGCAGTCTCTACACCAGGAACTACTTATGGTAGATCATAACCGTTCGTCAAACATCTCAACAACCTGTAAGAGAACATCTACGCAGGACAAAGCTTCCTCACCTATAAAAGAGCTGTTAAACATTACTGCACCACCAACTCCATGCCCTGATTTGCATTTATCTTCATATTCCGACGCAGCATCGATCTACAAATTTGGCACTCTCTGGTCCGAACGCGATTGGACCACTCGCCTACAAAAACTTAAGACTGCTAACAGGCACAATCGTGTTGAGAAAGCATGCTCGAAAATACCCATCAAAGAAAACCAATTGGCATTCTACGTGAATAAAATTCCTTACAATGCTGATGATGGATGGCTGGGAAGACTTCTGGAAGTGGATTTCTGCATCACCGATTACAATCTCGAACAACTACCCCAGCGGAAATATAAATCACCTAAGCGGTACAAGGCTGTTATACCAGCCAAATATGCCTGGCTTTTTATGGACTTCAATGGAAATAATGGCAAGTTCGATTGGAAAGGAATCACGTTCAGCCCTTGGAAGAAAGTTAGCAGCAAAATTAGCAGTAAGACAAGAAAGAATATTCTAAAAAAAAAATGTATACACCCAAATGCCCTTACCCGCGATATTTCCTCCAAGCACAAACCTTACTTTCTATCTACTCCTAAAACTCCTTCTCTCATAGATACTGACCTTCAGCCTCCTACAACTATACGTGACCGCTTCTCTAGAGGTCCATTCTTTGTTATTTCTAACTGTTCCAAAATGCTGACATTGCCTGTTTCTAGTATTTCCTCTCCTCTAAAAGCTTGCAACAACGCGGCCAATTTATGTCCGTTGAGAAACCATAACAAGGCGACTGCAAACGTTGCACCAACAGCGGCAACGGGAAATTCCATATCAAATAATAACTTGTCGACGTCTACATCCACCCTGTTAGGAATTTTTCCTAACAAAACACACAAAAACCTCAAACTGTTTTACCACAATTGTGGTGGTATGAGAGGTAAATTATCTAAACTTTATCTCGACGCCAAATCGTGCCATTTTAATTTACTTGCCTTCACCGAAACTTGGCTTAATGATTCACATACAAACGAAGAAATTCTCGACAGCAGGTGGACTATTTACAGAGATGATCGCGACTACTGCTCTACAGGTCAGACGCGAGGAGGTGGTGTCTTAATTGCTGTGAGTAATACACTTCCAAGCAGACGCATCGATACCACACCAAACGTAATGTTCCAGCACTTAATTGTTCAAATCTCTTTCAATAATACGTCGATTTACATTGGTGTAGTTTATATTCCACCCAGATCCGACGAATCAGTATACAACCATCTATGTGAATCAGTTTCTTCCGTTGTATCATCTCTTAACGAAAAAGACAAAGTCATATTTTTGGGAGATTTCAATCGCCCCAATCTATATTTTATTCCCGATGAAATTGATACTTACCTTCTCCCTGTAAACCTGTCAGATTCCAACGACCTCAACCTGACGAGTACCTTCTATGGCAACGATTTGCAGCAAGTTTGTCCAACTCCTAACCAAAATGGTAATTGGTTGGATCTAGTGTTCACTAACGCTTATGACGAAGTAGTGGTAAGTTCAACTAATGACGCAGAGCATCTTTTTACAAATAGTTTATACCACACTGCACTATCAGTTGAACTTCCCATTTCTGATTCTATTTACTTAAGAGCGTACAATAATTCAATTGTATATGACTTTCTTAATGCTAATTATGAAAGCATTCACCATCACCTTGACGCTATAGATTGGACGAATACTCTTTCAACGTTAGATCTTGGGGAAGCCATTTCCACTTTTTATAACAAAATCTTTGACGCCGTTGAAAAATATGTACTTAAGATAAAAAAAAAGAAAAAGTGATCTGAGCCATGGCTTGATAGGGACCTTAGGCATATGCGAAATCGTAGGAACAAACTTTATAAGTGGATTAAAAACAATATCGACGTTAGTTCTGCTATTCAGGATGAATATAATGAAGTTGCTAAGCAGTTTTCAGCAAAGTCTCACCAGGCTTATCTCAATTACATTAAGACAACGGGCGAAAATATAATCCGCGACCCGAAAATTTTTTACAATTTTGTAAATGTGAAGCGAAAAACCACTGGATATCCCTCGTCGATGTTCTTTAATGATATTACTTCTTCCTCTCCTAATGAGATTTGTGATTTATTCGCAGATAGTTTCCAGGATATTTTTAATGCACCAGACCCATCAAACTCACATCTGTCTTTCTCTCATCCTACTCCTACAGATTTTGTCGGCCAATTTGAAATTACACGTGACGAAATACGTTAAGCTATTTCAGTACTCGATTGCAAAAAGGCCCTGGGCCCGATCTTCTTCCTCCAACTTTCTTGCGCAAGTGTGTAGAGCAGTTTATAACTCCCTTTCATATTTTTTTCAACAGATGACTTTCGTCTGGAGTTTTCCCATCTTGCTGGAAACTTTCATATGTCACACCTATATTCAAAAATGGTGATAGACGCTGTATTGGAAATTATAGGGGCATTTCCATCTTATCTTCAATTCCGAAACTTTTTGAAAATATTGTGTACGATAAACTTTCTCCACTTGTTGACTCCCGTCTGAACGAGCAACAACATGATTTTAGAAAAGGTAGCTCAACTACCACGAATTTGACAGTCCTAATCTCAGACGTGCTGTGTAAAATGGAGAAAGGATGCCAAATTGACGCAGTCTATACAGACTTTAGTAAAGCTTTTGACAGAGTTGACCACCCTACCTTAATTCTAAAACTCGAGAAATGCGGATTCGCCGGATCTTTGCTTAGCTGGCTGACTTCCTACCTTCGAAATTGAACACAACTGGTAAAATTTCAAGGACTCTTATCGAAAAATATCTCTGCTAGCTCTGGTGTACATCAAGGTAGCCATCTTGGCCCACTTCTTTTTAATATATTCATTTCTGACCTATCTGACGTCCTAGCAAATATACCTCATTTACTTTATGCCGACGATCTCAAAGTCTATCACATTATTAAATATAAATCCGATGCACTCTTTCTCCAATCTAAACTTGATTCAATTGATCATTGGTGCAATGAAAACAAGCTCTCTCTCAACATTGCTAAGTGCCAAGTTATAATTTTTTTCCGAAAACACACCGTCTCACACAATACGTACTTCCTCGGCAATAATTTGTTAGCTCGAGTTGAAAACGTTGTTGACCTTGGTGTTATCTTGGATGAGAGACTCCGCTTCAACTTGCATTATGATAAAATGCTTTCCCGTGCAAACAAACAGTTAGGCTTCATCAAAAGGCGTGTGAAGGAAGTTCGTAACCTGTGGGTCGCAAGATCCTTAAACATCTCACTTGTACGCCCCATTCTCGAATATGTTTCCATTTGCTGGAATCCGGCTTTTGAGACCCACAATAACAGACTCGAGTCCATACAAAAGCAATTCTTACTTTTCGCATTGAGAGATCTATACAACCCTTACGATTTTAGCGCCCTTCCTCCTTATGAGTTTCGACTGGGTCACCTAAACTTATTGCCTCTTGCATCCAGAAGAAAGATGATTTCGGCCTGCTTCACATTTGACGTCTTTAGAGGCGTTATCAGAGTTGAGGTCCTCAATAATAAAATGGTGTTAAATAACCCTGTAAGAAGCAGCAGGTCCTCTAGTTTTCTTAAGCAATGTCCACATTCCACTACTTACGCAGCTAATGAGCCGATTAATAGATGCTGCAGGATATTCCCCAACGGTCTCAAAATTATCCTTCAAATCTTCCCTTTTCCAAGCCATCCGCAACTCCTTATGTTAAGCTATTTGTCAATGTTTTATATATTCATTATTTATTTATTATTATTGATTTATTTGTTAATTATTTGATTTATTAAATTTTTTTTTTTTCGTATTACTTTTATATACTCATATTAAGTTTTCGATTTTCTATTTTGCTTTGTATTGTTTATGTAACTTGTACCTTGCTTGGTTAATGAATAAAATAAAATAAATAAACAGCAAATATTAAGCTATCGATTATTTGAAAAAACTCGCTGCAGGTAACCCTAAATTTCTTTATACTCCTATAATTTCGAATATAATATAACAACGTCAAGCAGATGTGATATATTCTTGGCTTTGATACTGGCGAAAGGTTGTCAGCACGAGTCAGTTGTGCTACTTTTGTATCAATAAATACTTACAGTTAGTATTCATACCGGAAAAATTTACAATGAAAATAAATAACTGTTAAAGAGCAGATTCTTTTATCTGCACTGTGAAGTGTATACGGCACTTGAACCGTTACACTATTGAAACTGTTTGATTTGCAGCACTGCACCACTAAAAACACATACGGCACTTGAAACCGTTGCGTTAGGCTGCGGTCACGTCTCGCGCTTGTAAGAGTGGAAGCTTGTTTGCGCGTTAACGATTGTAAATCAAAAACACGGGATGTCAATAGAACGGTCACTTTCAACGATTGAAGCGTTTAGGCGTATACGCTTGCTCAAGCGTGTGAGCTGGTAGATCAAATTTATTTGATTTACAAGCTCACTCGCGAGAATACTGATATTGTTGTTATAGGCAAAAGGACGCAGCAAGTAGCTTCGAAGTGGATAGGCTTCATCCCCCAATAAAACAAAAGGTGCATCGACATCTGTGCCAGGTAAAGGTGTGGGAGCAGGAATTCTAAATTCGTCATTTTCTAGCATATGACAAAGTGCAGACGATGAAAATATACCACCATCGCTTTGCCTCCCATAGGCTCCAACTTCTATTGGTATGAACTTATAATGTGCATTTGCAGCCGCCTGCAATACAATGGAATAATATCCCATGTAATTAAAATATAAGCTTCCAGAGTATGGTGGACATTTAATTCGAATATGTTTTCCATCAACGCAGTCCGCACAATTTGGAAATCTCCAGCGTTTATAAAACTCTTCCGCATGTCTGATTCACATGGACGAGGCAAATGCCTACGTACAAATTTAGCCCACATTGCATTGCACACATTTGGAACAATACCAGAAATTGTATTATGTGGTATCCTGTAGCTAAAGGCAAAAAGTTCTATATGGTGATCCTCTTAAATAACTACTTTCCTCACAAAAGATTGCTCCACTCGAAGGAGCCATGGTTGAAAGTAATGCATAAAAAAATTACGAAGCGTAATGGCGAAGGGTAAATGCTTAGTACCTATTACAAATGGAACTAGCTACACATTCACAAGCGTGAGATCTGACCATAGAAAGCGTAAACGCTTACTAGCTTCAACAATCGCAACGAGCCTACACTCCTACAAGCTCGAGAAGTGACCGGAGCCTAACTCGACGAATGAAGCAGATACGGTGTTGCACTGTCTACTGTACACGGCACTTGAACCGTTACACAAACCGATGATTCGTTTTATTCGGTATATCAAACCACTGAGCACATACGGCACTTGAACCGCTGTGCTATTTGACGAGATAGATTGAAAAAGTGAAAGTCTCGAAGTTTGTTGTAGACTGACTTTATTTTAACATTTGTACTCAATTTATACTATCTTAAAAATACTAGGAGGAAAAACTTACAAATTGCATTTTTACATTGAGTCACATGCACAGAAAAATATTTGCTTACTTTACCAATGTTACAAAATATTGTCGCGTGCATATAGGTCAATAAATGAAAGCACGCTACACCAATGTCAACAAAAGTAGAACGAATAAAAGTTGCTGATGTACATACGTACTGTGTTTTGTATGATCTACTTTACGTGAACTTGAACGAATAAACAAAACATGATTATGTGAAAACTTTAACTTGAATGAATGAGTTTGAACATTTTCCCCCGCGTTGAATCTTATTCAAAAAATAAACAAACAAAACTTTAATCTAACACATTAACATGAATTCAATCGTTTAAAAATAGCTATGACTTAAACTGTAATGGAAAAATCTGGTGCTCCGCTATGCCTTGGCGCCGGTGTTGGCTTGTGTCTGGACTTGCATACCTGATGTCGATATTTCCATGAGATCATGACGAGAATAACGATGATGGCGGTTATTGATAAGTAACCGGGTATTATATGATAATTATTTAATTGCTGTGAATATGTTGATGGTAGTTCAGCCAACGTTTCGTCAAACAATTTTTGTTTGAGAGCATTTAGTGGTTCCAGGTTGAAATGGTAAGGTTTCTCAATCAGTTCTGTCCAATGAGTTGGTGTAGGAAGCTCGACAAGAATGTCCGTCGAGGAGAACCCAGCCTTTTGTTGAGTGAATATGCTATCATGCCCCGTTATTGTGAGTTGATCCAGTTTAATGATGCAGCCTGATTCTATAGTTAACAAACCGGACCCGTTTAATGGAATTTGAAATTTCTCGGCCCCACAGACTACTCGAAGACGTGTAAAATTCTTTAGTCCATAAATCCATTTATTTGTGTCGGAGAGCTGACTCCAGACATAGTCTATTGGTAAGACTGTTGTCTGGCACTTGGGCGATGTTTCGTTCACAAAGGCACTGAACTCACAGGAGGCGACTTGGGCACCTTTGTGGTATGTGGGTCCTGTTTTTTCGCATAATAATATTCGAGGTTCGCTGGTGCTGCACAACTTTAGGTCCTCTGGTGTCATGACGAGATATGTGTCTCGGTGAGCATTAACATCTAAGAAACTGGTATACAATTGTGTGCTTATGAGTGTGTTATTTATGACAGCAGCTATAGGTGTAAGCTTGAATAAATCAAACTTTGTTTCATCGACTAACGGTATTCGTACTGTAAACGTCAGATAGGGATCCGCGAGTCTCCCTTCAGCTTTCATTATTCGATATAAGTGTAGGACATCTTTACTGTTGACGGAAAGTTGTGTGAATTCTGGAAGTTTGCTTCCGATGTTATGAATTTCATTGTGTAGCTGCTCTGTGGATAGCAATAGTGGACTAATGATTCCATGATGAGTGTCCGTTAATAAGCTTATGATTGCTGACTGAATATTGTGTAAATTATGACTAGCTGCCATTAACTCTAGCGCCAGAGTGTTCATAATATTGTACGCATTTGTGCCATTTCCGTTTATTTTGTTGAATACTAAGCTAATTTTCTGGTCAAGCCGGTTCAATCTTCTTTCGACTTCCATTTGATCAGTCTTAAAAATATTGATAGTGGAGTCTATTAGCGATGTTTGATTTTTTATAAATTTGTGTAGGAAAGTGTCGTCAGTTTTGATGGCATCAATTGTAGACGACATCTCCTTGGCATAAGCATTGTCCAGAACTCCGAATAGTGACTAAGCAAAATTGCTCACAATATTAAATGCTCCTCTTCTTATGCGTTTTCTTGTGAAGAGACTGTTGTCTATTTGCAGTTTCTGCTCATCTTGTTGGAAATGCAGAGCTAAATGTTCACATGTGGTGGAGTGTGTGGCTTTGCAAATTTCTTGTAATGCCTTTGTTCCGTTTCGTAATGACTCTAGTTCTTGCCAATAAAGTGATAGATCATAATAAACTATTATTTTCCATTCTTTGACAGTGCGCACTAGAGTACCTATGTTTTCGAAGTATATTCCGTGATGGTTACGAAACGGCTGGTTGATGACCTCCGTGGACGATTTAACGGGATTTATCAACAGACTGAGACACGCTATGAATAATGTCGTTAATAATGATACCCGAGATATTTTCCCTTTTTTAAGGGGTGTTTCGTCTGCCTCTGAATCATTTGCCACTCTTCTTGACGTTTTGGTACCACTGGTACTACCTTTGGGTTCATTGGTAACTATCTGATCTCCTGGTTTGTTTTGCGCTTCAATTGGCAAAGGCGCTAATCTGTGTATTGATCTGGTAAGTACAGCGTCCTTTGTCTTAACGTCTACTACACGCACCAAGCCATCAATCCCTTTGTGCACTTGGACGATTCGACCTAATGGCCATTTCATGACTGGTAAATTGTCGTCCTTAATAATAACAATGGTGCCTATTTCGACGTTTGGAGATGCTGTCTTCCACCCATAACGATGCTGTAGCAGGTGCAAGTATTCTTTAGACCATCTTTGCCAGAATTCAGTTTTGATTTTTTGAATTTGTCTCCAATCGTCTAATAGTCCCGTTCCGCTTGAATGAGCTGATGGGTCAACTTGAGCAGTTAACGGTTCTCCGATGAGAAAATGACCCGGTGTTAAAGCGGTTGCGTCATTTGGATCTGATGACATGGGGGTTAATGATCTGGAATTCAGAATGGCTTCAATTTCCACTAAAGCAGTTTGTAGCATTTCTTGTGTTAGTGCTGCTGGTTCCAGAACTTTCCATAGCAACGTCTTCGCGCTTTTAACAGCAGCTTCCCATAGCCCTCCAAAGTGTGGGGCTCTCGGTGGGACGAAATTAAATGTAATTCCCTTTTCGCTGCATGTTGATATGATTGAGTTCTGAGCTTGTTCCGAATACAACGTTTCCTCTAATTCTTCAAGCCGATTTTTTGCTCCTACGAAATTCGTTGCGTTGTCGCAAAATATATTGTTACAATGTCCACGCCGGCCTATGAATCGTTTAAGAGCTCCCAAAAACGCGTTGGTCGATAAATTTGAAAATAGTTCTAAATGAACAGCCTTTGTAGCGAAGCAGCAAAAGACTGCAACATATGCCTTCTGTGGATGTTTACCTCTGGTTTGGTAATGAACGTACATTGGGCCACAAAAATCGACACCTGTGTTGATGAAGGGCCTTGCTGGCTGCACTCGTAAAGCAGGTAGGTTACCCATGAGTTGGGACAACATTTTTGGCTTGGCTCGGGTGCATCGTATACAATTATGAACGATGGATCTGGCGATGCTTTTGCCCTTTAATGGCCAGAATCGTTGCCTCGTTATGGATAGAAGAGCTTGTGATCCCACATGAGCATGCCTTTTGTGCAAATCCTCCATTATCATTTTTGTAATTGGATCTTGATATGGCAACAGCATCTGATGTTTGGCGTCAAATGTGAGATTCGTTGACTCAAGTCTTCCTCCAACTCTGATAATACCAACTTCGTCTAAAAATGGTGTCAAATGGCTTAGCGGGTTTGAAGGTTGAAGTTGTTTGCGCTGGCGAAGTTCAGTTTTTACTTCGTGAAATTCATCATCCTGAATTACTTTTATTACGGTTTGTAGTGCGTTGTGACGAAATTCAGCTTGACGACCTTGTCTCATAATTTGTTTTATTTTATCCATGTGGGATAAACCAACAGGTGTTTTGCGATTCTGATTTCGACATTGGTTAATGAACTGACACACATAACCCGCTATACGAATCAGTTTATCAAATGAATTTCCATGTCGAATTTTATATAAAAATGGTCCATCACTAGATACTGATGCTGAAAGTGATGCCAACTTACGTTCAGGGTCAGCGTTAAGTGCACTCCCTTTATATTCTGGTGGCCATAATTGTTTTGATGCATGCAAAAACATTGGTCCATAGAACCATAGGTTTCCATCTGCTTTCAGCTTGCTAGGTGATATTGGTCTTGTGAATAAATCCGCTGGATTCCTTTTGGTATCCACATGTCGCCACTGATTGGGTTGCGATAACTCCTGAATAACACCAATGCGGTTTGCAACAAAGGTATGAAACGCTGATGATTACGAATTGATCCATGCCAGAACTATTTCTGAGTCTGTCCAAAAATATGTTGGAATGTCGGTCATGCTTAATGCGTTCTTCACGTAATCTGCCAATTCAACAGCCAACTTTGCAGCACACAATTCCAATCTCGGCAACGTGATTTGTTTGATTGGTTGATCGATCGGATGTATATTGCGGCTCCATAAGCTTCTCTGGAAGCATCAGCAAATACGTGAATTTGTTTTGACTTTGCAGTGCCTTGGGCAAAAACATGTCTTGGTAAGTCTATGTCTCCCATTGTTGACAATTCAGTTCGAAACTTGGTCCAAGTTGTATGGATCTCTGCTGGCAATGCAGCATCCCAGTCAAGTTTGAGTCTCCACACCTTTTGAAGAATGATTTTTGCTGTCACTACAATGGGAGCCACGATTCCCAATGGGTCAAATATTCGAAATGTTTCCGAACTTATTGTGCGTTTCGTAATCCTTGTTGCCTCTGTTGACCGAGCATTGATTCTGAATGAATCTGATCTGGGTAACCATACCATTCCTAGGGTTTTTATCGGCTGTTCCTGGTTGTCATTTAGCTCCAGGCTTATTTGTAAGTCCTGGTTAGGAATTTGCTCAAGCAGCTTCGCATGATTCGCACACCATTTTCTTAGTTTGAACCCTGCTTCAGCGAGTAACGAGTTAAGTTGGGCTTGTGTGGCCAACAACTCCGTTATACTATTACTTCCTGTAATATCGTCCACATAGCAGTCACGTAGTATTGCTGAGGACGCTTGAGGGTATTTTGACTGGTTCTCTTTTGCTAAAGTTTGAAGACACTTTGTAGCAAGGTATGGTGCTGCTCTAGTACCGTATGTTACCGTCTTCAGTCGAAACGTTTTCAATGGCTCATTTGTGTGACTTCTCCAAATTATCAGCTGGAAATTTCGGTCATCCTCGTTAAGTTCGACCTGCCGATACATTTTCTCAATGTCAGCTGTTAGCACAAATTTAGACATTCGAAATTGCAGAAGAATAGAGAATAGACCTTCCTGAATTGTTGGTCCTTTCATTAGCACGTCGTTTAAAGAAATATTGGTCGAAGTCTTGGCTGATGCGTCAAATACTACTCTGAGCTTGGTCGTGCTGCTCTCAGGCTTCAATACACAGTGATGGGGTAGATAATAATGTGGCGTCGCAATATTGCTAACTTCTTCCATGTGTCCCAAAGCCAAATACTCATTCATGAATTTGACATACTCACTGTGTATTTTTGGCTGCCGTTTGAACTTCTGTTCTAATGTGTGGAACCTCCTAATTGCTATTTCCCGTGAATGCCCAAGATTGCTTGGGTTTGAGCTAAACGGTAACCGAACAATAAATCGCCCGTTTGGGCTTCTTTCAGTATTATTACCGAAATGCGCTTCGCACTGCTTTTCGGCTGGTGACAAGTGCTGTTTGTTATCTGGTGACTTATCTTATTCTCAAAATTGCTCAACTTGTTTCTCTAGCAATTCTTCTGCAGTACTTATTCCACACAACAAGCGTTCGCTGTTTACGTTGTTAATTTTGCCAGCTACTAACCAACCTAACAAGGTATTTTGTAAAATTGGAAGTCCATCTTCAAGCCTGATTTGTCCAATGGATAGTAACTGGTGATAGAATTCTACTCCCAGCAGAAGGTCAATTTGGTTGGGCTTATAAAACGCTGGATCAGCCAGCTGTATGTTATGTGGAATATTCCATTCGCCGATATCAATTTCTCTTGATGGTTGTTCAGAGATTATCTTTGGCAACACAAATGCTTCAAGCTGACACGAAAATGCGGTGACCCTTGAAAATAGTTGAACGTTGACTCGTCCTTTGGTTAATTGACCGTTGATTCCGATTCCTTCGATTTGGATAATTTTTGAGTCCTGAGAGAGTTTTAATTTCTTGCACATTCGCTCTGATAAAATATTTATTTGTGAACCGGAATCCAAAACTGCTCTACACTCTACTGATAATCCGTTACTGCCTTGAATTGTAACGACAGCTGTTCCTAGCAGCATATATTGTGTTTTGTATTGGCTTGCTTGCGCTGATAGTACAGTAGGCTTAAGCTCGGTTGTAAGCATCGGTTTGGATGGCTTCGTAGACTTGCTCCATCAAGCTTTGGCTTGCTCACATACCACGATTTCTTTCGAAGACGCCAAGTGCAGTAGAGTGTTATGTTTTTTTGAGCATTGTTTGCAGCTGCCTTTGGTGCACTGTTTTGAAGTATGCCCTGGCTGCATACAATTGACACAATAGTTGTGCTTTTGAATTAATTTCAAACGGTCTACAGGTGCTAACTTGTTAAATGTTTTGCATGCATACAAAGGATGATCCTCATTACAACTAATGCAGTAATCATTCCCTGTAACTATTGATGCGAGTGCTTTAGCTGAACAGGTTTTTTTGCTGTCGTATCCACGTGTTTTGGATCCGATTGGTTCAAGCGACTGAAATCGAGCTTCAAGGAACGCTAGAAATTCCTTCAACGTCTGAAGGCTCCGTGGATGCTCTAATGATTGTTCGTATAAAGTGATCGTTTGACTATCTAACTTTCGTGTTAGTATGTGGAGTAACAATGGATCCCATGTAGACGTAGACACTCCCATGTTCTCCAGCCCCATGATACATTCACGTGTTGTATCATGCAAATGTTTTATTCCTGTTGCAGAAGTCTCGACATTGTACGATGGTTGGGAAATTAATTTTGTGATCAACGCATTCACCAACAAACGAGGATTCTCAAATCGTTCCTTCAGCAATTGCCAAGCAGCCTGATAATTTTCTTCTGAGAGCGGCAGATGTTTAATCAATGCTTCTGCTTCGTTAGTTAAATTAGCCCTCAGGTACCAGAGCTTCTCACTTGCAGGAATGTCTTGTTTATGGATAATTTCAACGAACAGATCGTGAAATTGGCGCCACTTCAAGTAACTGCCGTCGAACTTTGGCAATTCTATTTTAGGCAGTTTCATCCGTATATTTGGATTGGCTGCTTGTGTTGAACTGGATACAACAGCAAATTCCTGATGTTCTGAAAGCATGATTGTTGCTTGCAGTACTTGGTCTTGCAAATCAAGAAATGCTGTAGTATCGTAGCCTGAAGCCTCAGGGTTTTCTATGCTTCCGTAAATTTCCTTATTTAAATCTTGAATACGTTGCCAATGGTCATTAATGGCTTTAATAGTTATTTTGCAGTAAGACTGCGACGGATAGCTGGGCATATCTTTGATTCCATTTAATACGTGATTTAGCTGTGACTGAGCAGCTCTGATTTTCCCCAATAATGCTTTGCTTGACTTCTCTAATGTTGTCAGCATGGGTTTTGGGTCCACAGTTGCAGCAATATTATCCATTTCGGTGCGGAAAATCTCTGTGTATTTCTGGTAAATACTTGCAATTGAATCGTAGTAACTGCTTGCAAAGTATTTATGGGTTGCAGAGACCCCAGGTAATTCTCGTATGCGAGAGTCTGTCGATTCAAATTCATCCCAGCTCGACTCTAAACGTTGAAGTCGTTCGTGATAGTATCCTAGAACCTTTCGCTCTTTAGGATCTTTATTAAAATTGGATACTATCTGCTGGATCTTCTTTCCGGTTGCTTCTTGCTGCTCAGCTAAATGCTCCATCATTACAGCAATCTAATTGAACTATTACAAACTTTCGTAGAAACTGTTGTTCTGTATTGGACTGTTGTCCTGTCACGGTCGCCAAATGTTAAAGAGCAGATTCTTTTATCTGCACTGTGAAGTGTATACGGCACTTGAACCGTTACACTATTGAAACTGTTTGATTTGCAGCACTGCACCACTAAAAACACATACGGCACTTGAAACCGTTGCGTTACTCGACGAATGATGCAGATACGGTGTTGCACTGTCTACTGTACACGGCACTTGAACCGTTACACAAACCGATGATTCGTTTTATTCGGTATATCAAACCACTGAGCACATACGGCACTTGAACCGCTGTGCTATTCGACGAGATAGATTGAAAAAGCGAAAGTCTCGAAGTTTGTTGTAGACTGACTTTATTTTAAAATTTGTACTCAATTTACACTATCTTAAAAATACTAGGAAGAAAAACTTACAAATTGCATTTTTACATTGAGTCACATGCACAGAAAAATATTTGCTTACTTTACCAATATTACAAAATATTGTCGCGTGCATATAGGTCAATAAATGAAAGCACGCTACACCAATGTCAACAAAAGTAGAACGAATAAAAGTTGCTGATGTACATACGTACTGTGTTTTGTATGATCTACTTTACGTGAACTTGAACGAATAAACAAAACATGATTATGTGAAAACTTTAACTTGAATGAATGAGTTTGAACAATAACTAATGTTTCAATTCCCAAAGTTCTGCAAATTTTTCGGATCGCAGCCTCAAACATCAACTCCAGTGACAGTGCTGCAGGCACTGAGCATTTTCTTCATTGATGTTATAAGAGATGCTGCTTTCAAAATTTTGTGAAATAAGCAACTGATAACGAATATAATTAACTCGTGTATTGCTCTCATAAACGTTGAAATTCATGCCAGTGGCAATAAGTGAAACCTTCTACCATATGAGTTATAATGCGTTCTTGAGATCAAAGTAAAACGTGGCATTTGAAACAGTTTGGCCGAAATGAGCAGCTCATGTGGTGGAATATGCACTCAAAACCTGCACGATTCTTCTACTGTTCTTCGAACATTAGTGTTTCTAGCGGTTCAGCTGCGCTAGAGTTCTAACTTATGTTTGAAGACCATAAGTGTTTATACCGAGACCAATGCTTTTATTGACCGCCGGGGAAGTATGATGCTTCACCACACTTCCTTCGTTCCGAGTGGTGCACCCGCAACGATCGCCCAACTATCGACTTCGAGTGTTGAACCCGAGTCTAAGTGCTAGCCTTCCTTCGAATGTTACATCCAAAAGATGATTTTGCCTTGAATCAAATAGTGCTAGTGATTCGCCAGACTATTTACGCTTCGAGTCGTACACCCGAAACTACCGCCAACCTGTTGACGTCAAGTGATGCACCCGAGTCTAATTACCTGTTTCTATTACTGATATCAAACACCTTAATGCCGGTTGATGAAAGAAAACACGGACCAAGACTGAGTATTTTATTTTCGATTGATTTTTTATATACTAAACATATTATGACCTAACTGTTATTTACAAATATACAAATTAAAATATAAATTTAAGTTCCCGGTCACGCCGTGGTCGTTTCGAGCGCGATTCTAATGAATGCGCTCGAAAAATTTGTAGTTCATTTGAACAACCTCCCCGCCGTGAATGACTTTCAACTAAGGTGCTATATTGGTGCTGGAACAAATTTTTTAAAAGATAATTTTAGCTGCTGTAGCGACGAGTCATTTTGATAAAGCAAGCTTCGGATGATAGTGAGGTGGTGTATTTTATTTGCTGGTTGTAAGCCTTCAAATGTGTGAAGCAGCGCGGTGTCGTTTTGCGGACTCCAGTGGTCCCTGATTGTCTTCTGCTGACCTTACTTGGCAACTGGATTCTCGTGCTTCAGCCGAGTTTCCAATGGGTGAAGCGTTGGTAGTGGGAGAGTCTTCATTATGAATCGCGATTGAAGTGGAGCTAGATTATGAATTGGTCTTCGGAACACTCCTAAAACTGTTCGGACGTCTGCCACACGGACGAGGCCGTCTTTTCCTTCGATGGTTTTGATAACTCTTCTTAAGGGCCATTTTAGTACAGGCACGTTGTCTTCCTTTACTTTGATCATTGTTTCTGGTTTAATGCTGACATGTTCTTGCTTCCACTTGTACCGATGTTGGAGCTCGCTTAAGTATTTCTTCGTGCATCGGTTCCAAAACTCAGTTATTAGTTGGTTGACAAGTGTCCATCTTTGCAGCAAACCTCCTTTCTGTGAAGTCATGGTCAGATCAGTTTTACTTGTTAATGGCTCTCCAATGATGAAGTGACCTGGTATCAGGGGGGATAGATCATTGGGATTGGATGACAGTGGAGCTAATGGCCTCGAATTCAAAATGGCTTCAATCTCAGTCATAACAGTTTTCAACTCTTCATATGTCAGCTCTGCAGGTCCTACCTTTCTTTGAAGCAGATATTTGGCAGACTTTATGGCTGCTTCCCACAGCCCTCCAAAGTGAGGAGCTCTGGGAGGAATAAACCGGAAATTGATGTTTTTACTGGCGCAGATGCGAGATATCTTTTCTTCAGCTTTACTATGGTATATTGCGTCCTTTAATTCATGTAATTGGTTTTTCGCGAACAATATTAGTGGCGTTGTCACAATGTAAGGTTCGACAGCTGCCTTTTCTGCTGACGAAACGCTTTAATGCGCCTATGAAGGCATCTGTTGTCAAATCACTTACAACTTCAATGTGAACGGCCTTTGTTGAGAAACAGCAAAATATTGCGAAGTAAGCCTTTGAAGTCGCTTTCCTCTAATTTTGTAGTGTATCCAGAATGGACCGCAAAAGTTCACACCAGCATTCAAAAATGGTCTAGCCGATTGAACTCTTTCTAAGGGCAATGGTGCCATCAGGTAGTTCAATAATTTTGGCTTCGATTTGTGACAGCGTATACAGTGATTCACTACTAACCGTGCAGCATCCTTTCCCTTAATGGGCCAGAATCGCTGTCGCATGTGGGCGAGTAAGTTTTGAGCTCCAACGTGGCAGTGGGTGATGTGAGTGTGAACCATGAGCAGCCTGGTGACATCATGAGCATAGGGTAACAGCATGGGGTGCTTAGCATCATATGAGATGGATGCTTGTTCCAGCCGTCCTCCTACTCTTATAATCCCATTACTGTCGAGAAATGGAGTAAGGGTGTTGAGTTTACTATTTGAACTGACATTGCCCGTGCGCTTAAGCACAAACCTTAAAACGTAGGCTATTACTCGGTGTAAACAACCGAACGAGTTGCGATGGTTAATTGAACTGGTCAAGTACGAAGGTTCAAGCGTAGCTGACAGAATTATTTTTGCTTGTTTAACTTCTAAGTTCGTCTCAGAGATTGTGGGTTTAAAACTCCATGATGATTCCGGAGCATGAAGGAATATAGGTCCATAGAACCACGAAGTGCATTCTTTCAACACCTTTGCTGACACTCCTCGCGAAGCTAAATCAGCCGGATTTTGTTTTGATTGGACGTACCTCCAATGGCTAGCTAACGTGACTTCTTGAATGGCTGCAATGCAATTGGCTACAAATGTATGATATCTTGATGGTGATGAATTGATCCATGCTAAGACTATTTCAGAGTCTGTCCAAAAGTAACAAGGTTGATCCCATTTCAAATCTTGTTCCACCCAAAACACAAGCTGAGAGGACAACTTAGCTGCACATAGCTCTAATCGTGGCAAGGTGATGGTCTTTATTGGCATGACCTTTGACTTCGTGCATAATAGCCTGACAATAATGGGTCCATCTTGGAGTTTGAAACGTATGTATAACGCAGCGCCGTATGCCTTTTCTGAAGCATCTGAAAGTGCATGGAGTTCACTTGTCTGAGGTACCTCTCCTGAGTATATGTGTCGTGGGATTCAGATATCATTGAGCACCTTGAGGTCATCACGGTTTTGAAGCCAACCTGTGTGCATCTCGATTCGTACCGCGGCATCCCACTCCAACTTGAGAGTCCACAGTTTTTGCAGAAATATCTTAGCCCTTGCAACCACTGGGCACAACAGGCCCAGAGGATCAAATAAATGTCCGATGTCAGATATCACCTTTCTTTTGGTTACCTTACTTGAAGGTTCCCAATGAGTCCTAATTTGGAAGTCATCTGATTTCGGAAGCCACGTTAACCCCAACGCCTTCACAGAATGATCGTCAAGATCATCTAAATCTTGTTGAATTGCTCTGTCTTCAGCTGGTTTGTGTGAGAGCAATTCAGGGCAGTTTGAGCACCACTTGCGTAGTTTAAATCCTCCATCTTTAAGTACATTGTTCAGCTCTGTCTGTATTACTAATGCCTTGGCTACCGTATTTGCTCGAGTCATCACATCATCGACATAAAAATTTTCTGTGTGAGCTCTAGCAGCTGACGGATATTGTGCGGCATGTTGCGTTGCTAGTTCTTGAAGACATCTAAGTATGGTGCTGTTGTTGTTCCGTACGTTACGGTACACAGTTTGTAGTATCTGAGCAGTTTGGTTGGTTCCTCTCGCCAAACAATCAACTGATACTTCCTGATTTTTTCTATAGCGAAATGATTCCGCTTTTTACTAACAAGCACTTGAAACTTGTTAGACAGTATATAATAAACTTATTAACAAGCTCTTGTTACTTGTTAATTATGAATAAGAGACAACTGCTTCGTTTGGTTGTTAAAAACTCAACTACCTTTATTAATTTGTTTGACTCTATATATACAGAATTACAATTGATGATTCAACCATCGTATTACAATCAATAAAATTAAATAGGAAACATTCTCACAAAATTATTTTGATGACTTTACATTCTTGCTTGCATAAGTACTTTCTACAAATCAGCAAACTGTTACAAGTCATTAATTCTAGTAACCTATATATATGCACTTGACTGAATTATTATTATGCATGCATGTCTGCAATCAACAACATTTTACTGTTTACATCTAGTTTGGCTCGAACGTGACCTAAATAGTGCATGCTTGCGCAAATGAAATGAAATTTATTGCCAAGTTCAATAATACGAATATTACGTATAGATTATTGTATCTTAACCTAAATGTGAAACTAAACATCCTCCCCGCGTTGAACAACAGTTCAAGATTCTTCTAAAACTTGGTTATTCATTGTAAAGTCTGGTGCATTAGGTAACTGCTGCTGCTGTTTGTTGATGTGAGATTTAAATTTCCATCCAAGAATCACCAATGCAATAAGCGCTAAACTGAGGGTCGTGTAGCTCATAACGTAATGATGTATGTGATGAGTATTGATGTTCGAATTTTCTTCTATGCCTTGCTGGATCTGGATTCGAGTTTTTGATGCGTCTAACATGTTGGTAGATTGTGAAAAGTTTGCCTGTAATTCTAGATATGATGGTGTCGTGGGTGCCAGTGGTGTCTCGAAATCCATAACTGCTGAGTATGACTGCCAAATGCTGCTAGGATATATATTGTGCGCAGGAATCATAAAAGAAGGCTGCTTGATAAGACATCCCTTGTCGATCTTGATTATTCCTGAACCTTCAATTACCTTCTGTGTTAGTATGCCGCTACAAACAACGTTAATTGTTGTTTTCTCCTTTAGGATAAACAGCCACTGGTTGGAACTAAATAACTGAATCCACTTTGTTTCATATGGGACTTCTGATATGCTGCAAATGGCTTGATTTTGTTGCTGATTGATTAAGTTGAGCTCACATTTATTTGGTCCAGCGTCAATAGTATAGATTGGATGCCGTTGTTTACAAAATATGATACCTTCATCAACAGAGTTGCATGTATGTCGCTCGTATTCTTGCAAAGGATAATACTGATCCCTATACAAATTTATTATCACATATGGTGACGAAGGCTGTATTTTCCACATAGTCTTGCTAATTATTGCTGGAACTGGTATGATTCTTAGAAGTTCAAAGTCTTCATTTGAAATAAGGGGTATGTTTACTTGAAATATCGTATATTTAACCCCCGGCTTGGTTTTTACCTTTGCCAGCTTGTAATATTTGGCCACTTCTTCGACTGCAAATGGAAGAGACAAAGTTTTTGGCAAGTGCAGCCTGATTTGACTCAATTCGTTTTGAAGCTGATGTGGTGACAATATGTTGGGGTTAAGTTTCCCATAGTTTGCATCAGTAACAGTGTCAATTAAGGCTCGGTGCAGTTGCTGAAAATTTCCTGCTGCACTGAGCAATTGGATCGCATGAACCGAATAAGTTGCGGATAGATGCTGCTGTTGTACTTCCTGATTAATATGATTTGGTTTTTCTGATATCGCATTAATATGTTGAACCAGTTGATTGAGCTGTTCTTCGGTATGCTTATGAGTTTCACGTACAACGTTGAAGGTGGAATCTAGTATCGAAGTATGGTTCTTCAATAGCTGTAACAGACGATGTTGCTTGTTGTTTGTGTCATCAATAACTCTCGTCATTTTGTCCGCATACTCAGAGTCAAGCACACCAAATAAACTATTCGCAATATTTCCTACGAAATTGAATGCTCCCCTTTTAGTCCTTTGCTTGTGCGATGACTGTAGCATTAATGCATCACTGTCAGCGATATCCTTCAATTGTATTTGTATTTTTCGTGTTATGCTGGAACATGCCTCAGAATTCCGTAAGCTTATACACAATCTAGATAAAGCAAAGCAATCCCACGACAACCCTTGTAAGGGTCTAGGGGTTGAAGCTGGTAGAGAGCTTCATTACAATTTTTTTAATCATTGTGAATACGAGTGTGGAGTAATTAGTTCCACGACTCACTTTACCCCTGATTTTAAATCAGGTACCTAATCAGAGCTAGGTGAACTCAAAGCTTGGTGCGTGGACCCTCGTCCGAACCTGGATTCGAACCAGGGACCTCACACGCAAGAAGCCAGTGCTCTACCCACTAGGCTACTCAAGCTGTATCACAATCTAGATAAAATTGCCAAATTATCGTATTCCTTCCAATAGCTGGTCATATTATAGTACACTAGTATTTCCCATTCATTTGCTACTATAGATGCATTTCCCAGAATCTCAAAATATATGGAAGGTTTCGCTGTATCAAATGTAGTTATTCGTATTGAAGATGCGAGGACTCCGGGAACCAACAAACAAGTTAGTAGCATAGATGAAACTACCGATCCTATCTTTCGTCGTCTCTTGGGAGGTTGCGGTTCAGCTTCATGATCGTTCGTTGGAACCAAATCCTCTTCCATAACACCAACAGGGTTCACCTTTGCAAAGTTAACCTCATCATTATTGTCTATGGGAAGTGGAGCCAATTTGTGGATTGCCCTTCTAACTATGTTTGTTTTTGTTTAAATATCTGCCACACGCACGTGATCATCCCTCCCTTTGATAACCTGAATTACTCTTCCCATTGGCCATTGAAGCGGAGTAGTATTATCTTCTTTTATCATCACAAGAGTGCCAGGTTTAAGATTTCGATTAGATCCAGTCCATTTTTGTCGTTTCTGCAACTCGTGAAGGTACTCCACAGACCACCTTCTCCAAAACTCATGCTTTTGTTGCCGTACTGTCTCCAATCTTGCACCTAGTCTTGAGTTACACGGTGAGGCTTCCGGATCGACATTACTAGTCAATGGTTCGCCGATCAAAAAATGGCCTGGCGTTAATGCAGTAGGATCATTTGGGTCGGCTGACATGGCTGTGAGCGGTCTTGAATTGAGAATTGCTTCTATTTCAACTACAAGTGTCTCAAATTCTTCGTACGTCAAAGAAGCTTGATTGACTTGATTCTGCATGAGCCGTTTTGCCGATTTGACGGCCGCTTCCCAGAGGCCGCCAAAATATGGTGATCGTGGAGGTATAAAATGGAATGTTATACCATTCTTCCCACAAGTTGAGGTTATCTTATCCTTAGCTGGTTTCGAATGAACTACTTCATGAAGTTCGTTGAGTTTATTTCTGGCACCGACAAAATTAATCGCATTGTCAGAATAAATATTCTGACAGTGTTCTCGGCGACTTATGAACCTTCTCAAAGCTTCTATGAAGGCGTCCGTACTTAGATCAGTAACCAACTCTAAATGAACTGCCTTTGTGGCGAGGCAACAAAATATCGCGATATATGTCTTTGCCTTTTTACCACGCACTCTCAAGTTCGTCCAAAATGGCCCGCAAAAACCTACCCCGGAATTTATAAATGGTCTTGATGGTTGTACTCTTGGGGCCGGAAGATTTCCCATTTTCTGACCCAAAAGTTTTGGCGAAGTTTTACTGCATGGTACGCAATGATTGACTATTGATCGTGCCAATACCTTCCCTTTTATGGGCCAAAATTTTTGCCGGGTGATTGATAATAAAGTTTCCGGTAAAGGCCCGATATGATGATGCTTGATGTGTAAATCGGTCATCAATAGCTTGGTTAACGGGTGTGCATACAGTAGTAACATCTGATGCTTCGCATCATATTATATATTTGCATCTTGTACACGACCTCCTACTCTGACGATGTCATTTTCATCAAGGAATGGACTAAGACCTCGAAGATCGCTATTGTCCGGAATCTCAGCTGCCTTTTTCAAATGATGAATATCTTTGTGAAACTCTTCCCTCTGCATTAACTTTACTATCAGGATCAATGAATCATTCAATTCATCTGCCGACAAATGTTCTTGATGATTATGCTGTTCTTGCAATCGCCTCGAAAAACGAAGT
The DNA here is from genome assembly GCA_947369275.1 of Nemotelus nigrinus. Lineage (NCBI taxonomy): Eukaryota > Metazoa > Arthropoda > Insecta > Diptera > Stratiomyidae > Nemotelus > Nemotelus nigrinus. Next base: position 88,622,053 of record OX376374.1, read on the forward strand.
CCGTAAGCCACGATCCTTTGTAACTTGGTGAAAGAACTACCATGATTGATTCCTGCCAGAAAGCCTTGATGATTATTTGCAATTGTAACTGAAAGGCTTTCTTTTTCCCTTTCTAAGAGTGGTTCTTGTGGTTTATAGCTGGATGGCCAAACCGATTCCGAGCCATGGATGAATACTGGACCATAAAACCACATGGTGTTACCTTTCAGTTTTTCTGGGCTTAAACCTCGAGACAGCAAATCCGCAGGATCGTCCTTTGAAGGAACATGTCGCCATTGATTAGCGTTTGTTGCTCGTTGAATAGCTGCAACTCTGTTTGCAACGAAAGTTTGATATGATGATGATTTTGAATTCACCCAAGCAAGTACTATTTCCGAATCTGTCCAATAAAATTCCTTTGCGTGATTCAGATTCAGATCATTCTTTACGCGCTGGCATAAGTCAGCTGCTAATTTTGCTGCACAAAGCTCAAGTCTAGGAAGGGTCACTTTACTGATGGGTGCCACACGAGATTTAGCGCAAAGTAGTCGGACTAGAACTACATTGGTTGTAGTTACTGTTCGAATATAAACTGCTGCGCCATATGCCTTTTCTGAAGCGTCTGAGAAAGAATGAAATTGAATATCTTTTGGGTGTTGATGTGCAAAAACATAACGAGGAATGGAGAAATTATTTAAAATTTTGCAATTGCTCTCGGAGCTCACACCACTTGCGTTCCAACTCTGGTGGAAGATTGTCGTCCCAATCAGATTTTGCTGCCCACATTTGTTGTAATAATAGCTTTGCTGTGATCACAACTGGACCTAGTATTCCAAGTGGATCGAATATACGAGCGATATCAGAATAGGCAGCTCTTTTAGTTATTTTGTTTCTTGGACTGATACACGTTTTAATTGTGAATGAATCCGACTTGGGGCTCCATGAGAGTCCAAGAGTTTTAATACTTTCATCGTTTTGATCATCGAAGTTTAAAGCTACTTCTAAATCTCCTGGCTGAAATCTTTCAAGCAAACGAGGATGATTGGCACACCATTTTCGTAACTTAAAACTTCCTTCCTGTAGTAGCTCGATAAGTTCACTTTGTATTTGCCACGCTGTAGGTAAATCATCTGCTCCAGTCATTACATCGTCCACGTAGAAATCTTGTTCGACACTTTTTGAGCCCAAAGGATACCGTTTCGCTCGAATCTTAGCAAGTGCCTTCAAGCATTTAACTGCAAGATATGGAGCTGAAGTTGTCCCATAAGTTACAGTCGTAAGCTGGTAACATCTTAATTTCTCTTCTGGATTGTTCCTCCAATATATAAGGTGGAATTTTTGATCATCAGTGTGGAGTCTAACTTGGCGATACATCTTTTCAATATCTCCAGTAAAAACATATCTCGGTAGCCTAAAACGCATCAAGATTGAAAATAACTCATCTTGTATTGTTGGGCCTTTCGCCAGTATATCGTTCAAAGAAACATTGCTGGTTGTCTTGGCAGATGCATCAAAAACAACTCTAAGCTTTGTAGTAGAGCTGTCAGGTTTGCATACGAAATGATGCGGCAAAAAACAGTAAGGCTTCTTCAATTCATTGAAACTTATCTATCTCATGTGGTTTAGTCTTATATACTCCTGCATAAACTCGACGTACTGAGCTTTTAATTCAGGCTTTTTAGCAAGCCTTGTCTCCAGCCCCAAAAATCTGGTGCGCGCTAGTTTTTCTGAATCACCCAATGCTCGTGGGTCTTCAATAAAAGGCAACTTGACAATAAATCTTCCCGTTGTATCACGTTCTGTGTTTTGCTTGAAATGCCGTTCGCAGATTTCTTCAGCCGCTGTTCTTGGAGATTCAGTATGGCTAACTTCTTCGATTTGCCAAAATCGCTCAATCTGTGATGAAACATCCATATCTTTGTCGTAACTACTACAAACAGTGCAGTGTGCTGATGATTCGCTAGTTTCTGATGTGACCCGTCCAGCAACAACCCATCCAAACAATGTATTCTGCAATATCGGATGATCTGATCCCATTGAAATTTTCTCTGCCAGCATGAGCTGATGGTAAAATTCTGCACCGATCAGTAAATCGATGCGCGTTGGAATGTTGAAGGCTGGATCTGCCAACTGAATATCTGCTGGGATTGGCCATGCCCCAGTATCTAGGTACTGCGATGGTTGTAATCCAGTGATTCTTGGCAATATAAATGCTTCTACTTGAAGTGATGCCTTTGTCCGTGAGGATTGAACACATACGTTGACTCGACTAGTAGAATAGTGGGATGCTTGTCCAATTCCTTCTACCTTCAATGAATCATTAACTGTGCTTGCAGCTAACTTTCTTACAACACTCTCCGTTATTAAAGAAACTTGAGAGCCGGAATCAAGAAGTGCTCGACAAGTAACTTGATTCCCATTGTTAGCGGACAATCAAACTGCAACAGTGCCTAGAAGAACATAACCAGACTCTAATGACGTATTTTTGGCAGCAAGCGACGTCGTAGAACAATTTTTGTTCAAAGCAGAAGATATAATGGACGCTTGTTCATCCTTTTTTGGTTCGAGATGAATTAATGTATTATGTTTTTTTTTCACACTTGGGACAACCACTTGACATGCACTTGCTATATGTATGTCCTGCCTTTAGACAATTGAGACACAAAGAATTGTCAATCAATATTTTCTTTCTGTGCTCTGGCTTCATGGACAAAAAACTGTTGCATTTGAACAAAGGATGGTTCCGTTGGGGGCACAAAATGCATGTTGCCTTTGATGTTGCTGACAGCGAGCTTTTGGAAGTCATTGACTGATTTCGTTTGGCACTTCCGTCCGAAGATACAGCTTCCAAAGTTTGGAAACGAGCCTCCAAAAAATGTAGTAAATTGTCAACAGAACCTATCTCCTTAGGTTTACCAAGGCCTTGCTCGTACAGTGTATGGCTTTTTTATCAAGCTTTCGAATTAAGATGTGCAGTAATAACGGATCCCAATTGTCAATGTCTATCTGTATATTTCTCAAACCGAGAAGACATTCGTTAGTTATGTCGTGAAAACGCTTAATGGCAATACCAGACTCAGTGTTAATAGTCGGCTGATTAAGCAGCTTTGTTAGAACCGCGTTTACCAACAACCGTTTGTTTTGGTAGCGGTTGACTATGATGTTCCACGCTGTTTCATAATTATTGTTGGTGACCGATAAATGCTTGATTAATGTTTTCGGTTCACCATTCAAATTGTTAATCAAATAAAACATCTTTTCTGCGTTGCTTATTTGCTGAGTGTGCACCAACTGAACATACAAGTCTTGGAATTGCGTCCACTGCAAATAGTCTCCACTGAAATGCGGCAATTCTATTTTTGGCAGCTTCACTCTTGAATTATTATTGTTTGGTGCGTGTACCGAATGTTGCTCTAACTGTTGATTCATTCGGTTCGTAGTATCGAGGCCTTGTTGCAGCCTAATCAATGTCCTTTGAATTTGATGCTGCAATTGGAAGTATTGCTCAACTTCATAGCCTAGTGGAGTGTCATGACATGCATGCTCCCAAATAAGTGCATCTAGGTTTTTCAAATCTTCTTCGTATCCGAGAGTAGCCTGTCTAGCTTATGCTACGGTCAGACATCGCTACTTTTTGCGCTGCGCAGCACAAAAAACTGCGTTGACAGAAAGTAGCGATGTGTGATCAATGTAGAAACCTTGAAAACTGCGCCTGCAGCCAGACTGCGGTCGCAACTTGCAGCCTAAAAAGTAGCGATGTATGAAGAGCTTTTCAATAAGTTGCAAATGCAGCAAAAAAATATTGATTTGGTTGAAACTTTGCTGCGGCTGCATCTGCAGCTTTTCGTTTTGTTATTGCCAATTCAATTAGTGCCTTGAAAAGTGACAGTATTTTGTGTACGGTAGTGAGCAATTTTAATATTTTTTACGGTATATATTTCAAAATTTGTAAATGGTAGAATATTAATTTTGTTTAACCAAATAGGATATGACTAAATACAATTGGACGAAAGACACAATATCTTTGATTAAAGGAAGAGCATTTTTAATTAAGAGAAGTTATGGGCGATACGGTTTATTCTAATTATAAATCTATGTTATAGCTATTTTGCAAAATCTAACTTGAATATTAAAAACTGATAAATAAAATTTACGTAAAGCATTCTATTCTAATGTTTCAAAACAAATTTGTTTGAATTTGTTTAAATAATTGAAGGAAGAGAATCGTTTAATTGGGCTTATTGATAGTCTCATCCAAGTGTCTTTTTTTTATTAAAGGAGTCACCAGTTGTAGAAGTTCATCAAAATCACTACTCGATATTCTCAAAAAGTTTTTTTAAAATGCTTCGTCATCTAAACGCAATTCATTTAACACACCATGCACAGCTCCATAGTGTTCTCTATTTGCGATCCATGTCCTCACCCAGCAACTTCTGCCTTTACTTTTCTTTTTTCGTTTATTTAAAACTATAACTAAACAAGCCGCAGCCAGCACTTCTGGATCATCGAAATGCATTCTAAACAACTGGTTGAAACTTCATAACAAACTGAATAGTAAAATACTGCAGCAGAGGTTGCGCGCAGCAAAAACTGCGAGTTATGTGTGAACACCTTTGCAGTTTTCTTCGCAAGAAGTTGCAGCTACCCGGTTGCGCGCAGTAAAAGTAGCGGGTTGCACCCACTATGTGTGAACAGAGCTAGCAGTTTTTGCTTCTGCAACCTAAAAACTGCGCAGTAAAAGTAGCGATTTCTGACCCAAGCTTTAATCTGATAATATTGATATAGATGCGCATTATTAAGTTCTTGATCGATTTCGTTTAAAAACATCTCCACTGATTTTTGCATGGCTCGTTGCCTGCGTATTAAATGCTCCAATGTGCTTGGTGGTGTCGGATCTGATACCTGACGAACAACTGTTTTTGATGTACCAGCAATGGGTGTGGCTCTCCCATTTGAAACGGTGTCCAAATCTGCCAACCAGGATCGGAGTCGTGAACAAACATTTCTTACTTGATCATAGTAATTTTCTTCAAAGTAAGCATTTGCTGCAATTGGCAATGCTTCAGATTGCTCTATCTCCGCGTGGTTGAGCTCAAATTCAGCCCATAATGCCTCCAATGCTTGGATGCGTTTCGTACCGTATTCTAGTTTTGCCTTTCTAGAACTTGGATCTTTCTTGAAATTGGTGGCCATCCGTTCGATGGACTTCCCAATTTCACTTTGTCTCGTCAAAAGATCATCCATTCTTGAAACGAGTTTCTTGATTAGGAAAAAAAAATGACTTCTCTTACACTTCGAAGAATCCAATAAGCACGTGTCACTTATTGGAATAAGCAGGTATTAACAAGCGCTTGCTACTTGTTAATCCGTTCCTTGGTGTTCTTTTGAAGACAGAAGTGTCCTGTCACGGTCGCCAATGAATTTTTTCTATAGCGAAATGATTCCGCTTTTTACTAACAAGCACTTGAAACTTGTTAGACAGTATATAATAAACTTATTAACAAGCTCTTGTTACTTGTTAATTATGAATAAGAGACAACTGCTTCGTTTGGTTGTTAAAAACTCAACTAGCTTTATTAATTTGTTTGACTCTATATATACAGAATTACAATTGATGATTCAACCATCGTATTACAATCAATAAAATTAAGAGATTCAACCATCAGATTCAACCATCGTATTACAATCAATAAAATTAAATAGGAAACATTCTCACAAAATTATTTTGATGACTTTACATTCTTGCTTGCATGAGTACTTTCTACAAATCAGCAAACTGTTACAAGTCATTAATTCTAGTAACCTATATTTATGCACTTGACTGAATTATTATTATGCATGCATGTCTGCAATCAACAACATTTTACTGTTTACATCTAGTTTGGCTCGAACGTGACCTAAATAGTGCATGCTTGCGCAAATGAAATGAAATTTATTGTCAAGTTCAATAATACGAATATTACGTATAGATTATTGTATATTAACCTAAATGTGAAACTAAACACTTCCTGTCTTCGTCATCAATCAATATTTGACGGTACATTTTTTCTACGTCAGCTGTGAAGACGTAGCGTGGAAGTCGGAATCGAAGCAGAATCGAAAAGAGTTCATCTTGTAAGGTAGGATCAGTTTGAAGTACATCATTCAGTGAGATGTTAGTGAATGTTTTCGACGATGCGTCAAAAACTACCCGTAACTTCGTGGATGTGCTTTCAGGCTTCATAACACAATGATGTGGAAGGAAATAATATGGGTGTTGGATTTTCTACAAATCACACCCTTCCATGTGTCCCAACGTAATGTATTCACGCATAAACTCAATGTATTGATGTTTCACATCTGGGTTTTTTGTCAGTCTTTACTCTAAGGAGTGAAATCGTTTCTCTGCGATATCTCTAGACTCGCCTAGTTGGTTGGGGCTATCAGCAAACGGAAGTTTGACGATGAATCGTCCATCAATTTTTCTTTTCACCGTTTGTTGAAAGTGTTCTTCACACCTTTGCTCAGCGGACGACAGTTTTTTTTGGATTCTTCTCCGGCTCTTCCAATCTCCAGAAACGTTCAACTTGTATGCTGAGTTGAGTGTCTTCGGGGGTGGCGATTCCGCATGTTATATTGCGCCCTCCTTTATTAACTATACGCCCGGCAATAATCCATCCAAGTAAGGTGTTTTGCAAGGTTGGTAGGTCAGGCCCCAGAAGAATCTAGCCTACTGATAGCAGTCGAAATAGTGCTTGGCTCCTAATAGCATATCCATGTGCCTAGGCTCGAAAAACTGAGGATCAGCTAATTTAACGTTATTGGGAATCGGCCACTTCGTAGTATTTATGAAATGTCCCGGTTGCTGACTGACAATTTGAGGTAGAACGAATGCTTCGACTGTTGTAGAGAATGCTGTTGCCTTTGAATGAAGCAGCACATTGACTCTATGCTGCGCTCGAATCATACCATATCCCACGCCTTGAATATTTAGCGGATCGAATGTTCGCTGTAAGTTTAGTTTTTTCGCTAACCGCTCGCTCATAAAATTCAACTGCGAACCCGAGTCAAGCACTGCTCGACACTCTATCACAGAACCGTCTTGGTTTATCAACTTGACGATAGCTGTGCTAAGTAAGAAGGTTCCCTTCATTTTCGCTGCGATTTGTGTCGCTAAAACTGTTTTAGCACTCGAAGTTGGTATGCCATTAGATTTTATGCTGGATAGAGTAAGTTCACCACTCCTTGAGATTGAATTGTTGAGATGCATCAACGTATTATGTTTTTTTGAACATTTTTGGCATCCACGTGATGTACAATTGGCACTTGAATGACCTTTTCGCAAACAATTGAAACACAATTCGTGCTGTTTAAGCAGATTGATTCTCTCGCTTGGACCTTCATTCAAAAACATTTCACACATGTGTAATGGCTGGATTTGCTCACAAGGTACACACTTGGTTTCAGTTGCGGCTAGAAACGACGACAATTTAGGCTTATAACCGCATGTGTTTTTCCTGATATTGCCTCTATTGCCCTTTCTCCAAGTGACTCAAGTGCCTGGAAACGCAATTGAAGAAAGTCTAATATTTGTTTGGTGTTGACCAATTCCCGCAGAGAGCATAGTGATTACTCAAATGCCGCATGAGTGGTCCTGTCAAGTTTTTGGATCAAGAGAAATACTATTATCGGATCCCATGACTCAGTTGACACTCCTAGGTTATTGATCCCCAGAAGGCATTCTTTGGTGATGTCATGAAGCTTCTTAATGGAGGACGCATCTTTCTCTGGAATTCGCTTCTGGTTAAATAGTTTGTTTAACAATGCTGTTACAAGCAACCTTTTATTGCTGTATCGATTGTTAAGTATAGCCCAAGCACCTTCGTAGCTCTCACTGGAGATAGGCAAGTGGTTGACTAAAGCTTTGGCTTCTCCACAGAGGTTGCTAGTCAAATAGAACATTTTTTGAATGTTGCTAATGGGTTGGTTGTGAACCAGCTCTGTGTATAAATCATGGAACTCTAAATCTAAATAAATCTCCACTGAAGACTGGCAGCGTTATTGTTGGTAGCATTATTTGACTCTGGTTAGTACGAATATCTATTTTCTGAGCTGGTTCATCTGATGCTCGTTCTTGAAGAGACACAATCGTATCTTGTGTTCAAAAGTGCAGCTCACGACAAATTTCTGGCGTATAGCCATCTGTGGCTTCTTTGTTTACGCACTCCCATATGGATTGGTTATTCTGCTGCAATTCATCCAAATATTGTAGCAGCAGCCTGATTTTAAGTTCGAAGTACGCCTTTGAGTGCACTTCGTCTACTCTTGATTCTATGTTCTGAATCATGTGAGTTAGCATGTTCATGTGAGCCCTTTGCTTACGTATTAACTTCGTTGCGCTCACTTCAAAACACTCTTCATTAGCATTGTAGTTCCGATCACTATTCGTTTTGAATGATTGCTGTGAATCACTGCTGGATGCCGTAACAGGGAGTTTGGATGTTATATCAGAAGACATTGTCCCTTGTAATTTTGCTTGCCCTTAACGAAGTGTTTCTGATAACTTCCTGTAGAGATTTGCGATCTCCTCGCAGTACTGGCTGGAGAAGTATGGGTGCTCGGGGTTTTTTTCTTGAAATGCCAAGATCGCCTCATGATTCTGCTCAAAACTAGCCCAGTACTTTTGGACTGACTCCAGCCTTTTACTAAAGTATTCAGCCGTCTTCCTGGAGGATGAATCCTTGTTGAGGTTGGTAAGGATTTGCTCCAACTTCTCTCCCACGTCTGCTTGCGCGGAGAATAACTCTTACACGGTGCCGAATATGGTGCTGTGAAATTTTGTTCGAAATCACGTCGGGGTCACCAGATGTTCAAACCGCGACCAATGCTTTTATTAACCGCCGGAGAAGTATGATGCTTCACCACACTTCCTTCGTTCCGAGTGGTGCACCCGCAACGATCGCCCAACTATCGACTTCGAGTGTTGAACCCGAGTCTAAGCGCTAACCTTCCTGTGAATGTTACACCCGAAAGATGATTCTGCCGTGAATCAAATAGTGCTAGTGGTTCGCCAGACTATTTACGCCTCGAGTCGTACACCTGAAACTACCTTCAACCTGTTGACGTCGAGTGATGCACCCGAGTCTAATTACCTGATTCTATTACTGATAACAAACACCTTAATGCCGGTTAATGAAAGGAAACACTGACCAAGACCGACTATTTTATTTTCGATTGATTACTTATATACTAAACACATTATGACCTTACTGTTATTAACAAATACAGAAATTGAAAAATTAATTTAAGTTCCCGGCGTCGTCGTTAATTTAAGTTCACGCCGTCGTCGTTTTGAGCGCGATATTAATGAATGCGTGCAAAAACTTTGAAGTTCATTTGAATAATTAGTATTAAAGTCGCTTCGCCGAAAATTCGTCATATATACATATATACATATATATATAAATATATATATATATATATATATATATATATATATATATATATATATATATATATGTATATATATATATATATATATATATATATATATATATATATATATATATATATATATATATATATATATATAAATATATATATATATATATATATATATATATATATATATATATATATATATATATATATATATATATATATATATATATATATATATACAGTATGCAAAATCCGTATTCGTACCCCATCAATTTTATGTGAAAAACCTCTATATTCTGAAACAAGTTGCTACCAGTTGAAAAGATATGCAATAAAATCATTGGTAATATGTATATCAAACAAAATAAAACAAAATAAAAAGTGTAGATATCACAAGTTTGGAAAAAGTAACAATATTTCGGTTATAACTAAACAAAATTCGTATTCGTACGCTCTAAGAACCTAAATATAAAACGCGTGTTCTTAAGTTTTAATGTTTGGTTGCATAACTTTTTTGTTTTAATATAGCTTTTAGCTGTGTTGCTATCGATTCCACGAGTTTTGTAGCTAAATCCTTTTGAATATTGTCCCATTCTGTCCGTAGAGCATGTTTTAACCCTTGAATGCTCCGAAGGTCGTGTTTGCGCAAATTTCTCTTAACAATCGACCACAAATTTTCGATAGGATTGATGTCGGGGCTTTGGAGTGGAGTTTTTTAATATTTGCGGCAGTTATATAACATCCAGAGACGAATATTAAAAGCTGTGTGTTTGGGATCGTTGTCCTGTTGGAAGATGTAGTTCCGTTCACAACCTAATTTCCTTGCGCTTTGGACCAAATATCTCTTTAAAATAATAATATACATGTGCGAGCTCATAATACCGTTGATAAAGTGCAAATTCCCAACACCTTCAGCACCAAAACAGCTCCAAATCATTACCGAACCGCCTCCGTGTTTGAATTTCGGCAAGAGGTTACACTTAGCCAGTCTTGTATTTCGCTCACACCGAATTCCTATGCATCTGTCGTACGCTTTAACGTTAAATTTACATTTGTCAGAAAAAATGACAAGGACGAAAAGTCCTTGCTAAGGTATTGTTTTGCGAAAATTACGCGTTTTTTTTCTATTGACTGTATTTACAAATGGTTTTCTTACTGGGATTCGGCTTTGAAATCCAAGTTTCTTAATGTGATTTCTAGCCGTTTGTGGAGTTACTTTGATGTCATGGTATTCCTCGAGAAATGCTGCAAGTTTTACACCTCTTACTCCTGGATCCTGCCGAATATATCGTCGTAAGAAGGACCGATGCCTTTTTATGAGGACTGACCGGTTTTAGTTTCGCTGTTTTCGAGTGATTTGGCCACACTTCTTTTAGTTATTTACGAAGTATTGCACAGTTGACTTACTTTTTAAAACAATATCACCGATTTTCTTCAATGATTTGCCCTTTTTATGCACATCTACTATTAATTTTCTTAAATCGTTTGAAACTTCACTTGTCTTTCGTCCCATTTTTGATTTAATTCCTTTACGACTCGAAACGATGTATAAAACTAAAAACAAACTACTTTCCTAAAACTCAGCTGTCAATTCTAATGATTCGCAGAACAACAACACGTGTATTATTGCCACGATGATGAAATTATCATGGGTACGAATACGGATTTTGCTGCTATTGGAAATCATTTTTTACTAATGTTCGAAGAACATTAGTATTAAAATCGATTCGGCCAAAAATTCATATTTCTTTATATATATATATATATATGTACAAAAAATTTCAGTGAGATAATCTCGGGAACGCGCCATTCGATTGAGCTGAAACTTTCAGGATACATTGGTGTATATGCAGAATAGGTCCAGGTCTCTTTAAATGTCAGTTATTGTAAACCTTTTCGCGCCGGCGGGCATTTAAGTGATATTTTTAATATACCTATTATTTCGTGCACAAATGATTTTCGCAAAAATAAAGTTAATAAAATAAATTTCTAACGTGTTTTACATATGAATCGGATAATGCTTTGGAATATTTTAACCCTATGTGTGCGCTGGGTGCCTAAAAAGAGGACGGGAAAATTTGAAAATTTTTAAATTTCGATAACTTTTGACAGAGCTATTCGATCATTACCAAATTTTCAGGACATATTGATATTATTTAGTTGTAGATTAATGTGGCTTTTAATGAGCGTGCTGGCAACCCTGTAGCTAGGGCAGGCACTGAAAGTGAAAACCTCCAAATCATCGTCTCTCTTGAAAAAATGCAGTTTCTTCAAAAATAAGCCTTTCATATGTAAATCTTGTGCTTTGTTTACATAACCAAAAAAAAAAAAAAGATATGGTATAACGGGCACGCCTGGCAACCCTTGCCCAATTTACCTATATTTTTAGCATCAAAAACTTCTGTTCACGGAAACTCACGATCCGATGGGCAGAATTATTTGAAATTCACAGCATGTATTGACCTTAAATAGGACCAGGTCTGATAGAAGTGATTTTGAAATGCGGGCAATTCTGTGCCAGTGGTGCCATCTTGAAAAACCACTAAAAAAGATAACTGTTTTTAGCCCTATAAATTCTGATTGAATCGTTCGATTTTGACGAAACTTACACAATTGCTGGACCTTACTTTAAGCCACGTTTGGTAGAAATTTGGTCGAAAAATTCGATTGGAGCTGCCAGCTATCATAATTTTGGTGTCTTCATTTTGAAAAAAAAAATTTGGAAGTAAAAACATTCAAACCATCGAATATTCAAAAAAATGTCCGTTTCTTACAATAAAACCAATCTGTATATAAATCTTATGTTTTATCTACACGTTCAAAATAAAACTTTGGAAATTTCATGTCGGACAAGAACGGTAACCCTCTCCCAGTTAACCTATATTTTTAGCATCAAAAACTTCTGTTCACGGAAACTCACGAACCAATAATCAGATACAGCTAAAATTTACAGAATGCATTGGACTTAAGTAAGACCAGATTTGATAGAAGCGATTTTGAATTGTGGGCAACTCTGTGCCAGTGGTGCCATCTTGAAAAATTACAAAGAAAAAAAACTGCTTTTTGCCCTATGAAATGTGAATAAGTTACCAGATTTTCATGAAATTGACACAGAAGCTAAACCTAACTCTAATCTCTGTTTGGTGGAAATTTGGTTGAAAAATTTGATTGGTGCTACCTGCTATGGTAATTTTTGTGTCTTTGGTTTTGAAAATTCGCTCAGGAAAATAAAACTTTTTGTACTATAACTTCCAGTGCAGTCATGAAATCAATACGAATTTCATACAATTAATGAAACCTGTCATAAACATTATTCAGGCCAAATTTGGTTGAAAAGACACGATAGGGTTGCCAGCTATTGTTGGTTTTGTGTTTAATTGCAATATCTTTATTAAGCGGTTTTATCGTAGAATTTTCAAATGGTAATGATATTGTAGTGACAATAAACAGCAAATATTAAGCTTTCGATCATTTGAAAAAACTCGCTGCAGGTAACCCTAAATTTCTTTATACTCCTATAACTTCGAATGTAATTAAACAACGTGAAGCAGATTTGATATATTCTTGGATTTGATACTGGCGAAAGGTTGCCAGCACGAGTCGGTTGTGCTACTTTTGTATCAATAAATGCTTACAGTTAGTATACATACCGGAAACATTTACAATGAAAATAAATAACCGATGTTACAATTCGCAAAGTTCTGCAAATTTTTCGGATCGCAGCCCCAAACACCAACTTCAGTTACAGTGCTGCAGGCACTGAGCATTTTCTTCATTGATGTTATATGAGATGCTGCTTTCAAAATTATGTGAAATAAGCAACTGATAACGAATATAATTAACCCGTGTTTTGCTCTCATAAACGTTGAAATTCATGCCAGTGGTAATATCTGAAACCTTGCACCATATGAGTTATAATGCATTCTTAAGACGAAAGTAAAACGTGGCATTTGAAACAGTTTGGCCGTAATAAGCAGCACATGTGGTGGAATATGCACTCAAAACCTGCACGATTCTTCTACTGTTCTTCGAACATTAGTGTTTCTAGCGGTTCAGGTGCGCTAGAGTTTTTTTTATATTCATTGAATGGCAAGAAGATTCAAGTTAATTCTGCATGGTTTGCTAAAATTTAAGTATTGTGAAGGAAGATAATAGATTCTGAATGGACATTATTCTTGTTTTAATGATATAATGCAATTTACCCATAAAAAACTGGCCGTACGAATACGAATTTTGCATACTGTACATACATATATATATACATATATATATATATATATATATATATATATATATATATATATATATATATATATATATATATATATATATATATATAGAAATAAATATATGTATATATATATATATATAAATATATAAATATAAATATATATATATATATATATATATATATATGTATATATATATATATATATATATATATATATATATATATATATATATATATATATATATATATATATATATATATATGTATATATATATATATATATATATATATATATATATATATATATATATATATATATCAGCAAAATGGTAATCTCTGATTGAGCTGACATTTTTGGAGAACATAGATGTATATAACAGGTAGGTCCATAATTTGCTAGAATTCAGATATCTTAAACATTCTAGCGGCGGCAGGCATTTAAGTGAATTTTCAGGTTCTCCTATATTTCCAAGCTGTGTAAATTTTTGTTAAAAACAAGTACTAGGAATGAAAACTTATTATGTTTTTAGTTTGCTTATGATAAAGAAGTGGAAATTTTGAGCCTTGTGTAGGCGCTGAGTGCCTAAAAGTAGTTTTTTCAAATTTCGATTTTTCATAGCTTCTAAAAAAACAATGGATGATCGTGAAATTTTCAGAGCGTATTGATATAAATTAAACCGTTACACACATAGACTTTCAAGACTGTGCAGGCAACTCTGTAGCTATAGCAGGCTCCTGAGCCAAAAACCTTCAAATCATCGACCTTCCTGAAAATTTTTTGATTTTTGACAATAAATTCATATTCATATGCCCACCAAGTCAAATAAAATATTTCAAAATTCCGCTGTAAACAAGAACGGCAACCCGTGATCAAATTACCTCTATTTTCAGCACTCAAAACTTCTGTTCACGAGAACTGACGATCGGATAATGCGATCAATATGAAATTTACAGAACATGTTGAAATTTGCTAGGACCAAGTCTGATATAAGTGATTTTGAAAAACGAGCAACACTGTGGCAGTGGTGCCATTTGGAAAAATCACTGAGAAAAAAAAACTGGTTTTTGGCCTATAGCTTTCGATTAAGCCACCAGATTCTAACAAAATTCACGCAGTAGGTGAGTTTTACTCTAAGATAGATTTCATAGAAATTTGGTTGAAAAATTAGTATACGGACGCCAACTACGGCAATTTTTGTCTCCTTAGTATTGTAAATTTGCTCAGGAAAATAAAGGTTTTTTCCCTATAACTTCCGATGCAGTGACGAAATCAAAACGAAATTCACGTGAAAAGCATATCTTGTTGCGTTTTCAATTCTGTAGGAATTTTGTTGAAAAACGTTGAAAGGTTTGCCAGCTATGATGAATTTCGTAATTTATTTACATTGCTTTATCAAGCGATGTTGTCATAAAATTTGCAAATGGGAATGATCCTGCAATGACAATTAACAACAAATACTTACGTTTCAAAAATTTAAAAAGTTTGGACGATGGTATCCCTAAAATTTAATTCACTCCCATAAATTACAGCACAGCCATTCAATCGAAACGAAATTCATAGGCTGGGTTTGACACAACGTAAAGCAGCTATGGTGGTAGCACATGAGTGCCAGCACCAGACAATTTCGTAAATATCGCAAACCATTTACCATAAAATAAGCAACCGATATTTAAATGTTCCGAGTTTTGGAAATTTTATTGTTTGTCACTGGTTCTATAACCAAGTTTATTAGCTTATTCATCTGCATCATCCCCCTTCTATGGTAAGCATAATTTATGACAAACGACTTCGATTATAGAAAAGCACTGAAAGTTTATATAAAAGCAAAGCATCTAAGTGATGCATCTATATCCTTTTATAATCGTCAAAAATTAGTGCAACTGCACCAAGTTGTTTATATAATGTTATTTTATTTGAATAAAGCTCTTTGCCCTATAGCTTCCAGTACAGTCATGGTATCATAACGAAATTCATATGACAAATTTAAATTATTGTAGACAATATTCAGCAGAAATCTAGTTTGAAAAACAATGATAGGGTTGCCAGCTATGATTGTTTTTTTATTTTTTGACATAGCTTTAGTGAGCGATTTTATCATAAAATTTTCAAATCGTAGTGGTCTTGTAGTGAAAATACACACCAAATACTTAGATATTGAAAGTTTGAAAGCTCTTGCAAATGGTAACCCTAAACTTCTTTATATCCCTTTAACTTCCAATGCAGTGATCGGATCAATACGAAATTCGCAGAGCAGGTTGACTTCAACGTGAGGCAGACATGACTTATTTTTGGCTTGAGTGCTAGCAAAGGACTGCCAGCACAAGGTGCTTTTGTTATTTTCGTACCAATAAATGCTTGCATTAAGTATTCACATTGCAAATATACAATATATAACAATATATACGACAATACATACAATATATAACATATAAGACAATAACAACAATATAACGACAATATATAACAATAAACTCAAAATCTGTACAAATCCTCTACTGTTCTTCGAACATTAGTATTTCTAGCGGTTCTGATGCGCTAGGGTTTTTATTTCTCTTTTGGCAGATGTGCTTTCGGCTGGGGTGGCAAATGTTTAATAGGAGCATTTTGTTGCCTCAGCCATTTTTTTTGTTTTCTTTGGCTATTGTTGCAGTTATGTACATGACATTTTCCATTTTCTATCATCATCTTGTCGAGTGGTCATCAAACTAGCATTGGTGCCCATCTCGTGCTAATGTCTTCGTTTTATGTGTCTAACAGAGCTTGTCTCTTTAATTGCTGACCAGACTCTTGAGGTTGTAGGATTACCTCTGCATAAATTACATAAAACTGCGCAATATCTTCTTGTTAACTGAATCAATCTTGTAGAAAGGTTAACCTGAGTTAGCCGCATCTGGAGGAAAATATCCATTCAAATGACCCATGAGCTAGTCTTGACCCGTGTCCACCTGCAAGGTGTTATTCAGTTCATAGCAGTATTTTGAGCAGGATTCAAGACAGACGTTCATTGGGGCATTTCAAAGCAACTACAAGAGATCTGTAACCACCTGATTTCCCAGTCCCATCTCATCATTGAGTATTAAATTATATACCTTTTCCCTTCCTGTCTTTATTTCCTGTCACGAAGAAGATCCGTAAGAATCATTATTTTTTTTATGAATTGAAAATTATACTCATCAAATTCGAAAAAAATTTTGTGTTGCTGACATATCACTAGTGTATGTTATTATTTTGGCTGCATATAACTGCGTTATCATTGAACGGTATTGAGAAGAATTTGAAGGTTTTTCTTTTGATTGTGAATTCTTTCGGTTGCTGCTCATACTTTTCTGGAAAAACAAAAAACAAAAAAACAAAAATATACTTAATTGTGGATTGATTTGGTTTGAATCAGGAGCTATATACTTTACTTGAACAATGCGTCGCCGAACAAATAGTTTGGACCCTAGATACACGCCTTTCCAGCACCAATTGGAAAGCTTGAGCCTATCTTCTTCGGCTGCTCAAGGCACGAGAATCACAGAGGCAATAAGAACGAATTCATCTCCTATTGGTCAAACGGTAGCACACAATTCCGCCACTGAGTCATCGAGAAGACGAATTCCTCACGAAGAAAGTTCTTTCAGGCGCAAGCAGAGATGAGTGAGCAATCGTCAATAAAAGTCCCAGGTTTGACTGCGAGACAGTTTAAGTTTCGTGTGTTGTCCTTGGCGGAAGATTACCATGTTCCTCTAGCCACCCTTGCTATAGACTTTCACCTGCTTCTGAGAGGTCAGGCCGCAGATTGGTACTGGCGTTTCCGGGAATTAAATTATCCACTTTTATGGAGTAGGTTACGGGTAAAATTTCTGGAACGGTTCAGCGCTTTTAGATCCGATGTGGACGTGAGGAGAATGTTAGATGGTAGATTGTAAAAAGCAGGAGAACGATTTTAGGATTTCTTTGATGCGCTTGAGACTATCTCCCTACAATTAAATACCCCCTTAATGGATCTTGATTTTCAGTGTGTAGTGCTTAAGAATATGTCTCCAGCACTTAGAATTCACATGGCTGGTGTAGAATTCCAAACAACCCGAGAATTAGTTAGACGCTGCTGTATCATAGAATCAGAGTGGAGATTATTAGGAGTGAATAGTGATCGAGATCCGAATCGTCAAGCTTGCCAGGTGCATGAGCTCGAGTTTGGGAGAGTTCAGGGTGATAACGGTCAATCAGACGTATCCTTTTCCCCTATTTGACATTCTGTCACGGCGTTTACTATTTTTTCGTAATAATAATAAAAAAAAAAAAATCTCCATCGTCCTCTAAAAGAGAACGATGGAGATTGGGTAGCATTCGAAATGTATGAATTTAATTCTAAGTAGTATTAGGTTTAATGAGTTAGTTATTAAAGTCATGAATTTAATTTAAGGTAGATAAGGTCAGTTGTTGTTACGATCACAATCCCCGAATGTAGTGTAATTAATAGGAAGTCAGTTGATTAGCACAAGTCATGCTGAAGGAATACACGACGAATGACACATAAGTACAAACGAACATTTAACAGACGCACAACTCAGACGAACATCTGCACATCAACAGCAGAACAACTTGATTAAATTGTGGATATGAGCAACATCATAGCCACCAACGGCAAGACATAAATCGCGAGGCTATCCAAAGCGCAAGAATATCAACGAGATATCGCGATCCGCATCATTATGCCACAAATCCATACACCCGGCAGAGCAATGTATGGGCTGAGTCGTTCATACTGACGACACCAGACCTAGGCCAACAATTGACCTACATACGACTGGTACCGAGTGTATTCCCGAGTTGCTGATTCCCGAGCGCAAAGCCACTGATCAAAAGGCGAATAAAGTTAATGCGAGATTATTGACAGGATCGACCTGAGACGCGAAGGATAGTCGCCATGCGCGTAGGTAAAACGAGATCAGGACGACATCAGCATTCAAGGCAGGGCATTCTCACAACCGAAACTCGCGGCACGAACGAACTTTCATACTGAGTGTCGGAAGGAATTAGCACTGTCACTACCGACTAGATTCTCACTTGATAGCGGTAAGATGGAAGGAAACGGGGAGGATCGCGGATCAGATTCCTTGTCGAAAGAAAGAAATAAAAAGCAGAGCTCTAACTTACCTGGAAAAATGTATCGAAAGGCTGTGGTGCTCGCAGGTTGATTTGCCGACAACACAATTGACGTATACAAATGTTGATATGTCGAAATGACAGGAAGGGGAAAACGTCAGATAAGATGTTCCCAAATCGGACCGTCCCGAATTGGATCGCGACGTGAATTCGCAACCCAACACTCAGACGAGTGAAAGCGATAGAGGGCGAGCGCCGGGAACGTTATTTTGAAAATCCCGCTACCACCAGGAAAATTTTCCTGTGAGCGGGATCGCCGAAAATCTTTCTTTTTGGATTGAACTCGGTGAGTGGATAGAAGTGTGGAATTGCTGCCGGAGGTTAATCGACATTATTCTCGTTTCTTTCTTTTTCAACTTGGAGTATCTGATGAATATTGTCGGAACTTGCGCCTGACGACGGGGTCTTCGAAACGAGCAAACGGCAGCAGGAAGAAATCAAACGAATCAGCGGATTTTGGCCGAAACTGGGAATTACGCGAGTATAGCTTTTGTCTGGAAGTTCAACGAAGCCGTCAATTGGAAGTCGTTCGAGTATTATCGATTGCGGAGGACGGATTAATATTCGATATAAGTTGGTGCGAGTATCAATCGGCGGACAAGGGCCCCATCGAGGGAGAAAAATCTCAATTCTGCGATCCGGAATCAGCAGCTGCAGTAGTATCAGGTTAGATAGTTTGTAAGGTTTTATGTATTCTGAATTAAATAATATCTAGATACGAGGAATATTAAGGTCGTTACCATTATATGGTAAAGCGGTAAAAATAGAATAATTATTGTGCGTAGAATTAAAATAAAAAGTGAAATCGAAATTGTGCCGGGTATAATTGTCGTGATCGATATTGGTGTTGAACCTATTACACCGTCTACCTCTTCTCGTTTCAGGGCGACGGTAGTGAGGCAGTTCTTTGTAATAGAAGCGAGTGGCGCCCACCCGCGACCTTTTTCTTCGCGAGCTAAAGCCGCCCAAAGACTGCCGCCCTTGCGTCCCAGTTAGGGGAAAAGGGTTTTTCGTGCGCGTTAAAGATAACGGTGACAAATTGGCGCCCAACGTGGGGCCTGAAACGGTACTAACGGAAAAAACGGTACTCGTGAAAATTTTAGGAGCCAAGTCCCAAATTGTGGGAAGGCTGATAGGCGCGTAGAATTGCCGATAAAGTGAATCTAAAGGCGTATTTGAAAGTAATTTTTACCGCGGAAATCGATTGTTGTTGCTAAAAGGAAGTTTGCAAATTAAACGTTTTACGAGTTACGTGGAGATTATTTAGATAATAGATTTTTGAAAGGATCATATACTTTTGAATTAATCGTTTGTGTGAAAACATCTTTTCACATTGATATATTTATATATATTTTGATTCTACATCTATTGGAATTCTGAATTTGGTGTGTGTGGTTGAGAATAGGAAAAAGTGTGTGAGTGCAGATAGTGAAAATTATATATATTTGAATTGCGGTTGAATTGTGAGTGCGTGAATATGATAGGTTAGGAAGTAAGAGGCCTTTCTTTTTCAGGTTCTATTTGTGAATTGCATATTTTACGTTATCATTAGCGAGTTGCAGTTGTTCATTTTAGTAGGAAAGTAACTTGGGTTCCACAGAAGGAATACATTTAGAGTAATTTTTTGGGATTGTTATTGTTAGGGAGTGATTAAGGTAAATTTTCAGGATCTTCGCGCAAACAATTTCCGTGGTCGAGCCATGAAGATCTTGGTGGATCGACTAACCAAGGACGAGCTCACGTACGAGCTGGCCATTCGTGAATTTGACGCAGACACAGTCGACAATATGCGGAAGGCCCTAAGGGCGGCTCTGAAGACAGAGGCCGCCATGGACACTTCCTGCGTCGAAGCCGAATACCCTTTCGATTTTGAGGCGGATTTCTGGGAACTGCTAGCTAAAGTGACAGAGGCCGAGGAACTGGTGGAGAGGGTGACGAGCGGCAAGGAATCTCTGGAATACCTGAAAGCGAGATGTAGAATAGAGTTTGGATTCCGTAGACTGGGGAACATACGGGCAGTAACACTGGAGCAAAAGAAGGTGCGAAAAAGCTCCGGAATAGGTTCATTATGACGATGGGGGCATTGGTGGAGAATGTGGAAGACCCCAGCGATGACGAGGCAGAACCAAGTGGTATGGTTCAGGAAGCAGCATCGGTACAACAAACTAAACTAGTCAGTCCGACGGAGGTGGCCAAATGGGGCCTTAAGTTTACGGGCGATCCAAGTGGATCGGTGAATGCCTTTTTGGAGCGCGTTGAGGAGTTACGGCAGGCCCGAGGGCTTTCGAAGTCACAGCTGTTTACGTCGGCGGTAGATCTCTTCGACGCAAAAGCGCTCATATGGTTTCGCGCGAATCGAACGCTAGTTAAGTGCTGGGACGAACTGGTGCAAGAACTGAAAGCAGAGTTCCTGCCGTCTGATTTCGAGGACCGTCTGTGGGACGAGATCCAGAAGAGAACACAGGGAGAAAGTGAGTCTATGGGGGTGTACGTGGCGACCATGGAGCGCTTGTTCAGTCGCCTTAAGGTTAACTGCACGGAGCAGGAAAAGCTGCGCGTTCTGCGACGCAACATCGCACCGTTTTACCAGCAGAAGCTCTGTTTGACTCCGGTCGAGTCGATCGTGGAGTTAGTAAAGATGGGTCGGACTCTGGATGCTACAAGGGCATCAATAGCGGCTTTTGTACCACCAAGCACGCGTTCTAGGCGTTGTTTAGAGCCCAATCTAGCGTATGTTGGCCCGGGAATCGCGGATCAAGTGGCAGCGTTGGCGGGGCAGCGACAGATACAGTGTTGGAACTGCAAGCGTGAAGGGCACATGTCCCGAGCGTTGTTTCGGGTGTGTTCGCCAAGGGGTGATGCGATCTGCGTGTCCGAATTGTCAGGTGAGAGGTAGCAGCCAGGAGGGCCGAAATCGGGGTAGGATACAAGGGTCGGGAAACGATCAGCGTGCTCACTAGGCGGCCAAGGGAGCACTGAGGAGAGGCCGCAGCGGTCGGGACATTCCCCAAAGGTAGACTACGCGCTAGCAGAAAATGACCATGATAGTCGCCCGCACTTGCATGTGGAAATAGAGGGCGTAATCATGGAAGGATTGTTAGATTCAGGGGCGAGTCGCACGATCATAGGGGAGAAGGGATGGTCACTATTAGCAGGGAAAGAATTAACGCTGATCCGTGATGGAATTTGTGAGGTACGACTAGCCAACGGCGATATGTGTTCGGTAGCAAGAGCGGTGAAGTTGAATTTCGCCCTAAACGGACGTCGTTATTTGCTGGAGGTGTTAGTAATCCTAAACATTCCTCAGCAAGTTATTTTGGGAGTTGACTTTTGGGAGCGGTTTGGTGTCGTTTTGGACATGAAGGGAGGACAGTGGACGTCGGTAGCTGCGGCAGAGGCTGGAACGAGTAAGTCGCTACGGAGTCAATCTCATCTATCGGAGGCGGAGGCAGAGGCTCTGGCGGGGCCGTTGGAGGAACAGTTCCGATTGATGGGCGATGGTTTGGGCTGTGCTAAGTCAGTGGAGCATGTGATAAAGACGACGGCGGCCCCGATTAAACAGCGGTATTATCCGGTCTCTCCTGCAGTACAGCGTCAAATAAACTCAGAGCTGGATGAGATGCTGGAGATGGGGGTAGTGGAGCCATCGGCGAGTCCCTGGTCGTCACCAATTTTATTAGTCCGGAAGAAGGATGGACGATATAGGTTCTGTGTGGATTTCAGAAAACTGAATTCAGTATCGGAAAAGGACGCGTACCCCTTGCCATATATCGCAGCAACTCTAGACAAGCTACGGAATGCGAGGTATTTGTCTACGCTAGACGTGAAGTCAGCGTACTGGCAAGTACCCATGGCGAAAAATTCACAGCCATATACGGCATTTACGGTACCTGGGAGGGGCCTCTTTCATTTTTTGCGAATGCCTTTCGGACTCCACAATTCGGGTGCAACGTGGCAGCGCCTAATTGATACCGTCCTGGGTCCAACTCTCGAGCCATACGTTTTCACGTATCTCGATGATATAATTGTTGTGACGAACACCTTTGATCGACATGTGGAGGTACTGCGAGAAGTATTCTCACGATTGCGAGAGGAGGGGCTACGCGTTTCGAAAGAGAAATGTCAATTTTGCAGGCCGCAACTCAAATATCTGGGATATGTGGTGAACGAGGAGGGGCTACAGGTAGACTCCGAGAAAGTGGAGGCCATGAGCGAATTCCCGCGGCCTAAGATGGTTAAGCAAGTTAGGCAGTTGCTTGGCATGGTGTCTTGGTATCGGCGGTTTATCCCGAACCATGCGACCATGGTTGCGCCGCTAAGCGACCTACTTAAAAAAGGACGCAAGTTTTGTTGGTCCACTGACTGTGAGCAGGCATTCGTCGAGTGTAAACGTAAACTGTCCACGGCTCCGATACTAGCGTGCCCAGATTTTGAGCTTCCCTTCAAGGTCCAAACTGATGCTTCAGACGTGGGAATAGGGGCTGTGCTGAGCCAGGCGCATGCTACGGGCGAAAAGGTGATATGCTACCTCAGCCGTGCACTATCCAAACAGGAAAGAAAGTATTCAGTGACCGAGAGAGAATGTCTAGCGGTACTGTGGGCTGTTGAGAAGTTCCGGCCGTACATAGAAGGGACCAAGTTCATTGTCATTACAGACCACCATTCGTTGGTCTGGCTGAACCAATTAAAGGATCCGACTGGTAGATTGGCGAGGTGGGCAGTACGCCTCCAACAGTTTGATTTCGAGGTGATCCACCGTAAGGGAAAGGATAATTTGGTCCCAGATGCGCTTTCTCGGGCGATCGTGGAGGTGAATGATATTGGAACTTCTCAAGAAACGGATTCCTGGTTGGCAAAGATGGTGGAAAATGTTCGAAATGACCCTCGGAAATATGCAAAGTGGAAGGTCATCAATGGTTTGCTGTGGAAACAGCTTTCCAACCGCGGGACGGGTACAGCCTGGAAGAGGGTGAAACCGAAGGCTGACAGAAGATCCATTCTTTATCGATGTCATGATGACCCGAAAGCTGGCCATATGGGTGCCGCCCGGACATTAGCGCGCGTCGCTCAGAACTTTTATTGGCCTGGAATGAAGAAGGATATCGGGGAATACGTAAAGAAGTGCAAGGTATGCCAGGCCTGCAAAGTTACAAGGAAGGCTCCGGTGCGTTTAATGTCATCCCGAACAGCCGAAGCGAAGGACCCGTAGGAGATGATCTGCATTGATCTAGTAGGGCCGTTACCAAGGTCTACGCGAGGTCACTCCTATATACTGACCATTCTAGACTATGTCACGAAATACTCAGTAATATTACCAGTACGAACCGCAACAGCGGCAGCAGTGTTTCGCTTGCTAGAGGAACAGGTGTTTTTAGTGTACGGAGTGTCCAGGGTATTGGTGTGTGATAATGGGGTACAGTTCCGGGGAAGCCAATTCAAGAAAGCGGTGGAAGGTTATGGCGCACGCGTGAGCTATACGGCTCTATATCACCCTCAAGCTAACCCGGCTGAACGACGCAACCAAGACATTAAATGTATGCTGCGTTGTTACGCGTCCCATAACCATCGACTGTGGGATACGCATCTAGCTAAGATCGCCTGCGCCTTGCGAACTTACAAATACGAGATCACAGGCTTTTCTCCGTATTTCTTGAATTTTGGAAGAGAGATGGTCACGTACCGAGACGGAATAGAACTTCCGGTGGACCCGGGGGGTGACTTTTTGCCTTTGAGGAATGGGAAAGCTCTAGAAGGAGTTCGCAAAGAGGTGATTCGTAGAATGCAGCAGGCCGCCTCATCAAGTAAAAAACGTTATGATCTTCGCCGGCGCACAGAAAACTTCCAGGTGGGAGACAAGGTGTGGAGGAAAAATTATGTCTTATCCGACGCTAGTAAGCATTTCGCGGCGAAATTAGCTCCAACGTTCGTCGGTCCTTTCACAATAAAAGCGAAAACATCTGCCTGGACTTTCGAGCTTGTCGACGAAAGGGGAAGAGCGGTCGGTAATTGGCACGCGAAGGATTTAAAGAAATATTTATGTGGCGAAGATAGATCGGTCGGCACGGGCTAAGGGCGCACGAATCAAGTGAATTTAGAGTAGGATAAGAAAGATAGTTCAGATGGCGGTGGTGGGTTGCATTATAAGATCGTAAGGGTAGTAGGTACATTATAAGATTGTTAGGGTAGTAGGTACATTATAAGATTGTTAGGGTAGTAGGTACATTATAAGATCGTAGGGTACGTAGGTAGCTAGGCGTCATTGTGTTCGCAGCTTAGCTGAATATAGAGATAGACCTACGTGATAGTTCCACACTTTTATAATAATTGTTTGAGTTATTTTTTTTTAGCTGATTGATGCATTCGGGAAGAAATCTAGTAGATTATAGAATATCATATACTTTCGAAATGTTAAGGTGTGGGTGGTTGAATAAGGTATGAAAAAAATAATTATACTTTGAATTTACTATTTGGGAAAAGTTTAAGTTTAGTGATTTGCATTAAGATTGGTATGTACCGAAAAAAAAAAACAAAATAACAGATGAATAGAAAACTAGATAGGCTAGATTCAATCTTAATAGGGGTTCGGCTACGAAGCGAATTGTTTTGGTGGTGGGATAGAAATTTATTTAAATTTAATGATTAGATTTTATGATGAATTTATTTTATGATTAGTCGTTTAGAATAAATTTATATAGGGGTTAGTTATATAAATTGATATTAGTTCTTAATTATAAACAGGAAATAATTACCGAGTCTTTGGTGGTGGGGTTTTTTTGTTTCCTTTACCATATTTCGGGTTTATTGTTTGTTTTCCTTTTCCTTTCCTTTCGGGTTTAGTGTTTTTTTTTGTCCTTTCTTCTGGGTGGCGAGACGTTTTACTTCGGTTTTTTTTATTTATCATTTTTCATTTTTTTTCATAGTTAGCCTAAAATCCAGATCATCGGGCATTTGAATCTTATGAAATATAGAGTAAACAAATACCGCCACCATACAAGTCTAATTAGTGACACAGAAAAGCATGCATGAGAAAGGTGTGTAGTGAAATCGTAAATTGAATGTTCCAATTCAGAATTTTTATAGATACGAGAACATTACTGAGCGCGGACTACAACCAACTTCAAAAAAAAAAAAAAAAAAAAAAAAAAAAAAAAAAAAAAAAAAAAAAAAAAAAAAAAAAAAAAAAACTTAATTATCACGTAACTTTCAATTCCGAATTAAGATTAGATACGGTTTATAGTGGGATAAATTGTGCCGAGAATTCCCACTGAATTCTCTGAAGCGAGGGGGGGTGTCACGGCGTTTACTATTTTTTCGTAATAATAATAATAAAAAAAAAAATCTCCATCGTCCTCTAAAAGAGAACGATGGAGATTGGGTAACATTCGAAATGTATGAATTTAATTCTAAGTAGTATTAGGTTTAATGAGTTAGTTATTCGAGTCATGAATTTAATTTAAGGTAGATTAGGTCAGTTGTTGTTACGATCACAATCCCCGAATGTAGGGTAATTAATAGGAAGTCAGTTGATTAGCACAAGTCATGCTGAAGGAATACACGACGAATGACACATAAGTACAAACGAACATTTAACAGACGCACAACTCAGACGAACATCTGCACATCAACAGCAGAACAACTTGATTAAATTGTGGATATGAGCAACATCATAGCCACCAACGGCAAGACATAAATCGCGAGGCTATCCAAAGCGCAAGAATATCAACGAGATATCGCGATCCGCATCATTATGCCACAAATCCATACACCCGGCAGAGCAATGTATGGGCTGAGTCGTTCATACTGACGACACCAGACCTAGGCCAACAATTGACCTACATACGACTGGTACCGAGTGTATTCCCGAGTTGCTGATTCCCGAGCGCAAAGCCACTGATCAAAAGGCGAATAAAGTTAATGCGAGATTATTGATAGGATCGACATGAGACGCGAAGGATAGTCGCCATGCGCGTAGGTAAAACGAGATCAGGACGACATCAGCATTCGAGGCAGGGCATTCTCACAACCGAAACTCGCGGCACGAACGAACTTTCGCACTGAGTGGCGGAAGGAATTAGCACTGTCACTACCGACTAGATTCTCACTTGATAGCAGTTAGATGGAAGGAAACGGGGAGGATCGCGGATTAGATTCCTTGTCGAAAGAAAGAAATAAAAAGCAGAGCTCTAACTTACCTGGAAAAATGTATCGAAAGGCTGTGGTGCTCGCAGGTTGATTTGCCGACAACACAATTGACGTATACAAATGTTGATATGTCGAAATGACAGGAAGGGGAAAACGTCAGATAAGATGTTCCAAAATCGGACCGTCCCGAATTGGATCGCGAGGTGAATTCGCAACCCAACACTCAGACGAGTGAAAGCGATAGAGGGCGAGCGCCGGGAACGTTATTTTGAAAATCCCGCTACCGCCAGGAAAATTTTCCTGTGAGCGGGATCGCCGAAAATCTTTCTTTTTGGATTGAACTCGGTGAGTGGATAGAAGTGTGGAATTGCTGCCGGAGGTTAATCGACATTATTCTCGTTTCTTTCTTTTTCAACTTGGAGTATCTGATGAATATTGTCGGAACTTGCGCCTGACGACGGGGTCTTCGAAACGAGCAAACGGCAGCAGGAAGAAATCAAACGAATCAGCGGATTTTGGCCGAAACTGGGAATTACGCGAGTATAGCTTTTGTCTGGAAGTTCAACGAAGCCGTCAATTGGAAGTCGGTCGAGTATTATCAATTGTGGAGGACGGATTAATATTCGATATAAGTTGGTGCGAGTATCAATCGGCGGACAAGGGCCCCATCGAGGGAGAAAAATCTCAATTCTGCGATCCGGAATCAGCAGCTGCAGTAGTATCAGGTTAGATAGTTTGTAAGGTTTTATGTATTCTGTATTAAATAATGTCTAGATACGAGGAATATTAAGGTGGTTACCATTATATGGTAAAGCGGTAAAAATAGAATAATTATTGTGCGTAGAATTAAAATAAAAAGTGAAATCGAAATTGTGCCGGGTATAATTGTCGTGATCGATATTGGTGTTGAACCCATTACACCGTCTACCTCTTCTCGCTTCAGGGCGACGGTAGTGAGGCAGTTCTTTGTAATAGAAGCGAGTGGCGCCCACCCGCGACCTTTTTCTTTGCGAGATAAAGCCGGCCAAAGACTGCCGCCTTTGCGTCCCAGTTAGGGGAAAAGGGTTTTTCGTGCGCGTTAAAGATAACGGTGACAATTCGGTACGTAATTTTGGACCGTCATCCACAGATATTTCTTATCAAGAGGAAATTCAGGCGATGCAAGCAAGTCCGTACACTGTTTCATTGGAAAATTTCCGTGGGCTTCCTTTCAGCATTCAGTCAAGTAGTGTTTATGAGAGACGATCATGTCAGCCGTACGAAGATGATGTGTCTTCCGATCTAAGGACGCTAGTATTTCGACATCCCGTAGAATATAGCGCAACTTCCTTTTCCAGACAAGAAAACACGCCGTCAAAGCAGTCTCTAATGACTTGAATAATAGGAATCGCGGAGCAGAAGGTAGTAGGAGTTATAGAGTATGTTGGAATTGCTCCGACTCAGGGCATAGTTTCATGGATTGCTCGAAACCTATCCAGCGGATCTTCTGCTTTGGTTGTGGTCGAGAAGCGACTCTGAAGCCCAAATGTCCAAATTGTCAGTCGGGAAACTCAGGCAGGAATGCGTTTTCAGCAGGGAGGTTGTGTATTCCTCCAAACACTCGTTCCTCCAGACCCAAGATGTCAGACGTAGCTACGAATGTGGATCCCGAGCTACGCCGACGACAATGATTTCCTGTCAGAATTGTACCCCATCTAAGACCTTTCATTCAACTCTTGCAAATGATGGTTCAAACTCTTCTACTATCTCCAGAGATCGTAGGCGTTCCTCTGAGCGTTTTAATCGCTCATGGAGGTATTTTACCCTGAGGCGTTTCTTGAAGAAAGCGTGTGTCAGTTCTATTGTGACCATGTCTGGTGATAACCGACCAGTTGCTACCATTTCCATTAAAGGTCGGCAGTTTACTGGCTTGCTTGACAGTGGAGCAAGTGTAAGCATCCTGGGAGCACGGGCGTTGAAGCTGGTTGAGGAGTTGGGCTTCAATATACATTCAATGCCTACTGAAGATCATACCGCTTCTGGCCAAAAGGCTCCTGTGCTCGGGTATGTCAGCACATAGGTGCAATTCAAGGAGAAAATGAGGCTAATGCGCTTCCTAATATACCCCAGTTTAATCAATCCAGTCTATCTCGGTGTAGACTTCTGGGATGCATTCGAAATTGCACCGGATTGATCTGCTGTTGAGTTAGTTCCACAGGACCCTGGTTATCATCAGTTGTCTCCGAGGGACAAGCAACGGCTCGATGAAGTCGTGCGTCAATTTCCATCGTTTAACCAGTTAGGATTGGGCAAAACCAATTTGTTGTCACACGTGACAGGTAACACAGGTTATGCTCAACCAATTAAACAGCGTCACTATGCAGTGTCACCAGTGGTGCAGAAATTGATGTACGACGAATTGGACCACTATAGTAAGGAAACCCGGTAAGGTGTGATTATGCTTGGACGCTAGATGATTGAACGAGGTGACTGTCAAAGATGCGTACCTTTTGCCGTTGATCAAGGGCCTATTAGCCGTCTGCAGTCCACACGCTTTATAACTAGTCTGGACCTGAAAGATGCCTTTTGGCAGATTCCTTTGTATGCAAATTCGCGGAAAAAGACAGAGTTTACAGTACCTGGACGCTCTTTGTATCATTTCACTGTATTGCTTTTTGGATTGTGCAATGCTCCACAGACTATGTGTCGATTGATGCATAAGGTCATCCCTCACGAGTTGCATGACCAGGTATTCGTTTATTTGGACGATTTGCTGATAAAAAGTCCAACATTAGACGACCTTCTCAAATTGCTATCTATTGTGGCCAATTTATTACCGCAGGCGAATTTGACCATCAATGCTGAGAAGAGCGAATTCGTCCAAAAAGAAATTCGATACCTAGGTTATGTGATAAACGATGGTGTCAAAAAGACGGATCCTGAAAAGGTTTCCGGCATCATAGCATATCCACAGCCCAAAACGGTAGAGGACGTGAGGAGATTCATGGGGATGGCTGAATGGTATAGGCGTTTCATCCCGAATTTCGTAGCTATTACATAACCTTTGAAGGATCTGCTGAAGGGTAAAAGAACGTGTGGACTGAAGCTGCTAACAATGCTTTTGATCGGACGAAGGAACTTTTAGTGTCTGCACCTGTGTTGATCAACCCAGATTACTCTCGGCATTTTTACTAGTGTTCGAAGAACATTAGTATTAAAATCGATTCGGCCAAAAATTCATATTTCCATATATATATATATATATATATATATATATATATATATATATATATATATATATATATATATATATATATATATATATATATATATATATATATATATATATATATATATATATATATATATATATATATATAAAAGCTTTGAAAGCGACAAAATCGTTGAGACGTGTGTGAAGTCTGTCCATCGAAAATAATATTTGGAGTGAATAATACAGTGATTTAGCGCGAGTTTTTGATTTTAAATTGAAAACTAATCCAAATGTTGTTGAAATTGGAAGTGATACAGTGCACCCGAAGTCAAACGGATAGGATTCGGTGAAAATTTTCCTTTAAATTTTGATTTGAATTTAACTGTTTGCAATTCTGTGTGACTGTTAGACTGTTCAATCTGAGTGGACCCTAAGTACTTTTTCGGAGTGAGCTTTGTGGAACTTGTGTGCCTGTAGTAACTTGTATTGAACGGAGTGGGTAAAGCTTCTTCCCCTCTGTGACTGGTAGACTGTTTTGCGCTGAGTGGATGCTAAGCTACGCTTTTCAGAGTGAGCTTGTAAAACGCGTGTGATTGTGATAGCTAGCATAGAGTGGAGTGGGTGTTAAGCTTGTTGTTTGAGTGTGATTGTTGAACTTAGTAAACTGGTCGAAGAGCTTTGCACTTTCCTAGTGGTGTAGAGCTTAAGACCGATGCTGCGATTGCGTCATCGAATATATGAAATTAAATTAAATTTCTCTACATTGATTTTATATCCTTGATTTACTAAAAACAAAGTTTTTTTTTTCATTATAAAATAATGACTGAAGAGGAAAAGTGTGGGAAATGTAAAAAACAAATAGCAGAAGAACATCCAGCACTCATTTGCGAAGGTTTTTGTGGCAACAAGAATTACCACATCGGCTGCATTAATGTTACCAAAGCGGAGTTTGAACTGATAAAAGAGCTTGGCAGTAAGGTTAAGTGGTTCTGCAAGAAATGCGAAACAGCGCTGCGCAAAAGTCGTGAGGACAGAATTACGCTGCAGGTGGAAAAAAATCATGAGCTTTTAAAAACAATTAGTTGTAAAATTGAGGAAATTACGAAAACAAGTGTCAAGCCTGTCCCTATTCCCTCATATGCAGATGTCACCAGAGCAAAGCCATTTAGTGCAATTAAAATGAAAAAATTTAACAAAGGCATCATCATTAAGCCTAAAAATGAGCAAGATGCTGCTAGTACGTTGAGTGACATTAAAAAAAAAATCAACCCAGTAAAATTGAAAACACCTGTTGAATTTACAAAACAACTTAGAAGTGGGGGTATATTAATTAAATCCAATAACCAGCAAAATACTGAGGTTCTAGTAAAAAACCTAGAAGAAAACTTAGGAGCGCAATATAAAATCGAATGTACCAAGGAGAAACTGCCTCGACTGATGATAAGAGGACTCCAACAAAAATACAGCACGAAAGAGCTGAAAGAAGAAATAATTAGTCTTAACCATAACATAGACATTAATGATAAATTTGAGGTGGTACATATGAGGCAGGCAAAAAAAACAAATAAATGGATAGCTTTTGTGGAGGTTGGTGGGAAGCTATTTGAAAGAATGGTGAACCAATACATCAATATCCATTTCGGCTCCCATTACGTTGTTGAAGACCACAACGTAATGCGATGTTTTAAATGTCAAGGATTCGGCCATAAATCCCAAACATGCCAGGCAAAGGAAGTGTGTGCTAAATGTGCTGGTAATCATCTTACTCACGCATGTACAGCATCTTCTTTAAAATGCAATAATTGCATAATTAAAAATCATCTGCATACACAACATCGCGCAGACAGTTATGAGTGCCCGGAATTTAAAAGAATGATTGAAGTTAACCAAAAACGAATCAATTATGGATATTAGATCAACAGCAAACGAAAAAAATTGTCTTTTAAACATTTTCTACGCAAACGTTAGAAGCATTCGAAATAAAATTGACGATATCAATATTTATTTATGTTCCAACAAAAACATCGATGTTGTAGTTTTTAATGAAATATGGATATATAGCAACGAACAGGAACTCTTTACGCCGAGAGGATATACAGGCTATTTCTGCACAAGACAATCGGGCCGTGGAGGAGGCACAGCAATACTTGTGAAGTCAAACATTCGCTCAAAGCTTGTCAGCATGTCTGATAAATATAACACTATAGTAGTTGAGCTTGCACTTAGTTCAGGAAAAATTAACATCGGCACCTTTTATAAAGCACCAAATGAAGAAGACCATCGCTTTCTCAATCATATCGACGAATTCTATTCGACTATCGATAAATTAATCACTGTAGCAGATACAAATATTGATATATTAACATCTTCTACCATATGCAGCGAATATCTCGATATAATTGCGACAAATAATGGAGTCGTATTTAACAAGACAAAGCCAACACGCATCACTATGACGTCCGAAACACTACTCGATCATGTGATCATAAAACATCCTAACATGAGTGAACGTATGTCTTACAATGATGACGACTGGCCCGGCTTAGACCATAAAGTAATTAACTTATCCATCAAAAATCTCGTCAAAGCTAAAATACGGCCTAAAAAAATATCGATGAGCAGAACCAATAATAAAGATTTCTTAAGGAACTTCATAGTTAGTCTCCAAGGGTCTCCAACTTCGGACTTTGATGAGCTGATTGAGAAGATAACCGAAGCTAAGGTTAAAGCAACAACAACAAAACAAGTTCGTGTACGAGTACAATCTTGGATCACTAGGAATGTAATTGATGCTGCAAATCGAAAACGAACTGCTTACAAAAAATACAAAGCAGATCCAAACTCCACGTCCAAGAAGCAGATCTATTTATCTATGAAGAAGGATTCGAATCGAGCTATCATGGAGGCCAAAAAACGTTTCTACAGAAATAAGTTTGAAGCTTCAGCCGGAAATACCTCCAGATATTGGCAACTAGTAAATGAGCTCTTGTCTAAGCAACAAAACAAATCTTCAACGTGCATAGAAGAACTGTTGATAAATGGAACATCCATTACAGACCCTGAAGAAGTAGCACAGCAGTTAAACAACTTCTTCGCTACCATTGGAACACTTGTCACCGAGCAACTACAACTTTCATCACGATCGAGTATTCATATTGAGCCTAATATGTGCACTTCAATTCACTTGCGTCCCACGGGTCCTGTTGAAATATCTGAAATAATCGACAGCCTTAAATCAAAGGTTTCTCCTGGTCTGGATAGTATAACATCGGAGGATATTAAATTTCTAAAAAATCATATTTTGGAGCTTCTAACTACAATGATAAATAAGCACCTAGCAGCTGGTACATTTCCTGATTGTCTTAAACTAGCGAAAATCACTCCAATCTTCAAAGGTGGTGATCCAGCAGATCCATCAAATTATCGCCCAATAGCTGTGACAAGTGTCCTAAGTAAAATATTTGAAAGAGCCATTCAAAAACAATTGCTTCAATTTATTAAGACTAACTCCATTTTGACGCCAATTCAATATGGCTTTCAAGAAAACAGTAGTACACTAGCAGCAACATTAGATGCAGTACATTTCATCAACAATGAATTGGATAAGGGCGACTATGTAGCGGCAATCTTCGTGGATCTGAAAAAGGCCTTTGACACCATTAACCACGACATACTGCTTCAGAGGCTCGAAATATACGGAATCCATCACAACTTCAAGCTGTTGATAAAAAATTATCTCTTCAACAGGCGTATTATTACAACTAACAATATGTATAAAAGTCAGGAATGCACTATAAACATCGGCGTTCCTCAAGGATCAATCCTTGGGCCATTACTGTTTTTACTGTACATTAACAGCGTACAGGACATTCATCTGTTGGGAAAAATAGTTTTATTTGCTGATGACACACTACTGCTGTATTCCGGTAAAAACGATTAACTCTCCAGCAAAATATAAATGAAGACCTAGGGAAACATCCAAATAAACATCCAAAAGACTAATATTTAGTATTCCAACAAAAAAACAAGCAGCAAATTAATCCGTCATTACAAATCAATGGAATACAATTGGAAAAGGCCAACTCAATTAGATACTTAGGATTAACTTTAGACGAGAAAATGTCTTGGCTACAACATATCAATAACATCAGACTTAAAGTAGCGCCTATGATAGGAATCCTAAAAAAATATGATTTTTTATCTCTCAACATCAAACTTGACATATTCAATGCATTTATTTTGTCGAACATCTCTTATGGAGCAGTTTTGTGGAAGCAAACATCGAAACAAAACATCGATTTGATAGGAAGACTAATCACTAAGGCTATCAAGACTATATACAAAATGCCAACTTTGACTCCAAGCTTACATGTGTATCGTGAAACAGGACTACTAAGCATACAACAAATAATGTGTCTTGAACAAGGAAAGCTAATATTTAAGATACTTAACAAAAAACTCAAATGGCCATATGTTATAGAAATGTTGGAGAAATAACTCAGACAGCCACAAGATCGGCGAATAACCTTGCCATCAAAAAAGCTAGGACAGATCGTTTGAAAATGGATCCAGTGCAACAGTCTTTGGCTTATTACAATACCCTACCTGAGGATATAAGAAAATCAGCGAATTTGGTTAAATTTAAGGAAAATCTACGATCATTCCTTTTACAAGGATAATGAAGACGCCAACCAGAGTTTTTTCTAAACTTTTCTCTGGGCATAAGTCTTGACGACAAGAAACAGGCGATATAATCTGAAGACGATAGTTTATAATGAAGTGCTTTCCCTTATACCAATATTTTATTGTCTGGGAAGTACGAAGTTAACATATATTGAGGAGAATTGATGCACACGGACCGTGCATTTTGATTGAGTGATGGAGAGAGTGGAAGGAAGGAGGTAAAAAAAAAAAAAAAAAAAAAAATATATATATATATATATATATCATCAAAAAATTTCAGTGAGATAATCTCGGGAACGTGCAACCCGATTGAGCTGAAACTTTCAGGATACATTGGTGTATATGTAGAATAGGTCCAAACTTTACTAAATGTCACAAATTTTTAACCTGTTGGCGCCGGTGGCCATTTTAGTGGTATTCTTAATATACCTATTATTCCGTACACAAATAATTTTTGCAATAATAAAGTTAACGAAATAATTTTCGAACTTGTTTTACATGTGAATTGGATAATGTTTTGGAATTTTTTAACCCCATGAGTGCGCTTGGTGCCTAAAAAGAGAACGGGAAAACTTGAAAATTTTGAAATTGCGATAACTTTTGACAGAGCGGCTCAATCATTACGAAATTTTCAGAACATATTGATTTTATTTAGTTGTAGATTTGTGTGGCTTTACTGAGCGTGCTGGCAACCCTGTAGCAAGGGCAGGCACTGAAAATGAAAACCTTCAAATCATCGTTTATCTTGAAAAAATGCCGCTTCTTCAAAAAAAAACCACTAATATGTAAATCTTGTGCTTTGTTTACATAGGCAATTGAAAAAATTTGATAAGGTATAACGGGCACGCCTGGTAACCCTTGCATAATTTACCTATATTTTTAGCATCAAAAACTTCTGTTCACGGAAACTCACGATCCGATAAGCAGAATTAATTAAAATTTACAGAATGTATTGATCTTAAATAGGACCAGGTCTGATAGAAGTGATTTTGAAATGCGGGCGGTTCTGTGCCAGTGGTGCCATCTTGAAAAATCATTTAAAAAGATAACTGTTTTTAGCCCCATAAACTCTGATTCAGTCGTTCGATTTTGACGAAATTCACACAGTAGCTGAACCTTACTTTAAGCCACGTATGATAGAAATTTCGTTGAAAAATTCAGTTGGAGCTGCCAGCTATGATCATTTTGGTGTCTATAATTTGAAAAAATAAAAATTTGGAAGTGAAAATATTCAAACCTTCGAATATCCTAAAAAATGTCCGTTTCTAACAATAAAACCAATCTGTATACAAATCTTATGCTTTAAGCCGCATTTCGGTACTTCTCTGTTTACCCCCCCCCCCCCCCCCATTTTGTTTCACTTTTGTTGTTGCAATTTTTCTAAAATTGATTAGAAAGTAGTTATTAACCAAAATTATTATGGAGAAACACGTTTAAAAGAAAAATTTTTTTTTTTTTTTAATTAAATTTTTAATTTAAAAATTAATTAAATTAATTTAAATTTGGAATTAATGTCACATAACAGTGAGAATAAATGTTGGTACTTTTCTGTTTTCCCCCCTCAATTTTTTTAATTTTTTTAATGGAAACTGCTCGAAATGGTTTAAAAAGTTACTCCACAAAAATTGAGATGGAAAAATTCATTAAAAAAAAATTTTATTTTTTTCAATTTTAAATTTTTTTTCATTTTTATGTGCCAGAATGAGTTTTTCAAAAGTTAATGTGTTGTTGGGGAGGCCTCCTCATTATACTGTTATTAATCATATAAACAAATTGTATTCAACATTATTAATGTAATCATCATCATCGTGGCACAACAGCCCGACGTCGGGCCTTGGCCGCCTGGATAGTATTCCTCCAATGGTCTCGGTCACGTGACCGCGTCCTCCAGTCTTGGAGCCCCAGTAGTTGCCCGGCGTCCGCATACACTGAGCTCTCCCAACGAGCTCTTGGTCTTCCTCTAGGCCTCGCTCCGTCGACACGTCTTGCGTTCATGACACGTTTTGGCATGCGATCGTCATTCATGCGTTGCACGTGCCCAGCCCACTGTAGTCGTTGCAATTTGACGATCTTGGAGACTTCCAGCTCATCGTACAGTTCGTACAACTCATTGTTGTACCGGATGCGCCATCCATCTCGGTCGCAAACAGCCCCGAAAATCCGCCGTAGAACTTTCCGTTCGAAGGTGTCGATCCTATTTTCGGAGGCTTGTGTCAAGGTCCATGTTTCGCAACCATAGCACAGCACAGGTCGTATGATAGTTTTGTAAACGCGGAGCTTAGTTTTCCTGTGCACATATTTCGATTTCATAATGGGGAGGACCGAGAAGAATGTCTTATTTGCTAGTTGTATCCGTCGCTTGATTTCGTCAGTTTCGTTGGCGTCACTCGATAGATTGCTACCAAGGTAAATGAAGTTGTTCACGAATTTGATGCAAAGGTCCCCTACGTTGATGGTCGTGTGCGCTGGCGTCCTTGTCCTAGATTGCATCATTACTTTCGTTTTGTCCT
Source organism: Nemotelus nigrinus (assembly GCA_947369275.1). Lineage (NCBI taxonomy): Eukaryota > Metazoa > Arthropoda > Insecta > Diptera > Stratiomyidae > Nemotelus > Nemotelus nigrinus. The sequence goes on from OX376374.1 coordinate 88,659,363, forward strand.
CGTTGATTCGTAGTCCAACTTCCTTTGCTGCGGTGTCAAGTCTAAGCAGAAGTTCTTCTGCATCGGTCAGTTTTCGAGTCATGATGTTAATGTCATCCGCGTACGCTGCCAATTGTGTCGACTTAAAAAGTAGCGTGCCGCTGGTGTTCAGGTTCATTGCCCGAATAGCGAACTCAAGTGCCAGGTTGAAGAGCGTGGGCGCTATTCCATCACCCTGTTTCAGGCCACCCAGAGTTTCGAAAGGATCCGTCAATCTGTTCTGGATCCGGACTTGCAAGACGGAGTTGGTCATGGTCATCTTTACAAGTCTCACTAATTTGGCCGGTATACCAAATTGCAGCATGATACTATATAGAGCGCCTCGATTGATGCTGTCATATGCTTGTTTAAAGTCGACAAAGATTTGGTATACATCGACGTCGTATTCCCAGCACTTTTGCAAAATTAGCTTGACCGTGAAAAGCTGGTCGATTGTGGAGCGACCAGATCTGAAACCGCCTTGATACTCGCCAATGATTTCTTCCGCGAACGGTTTAATCCTATACTCCAGGATTTTTGACAGGATTTTGTAGGCCGTACAGACTAAGGAGATGCCTCTGTAATTCTCACACCGCAGTTTATCTCCTTTTTTATGTATGGGACAGATGATGCTTCTGCGCCAATCGTCTGGGATCACCTCAGTCTCCCATATTCGCAGCAGTAGTTGATGTAGCGCACTTAATAAACCCGCCCCACCAGACTTGAGTAGCTCAGCTGGTATCTCGTCAGCGCCCGGCGCTTTGTTCCTTTTCAGTGAGCGCAAGGCGAGATCAACTTCTTCTACTGTAGGGGATTGTGTGGATGGGGTTTGACCAACGGTATCATCATGGAGCTCAGCTTCTGCTGCCAGGATGTTTGATGGCGGATTCAGAAGCTCTTCGAAGTAGGATGCCCATCGTTTGTTAATACTTTCGGTGTCGCTGATAATATTGCCATCTTTGTCCTTACAGAGGCTAGTCTTGGGTTGGAAGCCATTTTTGATCGTATTTACTAATCTGTACGCTTGTCTGTTGTTCTTACTAACTAGGTTTACATTAATGTTCAGCAACTGCTCGTCAAAGTATTTTCTTTTCTTACGCCTAATTATTCTATTGGATATTCGCCGTAGCTCGTCATATTTTTCCTTTTTGGCTCTGGTTGCACGTTGGACCCATTGTCTGTAGGCCTCGTTCTTTGCGTCAAGTGAGTTTCTGCATTCTTCGTCAAACCATTCGTTTCGGGCACGTCGGGCTTTGTATCCCACAACGTTTTCTGCCACATTCTTGATTGCATTTTTGAGCTCTTCCCAGAACTCGTGGACACCTACGTTGCTGGAGTCGCGCAGCATTGGTGAAATTCTTTCCTCAAGCACGGTCGTATATACCTGAGCCGTATAATCGTTCAGCAAATTCTCAACCGCGAAGATTTTGGGAGGGCTGAATCTCGGTTGGTGCGCTGAGGAAATTCTGCACCGGTATGTTGTTTTCACCAGGAAATGATCGGAGTCACAGTTAGCTCCGCGGTACGACCGAACATCCATAACACTTGACGCCCATCTCTTGCTAATAAGGACGTGGTCGATTTGGTTGACGGTATGTGCGTCTGGAGAATTCCAGGTCTGCTTGTGAATGCGACGATGTGGAAAGCAAGTTGAGCTTACAACAAGGTTCCTGCTGCAAGCGAAGTCAATTAGACGATGGCCGTTATCATTGCATTCTTCGTGGAGGCTGTGTCCTCCAGTGGTCCCCCGATGCCAACTTTCATTCCCGACTTTTGCATTGAAATCTCCCAGTAGCATTTTGACATCATTCGATGGAAGTGAGTCGAAGAGAGTTTCAAGGCAGGCATAGAACTCATCTTTTACAGAGTCTTCTTGTACTTCGGTGGGAGCGTGCACATTGATGAGCCAGAGGTTGAAAAATCGCGCCTTGATGCGAATCGCACACAGCCTTTCGTTTACGGGTTTGAAGTCGGTAACGCGCGACTTAAGCTGCTTGTTCACTATGAATGCTACTCCAAACTCCTTGCGGCCCGATGGTTTACCGCTTGTAAAAATGGTATGCGATTTCTTGTCATTGATCTCGCAGCCTAACCAATTTGTTTCCTGGACTGCAGTAATGCTCAGTTTGTACTGTTCGACCTGATGAAGGAGGGCCTTTTCGGCCCCCGGTTTGTTCAGGGAGCGTACATTCCAGGTTCCGAGAGAATAATCCGTTGTGCGTTTGCGTGGTCGTCGTCGTTGATCCGTCTAATCCGAGGCTTTTGTTCCAGGTTTCTTGACAGAGGAAGTTTTTACAAGGATGAGCTGTCGGCACATCGCTCAACCATTTCCATGGGGGGCCTCGGCGATAGTTGCTTCAGGAGACTTGCCTCGTGCCAGAGTTCACACAACTATGTTGCAGGTCTGACAACGTGGCTAAACCTCCCTAATGACCTGAGACGCTTAGATGTAATTCAGCCATCAGGCTGCAACTATGCAAGTTTTACTGAGGATAGAGTTACCTCGTTGCCTCAAACCCTCCTCCTTTTTCCGGGCTTGGGACCGGCATATCACAAGTTAGACTTGCGATCGGCGGAGTTTTATTAATGCAATAGCTTAATTGTAAATTGCGTTGAAGCTTCGGAAAGGTAAGACGTCAAAAATGGAGCAAAATTTATTCTAACTGTTATGTGGCATTAATTTAAAATTTAAATTAATTTAATTAATTTTTAAATTAAAAAATTAATTTAAAAAAAAAAATAAAAAAATTTTTTTTTTCTTTTAAACGTGTTTCTCCATCATAATTTTGGTTAATTACTACTTTCTAATCAATTTTAGAAACATTGCAACAACAAAAAGTGAAAAAAAAATGGGGGGGGGGGGGGAAACAGAAAAGTACCAACATTTCCAATGCTGGCTTGGAGTGAAATGTGTTTGCGTACACTTTCGCTCCCATGCACTTTCTTATATCTTCCTCTCTAACCAATCTCTTAAATCTGTAGTTGAACTCCAGAGTTGGACCTATTTCAACTCCAGCGTGAAGCTTTTCGGACATTTTCGAATTTTTAAATTATAAATAATAAATATAAATAATAAATAAAGAAAACGTTGCTTAAAGCTCTATTTATAGTGAAGTGTAAAGTGCTGTATTCCGCGTTTTAAAAAGATAATGTCATAGAAAATACAGTTACATTAATGATTTGTGCATTGAAATCAATAATGAAACAAATTCATAGCCCATCTGTGATAAGAATAGTTATTTAAAATTAAATTCAAATATATGTTGTACCTTCAAAATTCAAATTCGAAGGATTTCATGTGTTGAAAGCTGTGAGGTTGGAGTAGGCATTGCCGGCAAATGGACAAACCAAAGGCGTATGCGATTTCAATTTGCCTTTTTTTCTCCTGGGGGTCAAGAATTAAATGCGGTGTTTAAAAATGTTTAAATTTTGCCTCATTAAAATATCGAGTGAAATGTTATAATTATTACGTTCCATTAACGTTACCATAGTTTTTGATATTTAAATGTGAAGCAAATATAGCCCTTGATAAAGACAATGATGCTGCTTAAAATTAAATTCACAGAATAGATGAGAATAGTTTGCCTTTATAAAACACAATCAATAACACATCGATTGAAAAAAAACTGTTATACATGATTAATCTATATTATAATTTTATATTACTTTTATTTATCATAATGGTACATACCATAAACATATATTATTACGTGCCTTTCGAAGAAAGTCAAATCTATCTGCTACAGACCTACTTAATGTTCAGCATCAATGCTAATTTGATAATCTGCTTAAGTATTCCTTGCAAGTTTCAGCACATTACACATATCTAAATGGTTAATGATTCGACCTTTCTTGCTCGAATTGCAATAAATTCCTTGGCCATTGTTTTATGTGCATCCCAGCCAAGTAATCTGGGCATGGTTTAATTGTTTTTCATCCATAGTAATTCGCAACATTTAAGCGCCAGTGTCAGCTAGATGTTGGATTCAAAGTGACGTAATGTGCTTTTTACTCAGCAAAAATACTGGAAATTAGTAAATGGCCAAAAGTAACTTTCCATGACATTAATACGCTCAGCTCAGTTACCTCCATCTGCAAATGCAGCTCCAAACGTACTTTTATCTTCACCCAAACCTGTCCCAAAATCATTGCTTTGAAATAATTAAGAATGGCAGCACCGATTACAGTCCACTCATTTTATTCCTACAGAAATTCCTGATACAAAATCTCGCAGGATAAGTTCAGTCGATATCGAACGATCAACAAAAAAATAAATCTAAAAAGGGTAACTTTAGTTCATGACAGCTAATGTGTACGCAGAAACATTACACTCCAAGCCAGCATTGGAAACGCTGCCTAGTTCTAAAAGTGAATTTATCGTATTTAAACTCCAAGCGAACATTCAAAATATTTATTTATACAACATCTGAGTTTATTATTTATATAACATATGTATTACAAATTATTATATATATTATACAAATTATTAGCAAATTTGATCGATTTAATCGTTTGTTTTCAAGAAATCTAGAAAAAAATCCAATTATTTTAGTTTTTCATTGATGGCCCCCAAACTAGCAATGAGCACAAAATGTCATCACAATTTTCGAATTTCGAAAATCCATCATTGGGAACAAGCCAGCTCTACTCTGAAATTCGGCGAAAGCTCACTCCAGCTATGGAAACGCGGCCTTACCTACACGTTCAAAGAAAAACTTTGGAAATTTCATGTCGGACAAGAACGGTAGCTCTTTCCACATTAACTTTTATTTTTTGCATCAAAAACTTCTGTTCACGGGAACTCATGAACCAATAGTCAGATACAACTGAAATTTACAAAATGCATTGGACTTAAGAAGGACCAGATCTAATAGAAGCGATTTTGAATTGTGGGCAACTTTGTGCCAGTGGTACCATCTTGAAAAATTACAAAGAAAAAAAAACCGCTTTTTGCCCTATGAAAAGTGAATAAGCTACCAGATTTTCATGAAATTGACACAGTAGCTGAACCTACTTCTATTTTCTGTTTGGT
>OX376374.1:88664612-88731228 GCA_947369275.1 Nemotelus nigrinus
CCAGCTATGGTAATTTTTGTGTCTTTGGTTTTGAAAATTCGCTCAGGAAAATAAAACTTTTTGCCCTATAACTTCCAGTGCAGTCACGAAATCAATACGAATTTCATACAATTAATGGAACCTATTATAAGCATTATCCAGGCCGAATTTGGTTGAAAAGCCACTATAGGGTTGCCAGCTATTATTAGTTTTGTGTTTGTTTAAATATCTTTATTAAGCGGTTTTATCGTAGAATTTTCAATTGGTAATGATATTGTAGTGACAATAAACAGCAAATATTAAGCTTTCGATTATTGGAAAAAACTTGCTGCAGGTAACACTAAATTTCTTTATACTCCTATAACTTGGAATGTAATTAAACAGCAACGTGAAGCAGATGCGATATATTCTTGGCTTTGATACTGGCGAAAGGTTGCCAGCACGAGTCGGTTGTGCTACTTTTGTATCAATAAATGCTTAAAGTTAGTATTCATACCGGAAACATTTACAATGAAATAAATAACCGATGTTTCAATTCCCAAAGTTCTGCAAATTTTTCGGATCGCAGCCCCAAACACCAACTTCAGCTACAGTGCTGCAGGCACTGAGCATTTTCTCCATTGATGTTATATGCGATGTTGCTTTCAAAATTTTATGAAATAAGCAACTGATAACGAATATAATTAACCCGTATTTTGTTCTCATAAACGTTGAAATTCATGCCAGTGGTAATATCTGAAACCTTCCACCATATGAGTTATAATGCATTCCTGAGACCAAAGTAAAACGTGGCATTTGAAACAGTTTGGCCGTAATTAGCAGCTCATGTGGTGGAAAACCTGGAAAACCTGCACGATTTTTCTACTGTTCTTCGAACATTAGTGTTTCTAGCGGTTTAGGTGCGCTAGAGTTTTTATCATTTATATCATTATTCCGTCTTGGTCTCGTATTTTTTAATGGCTCTGAGCTCAGGTTTTTCATTTCAATGCCGTGCTCTGGAACTTTGATTATTTCTTCATCTTTCATTATATCCTTTGTTGTACTTTCCACTTCAATTGATCGGTATTCATTTATCAATTCAGTTTCAGTCTTAATATTATCGATCATTTCTTCTTCTTTATTCTTGTTTAATATTTCGATGTGTTTTACACTCTCTTGTGGGATTATTGAGCTGCTTATGTAAATTTGAGGTGCAGTTTCTTTTATAGTATAGTAATTATTTCTCTGGTTTCTAGTTTTTGTGTTAGCACTTTTTAGATTATTATTAAAGCTTCCATTATCAATTTTGTTTATCATATCCTTGTTTTCATAGTTTTTTCTCGAATTTCTATAGCCATTAGTAATGGTATCATATATGTGTCTATTATATAAATTTTCTGTATTTGTAGGTCTGTATTTATAACTGTATTTTAATTGCTGAATACTGTTTTAACTTTTACTTATGTACATAACATTGTTCGTAGCATTATAACTTGATGCTTAGTCTGTTGCGATTTGAATCGCTTCTTTAAGTGTTTTTTAACTGTATTTTAATTGCCGAATACTGTTTTAACTTTTACTTATGTACATAACATTGTTTTTAGCATTATAACTTGATGCTTAGTCTGTTGCAATTTGAATCGCTTCTTCAAGTGTTTTCGGTTGTGCCGCAAAAATTGTAGGTTTAAGTGTTTCGGACAAAAAGTTTTTGACAATTGTAAGCGCATAAGAATCATTGGATTTCTGTATCACTACTTTCTCTGCTGCAGATGGGCTCCGTTCTAAGCTATAACTTTGAATTTCGTTCAATTTGCTAATGAGCTGCAATACCTTCTCACCGTATTTTTCAACTGTTCGAGTTTATATAAGTGAGCTTACTGTGTATGAATTTGCTGTGGGCTTTTTCTTCTCTTGAATCTACCTTTTAACATTTTTTTTTAATTCTTCATAGCTGCTTATTACTAATGTTCGAAGAACATTAGTATTAAAATCGCTTCGCCGAAAATCGTCATATATATATATATATATATATATATATATATATATATATATATATATATATATATATATATATATATAAATATATATATATATATATATATATATATATATATATATATATATATATATATATATATATATATATCAGCAAAACGGTTAAGAGAGATAATCTCTGGAGTGGCCGATCCGATTAAGCTGAAACTTTCGGAGAACATAGTGAATTTTAGTGAACTTAAGTGAATTTTCAGGTACACCTATATTTCCAAGCAGTGTAAATTTTTGTTAAAAAAAAGTACTAGGAATGAAAACTTATTATGTTAGTAGTTTGTTTATGATAAAGTATTGAAAATTTTGAGCCAGGTGTTGGCGCTGAGTGCCTAAAAGTAGGCAAGTTTTTTTTTCAAATTTCGATTTGTCATAACTTCTAAGAAAAACAATGGATCGTCGTGAAATTTGCAGAGCGTATTGATGTAAACTAGAATTTAACAAACATGGCCTTTCCAGACTGTGCGGGCATTTCTGTAGCTACAGCAGGCTCCTGAAATCGAATCCTTCAAATCATCGAGTCTCCTGAATAATTTTGGATTTTTGAAAATAAATTCAAACTATTGATAAATTTTGACTTTTGTCCACCAAGTCAAATAAAAATTTCAAAAATTCCGCGGTAAACAAGAACGGCAACCCGTGTTCAAATTACCTCTATTTTCAGCACCCAAAACTTCTGTTCACGAGAACTGACAATCGGATAAAGCGATCAATATGAAATTTACAGAACATGTTGGCATTAACTAGGACCAGGTCTGATAGAAGCGATTTTTAAATACGGGCAATATTGTGGTAGTGGTGCCATTTGGAAAAATCACTGAGAAAAAGAACTGGTTTTTGGCCTATAGCTTCCGATTTAGAAACCAGATTTTAACAAAATTCACGCAGTAGGTGAACCTTACTCAAAGATAGATTTCATAGAAATTTGGTTGAAAAATTAGTAAATAGACGCTAGCTACAGCAATTTTTGTCTCTTAAATATTGTAAATTTGCTCAGGATAATAAAGGTTTTTCGCTATAACTTCCGATGCAGTTATGAAATCAAAACGAAATTCATGTGAAAAGCATATCTTGTTGCGTTTCTAATTCTGTAGAAATTTTGTTGAAAAACCGTGAAAGGGTTGCCAGCTATGATGAATTTTGTAATTTATTGACATTTCTTTATCGAGCAATGTTGTCACAAAATTTCCAAGCGGGTATGATCTTGCAATGACAAATAACATCAAATATTTAAGTTTCAAATATGTAAAAAGTTTGGACGATGGTAACCCTAAAATTTAATTCACTCCTATAAATTACAGCGCAGAATTTCAATCGAAACGAAATTCATAGGGTAGGTTAAACACAACGTGAAGCAGCTATGGTGCTAGCACATGATTGCCAGCACCGGACAATTTCGTAAATATCGCACCAACAGATGTTTCCATTTTCTATTCATAAGCAAACTATTTACAATAAAATAAGCAACCGATATTTAAATATTCCGAGCTTTGGAAATTTTATTGTTTGTTACTTGAACCTATAACCGAGTTTATTAGCTTATTCATCTGCATCATCCCCCTTCTATGGTAATCGTTTGTCATAATTTATGACAAACGACTTCGATTATATAAAAGCACGTATTTTATTTGAATAAAGCTCTTTGCCCTATAGCCTCCAGTACAGTCATGGGATCATAACGAAATTCATATGACAAATTTAAATTATTGTAGACAATATTCAGTATAAATCTATTTTGAAAAACAATGATAGGGTTGCCAGCTATGATTGTTTTTGTATTTTTTGAAATAGCTTTGGTAAGCGATTTTATCATTAAATTTTCAAATCGTAGTGGTCTTGTAGTGAAAATACACACCAAATACTAAGATCTAGAAAATTTGAAAGCTCTTGCGAATGGTAGCCCTAAATTTCTTTGTATCCCTATTACTTCCAATGCAGTGATCGGATCAACACGAAATTCGCAGAGCAGGTTGACTTCAATATGATGATAGGACTACTAGCAGGAGGTGTTTTTGTTATTTTGGTACCAAAAAATGCTAGCATTAAGTATTCACATCGCGAATATACAATATATAACAATATATATGACAATACGTACAATATATAATATATAAGACAATAACAACAGTATAACAACAAAATATAACAATACACTCAAAATCTGCACATATCCTCTACTGTTCTTCGAACATTAGTATTTCTAGCGGTTCTGATGCGCTAGGGGTTTTTTTGTATTTAAAAGTTGAGTTTTTACGCTAGACCCCAATTTGACATTATTCGTAAACTTGAATAAATCCTCTTTCCCGTCTTTATTGAGGTTCTCGTTGATCAATCCTAAAATGGTTAAAAAGGAATCTATTTGTTTTGCACTACCATTGAAAACTGGTATGCATTATAATGCAAGCTCAACATCAAAATTACTCATCTTTTCATTTGTTAAAATTTTCAAAAACGCTTTCAGTGAAATTTTTCAAGAACTACGCTCCTGGTGTTGTGTACGACTAAAAGTTGAAACGTCAAAACTTACAAATTGACAAAACTGACATGATCATTTCCACTTGTCGACATCAGCAACAACCTCTCTAAGCGAGTGAAACGCAAACCCGCATGAAAAATAATTAATTTTTACTAATTTTCGAAGAAAAATAGTATTAAACTCGTTTCGCCAAAAATTCATATTTCTTTATATATATATATATATATATATATATATATATATATATATATATATATATATATATATATATATATATATATATATATATATATATATATATATAAAAGATTAAGGGAGATAATCTCTGGAGTGGCCAATCCGATTGAGCTGAAACTTTCGGAGAACGTAGATGTATTTAGTAGGTAGGTCCACAACTTACTTAAATTTAGATATCCTAAATTTTTTGGCGGTGGCGAGCGTTTTAGTGAATTTTCAGGTACTCCTAAATTTCCAAGCAGCGTGAATTTTTGCTCAAAAACGGTATTGGAAATAAAAACTTATTATGTTTTAAGCTTGTTTATGACAAAAAATTGGAAATTTTGAGCCGTGTGTGGGTGCAGCGTTCCTAAAAGTAGGCAAGGATTTTTTTTCAAATTTTGATTTGTCATTACTTCTGACAAAAACATTGGATCATCGTGAAATTCGCAGAGCGTATTAATGTTGACTAAAGTTTAATACACATGGATTTCCAAGGTCGTGCGGGTAACCCTACAGCTGCGGCAGGCTCTTGAAAAAAAATCCTTCAAATCATTGAACCTCCTGAAAATTTTTTTTTTGATTTTTGACAAAAAATTCAAATCATTGATAAATTTTAACGTTTGTGCATCATTTCAACTTAAAATTTTGAAAACTCCGATTTGCACGAGAACGGCAGCCTATCACTAAATTACCTCTATTTTCAGCACTCGAAAGTTCTGTTCACGAGGACTGACGACCGGATTATCCGATCAGAATGAAATTTACAGGACATATTGGTTTTAGTCAGGACCAGATCTGATAGAAGTTATTTTGAAGTGCGAGCAACCCTATGGCAGTGGTGCCATCTTGAAAAATCACTGAGACAAAAAACAGCTTTTTGGCCTATAACTTCCGATTCAGCCATCAGATTTAAACCAAATTCACACAATATTTGGATCTTAAATAAGTTAACATTTGGTAAAAATTTGGCTGAAAAATTAGAATATATTTGCCAGCTATGGTGATTTTTGTCTGCTAAATCTTGCAAATTTGCTCAGCAAAATAAAGCTTTTTCCCCTATAACTTCCGGTGCAGCCATGATTTCAAAATGAAGTTTATGCAGTAAATAGATTTTGATGTGGTCCAAATGTCGTAGGAATTTAGTAAAAAAATCATGAAAGGGCTGCCAGCTTTGACCATTATTGTAATTTTTTGGAATTTCTTTACTGCGCGATTATGTCATTATATTTTCAAATAGGAACGATCCTGTTATGAAAATTAAGAAAAAATATTAGCGCTTTAAAAATTTACAAAGTTTCGAGGGTGGTAACCCTAAAAAATTTTCACCCGTATAACTTCTAGCGCAGTGATTCAATCGAAACGAAATTTATTGGTTGGGTTTAGTTTAACGTGAAGCAGATTTGCTATATATTTTGCTTTGCTGCTGACACAGGCTGACCAGCTTTAGCCATTTTCGTAACTATTGCGTCAACATATGCTTCACATTACATACTCATATGCAAAACATTTGCAATAAAACTAAGAAACCAATTTTTCAATTTTTCGAGTTTTGAACATTTTTTGGATGGCAGCCTCAAACAACGTTAACCGCTAAAGCTTTGGACGAAATCCTCCGATGAGAACGAAATTCAAAGGATAAGTTGATTTAAGTATGAGCTTGTGAAGGTAAACTTATTGCTGCTTCGTTGGGAAAATGTTGCCAGCACTGAACATTTTCATCATTTGTGTTATAGTTGAGTTCTGTTGCTTTGAACAAGGAATGGTTGATTTTACAAAAAAGTGTATTACGTCTTTCCACATTTGTTTGTCACTCAAAGACAATTTCTTCGAAAATTAGTTTTCTAGCGGTTCAGGTGCGTTAGAGTTTTTTACTAATGTTCAAAGAACATTAGTATTAAAATCGCTTCGCCGAAAATTCGTCATATATATATATATATATATATATATATATATATATATATATATATATATATATATATATATATATATATATATATATATATCAGCAAAATGGTTAAGAGAGATAATCTCTGGAGTGGCCGATTCGATTGAGCTGAAATTTTTGGAGAACATAGATGTGTATAACAGGTAGGTTCAAGACTTGCTGAAATTTAGATATCTTAAACCTTTTAGCGGCGGCGGGCATTTAAGTGAATTTTCAGGTACTCCTATATTTCCAAGCAGTGTACATTTTTGTTCAAAAAAAGTACTAGGAATGAAAACTTATTATGTTTTAAATTTGCTTATGATAAAGAAGTCGAAATTTTGAGCCTTGTGTAGGCGCTGAGTGCCTAAAAGTAGGCAAGGATTTTTTTTCAAAATTCGATTTGTCATAACTTCTAAGAAAAACAATGGATCATCGTGAAATTTTTAAAGCGTATTGATATAGACTAAAGTTTTACACACATGGACTTTCAAGACTGTGCGGGCAACTCTGTAGCTACGGCAGGCTCCTGAACAAAAATCCTTCCAATCATCGACCTTCCTGAAAATTTTTTGATTTTTGAAAATATATTCAAATTATTGATAAATTTTGAATTTTGTCCACCAAGTCAAATAAAATATTTCAAAATTCCGCGGTAAACAAGAACGGCAACCCGTGATGAAATTACCTCTATTTTCAGCACTCAAAACTTCTGTCAACGAGAACTGACGATCTGATAATACGATCAATATGAAATTTACAGGACATGTTGGAATTTGATAGGACCAGGTTTGATAGAAGTGATTTTGAAAAACGAGCAACACTGTGGCAGTGGTGCCATTTGGAAAAATTGCTGCGAAAAAAAAATGGTTTTTGGCCTATAGCTTCCGATTTAGCCACCAGATTTTAACGAAATTCACGCAATAGGTGAACCTTACTCTAGGATAGATTTCATAGAAATTTGGTTGAAAAATTAGTATAGGGGCACCAGCTACGGCAATTTTTGTCTCCTAAATATTGTAAATTTGCTCAGGAAAATAAAGATTTTTTCCCTATAACTTCCGATGCAGTGATGCAATCAAAACGAAATTCATGTGAAAAGCATATCTTGTTGCGATTGTAATTATGTATGAATTTTGTTGAAAAACCGTGAAAGGGTTGCCAGCTATGATGAATTTCTTAATTTATTTACATTGCTTTATCGAGCGATGTTGTCATAAAATTTCCAAATGGGAATGATCCTGCAATGATAATTAACAACAAATATTTACGTTTCAAAAATTTAAAAAGTTTGGACGATGGTAGCCCCAAAAATTTAATTCACTCCTATAACTTACAGCGCAGCCATTCAATCGAAACGAAATTCATAGGCTGGGTTGATTTGACATAGCTTTAGTAAGCGATTTTATCATTAAGTTTCCAAATCGGAGTGGTCTTGTAGTGAAAATACAGCCCCAATACTAAGATCTAGAAAGATTGAAAGCTATAACTTCCAATGCAGTAATCGGATCAATACGAAATTCGCAGAGCAGGTTGACTTCAACGTGAGGCAGATATGACTTATTTTTGGCTTCAGTGCTAGCAAAGGACTGCTAGCAAGAGGTGTTTTTGTTATTTTCGTACCAATAAATGATTGCATTAAGTATTCACATCGCGAATATACAATATATAACAATATATATGACAATACATACAATATATAATATATAAGACAATAACAACAATATATAACAATACACTCAAAATCTGCACAAATCCTCTACTGTTCTGCGAACATTAGTATTTCTAGCGGTTCTGATGCGCTAGGGTTTTTACTAATTTTCGAAGAAAAGTAGTATTAAACTCGTTTCGCCGAAAATTCATATTTCTTTATATATATATATATATATATCATCAAAATGATTAAGGGAGATAATCTCTGGAGTGGCCAATCCGATTGAGCTGAAACTTTCGGAGAACGTAGATGTATATAGTAGGTAGGTCCACGACTTGCTTAAATTCAGATATCCTAAACCGTTTGGCGGCGGCGAGCGTTTTTGTGAATTTTGAGGTACTCCTATATTTCCAAGCTGCATGAATTTTTGTTCAAAAAAGTATTGGGAATGAAAACTTATTATGTTCTGAGTTTGTTTATGGTAAAGAATTGGAAATTTTGAGCCGTGTGTGGGTGCAGCGTGCCTAAAAGTAGGCAAAGATTTTTTTTCAAATTTTGATTTGTCATTACTTCTAGCAAAAACATTGGATCATCGTGAAATTTGCAGAGCGTATTGATGTTGACAAAAGTTTAATACACATGGATTTCCAAGGTAGTGCGCGTAACCCTGTAGCTGCGGCAGGCTCTTGAAAAAAAATCCTCCAAATCATTGAACCTCCTGAAAAATTTTTGATTTTTGACAAAAAATTCAAATCATTGATAAATTTTAACGTTTGTGCATCATGTCAATTTGAAATTTTTAAAATTCCGATTTGCACAAGAACGGCAACCCATCACTAAATTACCTCTATTTCCAGCACTCGAAAGTTCTGTTCACGAGAACTGAAGACCGGATTATCCGATCATAATGAAATTTACAAGACATGTTGGTATCAACTAGGACCAGGTCTGATAGAAATAATTTTGAAATCCGGGCAATCCTGTGGCAGTGGTGCCATCTTGAAAAATCAATGAGAAAAAAAACCGGTCTTTGGCCTATAACTTCCGATTCAGCCATCAGATGTAAACGAAATTCACACAATATTTGGATCTTACTTAAGATAACATTTGATGAAAATTTGGCTGAAAAATTAGAATATGGTTGCCAGCTATGGTGATTTTTGTCTCCAAAATCTTGCAAATTTGCTCAGCAAAATAAAGCTTTTTTCCCTATAACTTCCGGTGCAGTCATGATATCAAAATGAAGTTAATGCAGTAAATAAATTTTGATGTGAGCCAAATGTCATAGGAAATTCGTACAAAAATCGTGAAAGTGCTGCCAGCGTTGTCCATTATTGTAATTTTTTGGAATTTCTTTACTGCGCGATTATGTCATTAGATTTGCAAATGGGAACGATCCAGCAATGAAAATTAACAACAAATATTAACGCTTTAAAAATTTGAAAAGTTTTGAGGGTGGTAACCCTAAAATTTTTTTCACCCGTATAACTTCTAGCGCAGTGATTCAATCGAAACGAAATTTATTGGTTGGGTTTAGTTTAACGTGAAGCAGATTTGGTATATATTTTGCTTTGCTGCTGACACAGGGTAACGAGCTTTAGCCATTTTCGTAACTATTGCATCAACAGGTGCTTCAAATAACATATACATATGCAAAACATTTGCAATAAAACTAGGAAACCAATTATTAAATTTTCTGAGTTTTGAACATTTTTTGGATGGCAGCTTCAAACAACGTTAACCGCTAAAGCTTTCGACGAAATCCTCCGATGAGAACGAAATTCAAAGGATAAGTTGATTTAAGTATGAGCTTGTGAAGGTAAACTTATTGCTGCTTCGTTGGGAAAATGTTGCCAGCACTGAACATTTTCATCATTTGTGTTATAGTTGAGTTCTGTTGCTTTGAACGAGGAATGGTTGATATGATTCTACAAAAAAGTGTATAACGTCTTTCCACATTGACACTCAAAGACAATTTCTTCGAAAATTAGTTTTCTAGCGGTTCAGGTGCGCTAGAGTTTTTTTTTTAATTCAAACTGATCCATACACTAAAGCGATTCACATGAAATGTATGATATATATACAAGAAGAAGGTTCCAATAAACAGAGTCTGACTTGGTAAGCCATATTGAATAGGCGACCATAAAGACAGAGAAACTAAAATATATTTTATTTTATTTTTCTTGAGTCAATTCACTTCTGAGCTAATGCTTAAGGGGCGGCTTAAGAGCTAATGCTAAAGGGGCGCCACTCAGAAGTGACGAGTGAATTTGAAACTTGTAAAATTGAAGTTAAAGTTGAAGATTTGAAGAATTGTATAAATTAGGTTGTTCAGTCCTTGCCCCGACCATGGAACAAAGAAGCGAGTTATCCTGTTCCGTTACTTTTTACTGGTGCTTTTTTGCAAAAAAATTATTTTACTTCCATTCGTACTTGTTTGTTATACCACGGACCATGTACATTTTTTTGTGATTTTACAACATTTGATCTACTGAAAATCGTTCGAATTATTTTGAATTTACTTTTCTTTAATTTTGCTTAATTAATCGAACAAATTTGAGTTTCTTTTCTACTATTATTTTTGTATGTAGATCAATTCCATTTATAAAAAATTATCGTTGATCATATGAAATGTTTCTAACAATAATATTTATTAGATTTCAAATTTGAATTCTTAGCTCCACCACTAGATCATAAGTGTCGTTTCTGCCGCCAAATGCAATAAAGTGCAACTGTAAAAATAAACAGAATTTTACAACTTGTTTTGTTCTTCTCTTACTTTCATTATTGTTTTCTATTGTGGAGTAAAAACGTTTTTGAAATAGAAACGTTGTTGTTTCGCCGAAAATTCATATTTCTGTATATATATATATATATATATATATATATATATATATATATATATATATATATATATATATATATATATATATATATATATATATATATATATATATATATATATATATATATATATATATATATATATATATATATATATATATATATATATATATATATATATCAGCAAAATGATTAAGGGAGATAATCTCTGGAGTGGCCTATCCGATGGAGCTGAAATTTTCGGAGAACGTAGATGTATATAATAGGTAGGTCCATGACTTTCTCAAATTCAGATATCCTAAAACTTTTGGCGGCGCGAGCGTTTTAGTGAGTTTTGAGGTACTCCTATATTTCCAAGCAGCGTAAATTTTTGTTCAAAACAAGTATTGGGAATGAAAACTTCAAATCTTTGCTAAATTTTATCCTTTGTCCTTTATCTCAAAATAAAATTTTCGAAATTCCGATTTGCATAAGAACGGCAACCCATCACCAAATTACCTCTATTTTCAGCACTCGAAAGTTCTGTTCACGAGAACTGACGACCGGATTATCCGATCATAATGAAATTTACAGGATGTGTTGATTTTAGCTAGGACTAAATCTGATGGAAGTGATTTTGAAATGCAAGCAACCCTGTGGCAGTGGTACCATCTTGAAAAACTACTGAGAAAAAAACATTTTTTTGGCCTATAACTTCCGATGCAGCCATCAGATTTTAACAAAATTTACACAATACTTGGATGTTACTCCATGTAACATTTGGTGAAAATTTGGTTGAAAAATTAGCATAAAACTGGCAGCTGTGGTGGTTTTTGTCTCATAAATCTTGCAAATTTGCTCAGCAAAATAAAGCTTTTTCCCCTATAAAATCCGGTCCAGTGTAGAAATCAAAGCGAAGTTCATGCAGTAAATGGAACTTAATGTGAAGTAAATGTCGTAGGAATTTCGTACAAAAATCATGAAAATGCTGCCAGCTATGACCATTTTTGTAATTTGGTGGAATTTCTTTACTGAGCGATGATGTCATTAGATTTCCAATTGAGAATGATCCTGCAATGAAAATGAACAACAAATATTAACTTTTTAAAAATTTGAAAATTTTTGAGGGTGGTCACCCTTAAATTCTTTTCACCCGTATAACTTCCAGCGCAGTGATTCAACCAAAACGAAATTTACTGGTTGATTTTAACTTAACGTGAAGCAGATTTGGAATATATTTTGCTTTGCTGCTGACACAGGCTAACCAGCAATGTGCCATTTCCGTTAATATTGTACCAACATATGCTTCAAATTACGTTCTCATATGAAAAGCATTTGCAATAAAAATAAGGAATCAATTTTTAAATTTTCCGAGTGTTGAACATTTTTTGGATGGCAGCTTCAAACAACGTTAACCGCTAAAGCTTTCGACGAAATCCTCCGATGAGAACGAAATTCAAAGGATAAGTTGATTTAAGTATGAGCTTGTGAAGGTAAACTTATTGCTGCTTCGTTGGGAAAATGTTGCCAGCACTGAACATTTTCATCATTTGTGTTATAGTTGAGTTCTGTTGCTTTGAACGAGGAATGGTTGATATGATTCTACAAAAAAGTGTATAACGTCTTTCCACATTGACACTCAAAGACAATTTCTTCGAAAATTAGTTTTCTAGCGGTTCAGGTGCGCTAGAGTTTTTTTTTTAATTCAAACTGATCCATACACTAAAGCGATTCACATGAAATGTATGATATATATACAAGAAGAAGGTTCCAATAAACAGAGTCTGACTTGGTAAGCCATATTGAATAGGCGACCATAAAGACAGAGAAACTAAAATATATTTTATTTTATTTTTCTTGAGTCAATTCACTTCTGAGCTAATGCTTAAGGGGCGGCTTAAGAGCTAATGCTAAAGGGGCGCCACTCAGAAGTGACGAGTGAATTTGAAACTTGTAAAATTGAAGTTAAAGTTGAAGATTTGAAGAATTGTATAAATTAGGTTGTTCAGTCCTTGCCCCGACCATGGAACAAAGAAGCGAGTTATCCTGTTCCGTTACTTTTTACTGGTGCTTTTTTGCAAAAAAATTATTTTACTTCCATTCGTACTTGTTTGTTATACCACGGACCATGTACATTTTTTTGTGATTTTACAACATTTGATCTACTGAAAATCGTTCGAATTATTTTGAATTTACTTTTCTTTAATTTTGCTTAATTAATCGAACAAATTTGAGTTTCTTTTCTACTATTATTTTTGTATGTAGATCAATTCCATTTATAAAAAATTATCGTTGATCATATGAAATGTTTCTAACAATAATATTTATTAGATTTCAAATTTGAATTCTTAGCTCCACCACTAGATCATAAGTGTCGTTTCTGCCGCCAAATGCAATAAAGTGCAACTGTAAAAATAAACAGAATTTTACAACTTGTTTTGTTCTTCTCTTACTTTCATTATTGTTTTCTATTGTGGAGTAAAAACGTTTTTGAAATAGAAACGTTGTTGTTTCGTCGAAAATTCATATTTCTGTATATATATATATATATATATATATATATATATATATATATATATATATATATATATATATATATATATATATATATATATATATATATATATATATATATATATATATATATATATATATATATATATATATATATATATATATATATATATATATCAGCAAAATGATTAAGGGAGATAATCTCTGGAGTGGCCTATCCGATGGAGCTGAAATTTTCGGAGAACGTAGATGTATATAATAGGTAGGTCCATGACTTTCTCAAATTCAGATATCCTAAAACTTTTGGCGGCGCGAGCGTTTTAGTGAGTTTTGAGGTACTCCTATATTTCCAAGCAGCGTAAATTTTTGTTCAAAACAAGTATTGGGAATGAAAACTTCAAATCTTTGCTAAATTTTATCCTTTGTCCTTTATCTCAAAATAAAATTTTCAAAATTCCGATTTGCATAAGAACGGCAACCCATCACCAAATTACCTCTATTTTCAGCACTCGAAAGTTCTGTTCACGAGAACTGACGACCGGATTATCCGATCATAATGAAATTTACAGGATGTGTTGATTTTAGCTAGGACTAAATCTGATGGAAGTGATTTTGAAATGCAAGCAACCCTGTGGCAGTGGTACCATCTTGAAAAACTACTGAGAAAAAAACATTTTTTTGGCCTATAACTTCCGATGCAGCCATCAGATTTTAACAAAATTTACACAATACTTGGATGTTACTCCATGTAACATTTGGTGAAAATTTGGTTGAAAAATTAGCATAAAACTGGCAGCTGTGGTGGTTTTTGTCTCATAAATCTTGCAAATTTGCTCAGCAAAATAAAGCTTTTTCCCCTATAAAATCCGGTCCAGTGTAGAAATCAAAGCGAAGTTCATGCAGTAAATGGAACTTAATGTGAAGTAAATGTCGTAGGAATTTCGTACAAAAATCATGAAAATGCTGCCAGCTATGACCATTTTTGTAATTTGGTGGAATTTCTTTACTGAGCGATGATGTCATTAGATTTCCAATTGAGAATGATCCTGCAATGAAAATGAACAACAAATATTAACGTTTTAAAAATTTGAAAATTTTTGAGGGTGGTCACCCTTAAATTCTTTTCACCCGTATACCTTCCAGCGCAGTGATTCAACCAAAACGAAATTTACTGGTTGATTTTAACTTAACATGAAGCAGATTTGGAATATATTTTGCTTTGCTGCTGACACAGGCTAACCAGCAATGTGCCATTTCCGTTAATATTGTACCAACATATGCTTCAAATTACGTTCTCATATGAATAGCATTTGCAATAAAAATAAGGAATCAATTTTTAAATTTTCCGAGTTTTGAACATTTTTCGGATGGCAGCCTCAAACAACGTTTAACCGCTGAAACTTTCGATGAAATCCTGCGATGAGAACGATTTTGAAAGGATAAGTTGATTTAAGTATGAGCTTGTTATGGTAAACTTATTGCTGCTTCGTTCGGAAAGTGTTACCAGCACTGAACATTTTCATCATTTGTGTTATAGTTGAGTTTTGTTTCTTTGGATAAGGAATGGTTGATATGATTCTACAAAACAGTGTTTTACGTCGTTCCACACTTTTTTTGTCACTCATAGACAATTTCTTCGAAAAATTGTTTTCTAGCGGTTCAGGTGCGCTAGAGTTTCTTTTTTTTCATTTTGTTCTTAAAGTGTATTCATGAATGAACAATGTAATGTACAATGTTTTCGTTCATTTAAATTCTTAATAAATTCATTTTAAAATATATTTTTTTGTAAACTAATATTTTTTTCTTTACTAGTGATCTTAATTCCTCCATACGTTCATACATGCGCTGCTGTAGTTTCCATGGCGGGGGATTCTCTTCTTCTGTCGCAATTTGGTTTAGTGATGAAATTTCTCTCCTCAAACGAGCTTGTCTGCTGGTGCGTGTTTTTCGTGTCGTATTTGATTTTGATGTGTCTGGTTCGTGGTTTGCTTATGTTGTCGGATGAGTCGTTGCTTGTATTTTATGCTGCTTTATTTCGTTTGTGAATTCTTCGATCTGGTGTTTGTTGGTGTTGGGTGCTTTTCATATCGTACTCGTAATTATGCCTACTTTCAATATTACTTCCATCGTGATATTGCTTAGTTTGAAGGTTTTGTAAGTTTCTAACTGAAATCTGCGTCACTCAGAATGTCCAAAAATATATGCAAATGTTGTTATTGTCGAATTGAAAAATGTTGTCGGATTCCAAGGCTCTTAAAATGATTGACTCCAAAAACGCAGGGCCATGATTCACGTCAGCAGCAAGATCGTCGTGTAATGGTTTATATGAAGTTGTTAGTTGCTCGGTTTATAAGGTTCACCATTCAAAACTATGTATGTCGTTCACGGGATCGTTAATCAAAGATTATAATTCACAGGAAAGTTCGGCCAAAGGAACGCCATGAAATGGGTTATTCCGAAAGAGCTTTGAATCAAAGTTTACAATACCGCAATACTTACATGGCCAATTTAACCTCCGCTTTGTCTGTATGGGCCAAGTTAACCAGCGAGGACTTATTTTATCTGAATAAACAAAAACTCTTTGCTTAATCGTCTGTAAGGTCGCCGAAAAGGAATGGCCTACCAAAATCATACTGACTTTATTTCATTCTAAATCTCTTATATAAAGCTAAACATTTTGTAGAAAGCATGAATGTATGGACCGGTTCAAATTCAAAAATATTATTTATTTAATTGTTTTTCATTTTGACCGCTTGGTTGTTGGTTGTCGCTGCTATCAATGAGTTCAGATGGCTGACATTGTCAGTTTGACATTTACACCTGTTTTGCTCTTTTGTTCGCAGTATCCTTAAATATTGTTGTCAAATATGGTGCCAACATTTTCAGTACTTAATTGATGCCGTTGAATCTGTACAACGCAGGTTCACCCGCTCTCTGCTTTTCAAATTCAATTTGACTTACTGTGAGTATAGTGCGAGACTTACCATGCTACAAATTCCATCCCTGAAATCTCGTAGGCTGTTCTTCGATGGATGCCTTCTATTCAAACTACACCATTGACTTGTCCCATCTGACCTCTGCAACCTGGTTTCCGTCCGTGTATTGGATCGGTCATGTAGATCAACTTTAACATTTAATGTTCTATTTGCACGGGCCGATACATATTACTTTTCACCGCTGCTACGTTTACCTAGGCAGCATAACGAACTCAGACTTGGTTCCCTGCCACCGACCTTGAATCTTTTCAAAAACATGTTAAAAGATAAAGTAATCACTTATTCTGTTTAATGCATGCTCATCTTGGCTAATTGCATATTTAAATTTTTGATTCTTATTTTCTATTGAATTATGTTACTCTTGTTTGTTTTATATATATTTTTATTTTTATTTATCTTTGAATTATGATACTCTTGTTCGTTTCCTATATATTTTTATTTTCATTTATCATTGTCTATTGCGTAATTGGACTTGATCTGTTGTTATAGACATTAAATCAATAAATAAATAAATAAATAAATTTATCATTTGTTCTACACAACACCCTCTTCCTTTGGGGGAAAAATTTAATTTTTTTTAAGAAAAAAATTTCTTATTTGTATTTTCTTTTTATTTATTTTTGAAAAAAAAGTAGTATTTAACTCGTTTCGCCGAAAATTCATATTTCTTTATATATATAAATATATATATATATATATATATATATATATATATATATATATATATATATATATACATATATATATATCATCAAAATGAGTAAGGGAGATAGTCTCTAGAATAATCTCTAAAACTGAAAATTTCGGAGAACGTAGATATATTAAGTAGGTAGGTCTACAATTTGCTTAAATTCAGATATCCTAAACCTTTTGGCGGCAGCGAGCATTTTAGTGAACTTTGAGGTACTCCTATATCTTCAAGCAGCGTAAATTTTTGTTCCAAAAAAGTATTCGGAATGATAACTTATTATGTCTTAAACTTGCATATGAAAAAACATTGGAAATTTTGAGCCATGTGTGGGTGCAGCGTGCCTAAAAGTAGGCAAGGATTTTTTTTCAAATTTTTATTTGTCATTACTTCTGACAAAAACATTGGATCATCGTAAAATTTGCAGAGATGTTGACTAATGTTTAATACACATGGATTTCCAAGGTAGTGCGAGTAATTTTGTAGCTGTGGCAGGCTCTTGAAAAAAATCCTTCAAATCATTTAACCTCATGAGAAATTTTTGATTTTGGACAAAAAATTCAAATCTTTGATAAATTTTTACGTTTGTGCACCATGTCGATTTTAAATTTTCAAAATTCCGATTTGCAAAAGAACGGCAACCCATCACCAAATTACCTCTATTTTCAGCACTCGAAAGTTCTGTTCACGAGAACTGACGACCGGATTATTCGATCATAATGAAATTCATAGGACATGTTGGTATCAAATAGGACCAGGTCTGATAGAAGTAATTTTAAAATGTAATTTGAGAAAAAAAAACAGCTTCTTGGCCTATAACTTCCGATTCACAAATCAGATTTGAACAAAATTCACACAATATTTGGATCTTAATTATCATAACATTTGGTGAGAATTTGGCAGAAAAATTAAAATATAGTTGCCAGCTATGGTGATTTTTGTCTCCAAAATCTTGCAAATTTGCTCAACAAAATTAAGCTTCAAAATGTAGTTTATGCATTAAACAGATTTTGATGTGAGGCAAATATCGTAGGAATTTCGTACAAAAATCATGAAAGAGCTGCCAGCTATGACCATTTTTGCAATTTTTTGGAATTTCTTTACTGCGCGATTCTGTCGTTAGATTTGCAAATGGGAACGATCTTGTAATGAAAATGAACAACAAATATTAACGCTTTAAAAATTTGAAAAGGTTTGAGGATGGTAACCCTAAAACTTTTTCCACCCGTATAACTTCCAGCGAAGTGATTCAATCGAAACGAAATTTATTGGTTGGGTTTCGTTTAACGTGAAGCAGATTTGGTATATATTTTGCTTAGCTGCTGACACAGGGTAACCAGCTTTAGCCATTTTCGTAACTATTGCACCAACAGATGCTTCAAATAACATAGTCATATGCAAAACATTTGCAATAAAACTAAGAAACCAATTTTTAAATTTTCCGATTTTTGAACATTTTATGAATGGCAGCCTCAAACAACGTTAGCCGCTTAAGCTTTTGACGAAATCCTCCGATGAGAACGAAATTCAAAGGATAAGTTGATTTAAGTATGAGCTTGTGAAGGTAAACTTATTGCTGCTTCGTTGGGAAAATGTTGCCAGCACAGAATATTTTGATATTATTATTGATCAAATAACACTGATTTTATTGTTACATTAGTTCATTATTTACTAGGATAGTTTAAAAATATTTTTTTTTGTGTTTTTTTTTGTTATGTTTTTTTGTTTATTGTTTGATTGTTAAAGTTTAATTTTGAGTTCATGTATATATATATTATTTAAATATTACTGAGTACATATAGTAGGTTGAATAATTTTCTTATGTTAGAATGACCATATGCACTTTTCTTAGCATATTTTTATAGTTATTGGTTATTTACATTTACTTAAATATGTTTTGAATACGTTTACGTATTTATTTGAATACATTTCTTGCTCTTAAATAACTATATGCATTTTTCTTTGCATAGTTGTTTTTATATTTATTGGTTATTGTTTAACTTTAATGTACATGTCCAAATATGCATATCTTTTTTGTAATGATTTCAAATTAGAGGTGTGTATGATTTGAACAAGTTATTATGATATCTCTTACATTTTCTGTTTACTCAGATGTGAGTGTTTCTTTCTTTCTAGTATTTCATATGGTTTATGGTATATTTTTACTAACGTTCGAAGAACGTTAGTATTTAAATCGATTCGGCCAAAAATTCATATTTCCATATATATATATATATATATATATATATATATATATATATATATATATATATATATATATATATATATATATATATATATATATATATATATATATATATATATATATATATATATATATATATATATATATATATATATATATATATATATATATATATCGTCAAAAAATGTCAGTGAGATAATCTCGGGAATGCGCCATCCGATTAAGCTGAAACTTTCAGGATACATTGGTGTGTATGCAGAATAGGCCCAGGACGAAATAGGACGAAATGTCAGTTATTGTTAACCTTTTGGCGCTGGCATTCATTTAAGTGATATTTTTAATATTCCTATTATTTCGTACACAAATAATTTTCGCAAAAATAAAGTTGACGAAATAAATTTCGAACGTGTTTTACATGTGAATCGGATAATGTTTTGGAATTTTTGTACCCCATGTGTGCGCTGGGTGCCTAAAAAGAGAACGGGAAATTTTGCAAATTTTTAAACTGCGATAACTTTTCATTCAATCATTACGAAATTTTCATGACATATTGGTATTATTTAATTGTAGCTTTTAATGAGTGTGCTGGCAATTCTGTAGCTAGGGCAGGCACTGAAAGTGAAAACTTCCAAATCATCGTTTCTCTTGAAAAAATGCCGCTTCTTCAAAAAGAAGCCACTCATATGTAAATCTTGTGCTTTGTTTCCATAGACATTAAAAAAATTTGATATGGTATAACGGGCACGCCAGGTGACCCTTTTTTATTTATTTATATATTTTTTTATTAAACCCTTGCGCTACAGATATAATTCCAATAACAGCAACAAGAAAGCAAAAATAACAAAAAAAGAAATATGAAAAAGGAAAAGAAATAACTAAAATAATTAAAAATTAGAAAACTAAAATTAGAAAACTAAAAACTAAAATTAGAAAACTAAAAACTAAAATTAGGACTAAGGTAAGTAGCAATTCAAGGTAACATTTTTAATACATGCTTGAATTGTAAAAAAGATTGAGGGAGAGGACCAAGCTTAAGGGCGTTGTGCGTTCTGGGTAGGTGCAGCAAAGGCGAATGGAAGTAGACTTCCGTACGTGCAAAAGGAACAGAGAAAACTTCAGAAGAACGACTTGGACGGCTGGATACACGTCTGGTTATCTGTGAACCGAGATCTGTCAAGAAAATGCCTTGGCAAAGTTTGAAGAGGAAACACTCATCGAGGAACAACCTCCGTGATTGCAACGAGGACATACGAAGGAGGGAAAGACGAGAGGAGTAGGGACAATAGGGGATATTAAATTTAAAAAGAAGTGAGCGAGTGAACCTGCCCTGAATAGATTCAATAGCATCAGATAAGTACTGAAAGCGCGGAGACCAGATTTGGCACGCATATTCTAGAATACTGCGTACTAAGGAGACATATAAATGAATACAGGAGGAAATGTTTGTAAACATATAGGAAGAACGCAAAACAAATCCAGCAATCCTAGAGGCCCTGGACGTAATATTCATAACGTGAATATCAAATCTTAATTTCGAATCAAACACCACACCCAGGTCTCTAAAATGCTGGACAACTGACAGGGAAATACCAGACAAAGAATAAGAGAACACATGTGGAGTATTTTTATATGCGAAAGACATCTGGTGGCACTTCGAAATGTTCAGAGGCAAAAAGTTGTCTTGACACCAGAGATTAAGAGCAAACAAATCAGCTTGCAACTGGTGAAAATCCTTCGCGGACCTGATTGCTCTGTATAATTTTAAGTCATCCGCATATAAAAGACAAGGAGAATTGATTACAGAAGGAAGGTCATTGACAAACAAGATAAAAAGTAAGGAGCCAAGAATAGAACCTTGAGGAACTCCGGATGTGGGAAAAATAGGAGAAGAAATGGAACCATTAAAAGTAACTCTACAGGGACGATTATGAAGATAAGAGGAAAACCCAGGAGAGAAGGGGACCAAAAACACCAAAACCATTAAGTTTAAGGAGCAGCAGGTTATGGTTCACAGAATGAAAAGCCTTCGAAAAGTGTGTAGATTACATCAACTTGATGTTGACAATCGAAGGCAGAGGCTACAAAATTAGTGAACTCCATAAGATTGGTCGATGTAGAGCGACCCTTGAAGAAACCATGCTGCTCAGGAGCAAGTAAGGGCTGAAGGGAAGGAAAAATTATATTGTAGACCAGACGTTCAAGGATTTTACTGAAACAGCAGAGGAGGGATATAATACGATAGTTGGAAACAACGGAAGGATCACCACATTTGAAGATTGGGAAAATATTGGCGGATTTCCATAAAGAAGGGAATACACCAGATGTAAGGCTAATGTTAAACAGGTTAGCTAAAGGAACACAGAGCGAGGGTGAGAGAGATTTGACAAGGATATACCATCAGGACCAGAACTGGCATTCGAATTTAAGGTATGCAAAAGAATTTCAACCTCCAAAGGATTGGTACTAAACATAGGTAATGCAGGAGAGGTACGAGAGACAGTGGGATCTATAGAGGTATTTAGTGGGTTTTTTTTAAAGGAGGAGGAAAAAAAGGCAGCAAACAAATCACAAATAGCCTGAGGAGTGGAAGCAGTAACATCATCAAGAGGCATAGAATCAGGAACTGAAGAATTGGATTTGAGGGAACGGATGTAGGACCAAAAGGATTTAGATTGATTGGAACAGATTGAAGCCTCGATGTTCGAAAAGTAATCATGCATTGCCTGCTTGAGCACTTTTTTAGCGTTAGAACGCAAACTACGGATTTCCTGAAGGTCAGAGGGTGAACCCGTCTTCTTCAGCTTTTCACGAGCTTTATCTTTAGCTTTAAGAGCATCAGAGACTTTCAAAGTGAACCAAGGGACATCATTAGGTTTGAGAGGACGTTTAATGGGAGTAAAACGAAAGATAAGGTTAGAAAAGAAAGAGTAGAACTTGTACAATGCACAATCAACATCCAATCCTTTGAAAAATGAAAACCAATTGATAAGACTGATTTCAGAGGACATTTTTTGAAAGTCAGCTTTGAAGAAATTGTAACGCTGAAAAGAAGGACATTTATTCTTAACCTGGAAGTTCAGGTCAACATCAAGCAGGAGAGGAGGGTGATGAGGAACAGGTTGCACATAAGCAAAAGGAGCAGGAGAGAGAAAGGGAGTCTAAAGGAACGTTAGTAAGGACTAAGTCGAGGATTCTGTTATTAGTGTTACGAAGGTGGTTAATTTGGGAACAACAACAAAGTGAAAGAAAGGACGAAGTTGCAACAGAGAGGTGGTTGTTGGATAGTAAAATAAGGTTTTTGGTGTCCCACTCCACAGTGGGCATGTTAGAGTCACCTAAAATTAGGAGGGGAGTTAAAGGAAATCGAGTGAGGATGAAGCTGGAAAGCTCAGCGTAAAAACGTTCGTAGGCAGTGACAGACAAGTTACATGGTATATAAACACAGCAGACAAGTAGGTCGGAAGATGGGGAAAGGATAGTACGTACAACAATACACTCAACAGGAGGAGAATGAACAAACTCGGCACAGATTGTTCCACGAAGAGTGTTATGGATAGCAATTAAGACACCTCCGCCATCGGCTTTGCAAGAAGCAACCCGATCACGATCTCTCCGAAAAACAGTATAACATGGAAGGAATTCTCTGTTCAAAATATTGCAATTAAGCCATGTCTCAGTTAAACGGATAACGTGATGTAAGTCTAAAGTAGACGCGAACAGAACTTCCTTAAGTTTAGTCCTCAAACCACGAACATTCTGGTAGAAGATAGAAAGTGAAGTAGATTTACTAGTTAGGCGTGTAAAACTCGTTTGGCGTTGTTCAGAAAATTTTTCCGTTGGCGTTGTTGAAATTCTTTAACAAGGATGCCAGCTAGCCAAAACTCCGGCGCAAGTACGATATTCAAGCCAGCAGGTACGATAATTTTAAAAGAGGCAATAGCTCTATCCGGTAAGTTGTCAGGCGTGAGTTTAACACATGATAAGATGCTAGGCGAAAAACCAAGCCTAGATGTGATAAAGTTTGTTATATCCTCTGCAGAAACTCCGTAAGTAACCCGACTGACGAAAATTTGGAGAGGAGGCAATGCCACAGGTATTGGCGGAGCATCGCACAAAGTAACAACCTGGTTATCAGGAGCAGTGACAGGCTCAGACTTATCATCCGAACGCATCTGGATGTTGGGCGCGTGGAGATTAAGGCCAATGACAGACAGTTCGGTTTCACCGAAGCGTTTAACGCTTCGGTTTGGCGCGTCGGCTGCCACACACAGCAGTTTTCAGAAGCGTTTATCGAGTCGGTTCAGTTACAAATTATGTCGGAGTATCAAATTTTCCTTCCCCTATCCCATGCATTCATCAATGCATCCAGAAAATTTCAGCTCGATCGGACTACGCAGCAATGAACTCATCGAAAAACGCTCGAAAACCGAGTCGGTGGGTCATTTCTCTCATCAACCGACGCGATTCCGAAACCGAGAGGCGGTTCGCACCGCGGTGTGTGTCATCACAATGCTAAAGTAATGAACGACTATACCGACTCGGTTTTCCTCTCGGGAAACGCCTCGCAAAAACCGCTGTGTTTGTCATTGGCCTAACGACACGATGCGGCGTTTGTCGCTTACGATGAGCCTGAGGCTTGGAAAGAGTTTTAGGCTGAACCTGTTTACTCGGTGAATTAATTATTTGAAGATCCGTATGCGGCATCGGCTCCGCAGAAGTACGAACAGGCTGAGCTTGATTAGAAGGCTGTTGCAGCTGGGCCTGAGTTGAAATTTGCTGCTTCTGACTTCGAGTGCAGATTCCACCAGGAAGAGAAGGCGCAGGACCGACAGGTGAGGTGGGAGGTACTATTGCATCACTGACAGCCAGCGCATCTTGCGACGCGGAAGTAGATGGACGCTCAGTCAATGCAAATTTTAGGAGCTTTTCGGTCTCCTTGCGGGAATCCTCAAGCTGCTTATGTAATGCGTTGAAAGAGACCTCAAGCACAGTAAAATTCCGTAAATTGGCACGAAGTCGATCAACGTTAGTAAGAATCGAATTATTCCGGCATTTTTCAGAGTAGTAATGTATACCCGAATCCGCGCGATTGATACAGTCCCCCATAGGTGCAGTGAGACCTGCACACTTTGCGTGAAAAGATAAGCCGCAAAATCCAAAACAAGTAATGAGTGGAGTTTTTTCGGCTTTTTCACAGCAGGAGTTAGCGGAACAAAGAAACATAGTCGATGATAGTATTGCAGGAAAAAAAAAAGAAAAAAAAAGAATATAATAAGAATAGTTAAATTCTCAAATTAAAATCGAAAAGTTCAAATTAAAATCGAAAACCAGCAATAAAATGAAGATGTGGTAGCACTTCGCAAACAGGATGCACAATTATGGCAGCACTCCGACAAAAGTTAGGTGAGTGTCCAGACTCCACACCGCGGTTTAAAAGCACAACACTATCGAGCCGGTAAGAAAATAGAATGAAGTATGGATCGAGTGATCACTAAAAGCTTAGAAGTTCTAAAGTAATGGAAGCGTAGGTAAGTGTTTAAACTATAGTCTATGAGAGCACAGCTACACACCACTTCAAGTTATTGATCAAGCTGTAGAAAGCACAAAAGGATTAGGGCGCGGATAGTGTCAGGAAACTGTCTAGTCTAAATGACACGCAAGCCGAACGATTAATAACAGCATAGATTCGCACCAGCAATAACTTGAAAAGCGCGTCGGAGTGGTATGTAGTAAACAGCAACAAGAACCGTTCACAGAAGAAAATTGTAAAATTATGTCTTGGGAATTAAGGAAGCTTTCGCACACTTCCACTATCAATGGCAACTACACGAAAGGTGGAAAGGGGCCGGTTAAAACTTTCACTAAGTCGAAGAAGTACAAAGTACGTGGAAAACTGGGAAGTTGAACGAGAACTTTTTGACACGACCGAACGGAACGCTATACGCTGTGAACGTTATGGTTGCAATTCCTTGCCCAATTTACCTATATTTTTAGCATCAAAAACTTCTGTTCACGGAAACTCACGATCCGATTAGCAGAATTGATTGAAATTTGCAGAATGTATTGGTCTTAAATAGGACCAAATCTGATAGAAGTGATTTTGAAATGCAGGCGATTCTGTGCCAGTGGTGCCATCCTGTAAAATCACTAAAATAGATAACTGCTTTTAGCCCTATAAATTCTGACTCAATTCGTCGATTTTGACGAAATTCATACAATAGCTGGACTTTATTTTAAGCCACATTTGATAGAAATTTGGTTGAAAAATTCGGTTGGAGCTGCCAGCTATGATAATTTTGGTGTCTTGAATTTGAAAAAAAAAATTTGGAAGTGAAAATATTCAAACCATCGAATATTAAAAAAAATGTCCGTTTCTTACAATAAATCCAATCTGTTTACAAATCTTATGTTTTATCTACACGTTCAAAGTAAAACTTTGAAAATTTAATGTCGGACAAGAACGGTAGCCCTCTCCCAGTTAACCTATATTTTTAGCATCAACAACTTCTGTTCACGGGAACTCACGAACCAATAATCAGATACAGCTGAAATTTACAGAATGCGTTGTACTAAAGTAGGACCAGATTTGACAGAAGCGATTTTGCATTGTGGGTGTGCCAATGGTGCCATCTTGAAAAATTGCAAAGAAAAAACTGCTTTTTGCCCTATGAAATGTGAATTAGTTACCAGATTCTCATGAAATTGACACAGTAGCTGAACCTTACTCTAATCTCTGTTTGGAAGAAATTTGGTTGAAAACTTTGATTGGTGCTGCCAGCTATGGTAATTTTTGTGTCTTACGTTTTGAAAATTCGCTCAGGAAAATAAAACTTTTTAACCTATAACTTCCAGTGCAGTCATGAAATCAACACGAATGTCATACAATTAATGGAACTTCTTATAAACAGTATTAAGGCCAAATTTGGTTGAAAAGCAAGCTATTGTTGGTTTTGTGTATGTTTGCAATATCTTTATTAAGCGGTTTTATCCTAGAATTTTCAAATGGTAATGATATTTTAGTGACAATAAACAGCAAATATTAAGTTTTCGATTATTTGAAAAAACTCGCTGAAGGAAATCCTAAATTTCTTTATACTCCTTTAACTTCGAATGTAATATAACAACGTGAAGCAGATGTTATATATTCTTGGCTTTGATACTGGCAGAATGTTGCCAGCACGAGTCGGTTGTGCTACTTTTGTATCAATAAATGCTTACAGTTAGTATTCATACCGGAAACATTTACAATGAAAATAAATAACCAATGTTTCAATTCCCAAAGTTCTGCAAATTTTTCGGATCGCAGCTCCAAACACCAACTTCAGTTACAGTGCTGCAGGCACTGAGCATTTTCTTCATTGATGTTATATGAAATGCTGCTTTCAAAATTATGTGAAATAAGCAACTGATAACGGATATAATTAACCCGTATTTTGCTCTCATAAACGTTGAAATTCATGCCAGTGGTAATATATGAAACCTTTCACCATATGAGTTATAATGCATTCTTGAGACCAAAGTAAAACATGGTATTTGAAACAGTTTGGCCATAATAAGCAGCACATGTGGTGGAATATGCACTCTAAACCTGCACGATTCTTCTACTGTTCTTCGAACATTAGTGTTTCTAGCGGTTCAGGTGCGCTAGAGTTGTTTTGTTTCAAATGTTTCAAACAAAAACTTTTTTAAAATTCAATGAGTTCCTTTTACAATCTAATTTGATTTGCTTCCTATCTCTTACTTTTTGAATTCTATCAAGGACTGAACTTATACTGTTTCTTAGTCTAGTATGTAGCGATGTTGGTATGATTCAATTTTATTAAACTTTCAGTTATTCTTTGTGGAGTTTTGTGTATAATAATCTCCAGGGGCTCCCTATTCTGGATCAGCTTCTCCAATGCCAAAACTAATTTCGATGGATTATGACTGCGTCTAACTGAGGTTTTATTATTTTCCATTATCACTCTTGGAATATACTTGAAATCGAATTTTAATTTTTTCAATCTATTTATATGAATTGTTGAATTGCTGTGATATAAATCAGCTTCTTTATATTTTGTGATGTGGGCTGGTTTATAAGCTTCTGTAAATTTTCTTTTTACTAATGTTCGAAGAAGAACATTAGTATTAAAATCACTTTGGCCAAAAATTCATATTTCTATATATATATATATATATATATATATATATATATATATATATATATATATATATATATATATATATATATATATATATATATATATATCTTCTTAATATATAAAATTCTCGTGTCACAGTTTTCGTTGCCATACTCCTCCGAAACGGCTTGACCGATTTTGATGAAATTTTTTGTGCTTATCCGGTATCTATGAGAATCGGCCAACATCTATTTTTCATCCCCCTAAATGTTAGGGGTAGTCCACCCCTAAATTTTTTTTTAATTTTTTATTTTTCCTCTCCGGTCGAAAACTGATCAATCGTCATTTAATTAGTTATCCCCGCCAGATGTCTACAGGTGTCACTTCTGACCCAGTAAACAGCACGGAGTAGGGATGAGAACGAAGCCGGTCTCCTTTCTTTCTCACTCCCTACACAGTTTTCGGCCATCATTATTGTTTATGCATCAAGTGTAGTAGTAACGTTGACAATTATTATTTTGCTATCTCAGTGTAACTCTCATATTAACTTTTAATCATTCCTATTTTATCAATAATAATTAAATTATCAATTTTTAGTGTATTTTGCACGATTAGTTAATCAAGTGATTTTATAACCTCAAAAGTACTCAACACGTGACACGAGCTTCCAATAACAACGGATTTTGTGTTGTAAGTATACTTTTTTTTATTAATATCGAAAATGTTGTTTATCTTATAAAAATGTAATTTTAATTTAATTTTATTAAAAAAATGCAATTGAACAATTAAGATTTTCATAGTTTCCAAAAAATCAATCATTATGAATCTTTATTTTGAAATGTCAATGGAAATATTGGTTGTATGAAAAAATTATAAGAGACAATGTTTTCATAAAATTTAATTTTTCACTTTTGTTTGAAAAATTTTTCCATAAAACTTATATTTTTGTTATAATTTCATAAATTAAAAGTAATCATTTCAAAACTGCGGCAAAAATCCTGGCCCTAATTATACTTTTAACATTTTTCATCATTAAATAATTTCATTAATTCTATTTATGTATGTTTTGTACAGTGAGCAATGCCAAGAAAACGCAAAGGGGCTGATTTGAGCCGCAGTACAAGTAAAGCTCGAAACTTGCGAAATAGCAGATCCGAAAGAACAGAAGAACAAATCCAGCAACAAAGTACTGATGCACGTGTCAGAATGGCGCAATTGCATCAAGAAGAGCCAGAAGATACACGAGCTGAACGCAATGAAGTCAGAAGATTAGAACAACGACAATCACGCCGTTTCACAGTCAATAGACGAAGAACAAATGACCAACAACGACAACAGGTAAATCGAGCATTTATATCTGATTCATTCCTGCGTCTAGCATTCCAGTATGAGCCCGATATTGAATATTATGCTCATTCAAAAGTGGTAATTGGTGCTATGGACAAGGAATGTCCGCATTGTCATGCTCTGAAATTCAAAAATTAGCCAGCTGGGATGTGTTGCGCGTCAGGAAAAGTGCAACTACCTGAAATTGAAACACCACCTGAACCATTGAACGGCTTACTTATCGGCACGGATCCAGATTCTAACGTGTTCCTGAAGTCAATTCGAAGATTCAATTCATGCTTTCAAATGACATCGTTCGGAGCAACAGAAATAGTTCGAAATACTAATGCAAATGGTCAACAATTCAATTCTACATTCAAAATCACATTCAAAATGGGCTCACTGCTGCCAAAGCCAAACGAACCACATAAATTCTTACAAATCTACTTTATGGGCGGCGAGGATTCCGGAAGCGCATTTGCCAATCGCGTGAATGCACGTTGTGATTATAATAACCTTGATTCACTTTATGCCAGGCGCATCGTCAGCGAGCTAGATGCTCTTTTGAACGAGCACAACGAGTTGTTGAAAATATTCAAATCACATATGCACCAATTACAAAGCGATAATCACGCTATCGTCATTAATCCTGATAAAACACCAGCTGGAGAGCATATTCATAGATTCAATGCACCCGTTGTTGATGATGTTGCTGGAATCATGGTTGGCGATTGTACAGCTTCACGAGAAATTGTGATTCGTAGAAAAAATAATAATCTTCAGTTCATTGCTGACACACATCGTTCATATGACGCTCTCCAATATCCGCTAATATTCTGGAAGGGACAAGACGGATATTGCATAAACATAAAACAACGAGATCCCGTATCAGGTACTTCATTGATTATTAATTTGATCATTAATCATTTAACAAAACAATTAAATTATTGAACGTAATAAATTTAAATTAATTTTTATGAACAAATATTACAGGAGCTGAAATAAACAAGAACGTTAGCTCAAAGGATTATTATGCGTACCGATTAATGATTAGACGTGGCCTGGACAACGTCATTTTACGATGTCGTGAGCTTTGTCAACAATTCATGGTCGACATGTACGCGAAGATTGAGAGCGAACGACTACGATACTTACGATATAATCAACAAAAGCTGCGCGCCGAAGAGTACATTCATTTACGAGACGCTATCAACAACAACGCCGACGTCGCCGAAATTGGTAACCATGTCATTTTACCATCATCGTACGTAGGCCGTCCACGTCATATGCAAGAATATATACAGGATGGTCTGACTTTCGTGCGCGAATATGGACGACCATGTTTATTTATCACGTTCACATGTAATCCAAAATGGCCAGAGATTACATCTTTGCTACTGCCTGGCCAAAATGCAATACATCGCCATGACATTACAGCACGTGTGTTCAGACAAAAGTTGAAGTCTTTAATAAGTTTCATTACTAAATCACATGTATTTGGTCCCACACGTTGCTGGATGTATTCGGTTGAGTGGCAAAAGCAAGGATTACCTCATGCACACATTTTGGTTTGGTTCATCGACAAAATCCGTCCTGAAGAAATCGATAGTATCATTTCTGCGGAAATTCCAGATCCATCCACTGACCAACTGCTGTTTGATATTGTTACAACAAACATGATTCATGGTCCATGTGGTACTCTTAATAGTTCATCGCCTTGCATGGCTGATGGAAAATGTACTAAAAATTTCCCTAAAAATTTTACCAATGATACGGTCACAAATGTCGACGGATACCCAATATATCGTCGAAGAAATCCTGAAAATGGCGGACAATCATTTATTAAAAATATCATCAACACAGGCATTGATATTGACAATCGTTGGGTGGTGCCATATTCGCCTCTGCTGAGCAAGACATATAATGCTCATATTAATGTTGAGTTCTGCAGTTCTGTGAAGAGCATCAAATACATTTGCAAGTATGTCCATAAAGGCAGTGATATGGCTGTGTTTAGAGTGGTAAATACTAATGTGAATGCTCCTCCAGTGAATAAAAACGATGAAATAACGCTCTACCAAATTGGTCGGTACATCAGCTCCAATGAAGCTGCTTGACGTATCTTTGGTTTTCCAATTCATGAACGGGATCCAGCAGTTGTTCAGTTAGCCATCCATCTTGAAAACGGTCAGCGTGTATTTTTCACGAACGAGACAGCGATTGATCGTGCAATAAATCCACATAAAACTACACTCACTGCATTTTTTGAATTGTGTAATCGTGCGGATGATTTTGGTGCCTTCGCACGAACATTACTCTATTCACAAGTACCACGCTATTTCACATGGACTCAAACAAAAACATGGATGCCCCGCAAGCAAGGCTCACCAGTTGCTGCATGTCTCAATTTATTTAAATCAAACACCTTGGGGCGATTATTTACAGTCAATCCAAGACACACGGAGTGCTTTTATCTTCGACTGTTGTTGGTTAATGTTACTGGCCCATTATCATTTCAAGATATACGTAAAGTGAATGGGCAACAATATCCAACGTATAAAGATGCATGCCTTGCACTCGGCTTGCTGGAAGACGAACCCAAGTGGGAATGCATGCTTGCTGAAGCTGCATTGAACTGTACAGCAATACAAATTCGTCTACTATTCGCTATAGTGTTGACTACATGTTTCCCAGCCCGAGCACAGATATTATGGGAAAATCACAAAGATTCAATGACTGATGATATATTGCATCAACATCGTATACGGTGCCACGATCTAACCATAACATTCAGCGACGAAATGTACAATGAAGCATTGATTGCTATTGAGGATCTTTGCATTGTCATTGCCAACTTACCACTTAGTAATTTCGGTATGAATTCGCCAAATCGAACTGCATCTGATTTAATGAATACTGAAATGAATCGTGAACTGCAGTACAGTACTGTAGAAATGGCAGCGATTGTTGCCCGCAATGTCCCACTAATGAATGAGGAACAAAGAACCATTTATGATCGCATTATGCTCGCAGTTTCAGCTGGACAAGGTGGGTTCTTCTTTTTGGATGCACCGGGTGGAACTGGCAAAACATTCGTTATTTCGCTAATTCTTGCTGAAATACGATCAAATAATGGCATCGCATTGGCCGTTGCATCATCGGGCATTGCAGCGACTTTATTGGATGGAGGTAGAACAGCTCATTCAGTATTTAAGCTGCCACTAAATATTCAGAATAACCCTGACGCAGTATGCAACATTAAGAAACAATCGTCCATGGCCACTGTGCTGAAACGGTGTAAAGTTATTATTTGGGATGAATGTACTATGGCGCACAAACATTCACTTGAGGCGTTGAACAGGACATTGAAAGATATTAAAAACAGTGACAAACTATTTGGCGGAACTCTGTTGGTCCTTTCAGGTGATTTCAGACAAACACTTCCAGTCATTCCACGTTCAACATACGCTGATGAGATCAACGCTTGCTTAAAATCATCTCCATTGTGGCGTAATGTTGAAAAATTACAGCTAAAAATAAATATGCGCGTTCAAATGCTAAAAGATCCATCCGCTGAAACATTTTCAAAACAACTCTTAGATATCGGTGACGGAAAAGTTGCTATAGATGAAACTGGATACGTAAAATTACCGACCGATTTCTGCACAATCGCTGATTCGCAAGATACTCTCATTGAACAAATATTTCCCGATGTACACACACAGTACATAAATCATAAGTGGCTTGCAGAAAGAGCGATTTTAGCGGCAAAAAATGTAGACGTTGACAATTTAAATCTGAAGATACAAATGTTGTTGCCAGGGAACTTGGTATCATATAAATCTATTGATACAGTTTGCGACGACAGCGAAGCAGTAAATTTTCCCACAGAGTTTTTGAACTCAATGGATTTGCCAGGCATGCCACCGCATAATTTACAATTACAGGTTGGATCTCCAATTATCTTGCTTCGTAATTTGAACCCGCCCCGGCTGTGCAACGGTACGCGATTAGTCATTCAAAAATTAATGAAAAACGTGATCGAAGCCAGGATTTTAAATGGCAAGTTCAGAGGTGAAAATATACTCATACCACGGATTCCTATTATACCTACAGATATGCCAATTCAATTCAAACGTATTCAGTTTCCGATTAGATTGGCATTTGCAATGACTATCAACAAATCCCAAGGTCAAACGATGTCTGTTTGTGGATTAGATTTGAGAACACCATGTTTTTCACACGGACAATTATACGTGGCATGCTCTCGAGTGGGTAAACCATCCAGTTTGTTTGTGTTAGCTAAAGATGGACTAACAAAAAATATTGTTCACGCTATAGCATTAAGAGATTGATATTGTTTAATAGTGTTACTGTCGTAATTGTTTTATAACTTAATAACTTAAAAATAATGTTTGCCTTTTGTTATTACTAATGTTCGAAGAACATTAGTATTAAAATCGATTCGGCCAAAAATTCATATTTCTATATATATATATATATATATATATATATATATGTACAAAAAATTTCAGTGAGATAATCTCGGGAACGCGCCATTCGATTGAGCTGAAACTTTAAGGATACATTGGTGTATATGCAGAATAGGTCCAGGTCAGTTTAAATGTCAGTTATTGTAAACCTTTTCGCGCCGGCGGGCATTTAAGTGATATTTTTAATATACCTATTATTTCGTGCACAAATGATTTTCGCAAAAATAAAGTTAATAAAATAAATTTCTAACGTGTTTTACATATGAATCGGATAATGCTTTGGAATTTTTTAACCCTATGTGTGCGCTGGGTGCCTAAAAAGAGGACGGGAAAATTTGAAAATTTTTAAATTTCGATAACTTTTGACAGAGCTATTCAATCATTACCAAATTTTCAAAACATATTGATATTATCCAGTTGTAGATTTGTGTTGCTTTTAATGAGCGTGCTGGCAACCCTGTAGCTAGGGCAGGCACTGAAAGTGAAAACCTCCAAATCATCGTCTCTCTTGAAAAAATGCCGTTTCTTCAAAAATAAGCCTTTCATATGTAAATCTTGTGCTTTGTTTACATAACCAAAAAAAAAAAAAAGATATGGTATAACGGGCACGCCTGGCAACCCTTGCCCAATTTACCTATATTTTTAGCATCAAAAACTTCTGTTCACGGAAACTCACGATCCGATGGGCAGAATTATTTGAAATTCACAGCATGTATTGACCTTAAATAGGACCAGGTCTGATAGAAGTGATTTTGAAATGCGGGCGATTCTGTGCCAGTGGTGCCATCTTGAAAAATCACTAAAAAAGATAACTGTTTTTAGCCCTATAAATTCTGATTGAATCGTTCGATTTTGACGAAACTTACACAATTGCTGGACCTTACACTAAGCCACGTTTGGTAGAAATTTGGTCGAAAAATTCGGTTGGAGCTGCCAGCTATGATAATTTTGGTGTCTTCATTTTGAAAAAAAAAATTTGGAAGTGAAAACATTCAAACCATCGAATACTCAAAAAAATGTCCGTTTTTTACAATAAAACCAATCTGTATATAAATCTTATGTTTTATCTACACGTTCAAAATAAAACTTTGGAAATTTCATGTCGGACAAGAACGGTAACCCTCTCCCAGTTAACCTATATTTTTAGCATCAAAAACTTCTGTTCACGGAAACTCACGAACCAATAATCAGATACAGCTTAAATTTACAGAATGCATTGGACTTAAGTAAGACCAGATTTGATAGAAGCGATTTTGAATTGTGGGCAACTCTGTACCAGTGGTGCCATCTTGAAAAATTACAAAGAAAAAAAACTGCTTTTTGCCCTATGAAATGTGAATAAGTTACCAGATTTTCATGAAATTGACACAGAAGCTAAACCTAACTCTAATCTCTGTTTGGTGGAAATTTGGTTGAAAAATTTGATTGGTGCTACCAGCTATGGTAATTTTTGTGTCTTTGGTTTTGAAAATTCGCTCAGGAAAATAAAACTTTTTGCACTATAACTTCCAGTGCAGTCATGAAATCAATACGAATTTCATACAATTAATGAAACCTGTCATAAACATTATTCAGGCCAAATTTGGTTGAAAAGACACGATAGGGTTGCCAGCTATTGTTGGTTTTGTGTTTAATTGCAATATCTTTATTAAGCGGTTTTATCGTAGAATTTTCAAATGGTAATGATATTGTAGTGACAATAAACAGCAAATATTAAGCTTTCGATCATTTGAAAAAACTCGCTGCAGGTAACCCTAAATTTCTTTATACTCCTATAACTTCGAATGTAATTAAACAACGTGAAGCAGATTTGATATATTCTTGGAATTTATACTGGCGAAAGGTTACCAGCACGAGTCGGTTGTGCTACTTTTGTATCAATAAATGCTTACAGTTAGTATACATACCGGAAACATTTACAATGAAAATAAATAACCGATGTTACAATTCGCAAAGTTCTGCAAATTTTTCGGATCGCAGCCCCAAACACCAAATTCAGTTACAGTGCTGCAGGCACTGAGCATTTTCTTCATTGATGTTATATGAGATGCTGCTTTCAAAATTATGTGAAATAAGCAACTGATAACGAATATAATTAACCCGTGTTTTGCTCTCATAAACGTTGAAATTCATGCCAGTGGTAATATCTGAAACCTTGCACCATATGAGTTATAATGCATTCTTAAGACGAAAGTAAAACGTGGCATTTGAAACAGTTTGGCCGTAATAAGCAGCACATGTGGTGGAATATGCACTCAAAACCTGCACGATTCTTCTACTGTTCTTCGAACATTAGTGTTTCTAGCGGTTCAGGTGCGCTAGAGTTTTTTTTATATTCCCGCATCGTTCACAGCGCTCCATGCTTATTTCACGCATATACCACATTCTTACATACATACAATATACACATTCTAACATACATACATACTGACAATAAGTAAGCTATTTTTTGTCTACACTAGAAATTACTAGGAAATTATTTATATGGCAAAACAACGTTTGCCGGGTCAGCTAGTATATATATATATATCATCAAAAAATTTCAGTGAAAAAATCTCAGGAACGCGCCATCCGATTGAGCTGAAATTTTCAGGACACATTGGTGTTAATGCAGAATAGTGCCAGGTCTCACAAAAAGTTAATAATCTTTAACCCTTTGTGGCCGGCGGGTATTTTAGTGATATTTTTAATATACCTATTATTTCGTACACAAATAATTTTTGCAAAAATAAAGTTGACGAAATAAATTTTGAACGTGTTTTACATGTGAATCGGATAATGTTTTGGAATTTTTTAACCCCATGCGTGCGCTTGGTGCCTAAAAACAGAACGGGAAAACTTGAAAATTTTTAAATTGCGATAACGTGCTGGCAACCCTGTAGCTAGGGCAGGCACTGAAAGTGAAAACCTTCAAATCATTGTCTCTCTTGAAAAACTGCCGCTTTTTCAAAAAAAAGGCACTCATATGTAAAGTTTGTGCTTTGTTTACATAAACAAAAAAAAAAAAAAACTCTAGCGCACCTGAACCGCTAGAAACGCTAATGTTCGAAGAACAGTAGAAGAATCGTGCAGGTTTTGAGTGCATATTCCACCACATGTGCTGCTTATTACGGCCAAACTGTTTCAAATGCCACGTTTTACTTTCGTCTTAAGAATGCATTATAACTCATATGGTGCAAGGTTTCAGATATTACCACTGGCATGAATTTCAACGTTTATGAGAGCAAAACACGGGTTAATTATATTCGTTATCAGTTGCTTATTTCACATAATTTTGAAAGCAGCATCTCA
This sequence comes from Nemotelus nigrinus, assembly GCA_947369275.1. Lineage (NCBI taxonomy): Eukaryota > Metazoa > Arthropoda > Insecta > Diptera > Stratiomyidae > Nemotelus > Nemotelus nigrinus. Next base: position 88,701,347 of record OX376374.1, read on the forward strand.
TATAACATCAATGAAGAAAATGTTCAGTGCCTGCAGCACTGTAACTGAAGTTGGTGTTTGGAGCTGCGATCCGAAAAATTTGCAGAACTTTGCGAATTGTAACATCGGTTATTTATTTTCATTGTAAATGTTTCCGGTATGTATACTAACTGTAAGCATTTATTGATACAAAAGTAGCACAACCGACTCGTGCTGGCAACCTTTCGCCAGTATCAAAGCCAAGAATATATCAAATCTGCTTCACGTTGTTTAATAACATTCGAAGTTATAGGAGTATAAAGAAATTTAGGGTTACCTGCAGCGAGTTTTTTCAAATGATCGAAAGCTTAATATTTCCTGTTTATTGTCACTACAATATCATTACCATTTGAAAATTCTACGATAAAACCGCTTAATAAAGATATTGCAATTAAACACAAAACCAACAATAGCTGGCAACCCTATTGTGGCTTTTCAACCAAATTTGGCCTGAATAATGTTTATGACAGGTTTCATTAATTGTATGAAATTCGTATTGATTTCATGACTGCACTGGAAGTTATAGGGCAAAAAATTTTATTTTCCTTAGCGAATTTTCAAAACCAAAGGCACAAAAATTACCATAGCTGGCAGCACCAATCGAATTTTTAAACTAAATTTTCATCAAACAGAGTTTAGAGTAAGGTTCAGCTACTGTGTCAATTTCATGAAAATCTGGTAACTTATTCACATTTCATAGGGCAAAAAGCAGTTTTTTTTCTTTGTAATTTTTCAAGATGGCACCACTGGCACAGACTTGCCCACAATTCAAAATTGCTTCTATCAAATCTGGTCTAACTTTAGTCCAATGCATTCTGTAAATTTTAGCTGTATCTGATTATTGGTTCGTGAGTTTCCGTGAACAGAAGTTTTTGATGCTAAAAATATAGGTTAACTGGGAGAGGGTTACCGTTCTTGTCCGACATGAAATTTCCAAAGTTTTATTTTGAACGTGTAGATAAAACATAAGATTTATATACAGATTGGTTTTATTGTAAGAAACGGACATTTTTTTGAATATTCGATGGTTTGAATGTTTTCACTTCCAAATTTTTTTTTTCAAAATGAAGACACCAAAATTATCATAGCTGGCAGCTCCAACCGAATTTTTAGACCAAATTTCTACCAAACGTGGCCTAAAGTAAGGTCCAGCAATTGTGTAAGTTTCGTCAAAATCGAACCATTCAATCAGAATTTATAGGGCTAAAAACAGTTATCTTTTTTAGTGGTTTTTCAAGATGGCACCACTGGCACAGAATCGCCCGCATTTCAAAATCGCTCCTATCAGACTTGGTCCTATTTAAGGTCAATACATGCTGTGAATTTCAAATTATTCTGCCCATCGGATCGTGAGTTTCCGTGAACAGAAGTTTTTGATGCTAAAAATATAGGTAAATTGGGCGAGGGTTGCCAGGCGTGCCCGTTATACCATATCTTTTTTTTTTTTTTGGTTATGTAAACAAAGCACAAGATTTACATATGAAAGGCTTATTTTTGAAGAAACGGCATTTTTTCAAGAGAGACGATGATTTGGAGGTTTTCACTTTCAGTACCTGCCCTAGCTACAGGGTTGCCAGCACGCTCATTAAAAGCCACACAAATCTACAACTAAATAATATCAATATGTATAGAAAATTTGGTAATGATTGAATAGCTCTGTCAAAAGTTATCGAAATTTAAAAATTTTCAAATTTTCCCGTCCTCTTTTTAGGCACCCAGCGCACACATAGGGTTAAAAAATTCCAAAGCATTATCCGATTCATATGTAAAACACGTTAGAAATTTATTTCGTTAACTTTATTTTTGCAAAAATCATTTGTGCACGAAATAATAGGTATATTAAAAATATCACTTAAATGCCCGCCGGCGCGAAAAGGTTTACAATAACTGACATTTAAAGAGACCTGGACCTATTCTGCATATACACCAATGTATCCTGAAAGTTTCAGCTCAATCGAATGGCGCGTTCCCGAGATTATCTCACTGAAATTTTTTGTACATATATATATATATATATATATAGAAATATGAATTTTTGGCCGAATCGATTTTAATACTAATGTTCTTCGAACATTAGTAATAATGTTCTTCGAACATTAGTAAAAATATGGTATTACGGGCACGCCTGGTAACCCTTGCCCAATTTACCTATATTTTTAGCATCAACAACTTCTGTTCACGGAAACTCACGATCCAATGAGCAGAATTAAATGAAATTTGCAGAATGTATTGGTCGTATATAGGACCAGTTCTGGTAGAAGTGATTTTGAAATGCGGGTGATTCTGTGCCAGTGGTGCCATCTTGAAAAATCACTATAAGAGATAATTGCTTTTAGCCCTATAAATTCTGATTGAATCGTTCGATTTTGGCGAAATTAACACAGTTGCTGAACCTTATTTAATACCACGTTTGGTAGAAATTTGGTTGAAAAATTCGGTTGGAGCTGTCAGCTATGATAATTTTGGTGTCTTAAATTTGAAAAAATAAAAATTTGGAAGTGAAAACATTAAACCATCGACTTTCCAAAAATTGTCCGTTTCTTACAATAAAACCAATCTGTATACAAATCTTATGCTTTATCTACACGCTCAAAGTAAAACTTTGGAAATTTCATGTCGGACAAGAACGGTAACCCTTTCCCAGTCAACCTATATTTTTAGCATCAAAAACTTCTGTTCACGGGAACTCACGAATCAATTATCAGATACCATTGAAATTTACAGAATGCATTGGAATTAAGTAGGACCAGGTCTGATAGAAACGATTTTGAATTGTGGGCAACTCTGTGCCAGTGGTGCCATCTTGAAAAATTACAAAGAAAAAAAACTGCTTTTTGCCCTATGAAATGTGAATAAGTTACCAGATTTTCATGAAATTGACACAGTAGCTGAAACTTACTCTAAACTCTGTTTGATAGAAATTTGGTTGAAAAATTCGTTGGTGCTGCCAGCTATGGTAATTTTTGTGTATTTGGATTTGAAAATTCGCTCAGGAAAATAAAACTTTTTGCCCTATAACTTCCAGTGCAGTCATGAAATCAGTACGAATTTCATGCAATTAATGGAACCTACTAAAAGCATTATTCAAGCCAAATTTGGTTGAGAAGCCACGATAGAGTTGCCAGCTATTGTTGGTTTTGTGTTTAATTGTAATATCTTAATTAAGCGGTTTTATCGTAGAATTTTCAATTGGTAATAATATTGTAGTGACAATAAACAGCAAATATTAAGCTTTCCATTATTTGAAAAAACTCGCTGCAGGTAATCCTAAATTTCTTTATACTCCTATAACTTCGAATGTAATATAACAACGTGAAGCAGATGTGATATATTTTTGGCTTTGATACTGGCGAAATGTTGGCAGCACGAGTCGGTATTATAGTTAGTATAGTTAGTATTCATACCGGAAACATTTACAATGAAAATAAATAACCGATGTTTCCATTCCCAAAGTTCTGCAAATTTTTCGGATCGCAGCCCTTAACACCAACTTCAGTTACAGTGCTACAGGCACTGCGCGTTTTCTTCATTGATGTTATATGAGATGCTGCTTTCGAAATTTTGTGAAATAAGCAACTGATAACGAATATAATTAACCCGTGTTTCGCTCTCATAAACGTTGAAATTCATGCCAGTGGTAATATCTGAAACCTTCCACCATATGAGTTATAATGCATTCTTGAGACCAAAGAAGAACGAGGCGTTTGAAACAGTTTGGCCGTAATTAGCAGCTCATGCGGTGGAATATGCACTCAAAACTTGCACGATTCTTCTACTGTTCTTCGAACATTAGTATTTCTAGCGGTTCAGGTGCGCTAGAGTTTTAGTTTTTTACTAATGTTCGAAGAACATTAGTATTAAACTCGTTTCGCCGAAAATTCATATTTCTTTATAGATATATATATATATATATATATATATATATATATATATATATATATATATATATATATATATATACCAGGTTGTTCAATAAGTTTTGTCGTTCGATAAGAAAAACACAATTTTATGGTTCAAAATAAACTTTATTATTCAGTATAATCTCCCTGAACATTAATACACTTGCTCCAACGATCCTCCATTCTGTGGATCCCATCCCTGAAGTGAGAATCCGGAAGGTCTGCAAAATACGCTTCAACAGCCGTTATGACCTTTTCATTTGATGAAAAACGCTTGCCACGCATAAATTTTTTGAGTTCTGGAAACAAATGGAAGTTGCTGTGGGCCAAATCCGGTGAATACGGTGGATGCTCCAACAATTCGAACTTTAATTCATGGATTTTAGCCATTGTCAAAATGCTCTTGTGACACGGTGCATTGTCCTGATGAAAAATGATTTTTTTCTTCCGCAAACCGGGTCTATTTTCACGAATTTTTTCCTTCAACTGGTCCAAAAGGTTGCAATAATATTCAGAGTTAATTGTTTTACCAGTTTGCAAGTAATCCACAAACAAAATTCCTTTTGCATCCCAAAAAACTGATGCCATAACCTTCTTGGCCGATTTCCGGACACGAACTCGTTTCGAAGCCGAACAACCAGGCTCACACCACTCTTAAGCCTCTTGTTTTGATTCAGAATCATGGTGATAGACCCAAGTCTCATCCATAGTGATGAATCGACGCACAAAATCCACTTTATCCTTTTTAAAACGCTCCAAATGTTGCTGAGAAAGTCGCATTCAAATGTGTTTTTGTTCCATTGTTAGCGAATGCGGCACCCATTGTGCACACAGCTTTCTAAAACCCAAAATTTCACTTAATGGATAGTCTTCAAGGCTTGTACGACCACGTTTAAATTCACCAACCCATCTTTCTACTGTTCTAATTGTAGGTGAACAATCATTTTACACTTTTAACAGTCGTTCGTGAATTTCTTTTGGTGCCGCACCTTCCAAAAATAAGAATTTTATCACTGCACGATATTCAATTTTTTCCATTGTAAAAAAATACTGTGACACGGCGACACTAAATGGCTTGTAAACAAAGAATGAATTGACAGATTGAAATGAAACTTCACATACGTTCATATGAAGAGTGTACCAGCAAAACAAAAAAAAAAACTCTAGCGCACCTGAACCGCTAGAAAACTAATTTTCGAAGAAATTGTCTTTGAGTGACAATGTGGAAAGACGTTATACACTTTTTTGTAGAATCATATCAACCATTCCTCGTTCAAAGCAACAGAACTCAACTATAACACAAATGATGAAAATGTTCAGTGCTGGCAACATTTTCCCAACGAAGCAGCAATAAGTTTACCTTCACAAGCTCATACTTAAATCAACTTATCCTTTGAATTTCGTTCTCATCGGAGGATTTCGTCGAAAGCTTTAGCGGTTAACGTTGTTTGAAGCTGCCATCCAAAAAATGTTCAAAACTCAGAAAATTTAATAATTGGTTTCCTAGTTTTATTGCAAATGTTTTGCATATGTATATGTTATTTGAAGCACCTGTTGATGCAATAGTTACGAAAATAGCTAAAGCTCGTTACCCTGTGTCAGCAGCAAAGCAAAATATATACCAAATCTGCTTCACGTTAAACTAAACCCAACCAATAAATTTCGTTTCGATTGAATCACTGCGCTAGAAGTTATACGGGTGAAAAAAATTTTAGGGTTACCACCCTCAAAACTTTTCAAATTTTTAAAGCGTTAATATTTGTTGTTAATTTTCATTGCTGGATCGTTCCCATTTGCAAATCTAATGACATAATCGCGCAGTAAAGAAATTCCAAAAAATTACAAAAATGGACAACGCTGGCAGCACTTTCACGATTTTTGTACGAAATTCCTATGACATTTGGCTCACATCAAAATCTATTTACTGCATTAACTTCATTTTGATATCATGACTGCACCGGAAGTTATAGGGAAAAAAGCTTTATTTTGCTGAGCAAATTTGCAAGATTTTGGAGACAAAAATCACCATAGCTGGCAACCCTATTCTAATTTTTCAGCCAAATTTTCATCAAATGTTATCTTAAGTAAGATCCAAATATTGTGTGAATTTCGTTTACATCTGATGGCTGAATCGGAAGTTATAGGCCAAAGACCGGTTTTTTTTCTCATTGATTTTTCAAGATGGCACCACTGCCACAGGATTGCCCGGATTTCAAAATTATTTCTATCAGACCTGGTCCTAGTTGATACCAACATGTCTTGTAAATTTCATTATGATCGGATAATCCGGTCTTCAGTTCTCGTGAACAGAACTTTCGAGTGCTGGAAATAGAGGTAATTTAGTGATGGGTTGCCGTTCTTGTGCAAATCGGAATTTTAAAAATTTCAAATTGACATGATGCACAAACGTTAAAATTTATCAATGATTTGAATTTTTTGTCAAAAATCAAAAATTTTTCAGGAGGTTCAATGATTTGAAGGATTTTTTTTCAAGAGCCTGCCGCAGCTACAGGGTTACGCGCACTACCTTGGAAATCCATGTGTATTAAACTTTTGTCAACATCAATACGCTCTGCAAATTTCACGATGATCCAATGTTTTTGCTAGAAGTAATGACAAATCAAAATTTGAAAAAAAATCTTTGCCTACTTTTAGGCACGCTGCACCCACACACGGCTCAAAATTTCCAATTCTTTACCATAAACAAACTCAGAACATAATAAGTTTTCATTCCCAATACTTTTTTTGAACAAAAATTCATGCAGCTTGGAAATATAGGAGTACCTCAAAATTCACAAAAACGCTCGCCGCCGCCAAACGGTTTAGGATATCTGAATTTAAGCAAGTCGTGGACCTACCTACTATATACATCTACGTTCTCCGAAAGTTTCAGCTCAATCGGATTGGCCACTCCAGAGATTATCTCCCTTAATCATTTTGATGATATATATATATATATATATAAAGAAATATGAATTTTCGGCGAAACGAGTTTAATACTACTTTTCTTCGAAAATTAGTAAAAATTTGGCTAGTAGCAACGCCCTCTCTTATCGAACGACAAAACTTATTGAACAACCTGGTATATATATATATATATATATATATATATATATATATATATATATATATATATATATATATATATATATCTATATATATATATATATATATATATATATATATATATCAGGAAAATGATTTTCCGAGATAATCTCTGGAGTGGCCGATTCGATTGAGCTGAAACTTTCGGAGAACGTAGATGTACATAGTAGGTAGGTCCACGACTTTCCCAAATTCAGATATCCTAAACCTTTTGGCGGCGGCGAGCGTTTTAATGAACTTTGAGGTACTCCTATATTTCCAAGCAGTGTAAATTTTCGTTGAAAAAAAGTATTGGGAATGAAGACTAATTATGTTCTTAGCTTGTCTATGATAAAGAATTGAAATTTTTGAGCCGTGTGTGGGTGCAGGGTGCCTAGAATTAGGCAAGGATTTTTTTTCAAATTTTGATTTGTCATTACTTGTGATCAAAACATCGGATCATCGTGAAAATTGCAAAACATATTAATGTTGACTAGGACTTAGCATTAATGGATTTTTAAGGTTGTACGGGTAACCCTGTAGCTACGGCAGGCTCCTGAAAAAAAATCCTTCAAATCATTGACCCTCCTCAAAAATTTTTGATTTTTGGCAAAAGTTTCAAATAATTGATAAATTTTGATTTTTGTCCATCATGTCAAATTGAAATTTTGAAAATTCCGATTTGCACAGGAACGGCAACCCATCACCAAATTACCTCTATTTTCAGCACTCGAAAGTTCTGTTCACGAGAAATGACGACTGGATTATACGATCATAATGAAATTCACAGGACATGTTGGTGTTAGCTAGGACCAGGTCTGATAGAAGTGATTTTGAAATGCGGGCAACCCTGTGGCAGTGGTACCATCTTGAAAAATCACTGAAAAAAAAACAGCTTTTTGGCTTATAACTTTCGATTCAGCCATCAAATTTTAACAAAACTCACACAGTACTTGAATCTTACTCTGTGTAACATTTGATTAAAATTTGGTTGAAAAATTAGAATAGGGCTGCCAGCTATGGTGATTTTTGTCTCATAAATCTTGCAAATTTGCTCAGCAAAATAAAGCTTTTTCCCCTATAGCTTCCGGTCCAGTGCAGAAATCAAAACGAAGTTCATGCAGCAAATGGACCTTAATGTGAAGTAAATGTCGTAGGAATTTCGTACGAAATCATAAAAGAGCTGCCAGCTATGACCATTTTTGTCATTTTGTGGAATTTCTTTACTGAGCGATTATGTCATTAGATTTCCAATTGAGAATGATCCTATAATGAAAATTAACAACAAATATTAACGTTTTAAAAATTTTAAAAGTTTTGAGGGTGGTTACCCTAAAATTCTGTTTACCCGTATACCTTCCAGCGCAGTGATTCAATCGAAACGAAATTTACTGGTTGGGTTTAACTTAACGTGAAGCAGATTTGGTATATATTTTGCTCTGCTGCTGACACAGGGTAACCAGCATTAGCCATTTTCGTAAATATTGCACATACAGATGCTTGAAATTACGTACTCATATGCAAAGCACTTGCGATAAAAATAAGAAATCATTTTTTGAATTTTCCGAGTTTTGAACATTTTTCGGATGGCAGTCTCAAACAACGTTTAACCGCTGAAACTTTCGAGGAAATCCTCCGATGAGAACGAAATTCAAAGGATAGGTTGATTAAGCACGATCATTTTATGGTAGATTTATTTCTGCTTCGTTGGGAAAGTGTTGCCAGTACTGAACATTTTCATCATTTGTGTTATAGTTGAGTTTTGTTGCTTGAGATAAGGAATGGTTGATATGATTCTTTAAAAAAGTGTATTACGTCTTTCCACATTTTTTGGTCACTCAAAGACAATTTCTTCGAAAATTATTTTTCTATACCGTCTTATCCCATGAAAGATCAGGGCAAGGTCACGTAATTTCAGGTGCAAATTGGTTTCGAGACGTGTCATATCCTTTTGGGGTTATGCAGCCATAGCAGGATTGGTAAAAAAACTGATTATTCGGGGATAACGTGCATCGGATTGAGCTCCTATAATGTCAGGAATGAGCGTTTACAGAAGTATGCCATGATATTATCGTGCTTTTTTCATGCTCCTAGGCCCATGATATGTTACAGAACCTATTTCCACCTGCAATTTGGTTATTTTGTCCTGCTCTCTCGTGGAATATCCCATAAATGATGCCGCAATACAGTTTTTTTTTTCGGAAAAGAGAGTAGCGAACAAGTCTCCCTACAAGTTTTATGGCAAAGGGGGGTGGGGGGTTTTGGAAACTTTTCGGATCACACTTTTCCACCTACCCTGGAGTCTGGTAGATAAGTTTGTGTACATGTTTTTTTATGCGCCTCTTAAACATAGAAAAACAAACACACAAACATGCCAAGTCGTAATCAAAATCGGATAATATTAACATGCCGATGAGAATCAGGGTGCTGTTAGTAACAAATGTTTAGATCAATATATCTCAAAAACGGTTATGGTAACAGGAAAAAGCTTTATACTCTTTTTTGTTTGAAATTTGCTAAGCTACAAATTCGTCATACATTGTTTTTCTGAAGACATGACTGTTACTGAGATGTTTAGGAAAGGTCACTTTTGGTGACCTTTGACCCCGTATAAAAAGTGACGCAGCATTTGGATCCATGGGGACTTTTAACATTTTGTTCAACACGCCAGTACCAAGGTTCACACCAAAATTCAACTTTCCCCTAATTTTTCCGAAGTTTCGCCTTTTATATGTCGGATTTCGCTGGGCTATGAAGAATGGTTGATATGTTTCAAGTTGTAGCCACACTGAATTAAGCATAAGTAAAGAATGCTCAAATTTTGAATATCTTGCGCACGGCAATTCCTAAAATGCTTTCACCGATGCAGTCACATGATTAAATCGAAATTTACGACATGAATTGATCCAAATATATAACATATTCGATAAATTTTTGGTTGCCGTACTGATTGAAAATAATAATTGCCAGCACTGTAAACTTTTATCATAGCTAACAAAATTTTATATGACAAGCACTTTAGGATAAAGCTAACCAATAAAGATTCCTACATCTCAAATTTTGAAATTTTTGGCGGCAGCCCTTAATGTGCATTCTAAATGATTCTGAACATGAAGCAGTTTTGATATACTTTTGTGTTGACAAACTGCTGCCAGTTTTTCATATCATGAACACCATAAACAGGAACAATTTGTTTCTACATTTATAAAACGATTGCAGGCGGTACTCGTAGGGATTGTTATGTCCATATAACCACAGGTATTATATGGAAAATGCACAGACCACAGGACTTATTTCAAATCAAGTATGTCTAATAGACTTCCAAAGGCGGTGATTGGTAATTAAAAACTGCCTTTTTAACCAGAAATAGAACAATTAACTTCCGAAGAAATCATGTCAATGTTTTCTTCTGAACAACAGCAAAAATCGGGTAAAACTCAAAGGTCCATATTAAAAAGCAATTAAAGTGTAGTTATTTACACAAGTTTCTCTAGCAGGTAGTATGTAAATTGTTTGCAGGTTACATTAAATTTTATCGTGAATAGGAAAACATTTCAGACGAGAGCAAATTCCTCTTTGAACAAGGATACACATTTGTGTAAGAATAAATATAGCTAGCGAAATTAAGTATAACTAGCCTTGAGTGTAAAGTTATTATAGCGAAATTGAGTTTTTGAAAGTGAAAACAAATTTTTTTACATCCTCGCGAACTTAAATTTTTTTTTTCTTTTCAAATGGTGAAGTGGAATATTCTGAAAAAAAAGTGAAAAAAAGTGAATTGTGTTCATTTTATTAAAAACAGTGGTCAATTATTAAAGTGCGTAATATTTAAAGTGGGTGTTGGATTAACAATTTGTATATCACTTTGACGGCGCTGGTCAGAAAACATCACAGTAAGTTACAGTAGAAAATTCTCAGTAGATTATTATAATAAATTTGTAAAACATTTAATTTATAAGCATAAGTTTTCATATTTAGTATATAGTTAGATTGCACTTCCTGTAAAAAAATACTTACAGGTTCGCGGGTTGGTTTTAATAGGGTGCTTCATTTAAAAATTTACAATCTTTGTATTTGTTCTCCCGTTCGAACGAGGGTTTTCACACACTGAGAGCCATTGTTCTACCCACTACACTAAGCAACTTTACGTTAACGTTCTTTTAAAATATAGAGTATTTACGATGCCTAAAGTAGCAAAAAAAAGTCCAAAGACGCGTCGTCGCTCTCAAAAAGTTTTATCGGTACTGCAAGTTTCCCAATGTAATTTATTGGATTCAACCACAAAAAAACTCGAAATCGTCGACAAAATAAAACGATTTAAAAGGTCTAAAAGAACTTTAAAATCAATTAAAAAAATTCGTAGAGAAAAAAGAATTTACTATAAAGAGAGAAAAAAAAACCCCTTAGAATTGGAAAAGAAGGAACTAAGTCCAGAAGCAATTGAAAGAAAGGCCAAAATGCGACGTATGCAAAATAAGTATTATCAGCAGAAGAGACTGGATACTGATAAAATTAGAAAATTGCACAGGGAAAGACTAAAAATTTGCCAACGAAAACGACTGCAAGACATGTCAAAAAGAAAGATTCATCTTGCGCGCTTATCTTTTTCGCAAAGCGTTCGGTCGGGGATTAAAACAAACAGAGAAATACATTGTCGACGACAGTCGCAATGTCAACAACAGCGTTTGGCATGTATTAATGCGCGAACAATTCATCGCAAGAGATTGCAAGAATCTGAAAAGCGGCGACTGGCATGTCCAGCATTTCGGAAGCTTCATTTAGAAAGATTAAATTTGTTGCAGAAAAAGAGGCTTCAAACCAAAATCCAAAAACAAAACATTCTTTGCAGGTTATTGCTAGTGAAAAAAAAGACTGCAAAGTGCAAGAAATTTGCTAAAAAAGCGAGAACTGTCAAGAAAAAATCAATCAAAACGTTTAGCTACCACACAAGGTGCTGCTCGGCATCGTGAAATTTGTAGGAAATTTTACGAAAGGTGCAAAGCGAAAGATAAAGCAGCAAAGCTTTGTGAAAGGCGAGCCCTAAAGTTTGCGTCATTTTTATCAAAAATGAAAGCAGGACCTAGCTTTGCGTGTGATTCATGTGATCGCCTGTGGTTTGCGAATTCCATAAAAAATGTACCCAAGGAAGCACGTAATATAGATAAAAGCTAAGATATGTATATTTCTTTGAGAAACCCACATGTGATGCAAACATTTTCATTTTGCCGTACTTGCTGGGCTCACATTAAAGTGAGAAACATTCCTAAACTATCTGTATTTCACAAGGAACTTCAATTTCCCGAAATCCCAGATGAACTTCAACTGCTTACCAATTTGGAAGAAAGGTTTTTGTGCCCTCGAATACCCTTTATGAAAATAGTTGAAGTTTCTTCTGAGGGGCAGTTTAAAATAAAAGGAAGGGCTGTCAACATTCCTATTAAAGTTGAAAAATGCATCAGAATCTTGCCCAGGGTCTTTACCGAAACAGAAACCCTAGCGATTCAATTGAAAAGGAATATTGCCCATAAAAGTGTTTATCTGTCCGAAAATATTCGCCCTGCTGCTATAATAAAAGCAGTGAAATTTCTGCAAGATAGTGAAGTGTATCGCTTTGCAGGAGTTCAAGTTGATGAGGATCGACTTTTACGGGATGTTCAGGCGGCAAGAGAAGCTAGTAATACTTTTCAAGCTTGCGGAATGAATCATGCTGAAGACGATGCAGTAGAGGTTTATGTACAGGACAATGAGCCTCTTAATATAGAAGACGATGAAACTCTATTAAAAAATAGAGCCACTGTCTTTGCGCCAGGAGAGAGAGCAATACCTCTTTCTATTTTATTTGATGAATATGCTGAATGGATGAGCTTTATTAAACTTTTTGGAGGGAAGTTAATTAAATGTCCGGAAAATTTATCATACCAGCAATGGTGTAAGTCGCGGCTGACGCGGGCTGACAGACGATTTTGCGATGTCGCTTCTTTGTTTTATATGAGCTCAAAGTTACGTATAAAGAAAATTTGCGACAGTATTTCTTTCTGTTTGCGTCAAAAAAAGAATACGATTAATCCAGTTAGGGCCGGTGATTTAAACAAAGAAGAGTTTGTAAATTCTTTGATTGATAATGACTCTGGCTTTAAATTTTTCGCAGCAGATAGAGGCTCTCCAACATTTTGGTTAGGCAAAATGAAAGAAGTCATGGCAATGGTTCGTCAATTAGGCGCACCACACATTTTCCTGACAATATCAGCAGCAGAGACCAAGTGGCTAGAATTGTTAGTAATACTGAAAAGAGTTGTTCACGGGGTCAAAATATCTGAAGAGCAAGCTGCGAAGCTGACATTCAGTGAAAAAAGGGAGCTGATTCAGAAAGATCCTGTGACTTGCGCTCGATATTTTGATCATAAATTTTCAGATCTTTTTCGTTTGCTTACAGTTCCGGGGGGGATATTTGCATAGGCGCGCCGTAGGGGGGGCCAGGGGGGGCCGGGACCCCCCCAGATCCTAGATTGGCCCCTCCCAGAAAAATAAATATTTCTAACAGCAGACACTTAAGTTTTCGCCTGTTTGGTTTTTGTTGTTACAGCAAGAGTGCAGTAGTAGTAAGCCTATATCAAACCGTACACACTACTTATAACATAGAAACTGTGTTATTTGCTGTATTAATTACGGTGTTATGGGACTTATCTCGAGAAAATATTTAATTTCGACAAGTTATACGTTAAGAAAAAGACGAAAAGCGCCTCGCCAATCATCCTTTTTTAATTAAGATTATCTTAGTAAAGGTAATTGAATTTGATCACGGTTCCCTTCTTGTCTATAAATCAGCATGGACAACGTATATCGTCTCTAAAACTTATCAAACCGAGAATATTGAAACGGGAAACTCGATCGTTTTGCGGAATCAGTCTCCGAAAGCAGAATCAAATTGGAATGGTTTTTGCAGGATGATTAAAATTGAAAAACTTTTTATTTACATAGAAAATTTGAATCTACAAAACAATTCCAATTTGATTCTGCTTTCGGAGGCTGATTCCGCAAAACGATCGAGTTTCCCGTTTCAATATTCTCGGCTTTGATAAGCTTTAGAGACAATATACGTTGTCCATGCTGATTTATAGACAAGAAGGGAACCGTGATCAATTTCAATTGCCTTTACTAAGTAAAATTATATCGATGGATATAAGTCGGAGATGTTAAAATTTGTCACAACTAGCATAAATAAAAACTTTGATGATTTCCAACTGCAATTGGTCACATCAGTCAAGTATGCACTGTGAGCTGGTATCTGATGAGAATGAGTGCATACTTTCGAAACCACTTTGTCAAAAATAGAATTTTCAATGTAGATTAAAATTTTCTATGTAAATAAAAAGTTTTTCAATTTTAATCATCCCGCAAAAACAATTCCAATAAGATTATCTGTTCATTCCTACTAGGCAATATACAGGTATTTAGATAAGAACACTTTTATAAACTGGCGTTTTATGCAATTATGTTTTCCACAAAACATAGTCTGAGTATTAAAATGGTAGGCGACAAGGTGGTTAACGTAGAATACAACTTTCGAAGACATTTGGAGAATAAAAATTGCATCCCTGCTACTTTTATGCTATCTATTCAAGACTATGTTGTTTATTGTGAGTAACTTTTGCTGCGCTTACTCTTCCTTGATGGAATCATCTACAATTAGCATATTCATACCTAACATTAATCAAAACAAACACAGTCTCATTCCATATTTGAGAGCATGTTTCTTTGACTTTTGCGTATGATAAAGTGTACTTATTAAGTTTGAGTCAAAAAGTCCATGCTGAATAGCTCGGAAAGTCCAATATTGCTGCTGTAAACCTTTTGACACCACCACAACAAAGACTATACCGAATTTGCATCCCGTTCAAATAACTTACCCTATAACTTTTGATCCATTGAAAGCGTTGGAAGTTATACGAAAAAAAGGTGTTTGAGCTACCTTCGGCGAATGTGCTAAATTTTTTGAAATTGAAATATTTTCGGCTTATTTTCACTACGAAATCATTATTTTTTGAAAATTTAATAGTACCGATTTCCGGGACAAAAATGTTGATGCTGGCATCGCGAGATACCGTAAACGCAAGTTCCAGGTGCTAAAAATATAAATAATTCGGTGAAGGATTACGATTTTTTGCGATTGGGAATTTTAGAAGTTTAGATTAGACTGTATAAATATAGTATCAAATTCATCAATCATTTGCATTTTATTCTAAATGCCGATAAAAATACCAGAGAGTCAATGGTGTGGAAGATTTGTGTTTACGTACTTATAGTAGCTACACGGTTGTCCAGACATTTCAAAATGACAGAAACTTATTTTTTATACCCATTGATGCGTCTTGTAAATTTCGTGATGATCTGATGAAATTTTTGAATCAAAAATGTTCAAATATGATTCGGCGCCATATACGTTTTCTTTTTAATTCAATGATGAAAAATTTTGATTTGAAAAGAACATTTTTATAATAAAGTGGAATTCAAATAAGATTCGCTTTTTATTTCAAAGTTATTTCAACTTTTGATTTAAAGTGATTCTAAAAAAGTGTTAAGGGGTGACATTTTTCTGAGTGTAATAGTGCTTGGAAGACAGTAAGTGATATGGTGCTTGAACAGTCTTGGAATATTAACAAGATGAACCGAAATTATTTGGAAAAGGCTATCGACCTTATGACGTGTCTCAGTTGCCAAGGACTTGCTTTCAGAGGACATGATGAAAGTGGTCCCAGTGATAACCGTGCATTGTTTTTTTGGAATTTTGTGAATTATTCCCGAAGCATGATTTAACTTTTGAAAAACATTTTAAAAACAAGGTTGCAAACTACTGTAGTGGCAAAACACAAAATGAATTAATAAAAACAATTGCTGAAATCGTTCGCGAGGACATGACAGCTGAAATAAAAGAGTGCGGACTGATATCGAATATGGCAGACGAAGCAAGGGTCCACCAAAAGGAACAACTCTTCGAGTTTGTCAGATTTGCCAGACGTTTCAGGAGCTAGAAATGCCTCGTATTTAGTCGATATAATTTTGAGCCTGTTACACAGTTACGGACTTAGCGAATTACCTGTTGTTGGACAGTCTTTTGATGGTGCTAGTGTCATATCAGGTCAAAAAGGTGGTTTACAAACCTAAATTAAGATAAAAAACCCTGCAGCCACATTTGTATACTATCAAGCTCATAAAATTATCCTTGTTGTGATGGACACATTTTTCACAATCGAAACATATGCATCCTTTTTCAATGTCATCGAATCCCTTTACATACACTTTTCAAAGCCATCACAACACCAATAGTTGAAGCAGCTTGAAGAAGCAGTTTGTCTAAACGCAAGGCGTGAAATGAGAAGTTTAAGCTCGACTCGCTAGTCAATGAGATTTCACAATTGCAAATATGTGATCGATAGCTATGGGACTATAAAAGAGGCTTTAGAAAAAGAAGTGAATGAAGGAAAATACAACGACTCAGTTTCTGCATGGGCGATCTTTCATCTTTCACTATGTTCTTTTTATAACGAACATTTTAAGCACATATTTCCAAACTAAAAATGCAACTCTTTGGGATGAGATGGATCTTGTGAGTGGAACAGTTAAAACACTACTAAGTGAGCGAGAAAACTTTGATGTAGTTTGGCAAAAAATTAAATCATTCGCAGAGAAGCACTGTCTGGATCTCACATTTTCCAGAGGATCACAAAAACGGAAAACAGCAAAAAGCACAAGTCTGAAAGGTTTTGATATTCTATTTAGCCTTGGACACGCAGTTAGGGCTGCAAAGATATCTTTGCAAACCAAATGGCTCGAAAAGAGTAAGTTACAGTACTCTTCATCTTGGCAAATTATTTATGCTTTTCCTAGGTTTTCTAGGTAACAAAAATTTGAAAGAAAATATCACAATCTTCCTTGTAAGCTTAATATATTCCAATTTTTTCAAATACATTTTGAAAGTAAACTATCCTCTTCTTCCAGTATAAATATTCCAGTATAAATATATATTTAGCTTTCCAGTATAAATATATATTTAGCTTCTAAACGAAAAAATAGTTCATATTTCTAATTACTTCCATTCTATTCTGGTATAATTCCTACAAGCGTCCATTTCTTAGTGCTAATGGATAATTCATGTGTAATTCATACTTACCATTCACATTATATGTATATAGTAGTAGCTCATACGTAATCACAGACACGAAGTTTATTTGATAATGCATTATTCAATAAACAATAAATTAATAAACATATAATGTATTAGTAAATTATATAATTGTATGAACAGTACGTGTACCTTACGGAAGACAAAATTATCGCTTGTTTTGAGCCTTTCGGTCCCTGGCCCCAGCCAGATTTTAGACCACGGCACGCCTATGGATATTTGGGGAACATCATGTAATAGACTATTACATCCGGGTTGAATTCCAGAAGAGAGGAAGTCCTCACTGCCACTGCTTATTGTGGTTGAAGGATGCTCCTCGCTTTAACAATGATCAAGGACAAACTTATGACGTCTGTGTCAAGTTTATTGATCGCTTTATTAGCTGTTCGCAAAGTGACTCCTGTGTCTCAAGTGAAGATATATCAACATTCCAAACACATAAGCATTCGTTCACTTGCAAGTATAAAATGAAAAGTGGACAGGTTGGGTGTAGGTTTGGCATACCTTTTTTCCCAATGAGATCTACATCCATTCTTAACCCTTTGAAGCTCGAACCAACTGATCCTCGACGGGCTTTGTTGAATTCTATACATAGATCGATTCGCCAATACTTATGTGCGCAGTTCAAAAATCCGCCATGTATTGACTTCGATGCTTTTCTGCACGATATAAATATCGAAGAAAACGACTACATTGATGCTATAAGGATGAAGTTGACGAAGCCAACAGTATTTATAAAGCGTAGCCTAGGGGAAATCAAAATCAATAATTTCAATCCTGATATACTGAGTTTATTCAAATCCAATATGGATATTCAGTATATCACAGATTGTTATTCCTGCATTCAATATATTTTGAATTATATAAATAAGAGCGCCCGGGGGATGTCAAGATTATTGAAAGATGCGAAGGAGCAAATCCAGGGAGGTAACTATAGCATTAAAGAGAAATTGAAGTTTTTGGGCAATGCATTCCTGAATGGGTCGGAGCTTAGTGCACAAGAGGCAGTGTATTATATCCTGGGCATGCCTTTGTCAAAGTTCTCGCAAGAGTGCACTTTTATAAACACCAGTTTACCTGAAAGACGCGTTCGCGTTATAAAGTGTAAAGAAAGTTTGCGACAGTTGCCAAATGAAAGCACTGACGTCTTCATCGAGAATAATCTCGATCACTATATTCAAAGGCCAAAAAAATTAGAATAACTATGTCTTGCAGATTTTGTATCCTTATATACTAAATTCAACAAAAAACGTACAAAACTAGATAGGTTAGACGCCGAGACTGATGACAAATATGATGATGACTCTGAGTGTGAGACAACTGGCTACATTTACGAGCAACAAAATAATAAAGGATATCTACGGAAGCGTCGAAAAGCTAGAGTAATAAGATTTGTCAACTTCAAGCAAGAGCAAGATGAGGACAATTACTTTAGAGAACAATTAATGCTCTTTTGGCCATGGAGAAATGAAGTAACTGACTTAATCAATGTTGATTGGAAGAAGACATACTATGGAAACTTATCAACTATTACTCAAAATAGGGAAAAATATTTCTTCGAGGATGATAGTTTCAATGCTGAGGCTGATTATGCTGATGCGATTGAAATTCAGAAAGATAGATTTAGCGACGATGGGTCACTGAATGCTTCTTTCGTTGCTAGCGAGAGAGAAGACAGATATGCCATATTTGACAATAGAACTGATGAAGGGGATATTTTAGTAGATGCTGGTATTCCAGTAAATGAAAAGGCACCTGGCGTTGCATATGCTACGTTTCCAGTTCCGCATATCTTGCCAGAATTGGAATACTATCGTTTAATGCAGAAGTTGAATGACAGACAAAGAAAGTATTGTATGCATGTCTTGCATGAAATCAAATGTGGTCGGGTAATTCACGAGTTTATCTCTGGAAGTGCTGGAGTAAGGAAAAGCGTTTTGATCAGAGCAATCAATCAGTTTTTACTGTCAATCAATCAGTCTTTACTGAAATATTTTAGTAGCGTTTCTGGAAGCAATCCACAAAGTTTGAAAACCTTATTATGTGGGCCAACTGGGAAATCTGCCTTCGCAATCGGTGGTCTCACATTGCATTCTGCGTTTGTACTACCTATTAACCAATATAGTGGAGAAATGCCGAAACTTTCCGCAAATATTCGTAACACTCTGTATTCGAAACTTTGCAATGTTAAACTTATTATCATAGATGAAGTGAGTATGGTTGGTAGTCACACGTTTGCAATGGTCGATGAAAGATTGCGGCAAATTTTTTCCAGCGAAGAACTTTGTGGTGGAATGAGCATGCTGCTGTTTTGGGATTTTAATCAGCTCTCACCTGTAGGAGATATATATCTTTTTCAAGATAATCCCCGTAATCCATACAGTGCTTTAATTGGCAACCCTTTATGGAGTTTATTTAAAGCGTTCGAGTTGACGGAGATAATGCGACAAAAAGATGATGTAGCTTTTGCCGAGTGCTTGAATCGTTTGGCCAGAGACTGTTTGACCAAGAACGATGTCAAACTTTTGAAAAGTCGTGAAATTTCTAATCTGGATGAAGTTGGCCAGTCAACTAATTGCCTTTTCCGCACTAATGCCGAAGTGGACAGTTACAATAATAAAATATTATCAACTAAAGAATGTATTATCTCTGAAACAGTTGATTCAGTGCCTATTAAAAACGTTTCTTTGAAAAGGCGAGAGAGTATTTTAAAAGCTGCCAGGCATGCACCTTCTCACCTGACTTACGGCCTGAAGTATCTTTTGGCATTAGCAGTTGATGTCAAGTACATGGTGATCGTCAATGTATCAATAAGTGACGGAGTTTTCAATGGAGCCATTGGGGTTTTGAAACTTATTGAAACATCGGAAGGATTTCCTGTGAGGCTATGGCTAGAATTTGATGATCTAAGAATAGGTCGCCAAACGAGGGCTGCATATTCCGCTTACATGGAGCAGAATCAGATAAGCGCTCATTTAACTCCAGTCGAAGCTATTATCAAAAGCAAACAATTAAAGAAGAATCTGAGTACTGCCATAATAAGAAAGCAGTTTCCAATAGTATGTGCGGAAGGGGTAACTATTTATAAAAGTCAGGGAGGAACTTATGAGAATGTTGCAATAAGTATGCGAAAAGCATTGACTAAAAATGAGCTATATGTGGGATTAAGCAGAGCTACAAAATTAAGAGGGTTGCATATTTTGGGAAAGTTTAATCGTGGGTATGAGGGTAGATCCAATGTCGTTGTTGTAAATGAAATGAACCGACTATTTCGAAAGAACCCAGTACAATTTAGTTTGCCTTTCTTACAGGATCTTCCAGATTCTGTCCATTCACTTATTTTCCATAACGTCCAGTCTTTAAATAAGCATTTTATGGATGTTGTGAGTTATAAAGGCTTTGTCTCAGCTTCTTTTATATTATTGGTAGAAACGTGGACGCTGCCAAAAGATTCACTGGAAATACCAAATTATAAGATAATTTTTCGCCATGACTGCCAGCGCCGACGAAAGGCGTACGGTATTTTGTTATATTGTAGAAATAGCATTACCTCATGCACTATCAAATACATTTACAACGATGAAAAAAAATCTGTAAACTTTGTTTGTTTTGGGTGGGAAGAATACAGTTTTTGCATATGCTACAAGTCTCCTACTACTGCTTTTTCAACAGTTGAGGAAAAATTTGTTGAAATGCTTAATGCAGCAAACAGCAATAATAACAAAGTTGTTCTTGAACGAGATATAAATATAGATTTTAGTTGTGTGCCCAACCACACTTTATATAAAATTCTTGGCCGCTATGGCTTGAAGTATGCTATGCCGTCAGGAGAATTTTCTACCAATGGCAATACTAAGATTGATATTGCTTTTTGTAACATCGCTGCTAGTGTCAAGTGTGCTTTTTATGAATCATATTTTAGCTATCACAAACCCATAGTAGGCATCATTTCAGATAGTTTTTGTGGGCATAAGAGTCCACCTAAAGATTTATATATGCAAGGCTCTATTGTATGTGTTAACGAAGTACCAATTGAGGAGAGACAACTGACAAATAGGATATGTCTTACTGAATACACCGTACGAAAATTTGAAAATAGAGACGGAGTATCGTGTTACGCAAATGTAATTTCCCAAGTTCTGTTGAACAACCGTTCAAACCATATCTTCCATGGCGTGCTGGAAGATACGTTCATGCAAAATTTGTGTGACGTTAACTTGCCCTTGTTCACTTTAAAGAACGACCAAACCCAGTGTTTCACATCACGACATATACGATCTAAAGTAGGCGGTTATATTAATGATCGTCAACAACAAGACGCACATGATTTTTTCATGGGGGTTTTTAATGTGTCATCAATATTAAGGGAAAATTTCACTTTTCAAGTAGAATACATCTTGCATTGTTTTAATTGTGGCTTTGAGACGAGGCGCGTTGAACCACTTTTATGCTTCACAGTGGCTATGAATGAAGATTTATTAGGGGCAGATTCCCTTGAAATTGTGAAACACCAATTTAATAAATGGGACCATATATCAGACTCGCTTTGTGAAAATTGCGAAGTCATAGGTCAAAGAAAGCAAAAATGCCAGATTTTAAGTCTCGCTAATTTGATGTTGATTCAAATTATTCCATTTGCTGGGCAAATTGGAAATATTGTGCAAAAGTGTGCAATAGAGTATAAGGCCACTGTTTTAAGGAAACAGCTGGAGATACATGGTGGCATATATGAAATCAACTCTGTAGTATGTCATTATGGGGATACTTTTAACGACGGGCACTATATATGTTGGCTTCGAAATTGCCGCACTGGAACATGGTTTCAGGCAAACGATGATAGCATAAAAGAATACACAAAGCGTTTACCGAACTTTCTAAACCGTCCCTATCTATTTTTTTTAAACAGAATTCAGGATTAGGTAGACATATAGAATGAAAACTTATGCGTGAATCTCTTATTTAACTATTTTCCATGAGTGAAGTTACTTTCTACTATTTCTAACTGTATTAATTTGATGGGTTATAGGCCTACTGGGGAAACCATCCATCTAAAACAAAAGGTTAACGCGCCATCACAATACCTCTTGGGTCGCGTGGAAATTGTGCGAGGGAAATATATGTAGCCATAAAATATTGTGTCTCATGTAGGAAATGGTTTATATGATAATAACAAAAAGTGTATAACGTCATTCCAAATTTTTAAGTCACTCAAAGACAATTTCTTCCAAAATTAGTTTTCGAGCGGATCTGATGCGCTAGAGTTTTTTAGCTTTTGACTATTTTTTTTGTGCATGATATTACTTTTTACTTATGTTCGAAGAACATTAGTATTAAAATCGATTCGGCCAAAAATTCATATTTCCATATCTATATATATATATATATATATATATATATATATATATATATATATATATATATATATATATGTATATATATATATATATATATATATATATATATATATATATATATATATATATACATATATATATATATATATATATATATATATATATATATATATATATATATATATATATATATATATAGATATCTATCGATCTATATATATAGATATATATATATATATATATATATATATATATATATATATATATCTATATATATATATATATCTATATATATATATATATATATATATATATATATATATATATATATATATATATATATATATATATATATATATATATATATATAAATATATATATATATATATATATATATATATATATATATATATATATATATATATATATATATATATATATATATATATATATATATATATATATTACCAAAAAATTTCAGTGAGATAATCTCGAGAACGCGCCATCCGATTGAGCTGAAACTTTCAGGATATATTAATGTATCTGCAAAATAGGTCCAAGTCTCACTAAATCTCAATTATTGTTAATCGTTTGGCGCCGGCATCCATTTTAGTGATATTTTTAATATACCTATTATTCCGTTCTTAATTTACTAACTGATTGGTTTTCGTCCATGAAAAATTGAACTTCAGCAATTGCATACTTCTGGGCGCTATATATACAGAAAGCTTAATTAATCAATTGCATACCTCTGGGCACTCTAAGATTGGATACTTTTTTGGCATCGAATCCATCTGCTTAAATCATCATGAGCTTCAAATGCAGCCTTGAAAATTGCTTTGCCTTTGACAACACGATGAAATTCGTGACATGCAAAGCTTTCTGTAACAGGAAGTTACACGGGGCTTGCATGGGTGCTCCCAGGGATTGGTTTCATCCATACCTCGAGAACCATTTCATCTGTACGGATTGCCAAAATATTGAACTTCTTTTAAAAAGTATGTACGACAGCTTGATTGGCTACATCGGGACACTTAATTCCGAAAAAGATAATATAATATCTAAACAGCTAGCACAAGCGCGTGCTTACGAGGAATTCCTGGCCGAAATGTCAAATCATTTCGATGGTCTGGCGTCCTCCTTTTCGAAGTCGAACATTATGAGCCACGAAAAGTATTTTGACACTCTTGGGAAGAGAATGGATACTCTTACTGATAAAGTGGATTCCTTTTCTTCGAATTTGTCCACTTGTAATAATAAAAGTAATTATGCTTGCCAATCAAACACCAAAGATACGCTTGAAAAGTTTGAAAATTTATCACGAACGTTCAAAATGCAAACCGACAGACTCGCAGACGCTTTGTCCGAGCAACAACTAAAGTTAGCTGTTATCAGCAGGAAATTGGAAGATTTAGACCGTCATTGCGATGCTTCAGCAAATGATGCAGACGAAAACTTATTAATGAAAGATATAACACTCCATCAAGAGCTCCTCAACGCAAAGTTAGAGACTAATAGCAAAACAACGGTCAGGAATATGAGAACGAAGGACAAAGCAACATCACCTATTAGGATTCTAGCTGAGAGCACAATTCCATCTACTCTAGAAAAACTTTCAAATCTCAACTGTGAAACCCCCATTTACCTATACGGTACTTTTTGGTCCCATAATGATTGGCAGAATCGTTTACAAAAAATAAAAAAAAACCAACGAAATTCTTCCCAATAAACATACGTCGACAAAATTAACAACTTCATCAACCAAAAGTGCATTCTTTGTGAAAGAGATTCCTTTTTCTGCTGACGACAAATGGTTGGGATCGATTCTCGATACTGATTTTCACATAAAAGATTACGAAGTGAAATTATTACCCCAGTCTAAACATAAATCCTCCAGACGGTGTAAAGTTTTTGTTCCATCTAAATATGCGTGGCTTTTTACGTGCTGGAGTGGAAACAACGGCAACATCAACTGGAAGGGGATTAAATTCAGCCCTTGGAGAAACATTACCGGCAAAACTAGGAATAAGAAACAAAAAATTGTAAAAAGAAACTGTATCCCTAGCCACTCCTTTGCCCAACTTCCTTCCGCCCATAAAACTTTCCCATCACCTTTTAAGTCTCAGTCTCTAAAGACAACAGACAATTCTTCGTTAACTGATGCTTTAACTCGTAATGCATCTACTCGTAATAATAATTATGCATCAATACCCCCAGCGTTTGACGCGTCATCTTCTCACTCAAGCAGGTATGGTAACGTAACTAATAAAATCTGCTCCAAGGTTTCCAATCAGGCTGCCGCAAACATAGGTATAGGTAGCAATATGACATCTGAATCTTATCGAAGATTAGTCAACCCTGTTAGGCATTTTTCCTAACCAAACTCGGACAAGCCTCAAACTTTTTTACCACAACTGTGGTGGTATGAGAGGCAAGCTAAGTAAATTATACCTTGACGCCAAATCATGCCATTTTAATTAACTCGCCATCACGGAAACTTGGCTTAATGCCTCTCATAAAAATGAGGGGATTCTTGATAGTACTTGGACCATATACAGAAGCGACCGTGATTATTGTTCTACGGGTCAGTCGCGAGGAGGTGGTGTCTTACTTGCTGTTAGCAACACATTTTCAAGTGAGCTCGTTGATACCACCCCAAATGCTTTTTTCCAATGTATAATTGTACGGATCTCCTCTAATAACAACTCAATTTACATCGCTGTTGTCTACATCCCCCCTAGATCTGAAGAATCTATCTACAGCAATTTTTGTGACACTATATCTTCATTAGCGACATCACTTAGCGAAAAAGATAAAATAATTGTTTTGGGTGATTTCAATCGTCCGAATCTTTGCTTTGTTCCGGATGAAAATGAGTCTTACCTTCTCCCCGTAAACCTGGTAGACACCATCGATTTCAATCTTGCGAGTGCCTTTTGTGGTAATGATTTACAGCAGGTTTCCCACATCCCCAACCAAAATGGAAATTGGTTAGATCTAGTCTTCACGAATGGTTATGACGAAGTAGTGGTTAGTCCAACTAATGACGCTGAGCATCTTTCTTGCAACAGTATACACCATACAGCACTGTCAGTAGAACTTTCCACTTCTAATTCCACCTACTTAAAAACTTACAATATTTCAATTGTATTTGACTTCCGTAATGCTGATTATGAAAGCATTAAAAACGTTCTTGATACTATTGATTGGACGAATATTCTTTCAACTCAGGATCTTGAGACAGCCATTTCCTCTTTTTAAAATAACATTTTTGACGCCGTTGAGAGATATGTACCCAAGATAAAAAAAAAAATTGTCTGAGCCATGGCTTGATAGAGACCTTAGGCATTTGCGAAATCGTAGAAACAAACTGTATAAGCGGATTAGAGAAAATACTGACGTTAGTTCTGCTATTCAGGAAGAGTATAATCAAGTCGCTAAGCAATTTTCAGCAAAGTCTCGTGAGGCTTATGATGCTTACAGTAAGTCAACCGGCGAAAATCTAGTCCGCGACCAGAAAAAATTCTTCGATTTTGTTAATGTGAAGCGAAAAACTACTGGCTATCCATCGTCGATTTTTCTGAATAATACAACGTCTTCTTCTCCTAAAGAGATATGTGACCTATTCGCAGATAGTTTCCAAAAAGGTTTTAGTGCACCAGACCTAACAAACTCACACCTTTCTTCCTCCGATTCAACTCCAACGGCTTTTGTCAACCATTTAGAAATCTCCCGCGTTGAAATACGTAAAACTATTTTGGAACTCAGCTGCAACAAAGGTCCGGGGCCCGATCTTCTTCCTCCAATCTTTTTATGCAAGTGTGTAGAGAAGCTTATAACTCCTTTGCATATTTTTTTTAATAGATCACTTTCGTCAGGAGTTTTTCCATCCAGTTGGAAGCTTTCTTATGTCACGCCCATATTCAAGAATGGCAATCGACGCTGTATTGAAAATTATAGGGGCATTGCCATTTTGTCTTCGATTCCGAAACTGTTGGAAAAGATAGTATACGACAAATTGTCTCCTCTAGTTGATTACCGTCTGAACGAGCAACAACATGGCTTTAGAAAAGGTCGCTCAACTACCACAAATTTGACAATCCTAATCTCAGACGTCCTATGCAAAATGGAAAAAGGTTACCAAATTGACGCAGTCTACACAGACTTCAGTAAGGCATTTGAGAGAGTTGACCATTCTACCTTAATTCTTAAGCTACAGAAATTCGGTATTACCGGGTCTCTACTCAGCTGGTTGACTTCCTACCTTTGCGATCGAAAACAATGTGTAAAATTTCAAGGATTTTTATCGAAAAACGTTAGTGCTACCTCTGGTGTACCCCAAGGTAGCCATCTTGGTCCACTTCTCTTCAATATATTTATTTCGGAGAAAATAAGGGGGGGGGGGGGGGGGGGGGGGGGGGGGGGGGGGACCTGGGACGGGGGTCTTACTCTATGCAGACGACCTCAAACTTTATCTGACCATTGAATCGAATTCGGATGCCCTCTTTTTCCAATCCAAACTTGATTCCCTTGATCACTGGTGCAATGTAAACAAGCTCTCTCTCAACATTAATAAATGCCAGGTTATTAGTTTTTCCAGAAAATGCACGGTCACACACAATACGTACTTTGTCGGTAAAAATGTGCTAACTCGAGTTGATAGCATTGTCGACCTCGGTGTTATCTTAGATGAAAAACTCCGCTTCACTTTACACTACGATAAAATACTTTCTCGTGCAAACAAACAACTTGGCTTCATCAAAAGACGAGCCAAAGAATTTAGTAGTCTGTGGGTCACAAGATCTTTATACACTTCACTCGTACGTCCTATTCTCGAATACGCTTGCATTAGCTGGAATCCTGCTTTTGAAACCCACAGCGACAGACTCGAGTCAATACAAAAGCAATTTTTACTTTTTGCCTTGCGAGAGCTATACAATCCTTATGATTTTAAAAGCCTACCCCCTTATGAGTTCGACTGGGTCATTTAAACCTATCGACACTAGCCTCCAGAAGAATGGTGATATCGGCCTGCTTCACATTCGACGTCATTAGAGGCGCTATTAATGTAGAATTCCTGAATAATAAAATTTTGATAAATATTCCTGTGAGGAACACCAGGTCCAATCGTTTCCTAAAAGAATATTCTCATTCGACCACATATGGAGCTAATGAGCCAATAAATAGATGCTGCAGAGTATTCAACAGAATAAGCAATCTATATTCCCCTACGATTTCCAAATCATCCTTCAAGTCCTCTCTTTTCCATGCCATCCGTACCCTTAACCTTAAGCTATAGCTTTTATGTCAATGTTTATTTATTGATTGCTATTTATTAATTTATTTGTTACTCTTTTTTTTAATTTGTTTGGTTTTTTACTTACTTAACTTGTTTGCTTTTACTTTTTCCTTTACTTGACTTTACTTTTCCATTTTTACTAATGTTCGAAGAACATTAGTATTAAAATCGATTCGGCCAAAAATTCATATTTCTTTATATATATATATATATATCATCAAAAAATTTCAGTGAGATAATCTCGGGAACGCGCCATGCGATTGAGCTGAAACTTTCAGGATACATTGGTGTATATGCAGAATAGGTCCAGGTCTCTTTAAATGTCAGTTATTGTTAACCTTTTGGCGCCGGCGGCCATTTAAGTGATAATTTTAATATACCTATTATTTCGTGCACAAATAATTTTCGCAAAAATAAAGTTAACGAAATAAATTTCTAACGTGTTTCACATATGAATCGGATAATGTTTTGGAATTTTTTAACCCTATGTGTGCGCTGGGTGCCTAAAAAGAGGACGGGAAAATTTGAAAATTTTTAAATTGCGATAACTTTTGACAGAGCTATTCAATCATTAGGAAATTTTCAGGACATATTGGTATTACTTAGTTGTAGATTTGCGTAGCTTTTTATGAGCGCGCTGGCAACCCTGTAGCTAGGGCAGGCACTGAAAGTGAAAACCTCCAAATCATCGTCTCTCTTGAAAAAATGCCGTTTCTTCAAAAAAAAGCCACTCATATGTAAATCTTGTGCTTTGTTTACATAACCAAAAAAAAAAAAAAGATATAGTACAACGGGTACGCCTGGTAACCCTTGCCCAATTTACCTATATTTTTAGCATCAAAAACTTCTGTTCACGGAAACTCACGATCCGATGAGCAGAATTATTTGAAATTCACAGAATGTATTGGCCTTAAATAGGACCAGGTCTGATAGAAGTGATTTTGAAATGCGGGATATTCTGTGCCAGTGGTGCCATCTTGAAAAATTGCTAAAAAAGATAACTGCGTTGAGCCCTATAAATTCTGATTGAATCGTTCGATTTTGACGAAATTCACACAATAGCTGGACCTTACTTTGAGCCACGTTTGGTAGAAATTTGGTTGAAAAATTCGGTTGGAGCTGCCAGCTATGATAATTTTTGTGGCTTAAATTTTTTGTGCCTTAAATTTTGAAAATTCGTTAAGGAAAATAAAGCTCTTTGCCCTATAGCTTCCAGTACAGTCATGGTATCATAACGAAATTCATATGACAAATTTGAATTATTATAGGCAATATTCGGTAGAAATCTAGTTTGAAAAACAAGGATAGGGTTGCCAGCTATGATTGTTTTGTGTATTTTTTGACATAGCTTGAGTAAGCGATTTTATCATAAAATTTTCAAATCGTAGTGTTCTTGTAGTGAAAATACACACCAAATACTAAGATCTAGAAAGTTTGAAAGCTCGTGGGAATGGTAACCCTAAATTTCTTTGTATCCCTATAACTTCCAATGCAGTGATGGGACTAATACGAAATTCGCAGAGCAGGTTGACTTCAGCGTGAGGCAGATATGACTTATTTTCGGCTTCGGTGCTCGCAAAGGACTGCTAGCACGAGGTGTTTTTGTTATTATCGTACCAAGAAATGCTTGCATTAAGTGTTCACATCGCGAACATTTACAATGAAAATAATTAAACAATGTTTAAATTTTCTAATGTTTGGACATTTTTCGGATGGCAACTCCAAACACGTTTCTATCGCTATAACTTCCGATGGACTCATTGGATGAAAATGAGATTAGTAGGGTAGGTTGATTTTGACGTGAAGCATTTGTGGCAGACTTAAAATTACAGTGCTCCAAGCACTCAACGTGTTGCAAGCACTCAGTCAATCACTTTGGCCAAAAATTTATATTTATGATAGAATTTTAGAAATTTTCGGCCCTATATATCATATAATAAGATCGAGAAAAAGTGAAAATTTTTGAATTTTTTGTTTTTTTTGATAGGGCTATTAGATCATTATGAAGCTAACTGATCGTATTGATGTTAAAAAACTGTAGACATTCT
>OX376374.1:88731428-88778928 GCA_947369275.1 Nemotelus nigrinus
AATTTTCGGAGGACGTAGATGTATATAGTAGGTAGGTCCATGACTTGTTAGAATTCAGATATCCTTAACTTTTTGGCGGCGGCGAGCGTTTTAGTGAATTTTCAGGTACTCCTATATTTCCAAGCAGTGTAAATTTTTGTTAAAATAAATGTTTGGGAATGAAAACTTATTATGTTTCAAGCTTGCATATCTTAAAAAGTTGGAAATTTTGAGCCGTGTGTGGGTGCAGCGTGCCTAAAAGTAGGCAAGGATTGTTTTTCAAATTTTGATTTGTCATTACTTCTAAGAAAAACAATGGATCATCGTGAAATTGGCAAAACGTATTGATGTTGACTATAACTTAGCACATATGGGTTTTCAAGGTTGTGCGGGTAACTCTGTAGCTACGGGAGGCTCCTGAAAAAAAAAAACCTTCAAATCATTGACCTTCCTGAAAAATTTTTGATTTTTGACAAAAAAAAAACAAATCATTGATAAATTTTGACCTTTGTCCATCGTGTCAAATTGAAATTTTTAAAATTCCGATTTGGACAAGAACGGCAACCCATCACCAAATTACCTCTATTTTCAGCACTCGAAAGTTCTGTTCACGAGAACTGACGACCGGATTATCCGATCATAATGAAATTTACAGAACATGTTGGTATTAGCTAGGACCAGGTCTGATAGAAGTGATTTTGAAATGCCGGCAACCCTGTACCAGTGGTACCATCTTGAAAAATCACTGAGAAAAAAAAACCGGTTTTTGGCCTATAATTTCCGATTCAGTCATCAGATTTTGACAAGATTCATACAGTACTTGGATCTTACCTTAGGTAATATTTGGTGAAAATTTAGCTGAAAAATTAGAATTGTCAGCTATGGTGATTTTTGTCTCCTAAATCTTGCAAATTTGCTCAGCAAAATAAAGCTTTTTTCCCTATAACTTCCGGTCCAGTGTAGAAATTAGAACGAAGTTCATGCCGTAAATGGACCTTAATGTGAGCCAAATGTTGTAGAAATTTCGTACAAAAATCATCACAAAATCATCAATCAATCAGCTATAATCATTTTCGTAATTTTGTGAAATTTCTTTATTGAGCGATTATGTCATTAGATTTGCAAATGGGAATGATATTGAAATGAAAATTAACAACAAATATTAACGCTTTAAAAATTTGAAAAGTTTTGACTTTGACTGAATTATTTTCACCCGTATAACTTCCAGCGCAGTGATTCAATCGAAACGAAATTTACTGGCTGGGTTTAACTTAACGTGAAGCAGATTTGGTATGTATTTTGCTTTGCTGCTGACACAGGCTAACCAGCATTAGCCATTTCCGTAAATATTGTACCAACAGATGCTTCAAATTACGTTCTCATATGCAAAGCATTTGCAATAAATATAAGGAATCAATTTTTAAATTTTCCGAGTTTTGAACATTTTTCGGATGGCAGCCTCAAACAACGTTTAACCGCTGAACTTTTCGATTAAATCCTCCGATGAGAACGAAATCCAAAGGATAAGTTGATTTGAGTATGAGCTTGTTAAGGTAAACTTATTGCTGCTTTGTTGGGAAAGTGCTGCCAGCACGGAACATTTTCATCGTTTGTGTTATAGTTGAGTTTTGTTGCTTTGGATAAAGAATGGTTGATATGTTTCAAGTTGTAGCCGCACTGTATTAAGCATAAGTAAAGAATGCTCAAATTTTGAATATCTTGCGCACGGCAATTCCTAAGATGCTTTCACCGATTCAGTCACATGATTTAAACGAAATTTACGACATTAATTGATCTCAATATATAGCATATTCGATAAATGTTTGGTTGCCGTACTGATTGAAAATAATAATTGCCACCACTGTAAACTTTTATCATTACTAACAAATTTTTATATAACAAGCACTTTAGGATAAAGTTAACCAATAAAGATTCCTACATCTCAAATTTCGAAATTTTTGGCAGCAGCCCTTAATGTTTTTCATCTCTAGAATTCATAATTTGGCCTTTGAATCAAAATGAGATTTGCATTCTAAATGATTCTGAACATGAAGCAGTTTTGATATACTTTTGTGTTGACAAACTGCTGCCAGTTTTTCATATCATGAACACCATAATTTGTTTCTACATTTATAAAACGATTGCAGGCGGTACTCGTAGGGATTGTTATGTCCATATAACCGCAGGTATTATATGGAAAATTCACAGACGACAGGGCTTATTTCAAAATCAAGTATGTCTAATAGACTTCTTAAGGCGGTGATTGGTAATTAAAAACTGCCTTTTTAACCAGAAATAGAACAATTAACTTCAGAAGAAATCATGTCAATGTTTTGTTCTGAACAACAGCAAAAATCAGGTAAAACTCAAAGGTCCATATTAAAAAGCAATTAAAGTGTAGTTATTTACACAAGTTTCTCTAGCAGGTAGTATGAAAATTGTTTGCAGGTTACATTAAATTTTATTGTGAATAGGAAAACATTTCAGACGAGAGCGAATTCCTCTTTAAACAAGGATACACATTTGTGTAAGAATAAATATAGCTAGCGAAATTAAGTATAACTAGCCTTGGTGTAAATTTATTATAGCGAAAGTGAGTTTTTGAAAGTGAAAATAGATTTTTTACATCAAATTTTTTACATCCTCGCGAACTTAAAATTTTTTTTTTATATCCAAATGGAGAAGTGGAATGTTCTGAAAAAAAAAGTGAAGAAAGAAAGTGAATTGTGTTCATTTTATTAAAAACAGTGGTCAATTATTAAAGTGCGTAATATTTAAAGTGGGTGTTGCATGGATTAACAATTTGTATATCACTTTGACGGCGCTGGTCAGAAAACATCACAGTAAGTTACATTAGAAAATTCTCAGTAGATTATTATAATAAATTTGAAAAACATTTAATTTATAAGCATAAGTTTTCATATCTAGTCTATAGTTAGATTGCACTTCCTGTAAAAAAATACTTACAGGTTCGCGGGTTGGTTTTAATAGGGTGCTTCATTTAAATTTTTACAATCTTTGTATTTGTTCTCCCGTTCGAACGAGGGTTTTTACACACTAAGAGCCAGTGTTCTACCCACTACACTAAGCAACTTTACGTTAACGTTCTTTTAAAATTTATTTAAAATTTAGAGTATTAACGATGCCTAAAATAGCAAAAAAAAGTCCAAAGACGCGTCGTCACTCTCAAAAAGTTTTATCCGAACTGCAAGTTTCCCAATGTAATTTATTGGATTCAACCACAAAAAAAGTCGAAATCGTCGACAAAATAAAACGATTTAAAAGGTCTAAAAGAAATTTAAAATCAATTAAAAAACTTCGTAGAGAAAAAAGAATTTATTATAAAGAGAGAGAAAAAAACCCCTTAGAATTGGAAAAGAAGGAACTAAGTCTAGAAGCAATTGAAAGAAAGGCCAAAATGCGACGTATGCAAAATAAGTATTATCAGCAGAAGAGACTGGATACTGATAAAATTAGAAAATTGCACAGGGAAAGACTTAAAATTTGCCAACGAAAACGACTGCAAGACAAGTCAAAGAGAAAGATTCATTTGCGCGCTTATATTTTTCGCAAAGCGTTCGGTTGGGGATTAAAAAAAACAGAGAAATACATTGTAGACGACAGTCGCAATGTCAACAACAGCGTTTGGCATGTATTAATGCGCGAACAATTCATCGCAAGAGATTACAAGAATCTGAAAAGCGGCGACTGGCCTGTCCAGCATTTCGGAAGCTTCATTTAAAAAGATTAAATTTGTTGCAGAAAAAGAGGCTTCAAACCAAAATTGAAAAAACAAAACATTCTTAGCAGGTTATTGCTAGTGAAAAAAAATACTGCGAAGTGCAAGAAATTTGCTAAAAAAGCGAGAACTGTCAAGAAAAAATCAATCAAAACGTTTAGCTACCACACAAGGTGCTGCTCGGCATCGTGAAATTTGTAGGAAATTTTACGAAAGTTGCAAAGCGAAAGATAAAGCAGCAAAGCTTTGTGAAAGGCGAGCCCTAAAGTTTGCGTCATTTTTATCAAAAATGAAAGCAGGACCTAGCTTTGCGTGTGATTCATGTGATCGCCTGTGGTTTGCGGATTCCATAGAAAATGTACCCAAGGAAGCACGTAATATAGATAAAAGCTTAGATATGGATATTTCTTTGAGAAACCCACATGTGATGCAAACATTTTCATTTTGCCGTACTTGCTGGGCTCACATTAAAGTGGGAAACATTCCTAAACTATCTGTATTTCACAAGGAACTTCGATATCCCGAAATCCCAGATGCACTTCAACTGCTTACCAATTTGGAAGAAAGGTTTCTGTGCCCTCGAATACCCTTTATGAAAATAGTTGAATTTTCTTCTGATGGGCAGTTTAAAATAAAAGGAAGGGCTGTCAACATTCCTATTAATGTTGAAAAATGCATCAGAATCTTGCCCAGGGTGTTTACCGAAACAGAAACCCTAGCGATTCAATTGGAATATTGCCCATAAAAGTGTTTATCTGTCCGAAAATATTCGCCCTGCTGCTATAATAAAAGTAGTGAAATTTCTGCAAGATAGTGAAGTGTATCGCTTTGCAGGAGTTCAAGTTGATGAGGATCGACTTTTACGGGATGTTCAGGCGTCAAGAGAAGCTAGTAATACTTTTCAAGCTTGCGGAATGAATCATGCTGAAGACGATGCAGTAGAGTTTTATGTACAGGACAATGAGCCTCTTAATATAGAAGACGATGAAACTCTATTAAAAAATAGAGCCACTGTCTTTGCGCCAGGAGAGAGAGCATACCTCTATCTATTTTATTTAATGAATATGCTGAATGGATGAGCTTTATTAAACTTTTTGGAGGGAAGTTAATTAAATGTCCGAAAAATTTATCATACCAGCAATGGTGTAAGTCGCGGCTGACGCGGGCTGACAGACGATTTTGCGATGTCGCTTCTTTGTTTTATATGAGCTCAAAGTTACGTATAAAGAAAATTTGCGACAGTATTTCTTTCTGTTTGCGTCAAAAAAAGAATACGATTAATCCAGTTAGGGCCGGTGATTTAAACAAAGAAGAGTTTGTAAATTTTTTGATTGATAATGACTCTGGCTTTAAATTTTTCGCAGCAGATAGAGGCTCTCCAAAATTTTGGTTAGGCAACATGAAAGAAGTCATGGCAATGGTTCGTCAATTAGGCGCACCACACATTTTCCTGACAATATCAACAGCAGAGACCAAGTGGCTAGAATTGTTAGTAATACTGAAAAGAGTTGTTCACGGGGTCAAAATATCTGAAGAGCAAGCTGCGAAGCTGACATTCAGTGAAAAAAGGGAGCTGATTCAGAAAGATCCTGTGACTTGCGCTCGATATTTTGATCATAAATTTTCAGAACTTTTTCGTTTGCTTACAGTTCCGGGGGGGATATTTGGGGAACATCATGTAATAGACTATTACATCCGGGTTGAATTCCAGAAGAGAGGAAGTCCTCACTGCCACTGCTTATTGTGGTTGAAGGATGCTCCTCGCTTTAACAATGATCAATGACAAAATAATGACGTCTGTGTCAAGTTTATTGATCGCTTTATTAGCTGTTCGCAAAGTGACTCCTGTGTCTCAAGTGAAGATATATCAACATTCCAAACACATAAGCATTCGTTCACTTGCAAGTATAAGATGAAAAGTGGACAGGTTGGGTGTAGGTTTGGCATACCTTTTTTCCCAATGAGATCTACATCCATTCTTAACCCTTTGAAGCTCGAACCAATTGATCCCCGACGAGCATTGTTGAATTCTATACATAGATCGATTCGCCAATACTTATGTGCGCAGTTCAAAAATCCGCCATGCATTGACTTCGATGCTTTTCTGCACGATATAAATATCGAAGAAAACGATTACATTGATGCTATAAGGATGAAGTTGACGAAGCCAACAGTATTTATAAAGCGTAGCCTAGGGGAAATCAAAATCAATAATTTCAATCCTGACATACTGAGTTTATTCAAATCCAATATGGATATTCAGTATATCACAGATTGTTATTCCTGCATCCAATATATTTTGAATTATATAAATAAGAGCGACCAGGGGATGTCAAAATTATTGAGAGATGCGAAGAAGCAAAACTACACAACTAAAGGAAGGAGCAAAACTACAAAACGAGATAGGTTAGACGCCGAGACTGATGACAAATATGATGATGACTCTGAGTGTGAGACAACTGGCTACATTTACGAGCAACAAAATAATAAATGATACCTACGGAAGCGTCGAAAAGCTAGAGTAATAAGATTTGTCAACTTCAAGCAAGTGCAAGATGAGGACAACTACTTTAGAGAACAATTAATGCTCTTTTGGCCATGGAGAAATGAAGTAGCTGACTTAATCAATGTTGATTGGAAGAAGACATACTAAGGAAACTTATCAACTATTACTCAAAATAGTGAAAAATATTTCTTCGAGGATGATAGTTTCAATGCTGAGGCTGATTATGCTGCTGCGATTGAAAATCAGAGAGATAGATTTAGCGACGATGGTCACTGAATGCTTCTTTCGTTGCTAGCGAGAGAGAAGACAGATATGCCATATTTGACAATAGAACTGATGAAGGGGATATTTTAGTATATGCTGGTATTCCAGTAAATAAAAAAGGCACCTAGCGTTGCATATGCTACGTTTCCGGTTCCGCATATCTTGCCAGAAACGGAATACTATCGTTTAATGCAGAAGTTGAACAAAGGAACTATTGTAGAACTTGAACAAAAGGAACTATTGTATGCATATCTTGCATGAAATTAAATGTGGTCGGGTAATTCACGAGTTTATCTCTGGAAGTGCTGGAGTAGGGAAAAGCGTTTTGATCAGAGCAATCAGTCAGTTTTTACTGTCAATCAATCAGTCTTTACTGAAATATTTTAGTAGCGTTGCTGGAAGCAATCCACAAAGTTTGAAAACCTTATTATGTGGGCCAACTGGGAAATCTGCCTTCGCAATCGGTGGTCTCACATTGCATTCTGCGTTTGTACTACCTATTAACCAATATAGTGGAGAAATGCCGAAACTTTCCGCAAATATTCGTAACACTCTGTATTCGAAACTTTGCAATGTTAAACTTATTATCATAGATGAAGTGAGTATGGTTGGTAGTCACACGTTTGCAATGGTCGATGAAAGATTGCGGCAAATTTTTTCCAGCGAAGAACTTTGTGGTGGAATGAGCATGCTGCTGTTTTGGGATTTTAATCAGCTCTCACCTGTAGGAGATATATATATTTTTCAAGATAATCCCCGTAATCCATACAGTGCTTTAATTGGCAACCCTTTATGGAGTTTATTTAAAGCGTTCGAGTTGACGGAGATAATGCGACAAAAAGATGATGTAGCTTTTGCCGAGTGCTTGAATCGTTTGGCCAGAGACTGTTTGACCAAGAACGATGTCAAACTTTTGAAAAGTCGTGAAATTTCTAATCTGGATGAAGTTGGCCAGTCAACTAATTGCCTTTTCCGCACTAATGCCGAAGTGGACAGTTACAATAATAAAATATTATCAACTAAAGAATGTATTATCTCTGAAACAGTTGATTCAGTGCCTATTAAAAACGTTTCTTTGAAAAGGCGAGAGAGTATTTTAAAAGCTGCCAGGCATGCACCTTCTCACCTGACTTACGGCCTGAAGTATCTTTTGGCATTAGCAGTTGATGTCAAGTACATGGTGACCGTCAATGTATCAATAAGTGACGGAGTTTTCAATGGAGCCATTGGGGTTTTGAAACTTATTGAAACATCGGAAGGATTTCCTGTGAGGCTATGGCTAGAATTTGATGATCTAAGAATAGGTCGCCAAACGAGGGCTGCATATTCCGCTTACATGGAGCAGAATCAGATAAGCGCTCATTTAACTCCAGTCGAAGCTATTATTAAAAGCATACAATTAAAGAAGAATCTGTGTACTGCCATAATAAGAAAGCAGTTTCCAATAGTATGTGCGGAAGGGGTAACTATTTATATAAGTCAAGGAGGAACTTATGAGAATGTTGCAATAAGTATGCGAAAAGCATTGACTAAAAATGAGCTATATGTGGGATTAAGCAGAGCTACAAAATTAAGTGGGTTGCATAATTTGGGAAAGTTTAATCGTGGGTATGAGGGTAGATCCAATGTCGTTGTTGTAAATGAAATGAACCGACTATTTCGAGAGAATCCAGAACAATTTAGTTTGCCTTTCTTACAGGATCTTCCAGATTCTGTCCATTCACTTATTTTCCATAACGTCCAGTCTTTAAATAAGCATTTAATGGATGTCGTGAGTGATAAAGGCTTTGTCTCAGCTTCTTTTATATTTTTGGTTGAAACGTGGACACTGCCAAAAGATTCACTGGAAATATCAAATTATAAGATAATTTTTCGCCATGACTGCCAGCTCCGACGAAAGGCGTACGGTATTTTGTTATATTGTAGAAATAGCATTACCTCATGCACTATAAAATACATTTACAACGATGAAAAAAAATCTGTAAACTTTGTTTGTTTTGGGTGGGAAGAATACA
This sequence comes from Nemotelus nigrinus, assembly GCA_947369275.1. Classification (NCBI taxonomy): domain Eukaryota; kingdom Metazoa; phylum Arthropoda; class Insecta; order Diptera; family Stratiomyidae; genus Nemotelus; species Nemotelus nigrinus. The sequence continues at coordinate 88,739,932 of OX376374.1, forward strand.
GTTTTTGCATATGCTACAAGTCTCCTACTACTGCTTTTTCAACAGTTGAGGAAAAATTTGTTGAAATGCTAAATGCAGCAAACAGCAACAATAACAAAGTTGTTCTTGAAGGAGATATAAATATAGATTTTAGTTGTGTGCCCAACCACACTTTATATAAAATTCTTGGCCGCTATGGCTTGAAGTATGCTATGCCGTCAGGAGAATTTTCTACCAATGGCAATACTAAGATTGATATTGCTTTTTGTAACATCGCTGCTAGTGTCAAGTGTGCTTTTTATGAATCATATTTTAGCTATCACAAACCCATAGTAGGCATCATTTCAGATAGTTTTTGTGGGCATAAGAGTCCACCTAAAGATTCATATATGCAAGGCTCTAGTGTATGTGCTAACGAAGTACCAATTGAGGAGAGACAACTGACAAATAGGATATGTCTTACTGAATACACCGTACGAAAATTTGAAAATATTTTATTTATTTTATTTATCAACCAAGCAAGGTACAAGTAACATAAACAGTAAAAAAAGCAAAGTTGTAAATTACGAGTACATAGAAACAAAACGAAAAATTAAATAAAATAAATAACAAAATAAATCAATAATAAATTAATAAATAACAAATAAATAAAACATTGTCATATAGCTTAGGATAAAGGGTTGCGGATGGCTTGGAAAAGGGAAGATTTGAAGGATAATTTTGAGACTGTTGGAGAATACAGATTACTTATGCTATTGAATATCCTGCAGCATCTATTTATCGGCTCATTAGCTGCGTAAGTAGTGGAGTGTGGATATTCCTTAAGTAAACGGGAGGACCTGGTATTTCTTACAGGGTTATTTAACACGATTTTGCTATTCAGGAATTCAACTTTGATGACGCCTCTAATGACGTCAAATGTGAAGCAGGCCGAAATCATCTTTCTTCTAGATGCAAGTGTTAATAAGTTTAGATGACCCAGTCGAAACTCATAAGGAGGAAGGGTATTAAAATCGTAAGGGCTGTATAGTTCTCTCAATGCGAAAAGTAAGAATTGCTTTTGTATGGACTCGAGCCTGCTACTGTGGGTTTCAAAAGCCGGATTCCAGCAAATGGAAGCATATTCGAGAATGGGGCGTACAAGAGAGGTATATAAGGATCTTGTGACCCACAGGTTACGAAATTCTTTGGCACGTCTTTTGATGAAGCCTAGCTGTTTGTTCGCACGGGAAAGTATTTTATCATAATGCAAGGTGAAGCGGAGTCGCTCATCCAAGACAACACCAAGGTCGACAACGTTATCAACTCGAGCTAACAAATTATTCCCGAGGAAGTATGTGTTATGTGAGACGGTGCATTTTCGGGAGAAACTTATAACTTGGCACTTAGCAATGTTGAGAGAGAGCTTGTTTTCATTGCACCAATGGTCAAGTGAATCAAGTTTGGATTGGAGAAAGAGTGCATCGGATTTAGATTTAATGATATGATAGACTTTGAGATCGTCGGCATAAAGTAGATGAGGTACATTTGCTAGGGCGTCAGATAGGTCAGAAATAAATATATTAAAGAGAAGTGGGCCCAGATGGCTACCTTGTGGTACACCAGAGGTAGCAGAGATATTTTTCGATAAGAGTCCTTGAAATTTTACCAGCTGAGTTCGATTTCCAAGGTAAGAAGTCAGCCAGCTAAGCAAAGATCCACCAAGTCCGAATTTCAGTAGCTTTAGAATTAAGGTAGGGTAGTCAACTGTGTCAAAAGCTTTACTAAAGTCTGTATAGACTGCGTCAATTTGGTATCCTTTCTCCATTTTACATAGGACTTCTGAGATTAGGACTGTCAAATTTGTGGTAGTTGAGCGACCTTTTCTAAAACCATGTTGTTGCTCGTTCAGACGGGAGTCAACAAGTGGAGAAATTTTATCGTAGACAATCTTTTCAAAAAGTTTCGGAATAGAAGATAAGATGGCAATACCTCTATAATTTCCGATACAGCGTCTATCACCATTTTTGAATATGGGTGTGACATATGAAAGTTTCCAACGGGATGGGAAAACTCCAGACGAAAGTGATCTGTTGAAAAAGATATGAAAGGGAGTTATAAGCTGCTCTACACATTTGCGCAAGAAAGTTGGAGGAAGAAGATCTGGTCCTGGACCTTTGTTGCAATCGAGTTCCGAAATAGCTTTACGTATTTCGTCACGTGTAATTTCTAAGTGGCTGATAAAAGCTGTAGCAGTGGAATGAGAGGAAGGGAGATGTGAGTTTGATGAGTCAGGAGCAATAAAAATATTCTGGAAATTATCTGCGAATAAATCACAAATCTCATTAGGAGAGGAAGAAGTGATATCATTGAAGAACATCGACGATGGATAACCAGTAGTTTTTCGCTTCACATTTACAAAATCATAAAATTTTTTCGGGTCGCGGATTATATTTTCACCTGTTGCCTTAATGTAATTGTCATAAGCCTCGTGAGACTTTGCCAGAAATTGCTTAGCAGTTTCATTATATTCATCCTGAATAGCAGAACTAACGTCGATATTGTTTTTAATCCGCTTATAAAGTTTGTTCCTTCGATTTCGCAAATGCCTAAGGTCCCTATCAAGCCATGGCTCAGACAGTTTCTTCTTTTTTTTTATCTTAGGTACATATCTTTCAACGGCGTCAAATATATTGTCATAAAAAATGGAAATGGCTTCCTCAAGATCTAACGTTGAAAGAGTATTCGGCCAATCTATAGAGTCAAGGTGATGGTGAATGCTTTCATAATTAGCATTAAGAAAGTCATATACAATTGAATTATTGTACGCTCTAAAATAAATAGAATCAGAAGTGGGAAGTTCAACTGATAGTGCAGTGTGGTGTAAACTATTTGAAAAAAGATGTTCTGCATCATCAGTTGGACTTACCACTACCTCGTCATAGGCGTTTGTAAATACAAGATCCAACCAATGACCGTTTTGGTTGGGAGTTGGAGAGACTTGCTGCAAATCGTTGCCATAAAAAGTACTCGCAAGGTTGAAGTCATTGGAATCTGAGAGGTTAACAGGGAGAAGAAATGCATCGTTTTCATCGGGGATAAAACGTAAATTGGGACGATTGAAATCCCCTAGGAATATTATTTTGTCTTTTTCATTCAGAGATGTTGTAATGGAAGATATTAATTCACAGAAATGGTTGTAAACTGATTCGTCCGATCTGGGTGGGATATAGGCCAAACTAATGTAAAGGAAATTGTTATTCAAAGAAACACGAATAACAAGGTGTTGGAACAATACATTGGGGGTGATGTCAATAATCTCACTTGAAATAGTGTTGTTAACCGCCAGTAAAACCCCACCGCCTCGCGATTGACCTGTGGAAGAATAGTCGCGATCATTTCTGTAAATTGTCCAATTGCTATCAAGGATCTCTTCATTCTTATGGGAGTCATTTAGCCAAGTTTCAGTGAAGGCGAGTAAATTAAAGTGGCAGGATTTTGCGTCAAGATATAATTTATTCAATTTGCCTCTCATACCACTACAATTGTGGTAAAAGAGTCTGAGTCCATTGAAAGAAGGGGTTATGTTAGGACAAATGCCTAACAGAGTTGACTGCTTTTCGACGAGAAGCAGTTGTCATTAAATTGTCAATAGTGGCAGTATTCGTAGTTGCCTCGATAGAGGCGACATAAGAAGTTAGGTGGCTAGAGGATAAAGAGGAGCTAACATTGTTTGCATTTTGTTGAGAAGAAACGGAAGCATCAGTAGGACGTGGAATTAATGAGTTCTTACGGGTAGAAGCAATATTAAAAGTACCGTCCAACGATAAATTGTTTGCTACTACCGTAGACTGGGTGGGGTTTTTAGAAGGAATAGTCAACAAGTTGGATAGAATTTGAGGATTTTGAAAGGATGGAGATTTGCGGGTAATAGGAACATTATGCCAAATACAATTTTTTCTTACAGAATTAGTTTTAGTTTCTTTCTTACGCCTATTGTTGGTGACTCGATTTTTCCAGGGAGAAAATGTAACGCCATTCCAGTCGAAGTTGCTGCTATCTCCGTCTAAACTCGTAAAAATCCAGGCATATTTTGAAGGAATCAACACTTTATATCGTTTCTGCGAGTTGTGTTTTCGTTGTGGTAGTTTTGTTATACAATAATCTGTGATGTGGAAACCGGCTTCGAGAAATCTATCCAGCCAACCTTGATCAGCAGCGGGGGGTATTCCTTTGACGAAGAACGCTACTTTGTCGGTGTCAACTTGTAATTGGAAGCGTGATCCTTCGTCTTGACAACTTTCATTATTTATTTTTATTTTTTCAATGCGACTGTCCCATTCATTTTTCGACCAATAAGTACCAAATTTATATATTGGCTTCGTACAAGAAGGAATAAAAGATTCGCGTTGGTTACTTGATGAACCAGTAGTAGAAGTTAGCTCTTTGATAGGAGACGAAGCCAAGACGGAGTATCGTGTTACGCAAATGTAATTTCCCAAGTTCTGTTGAACAACCGTTCAAACTATATCTTCCATGGCGTGCTGGAAGATACGTTTATGCAAAATTTGTGTGACGTTAACTTGCCCTTGTTCACTTTAAAGAACAACCAAACCCAGTGTTTCACATCACAGCATATACGATCTAAAGTAGGCGGTTATTTTACTGATTGTCAACAACAAGACGCACATGATTTTTTTATGGGGGTTTTGAATGTGTCATCAATATTAAGGGAAAATTTCACTTTTCAAGTATAATACATCTTGCATTGTTTTAATTGTGGCTTTGAGACGAGGCGCGTTGAACCACTTTTTTGCTTCACAGTGGCTGTAAATGAAGATTTATTAGGGGCAGATTCCCTTAAAATTGTCAAACACCAATTTAATAAATGGGAGCATATACCAGACTCGCTTTGTGCAAATTGCGAAGTCATAGGTCAAAGAAAGCGAAAATGCCAGATTTTAAGTTTCGCTAATTTGATGTTGAGTCAAATTATTCCATTTGCTGGGCAAATTGGAAATATTGTGCAAAAGTGTACAATAGAGTATAAGGCAACTGTTTTAAGGAAACAGCTGGAGATACATGGTGGCATATATGAAATCAACTCGTAGTATGTCATTATGGGGATACTTTTAGCGAAGGGCACTATAAATGTTGGCTTCGAAATTGCCGCACTGGAACATGGTTTCAGGCAAACGATGGTAGCATAAAAGAATACAGAAAGCGTTTACCCATTTTTCTAAACAGTCCCTATCTATTTTTTTTAACCAGAATTCAGGATTAGTTAGACATATAGAATGAAAACTTATGCGTGAATCCCTTATTTAACTATTTTACATGAGTGAAGTTACTTTCTACTGTTTCTTACTGTATTAATTTGATGGGTTATAGGCCTACTGGGGAAACCATCCATCTAAAACAAAAGGTTGACGCGCCATCACAATACCTCTTGGGTCGCGTGGAAATTGTGCGAGGGAAATATATGTAGCCATAAAATATTGTGTCTCATGTAAGAAATGGTTGATATGATAATAACAAAAAGTGTATAACGTCATTCCAAATTTTTAAGTCACTCAAAGACAATTTTTCGAAAATTAGTTTTCTAGCGGTTCTGATGCGCTAGAGTTTTTTATATTCAGTGCGATGCAAGTGCCACTAGCATCGGCAGTGTTTTATTTCAGAAAGATGATGATGGTAGGGAGCATCCCATCGCCTTTATGTCATCGAAGTTGAATGCTGCGCAGCGCATCTATAGCGTTACCGAACTAGATTGCTTGGCTGCGGTGCAGAGTGTCAAGAGGTTTCGGGCATATGTCGAGGGGCTGCCTTCCACCATTATCACAGACCATGCCAGTCTGAAATGGTTAATGGGCCAGAGAGATCTGCCGGGGAGGTCAGCACGATGGAGCATAAAATTACAAGTGTTCAATTTCAGCATCGAACATCGAGCAGACACTCATAATGTCGTACCAGACGCGTTACCACGAGCACGTGACTCCAAAGGGGGGCCTCATTGTGCTGATGTTTGTCTTCCTGAGCATCACCAAATGCTAGGGAACATTCCATCACAGGCCTTTCAGGATCAAAGATAAAAAAAAAAAATAAATTGTCTGAGCCATGGCTTGATAGAGACCTTAGGCATTTGCGAAATCAAAGAAACAAACTATATAAGCGGATCAGAGAAAATACTGACGTTAGTTCTGCTATTCAGGAAGAGTATAATCAAGTCGTTAAGCAATTTTCAGCAAAGTCTCGTGAGGCTTATGATGCTTACATTAGGTCACCCGGTGAAAGTATAGTCCGTGACCCGAAAAAATTCTTCGATTTTGTTAATGTGAAGCGAAAAACTACTGGCTATCCATCGTCAATGTTTCTGAATAACACAACGTCTTCTTCCCCTAAAGAGATATGTGACCTATTCGCAGATAGTTTCCAAAAAGTTTTTAATGCAACAGATCTAACAAACTCACACCTTTCTTCCTCCCTTTCAACTCCAACGGCTTTTGTCAACCATTAAGAAATCTCCCGCGATGAAATACGTAAAACAATTTTGGAACTCAACTGCAACAAAGGTCCTGGGCCCGATCTTCTTCCTCCGATCTTTTTATGCAAGTGTGTAGAGCAGCTTATAACTCCTTTGCATATTTTTTTTAATAGATCACTTTCGTCAGGAGTTTTTCCATCCAGTTGGAAGCTTTCTTATGTCACACCCATATTCAAGAATAGTGACCGACGCTGTACTGAAAATGATAGGGGCATTGCCATTTTGTCTTCGATTCCAAAACTTTTCGAAAAGATGGTATACGACAAATTGTCTCCGCTAGTTGATTCCCGTCTGAACGAGCAACAACATGGCTTTAGAAAAGGTCGCTCAACCACCACGAATTTGACAATCCTAATCTCAGACGTCCTATGCAAAATGGAAAAAGGTTACCAAATTGACGCAGTCTACACAGACTTCAGTAAGGCATTTGACAGAGTTGACCATTCTACCTTAATTCTTAAGCTACATAAATTCGGTTCTCTACTCAGCTGGCTGACTTCCTACCTTTGCGATCGAACACAATGTATAAAATTTCAAGGATTTTTATCGAAAAACGTTAGTGCTACCTCTGGTGTACCCCAAGGTAGCCATCTTGGTCCACTTCTCTTCAATATATTTATTTCCGACCTATCTGACGTCCTTGTAGGCATACCTCATTTACTCTATGCAGACGACCTCAAACTTTATCTGACCATTGAATCGAAATTGGATGCCCTCTTTCTCCAATCCAAACTTGATTCCCTTGATCATTGGTGCAATGTAAACAAGCTCTCTTTCAACATTAATAAATGCCAGGTTATTAGTTTTTCCAGAAAATGCACGGTCACACACAATACGTACTTCCTCGGTAACAATGTGCTAACTCGAGTAGATAACATTGTTGACCTCGGTGTTGTCTTAGATTAAAAACTCCGCTTCACTTTACACTACGATAAAATACTTTCTCGTGCAAACAAAACACTTGGCTTCATCAAAAGACGAGCCAAAGAATTTCGTAGTCTATGGGTCACAAGATCTTTATACACTTCACTCGTACGTCCTATTCTCGAATACGCTTGCATTAGCTGGAATCCTGCTTTTGAAACCCACAGTGACAGACTCGAGTCAATACAAAAGCAATTTTTACTTTTCGCCTTGCGAGAGCTATACAACCCTTATGACTTTAATAGCCTATACCCTTATGAGTTTCGACTGGGTCATTTAAACCTATCGACACTAGCCTCCAGAAGAATGGGGATATCGGCCTGCTTCACATTCGACGTCATTAGAGGCGCTATTAATGTAGAATTCCTGAATAACAAAATTTTGATAAATATCCCTGTGAGGAACACCAGGTCCAATCGTTTCCTTAAAGAATATTCTCATTCGACCACATATGGAGCTAATGAGCCAGTAAATAGATGCTGCAGAGTATTCAACAGAATAAGCAATTTATATTCCCCTACGATTTCCAAATCATCCTTCAAGTCCTCTCTTTTCCATGCCATCCGTACCCTTAACCTTAAGCTATAGCTTTTATGTCAATGTTTATTTATTGATTGCTTTTTATTAATTTATTTGTTACTCTTTTTTAATTTGTTTGTTTTTTACTTATTTAACTTGTTTGTTTTTACTTTTTCCTTTACTTTACTTTACTTTTCCATTTTTTATTTTAATTTGATGTCCTGTTTTTTATTTATTTTTTTTAATATGTGATTTTGTACCTTGTTTGGTGAATGAATAAATATAATATATCTGATTACTTGAATCTCGTCCATCAGATTGAGCAACATCCGGATCAGTTCGAAAGCCTGTACACGAAGAACGGAGTTGTGTATATTCATCTAGGATCACACGGAGGTTTCGACCTAAATATTCCCAGTGCAAAGGTGTGGGTACCTGAAGAAGGGAGACAAGTGTTGCTGGCACGTAGTCATGACAGCCTTTTGGGGTCACATTGTGGAATTCGTAAAACACTAGAAGTCTTGCGACGCTATTATTACTGGCCGAAGCTGCGTCAAGATGTCACCAGCTATGTCAACAATTGTTCTATTTGCTAGCAAGTAAAAGCCACGAATGCTACAATGAGACCATCTATGGGTGCTGCCAGGATTACTGATCGGCCAATGCAGCGCTTGTTTATTGATGTTATAGGCCCACATCTTCGTTCAAAGTTAGGTTACACCCAGTTGCTGGTGGTGCTCGATCATTACACCAAATTCATTTGGCTCAAGGCCCTACCCAAGGCAACGGCTGAGTCGATGGTGAAATTTTTGAAAGAATACTTTTTTTTACCTTTGGCGTACCTGAAACCGTCCATACTGACAATGGGGTCCAATTTATATCTTAACTCTTCTCGGAATTCCTGGCTCAATATGGGGTGAACCATTGTTACACCCCTTTATATTCACCCCAGGCTAATGCTTCCGAAAGAGCCAACCAGTATATTCTAACCGCTATTCGAACCTACATAGGGAACGACCACCGGAATTGGGACGCTAACCTGCCAGAGTCATCTGCTGCATTTCGTAATGTAGTAAATGAGTCCCCAAGTTGTTCGCCCCATATCCTGATGCTCGGGTACCAACCTATCCACCATGGTTCTGAATACGCGCTTTTAAAGTCTTTTCAGGCTTTCGAGGATGAAGAGGTTGTGACAGTACCAAATTGTGACTGGTTGCGTCAGATTCATTGTCAGCTCAAGATCCATATATCTGAGGCATACAACAAGGGTGCACAAAGATACAATTTAAGAAGCCGTATAAAAGATTTTAAGATTTTGCCATCGGTCAAGACGTATCTGTACGTAATCATTCGCTTAGCTGTGCCTTTGACCGATTTGCTGCTTAGCTCGCCCCAAAGCTCATTAAGGCAACGGTCAAGCGTAAAGTAGGGCAAGTCATCTACGAGTTGGTAGACGAGAGAGGAAAGGTGCTGGGAAATTACCACGCTAAAGATATCAAAGCGTAATGACGGAAGATGTTCACAGTCGGAGGCCAGTCAGTTGTGCCCGGCAAAATGAGACCTCTCAGGGTCTGGGTCGTCCCCACGATTGTTGAGATTTTTCTTTTTGAACGCCCACAACGGCGTTTAATGTACAGTGCATGGTTCGTGGTGACCTCCTACACAGTAAGGTTGGGAAAATCTTGGCAGCAAATATCCTTTGTCACTATTAAACATTAAATTCCCCCTAAAAACGATCTTGAACAAGGTCATAAGGGCTGAACTAAGTGTAAACATCAAGTGTGCGCATCGTACTCGCATTCTTGCTAAATCTCAGTGTGCCTTGGAGCGGTGTGATCGGAACGATAGCGAAAGTAAAATTTCAAAACAATTACCGGCATACAATCAGGTACTGATATCGAAGCTTGAATATCTACTCCAGCGTAAATGATATCAAGCAATCTGTTCAGGACAAGTGCAGAGACGCCCAGCAAATCAATTTCTGTCGATGAGTTGACGTGTACGATTTGTTGCTCGATCTTTGAAGAACCGGTCCTGTGACCGTGCGGTCATAGCTTCTGTCTCGCCTGCTTCAAAAGAATCATCAAATTCAACCCTCAGGTATGTCTTTGCTGTCGTAAACGCTTTGGAAATTGGCTACAAAAAGCAAGTCACGTAAATGGACTTGTAAATCAAATGCTCTGGACTTGCATTCAAGCAAATTTCCCTGAAGAGTTGCAGAAGGAGAACGTCCGACCACCTTCAGCTAGTATCCAATTGGGTATCTCGTTATCTCCCGCCACCACGCAACCACAAAAGATCAATGCAGTTTATGCAACAACTGATGCAACAACCGTGCAGCACGACAACGCCTTGATACCAGCGGCGAAAACAACGGCGCTGACAGCTGGATCGCCAAACACTGCGCGAAAACTCAGCGAACATGATGGCTGATTTCTGAATCTGCTGTTTTGGTGATGCCCTAATGGTTTAGAATCACGTGGAAATGGAAAATTGGATATAAACCGCTCTAGCGGTACAGAGAAATAAATAGGAAACCGGGGTATGAACTGCAGAGGAAGAAAGCTCAAGAATTTTTGAGCGGGTAAAAATTAAAGAATAAGTAAAGTGCAAGTTAACAGAATAGTGAAAGTTAAGAAAGTTTACGAGTACAAAGTGAACGTTGAGACAATTAATTAAGAATTCTAGTGTGGAGAGTGAAAGTAGGAAGGTGAAGAATTCTGGCTGTTCGAGAACTTAATACTGAAATAAAGACAAAACGTTCATTTTGCATTTAAAATATAAGTTAAAGTTGGGAAGCATTAAGTGGGTGAGATTTTGTTGATGAAAACGTGAAAATAGTTACAAATAAAGTGAAAAGCTATAAATAGACAACGACTGAGCTGATAGTTGAAAAGACGGAAGATCTTCGCAAGAAGGGTATATCGTTGAAATAGTTGCAGACCGTATAAATTAATGCAAATGGCTGAAGGAAAGGAAGTCTAGCAGACTATCTGGGACTTCAACGACAGTGACGATTTCACAAAACAACACGGGGAGAACGATTGCTGAAGAGCAGGTGATAGTGTAAAAGGGAGCTTAATTTTCAAGGAACGATTTTCAGTTGGACAAGTTTGTGAGTGGAGGCCAAATAATTAGTCGTTTGACAAAAATCAAAAGAAGAACTTTTTGTGAATAGTAAAATAGTTAACTTTTCAACCAGATTTTATTCACAAATTAAAGAAATGCTCATAAACAATAAGACTTAATTAAATTTCTTGTAAATAATATAGTTAAAAGTTAGAATAAATCACGTGTTGTAGATGTGAATTACAGGAAATTCACTATACACGGAGAGAAATTTCGGCAATGATTTTTACTACAGTGGATAATAAAAATTACTATTCCGAAAATTCGATGTGAAAACATGAATGTTATTACAAATTTGATGAAAATTTACTATTTTCCTTCAAATAATAGTCAATTCCACTACATACTACAACTCACACATGTTCATTGCGCTGTAGTAGAGACATTCATGTATGCATAATTCACAACAAAGTAGTAAAATGTGTAGTGCAATTGATTACAAAGGTAATGGGGCAAAAAATTACTAATATTGCAATAAAATTAATTGCAAATTTTGTATAATTTCATTACACTTTTCTCTCCGTGTATATATTTTCTTATCATAAATATGGTATGAAAAACTTTGGTGTGGGTACATGTATATTTATATATATAAGTATAGTTTATAGTTTTTGTACACAAATATTAATTTAATAGGTTATTTCACTTGGATTATTCAAATTTGATTACTCAACTTTTTTCGTTCTCTTGTATGAAATACAAGGAGAGAAATTTCGGCAATGATTTTTACTACAGTGGATAATAAAATTTACTATTCCGAAAATTCGATGTGAAAACATGAATGTTATTACAAATTTGATGAAAATTTACTATTTTCCTTCAAATAATAGTCAATTCCACTACGTAGGACAACTCACACATGTTCATTGCGCTGTAGTAGAGACATTCATGTATACATAATTCACAACAAAGTAGTAAAATGTGTAGTGCAATTGATTACAAAGGTAATGGGGCAAAAAATTACTACTATTGCAATAAAATTAATTGCAAATTTTGTGTAATTTCATTACACTTTTCTCTCCGTGTATGTGAATATATCCCGGCCGGGGTCTGGTATGAATGAACCCCACCCAAATTAGTATTTAATTTGTATGTTTACTTTTGTTTGCTTGAATATTTGAATTTGGTTTTTTTGCTTCAGTTATTCAGATTTTCCTTTTTAATTTTTTTTGTGGATTTTATTTAGATTTTTTTTTGTTTTGATAATTTCTGTTTCTACATACAAAATGAATTATAACTAAATTAATAAATGATGATTCTTACGCATTCTCTTCTCTCCCTTCTTATTTGTGGTTGTCATTGTCTTATTGATCTTGAACATGTTCTAAGTGTTGTTCTGTCTGCGTGCCATAGCACGTAGGGATCTTCCGCCCGCAAACCGACGCCAGGCTGAGCTAGTCGGCTGGGAAAAGGCACGCCGGGCAAGAGAAGAGAAAATCTCTAAATAAATATATGCTGCACTGACGACGGCTCGACAGAGTTCAGTCAGACGCAACAAATTTCTGGATGTTACAAAGTTTTGCGAACTTTTTACCTTAAGACCACATAGTAGGAATTTTTCGGTGATATTGGTAACATAAAATTTTACCGTGACATATCATTGAATTGTTACTATCTTGTTTGCTTCAAGAATCCACGAGATAAAAGTCAATTTTATCATCTGACTAAACAGATTTATCCTGAAAATAGCAAGGAGGTTGTGATAATATATAAAGAAGTTACTCAGGTGCTATACAACTATTTATTAATAGACTTGACTTAGAATACGAATTATATATAACGCTTCCGTACTGATTTATTGAACAAAAACTTTGTAACGTGTTATTACTGAGATGATAGTTTCAAGCAAGAAAATGGTGTCACGAATGAAGCGATTAAAGGACAACAAGCATATGTTATACGTGCTAAAACATGCTCGACCAGGCTGGAGAAATGCTATACTTAAGAATGTCGACACATAGGTAATCAAAACACTTTGCGGAATCACATTGAACACGTTGAGTGGTAAGATATATAATTGCCTCTGCAAATATAAAAAATCTAGCGCATCAGAACCGCTAGAAAACTAATTTTCGAAGAAATTATCTTTGAGAGACTTAAAAATGTGTGAAGCCGTTATACACTTCTTTGTAGTCTCATATCTGCCATTTCTTACTCAAATGAACACCTATCATTTTCTGACAGCATTTCTTACAACACAAATGATGAAAATGTTCAGTGCTAGCATCATTTATATTTATTCATTCACCAAAACAAGGTACAAAATCACATATTAAAAAAAGGACATCAAATTAAAATTAAAAAAATGGAAAAGTAAAGTAAATTAAAGGAAAACGTAAAAACAAACAAGTTAAATAAGTAAAAAAAGATAACAAATAAATTAATAAATAGCAATCAATAAATAAACATTGACATAAAAGCTATTGCTTAAGGTTAAGGGTACGGATGGATTTGGAAATCGTAGGGGAATATAAATTGATTATTCTGTTGAATACTCTGCAGCATCTATTTACTGGCTCATTAGCTCCATATGTGGTCGAATGAGAATATTCTTTTAGGAAACGATTGAACCTGGTGTTCCTCTCAGGGATATTTATCAAAATTTTGTTATTCAGGAATTCTACATTAATAGCGCCTCTAATGACGTCGAATGTGAAGCAGGCCGATATCACCATTTTTCTAGAGGCTAGTGTTGATAGATTTAAATGACCCAGTTCAAACTCATAAGGGGGTAGGCTATTAAAGTCATAAGGGTTGTATAGCTCTCGCAAGGCGAAAAGTAAAAATTGCTTTTGTATTGACTCGAGTCTGTCACTGTGGGTTTCAAAAGCAGGATTCCAGCTAATGCAAGCCTATTCGAAAAAATGACGTACGAGTAAAGTGTATAAAGATATTGTGACTCATAGACTACGAAATTCTTTGGCTCGTATTTTGATGAAGCCAAGTTGTTTGTTTGCACGAGAAAGTATTTTATCGTAGTGTAAAGTGAAGCGGAGTTTTTTATCTAAGATAACACCGAGGTCACCAATGATATCAACTCGAGTTAGCACATTATTGCCGAGGTAGTACGTATTGTGTGTGACCGTGCATTTTCTGGAAAAACTAATAACCTGGCATTTATTAATGTTGAAAGAGAGCTTGTTTACATTGCACCAATGATCAAGGGAATCAAGTTTGGATTGGAGAAAGAGGGCATCCGATTTCGATTCAATGGTCAGATAAAGTTTGAGGTCGTCTGCAAAGAGTAAATGAGGTATGCCTGCTAGGACGTCAGATAGGTCGGAAATAAATATATTGAAGAGAAGTGGACCAAGATGGCTACCTTGGGGTACACCAGAGGTAGCACTAACGTTTTTCGATAAAAATCCTTGAAATTTTACACATTGTGTTCGATCGCAAAGGTAGGAAGTCAGCCAGCTGAGTAGAGACCCGGTAATACCGAATTTCTGTAGCTTAAGAATTAAGGTAGAATGATCAACTCTGTCAAATACCTTACTGAAGTCTGTGTAGACTGCGTCAATTTGGTAACCTTTTTCCGTTTTGCATAGGACGTTTGAGATTAGGATTGTCAAATTTGTGGTAGTTGAGCGACCTTTTCTAAAGCCATGTTGTTGCTCGTTCAGACGGAAATCAACTAGCGGAGACAATTTGTTGTATACTATGTTTTCGAACAGTTTCGGAATCGAAGACAAAATGGCAATGCCCCTATCATTTTCAATACAGCGTCGATCACCATTCTTGAATATGGGTGTGACATAAGAAAGCTTCCAACTGGATGGAAAAACTCCTGAAGAAAGTGATCTATTAAAAAAAATATGCAAAGGAGTTATAAGCTGCTCTACACACTTGCATAAAAAGATCGGAGGAAGAAGATCGGGCCCAGGACCTTTGTTGCAGTTGAGTTCCAAAATTGTTTTACGTATTTCATAGCGGGAGATTTCTAAATGGTTGACAAAAGCCGTTGAAGTTGAAAGGGAGGAAGAAAGGTGTAAGTTTGTTGGATCTGGTGCATTAAAAACTTTTTGGAAACTATCTGCAAATAAATCACATATCTCTTTAGGACAAGAAGACGTTGTATTATTCAGAAACATCGACGATGGATAGCCAGTAGTTTTTCGCTTCACATTAACAAAATCGAAGAATTTTTTCGGGTCGTGGACTATATTTTCGCCGAACTATCTAATGAAAGTATCATAAGCCTCACGAGACTTTGCTGAAAATTGCTTAGCGACTTGATTATACTCTTCCTGAATAGCAGAGCTAACGTCAGTATTTTCTCTAATCCACTAATATAGTTTGTTTCTACGATTTCGCAAATGCCTAAGGTCTCTATCAAGCCATGGCTCAGACAATTTTTTCGTTTTTTTTCATCTTTGGAACATATCTTTCAACGGCGTCAAAAATTTTATTGTAAAAAGAGGAAATGGCTGTCTCAAGATCCCGAGTTGAAAGAATATTCGCAATCAATAGTATCAAGAACGTGTTTAATGCTTTCATAATCAGCATTACGGAAGTCATATACAATTGAATTATTGTAAGTTTTTAAGTAGGTGAAATTGGAAGTAGAAAGTTCTACTGACAGTGCTGTATGGTGTATACTGTTGCAAAAAAGATGCTCTGCGTCATTAGTTGGACTAACCACTACTTCGTCATAAGCATTCGTGAAGACTAGATCTAACCAATTTCCATTTTGGTTGGGGATGTGGGAAACCTGCTGTAAATCATTACCACAAAAGGCACTCGCAAGAGTGAAATCGTTGGTATCTACCAGGTTAACGGGGAGAAGGTAAGACTCATTTTCATCCGGAACAAAGCAAAGATTCGGACGATTGAAATCACCCAAAACTATTATTTTATTATTTTTGCTAAGTGATGTCGCTAATGAAGATATTGTGTTACAAAAATTGCTGTAGATAGATTCGTCAGATCTAGGGGGGATGTAGACAACAGCGATGTAAATTGAGTTGTTATTAGACGAGATCTGAACAATAATACATTGGAAAAAAGCATTTGGGGTGGTATCAACGAGCTCACTTGAAAATGTGTTGCTAACAGCAAGTAAGACACCACTTCCTCGCGACTGACCCGTAGAACAATAATAATCACGGTCGTTTCTGTATATGGTCCAAGTACTATCAAGAATCTTTTCATATTTATGAGATGGCGAGTAAATTAAAATGACATGATTTGGCGTCAAGGTATAGTTTACTTAGTTTGCTTCTCATACCATCACAATTGTGGTAAAAAAGTTTGAGGCTTGTCTGAGTTTGGCTAGGAAAAATGCCTAACAGGGTTGACCGATCTTCGAAGAGATTCAGATGTCATGTTGCTACCTATACCTATGTTTGCGGCAGCCTGATTGGAAACCTTGGAGCAGATTTTATTAGCTACGTTAGCATACCTGCTTGAGTGAGAAGATGACGCGTCAAACGCTGGGGGTATAGATGCATAATTATTATTACGAGTAGATGCATTACGAGTAAAAACATCAGTTAACGAAGAATTATCTGTTGTCACTAGAGACTGACACTGAGAAGGTGATGAGAAAGTCTTAT
This sequence comes from Nemotelus nigrinus, assembly GCA_947369275.1. Lineage (NCBI taxonomy): Eukaryota > Metazoa > Arthropoda > Insecta > Diptera > Stratiomyidae > Nemotelus > Nemotelus nigrinus. The sequence goes on from OX376374.1 coordinate 88,756,561, forward strand.
GGGCGGAAGGAAGTTGGGCAAAGGAGTGGCTAGGGAAACAATTTGTTTTTACAGTTTTTTGTGTCTTATTCCTAGTTTTGCCGGTAATGTTTCTCCAAGAGCTGAATGTCATCCCCTTTCAGTTGATGTTGCCGTTGTTTCCACTCTCGCACGTAAAAAGCCACGCATATTTTGATGGAACAAAAACTTTACACCGTCTGGAGGATTTATGTTTGGACTGGGGTAATAATTTCACTTCGTAATCTTTTATGTGAAAATCAGCTTTGAGATACGTTCCCAACCATTTGCCGTCAGCAGAAAAAGGAATCACGAAGAATGCACTTTTGGTTGATGAAATTGTAAATTTTGTTGACGTGTGTTTATTGGGAAGAATTTCGTTTATTTTTTGTAAACGATTCTGCCAATCATTATCGGACCAAAAAGTACCAAATTTGTAAATTGGGATTTCACAGTCGAGATTTGAAAGTCTTTCTAGAGTAGATGGAATTGTGCTCTCAGCTAGAATCCTAATAGGTGATGTTGCTTTGTCCTTCGTTCTCATATTCCTGACCGTGGTTTTGCTATTAGTCTCTAATACAGCAGCAATAAGTTTACCATAACATACTCTTGCTTAATCAACCTATCCTTTGAATTTCCTTTTCATCCAAGGATACCATCGAAAGTTTTAGCGATTAAATTATGTCTGGGGCTGATATCCGAAAAATTTCCAGAACTCGAAAAATTTAAATATCGGTTGCTTATTTTATTGTAAATGCTTTGCTTATGAATACCAAATGGAAGCATCTGTTGCAATATTTACGAATTGGTCTGGTGCTGGCGCTCATGCGTTAGCACCATAGCTGCTTCAAGTTGAGTGCGCTGGAAGTTATGGGAGTGAATAGAAGTTTATGGTAATCATCCTTTAACCTTTTCAAATTTTCGAAACCTAAATATTGTATAGATTACATTCGGTATTTATTGAAATTGAAATCGATAAAAATCGAAACGTTTACTCGAGTCTGTAAAAAATTGTATAAAGAGGTTAAACACTTCTCCTGCATTTATTTATTTATCTGAACACTAGTTTGAGATAACTACATTACCAAGAACCATGTTTTGGTAAATACCGAGTATATATCAAAAAAGCATGTCACCTTCTTTAAAAAATTGCCTTTGCATGCTTTATTTCACCAGATAAAGTGTATACAAAGGAGATCGTTCACAAATATCTTACATCAGTAGTTACACGGAGAGAAATTTCGACAGTGATTTTTACCAGAGTGGATAATATTATTTACTATTCCAAAAATTTCATATGGAAACCTGAATGTTATTACGAACTTGATGAAAATTTACTATTTTCCTGCAAATAATAGTCAATTCAAACAAAAAAAAATCAATAGTCATTACATACTTCAACTCACTCATGTTCATTGCGCTGTAGTAAAGACATTCATATAAACATAATTCACAACAAAGTAGTAAAATGTATAGTGCGATTGATTACAAAGGTAATGGGGTAGAAAATTACTACAATTGCAATAACATTAATTGCCAATTTTGTATAATTTCATTACACTTTTCTCTCCGTGTAGCACCACAAATCATACAGTTGTGTCTGGGAACTTTGAGTTTAAGCGTTTCGATGAGAATCTTATAAAAACCCTCGCAAAGTTTTCAACTGTTTTCGTACATGAAGACCCAACAAAGGAATTCCTGCGAAGCTTCATCACGCCTCGTACTAAGATCTCTAGTTTTGACGCAATCAACTCTTGAAAAAAAAACTCTAGCGCATCAGAACCGCTAGCAAACTAATTTTCGAAGAAATTGTCTTTCAGTGACAAAAAAATGTGGAAAGACGTTATACACTTTTTGCTAATGTTTGAAGAACATTAGTATTAAAATCGCTTCGCCGAACATCGTCATATATATATATATATATATATATATATATATATATATATATATATATATATATATATATATATATATATATATATATATATATATATATATATATATATATATATATATATATATATATATATATATATATATATATATATATATATATATATATATATATATATATATATATATATATATATATATATATATATATATATATATATATATATATATATATATATATATATATATATATATATATATATATCAGCAAAACGGTTAAGAGAGATAATCTCTGGAGTGGCCGATCCGATTGAGCTGAAACTTTCGGAGAACATAGATGTATATAACAAGTAGGTCCATGACTTGCTAGAATTCAGATTTCTTAAACCTTTTGGCGGCGGCGGGCATTTAAGTGAATTTTCAGGTACACCTATATTTCCAAGCAGTGTAAATTTTTGTTAAAAATAGTACTAGGAATGAAAACTTATTATGTTTGTAGTTTGTCTATGATAAAGAATTGAAAATTTTGAGCCAGGTGTAGGCGCTGAGTGCCTAAAAGTAGGCAAGGATTTTTTTTCAAATTTCGATTTGTCATAACTTCTAAGAAAAACAATGGATCGTCGTGAAATTTGCAGAGCGTATTGATGTAAACTAGAATTTAACAAACGTGGACTTCCAAGACTGTGCGGGCAACTCTGTAGCTACAGCAGGCTCCTGAAATCGAATCCTTCAAATCATCGAGTCTCCTGAAAAATTTTTGATTATTGAAAATAAATTCAAATTGTTGATAAATTTTGACTTTTGTCCACCAAGTCAAATAAAAATTTCAAAAATTCCGCGGTAAACAAGAACGGCAACCCGTGATCAAATTACCTCTATTTTCAGCACCCAAAACTTCTGTTCACGAGAACTGACAATCGGATAATGCGATCAATATGAAATTTACAGAACATGTTGGCATTAACTAGGACCAGGTCTGATAGAAGCGATTTTTAAATACGGGCAATATTGTTGTAGTGGTGCCATTTGGAAAAATCACTGAGAAAAAAACTGGTTTTTGGCCTATAGCTTCCGATTTAGAAACCAGATTTTAACAAAATTCACGCAGTAGGTGAACCTTACTCAAAGATAGATTTCATAGAAATTTGGTTGAAAAATTAGTAAATGGACGTTAGCTACAGCAATTTTTGTCTCTTAAATATTGTAAATTTGCTCAGGAAAATAAAGGTTTTTCGCTATAACTTCCGATGCAGTGATGAAATCAAAACGAAATTCATGTGAAAAGCATATCTTGTTGCGTTTCTAATTCTGTAGAAATTTTGTTGAAAAACCGTGAAAGGGTTGCCAGCTATGATGAATTTTGTAATTTATTGACATTTCTTTATCGAGCGATGCTGTCACAAAATTTCCAAGCGGGTATGATCCTGCAATGACAAATAACATCAAATATTTAAGTTTCAAAAATGTAAAAAGTTTGGACGATGGTAACCCTAAAATTTAATTCACTCCTATAACTTACAGCGCAGACATTCAATCGAAACGAAATTCATAGGGTGGGTTAAACACAACGTGAAGCAGCTATGGTGCTAGCACATGATTGCCAGCACCGGACAATTTCGTAAATATCGCACCAACAGATGCTTCCATTTTCTATTCATAAGCAAACTATTTACAATAAAATAAGCAACCGATATTTAAATATTCCGAGCTTTGGAAATTTCATTGTTTGTTACTTGAGCCTATAACCGAGTTTATTAGCTTATTCATCTGCATCATCCCCTTCTATGGTAATCGTTTGTCATAATTTGTGACAAACGACTTCGATTATATAAAAGCAGTAAAAGATTATATAAAAGCAAAGCTCTTTGCCCTATAGCCTCCAGTACAGTCATGGGATCATAACGAAATTCATATGACAAATTTAAATTATTGTAGACAATATTCAGTATAAATCTATTTTGAAAAACAATGATAGGGTTGCCAGCTATGATTGTTTTTGTATTTTTTGAAATAGCTTTAGTAAGCGATTTTATCATAAAATTTTCAAATCGTAGTGGTCTTGTAGTGAAAATACACACCAAATACTAAGATCTAGAAAATTTGAAAGCTCTTGCGAATGATAGCCCTAAATTTCTTTGTATCCCTATTACTTCCAATGCAGTGATCGGATCAACACGAAATTCGCAGAGCAGGTTGACTTCAACATGAGGCAGATAGGACTACTAGCAGGAGGTGTTTTAGTTATTTTGGTACCAATAAATGCTAGCATTAAGTATTCACATCGCGAATATACAATATATAACAATATATATGACAATACGTACAATATATAATATATAAGACAATAACAACAGTATAACAACAATATATAACAATACACTCAAAATCTGCACAAATCCTCTACTGTTCTTCGAACATTAGTATTTCTAGCGGTTCTGATGCGCTAGGGGTTTTGTTTTTTACTAATTCGAAGAACATTAGTATTAAAATCGATTCGGCCAAAAATTCATATTTCCATATATATGTGTATATATATATATATCATCAAAAAATTTCAGTGAGATAATCTCGGAAACGAGCCATCCGATTGAGCTGAAACTTTCAGGATTCATTGGTGTATATGCAGAATAGGTCCACGTCTCACCAAATGTCAGTTATTGTAAACCTTTTGGCGCCGGCGGCCATTTAAGTGATATTTTTAATATACCTATTATTTCGTACACAAATAATTTTCGCAAAAATAAAGTTGACGAAATAAATTTCGAACGTGTTTTACATGTGAATCGGATAGTGTTTTAGAATTTTTTAACCCCATGTGTGCGCTGGGTGCCTAAAAAGAAAACGGGAAAATTTGAAAATTTTTAAATTGCCATACCTTTTTACAGAGCTATTCAATCATTACGAAACTTTCAGGACATATTGGTATTATTAAGTTGTTTTAATGAGCGCGCTAGCATCCCTGTAGCTAGGGCAGGCACTGAAAGTGAAAACCTCCAAATAATCGTCTCTCTTGAAAAAATGCCGCTTTTTCAAAAAAAAACCACTCATATATAAATCTTGTGCTTTGTTTATATAGACAATAAAAAAAATTTGATATGGTATAACGGGCACGTCTGGTAGCCCTTGCCCAATTTACCTATATTTTTAGCATCAAAAACTTTTGTTCACCGAAACTCACGATCCGACGAGCAGAATTAATTGAAATTTGCAGAATGTATTGGTCTTAAATAGAATCAGGTCTGGTAGAAATGATTTTGAAATACAGGCGATTCTGTACCAGTGGTGCCATCTTGAAAAATCACTAAAAAGGATAGCTGCTTTTAGCCCTATAAATTCTGATTGAATCGTTCGATTTTGACGAAATTCACACAGCAGTTGCATCTTACCTTAAGCCACGTTTGGTAGAAATTTGGTTGAAAATTTGGGTTGGAGCTGCCAGCTATGATAATTTTGGTGTCTTAAATTTGAAAAAAAAAATTTTGAAGTGAAAACATTCAAACCATCGAATGTTCAAAAAAATGTCTGTTTCTTACAATAAAACCAATCTGTATACAAATCTTATGTTTTATCTACACGTTCAAAGTAAAACTTTGAAAATTTAATGTTGGACAAGAACGGTAACCCTCTCCCAGTTAACCTATATTTTCAGCATCAAAAACTTCTGTTCACGGGAACTAACGAACCAATAATCACATACAGCTGAAATTTACAGAATGCATTGGACTTAAGGGGTTAGTCCACTGTTAAACTGCTCCAAATGAACTTTTTTTTTAAACAGCTACCAAAAAAAAACTACTCAAGATATCGATTTGAAATTTTACATGCATCATAATTGAAGTTAAAAGTTAACATTTTCATTGGAAAAAAATATTAGAAAACAAAATGGCGGCCGCCCCAATGGATCGCCGCAGCACCGCCGAAAAAAAAAGCAAATTGCGCCTCGTAAATTCCTGGACAAAATAAGCATCAGCGAACAAATTATCAAAAATATTTCATTAGTCTTGAGTATAAAGGACTGCACGGGCCTAACTTTAGAGCCCTAAAGCGATAAAAAAAAATGTGGTATACTTTTGAACAAAAAAACTTGATAAAAAAAAATTTTTTTATCAATAAAATGTTTCCCAGATCGTCAAAAAATTTTTTTTTGTTCTAAATTTAGGCCCGTGCAGTCCTCTATACTCAAAACTAATGAAATCTTTTTAGTAGTTTCCTCACAGACGCTTATTTTGTCCAGGCATTTACGAGGCGCAATTTGCTTTTTTTTTCGGCGGTGCTGCGGCGATCCATTGGGGTGGCCGCCATTTTGTTTTCTAACAATTTTTTCTAATGGAAATGTTAACTCCTAGCTTTAATAAAGATGTACGTAAAATTTCTTTCAAATCGATATCTTGAATAGTTTTTTGTTGGTAGCTGTTTAAAAAAAAAGTTCATTTTGAGCAGTTTAACAGTAAACTAACCCCTTAAGTAGGACCAGATCTGATAGAAGTGATTTTGAATTGTGGGCAACTCTGTGCCAGTGGTGCTATCTTGAAAAATTACAAAGAAAAAAAACTGCTATTTGCCCGATGAAATGTGAATTAGTTGAAATTGACACAGTAGCTGAACCTTACTCTAATCTCTGTTTTGTGGAAATTTGGTTGAACAATTTGATTGGTGCTGCCAGCTATGGTAATTTTTGTGTCTTTGGTTTTGAAAATTCGCTCAGGAAAATAAAACTTTTTGCCCTATAACTTCCAGTGCAGTCATGAAATCAATACGAATTTCATACAATTAATGCAACCAATCATAAACATTATTCAGGCCAAATTTCACTGAGAAGCCACGATAGGGTTGCCAGCTATTGTTGGTTTTTTGTTTAATTGCAATATCTTTATAAAGCGGTTTTATCGTAGAATTTTCAAATGGTAATGATATTGTAGTGACAATAAACAGCAAATATTAAGTTTTCGATTATTTGAAAAAACTCGCTACAGGTAACCCTAAATTTATTTATACTCCTATTATTTCGAATGTAATTTAACAACGTGAAGCAGATGTGATATATTCTTGGCTTTGATACAAGCAGAAAGTTGCCAACACGAGTCGGTTGTGCTACTTTTGTATCAATAAATGCTTACAGTTAGTATTCACACCGGAAACTTTTACAATGAAAATAAACAACCAATGTTTCAATTCCCAAAGTTCTGCAAATTTTTCGGATCGCAGCCCCAAACATCAACTTCAGTTACAGTGCTGCAGGCACTGAGCATTTTCTTCAGTGATGTTATGTGAGATGCTGCTTTCAAAACTATGTGAAATAAGCAACTAATAACGAATATAATTAACCCGTGTTTTGGTCTCATAAACGTTGAAATTCATGCCAGTGGTAATATCTGAAACTTTCCACCATATTAGTTATAATGTATTCTTGAGACCAAAGTAAAACGTGGCATTTGAAACAGTTTGGCTGTATGTGGTGGAATATGCACATGTGGTGGAATATGCACTCAAAACCTGCAGGATTCTTCTACTGTTCTTCGAACATTAGTTTTTTTTTTAAATTTGTCTAGTTTTTTTTTATGTCTTATATTTATTTCATTTTATGTATTATTATTATACCTTGTTTGGTAAATAAATAAATAAATAAATATATTTATATATATATATATATATATATATATATATATATATATATATATATAGATATATATCTATATCATATATATATAAATATATATATATATATATATATATATATATATATATATATATATATATATATATATATATATATATATATATATATATATATATATATATAGGGGAGAGGCACGTAGGTTGATCATAGTTTCATTTCGGGGTTGCCATTTTCCATCCTGGTAAGTTAGAGCGTAAAGTTATATACCGTTGGAAAGCTAATATCATGGTCTATACACTAGTTTTTACAGAAATGGATTTCAATGAAAAATAAAAATTGTATAGGCAATTTTCGAAAAGTACAATATTTGGCACCAAAAAAAAATGGCACGTAGGTTGAGCCAGTCCAAACTCTTGTTTTAAAACCCAACCAAAGTTAATTAATCCACACAACTTTTATTGTTTCTTGCCTAAACATTTGTTGTAAAGGTATTTCTGAAAATAAATGATGAACATAAGTGAAAAAATTGGAAAAAAAAAATAAATAAATAACGAAATTGAGGTTAAGTTCGAAATATTTTAATTTATTCATTTTCGTCATCCGAGTTACAGTTCTTGCATGTATAATAACTGCGGGTCATATTTGAATTTTGAATTCGGGATTACAAAAATATATTGAACAGTTTAATATCTAAATCGTGTTCGCGCGAGCTTACATGCCGGGATCAACACACAGCCAAAACCTAACCTGACCTAACACACTCAAACAAAAAAACACTTCTAATGCTAGTCTGATGCAATTCCGAACATGAGAAGTCATTAAATGTGACGTATTCAATTTTACACATCCAAAATATGCAGCGTCTAATAATTTCACAGTGGCTCAACCTACGTGCCTAAAAGTGGCGCAACCTACGTGCATCGATGCGATTTCGGCATGACGCTAATTTTTTTCACAATGAATCCGCATGTTCATAACTCAACCAGAATATTTAAGTAGAAGTAAAACTACAGTAAAAAAGTTATATTTACCTTCTTTCAACGCACAACACTTCTCGATATTCACGTCTGAACTTGACTGTGGCCTTACTTTTCTCGAGACATTCTTGGCTACGCGCTGAACAAAGCACAGGAAGGGAGAATAATCGCCCCTCTCTTTTATGAAAAGTTTTGACTAATGACATGACTATCTGGAAGCATGAGCATTTGAGTCCTGAATGTAATGGACTGAAAATATTCAGCTGGCTCAACCTACGTGCCGACTCAACTTACGTGCCTCTCCCCTATATATTTATATATATATATATATATATATATATATATATATATAGATATATATATATATATATATATATATATATATATATATATATATATATATATATATATATATATATATATATATATATATATATATATATATATATTGTTGCGGACAGCTGTTTGCCACCACTCATCGTAAAAGAAAAAATGCATAACCGTATGCAGAGGTGACGACCGGTCGTTGCTGTTCGAGCATCGCAAATCATTTCAGGAAAAAAACAACAACAATGAAGCAGTGTAGCTCAAATGCAACCGCTTTGATTGTGTGACACCTGAATGCATTTGAACTGCATTGATCGATGACCGGGCGATGACCGGTCGTTGCGCGATGTATGTATTGTTACGGGAGATGGCGGCAACGGAATAATATGCGGGAGCTAGATCAGCCGGCTGGGAAAGAAAAGCAAAAAACGGCATCAGCTGGGAGTTGGATTTTGGCGCTGAACCTGAAAAGTTTTGGTTTGAGCGCTGCACCGAGAAGTTGGGAGATTTTGGCTGTTGTGCGAGGAGGATGAGATTGGTTTTTTTTAATCGTTGGTGGAGGAGTTTTTTAGCTGGTTTTGGTGACTGGACCGTGAAGGTCGAAAAAAATGGAAGCGGCGCTTGAGTTTCTTGGTGGAAAATTGGGAATTGGTCGGCGGAAAATTTTGAGTGAAGCAAGTTTTTGCTGGGGACGGAGGTTTTGATGCTGGCCTTGGGACTGGATCGTGGAATTGGAGGGTAAAGAAATTTGAGCGGGAGGCGAATGTAATAATTGAAGTTGTTCTTATAATTGAATTGGGGAGTGTGAAGGAAAAATTTTGAACGGAAGGCGTATTGGGTAGTTGGGGTGAAAGAACCGTGGTGTCGTTGTGAAGATTGAAGATTGGCAGAGAAGAGTGCATTTGAAGTGTGGTTTTGGATGAACAGTTTTTTTACGAACCAACAAATGTGCGACCCTTGTTCCGGAAGTAATAAGAAGAAAAAAATTTGTGCGCGAGTTCCTAAATGAAATATAGATAAACATGAAAGCATAACTGCCGTTTGTGCGTGCGTGCGAAATTCTGGACAATCATTGGCTGGAAGAGACGATTGGCGTGCTGGGGTTTAGTTAAATTTGAAAGAGTGAATTTCGCAGTGTTTGAACGGTGTAGCAAATACGCCAAGTGCTAAAGCGACTAACAGAGGATTTTGTAGCTATGTGCTTTGGAACAGTGTCGGGTCGAGAAGAATGACTGCCATTGAATTTTTTTATTGAGCGTTTGAATTTTCTGATCGCAAAACAGAAATAGAAGTTGAATGTGTGATGAACCTGGAAACACAGATTAATTTATTGAAACAGAAGTTGCTGGTGAAATTGTAGAGTTTACTGATTATTGCTATTTTGTCTGGTGCTAAGCGGCTTTTCTTTGGTTGTGGGATTGCGACGTCCTGGATACAATCGAGTGCAGGGTTGAAACTTGCTGAAATTCAAACTAAATTCATTGAAAGAAGAGAAAAAAAGAAAAAACTCAAAAGTCATACATTCTAACGTATAATTAATGTCATTAAGAATTTCAACAATCTTAACGTTTGAATATAAATTGAATTGATGTTGATCAAAAGAGGAAAACAATTAATTTTTGCAGTGGTTTCAGAACACGGTCGACCGTCGTCGGAATGCGCTGGTAAGTCGAATTTTATTATTTTAGTTGCAAGATTAGTTTTGTATACAGTTTTTATATGAAATTTTTTTTCCTCTTAGCATTTGAATTTGGGTTTTCGTTGTTTTTTTTTTAAAGAATATTTTACCGTATGAATTTGCATTCAATTAGTATAAATTATTTACTTAGTCATTTAATTACAATCTGAGTTTGAAGTTTTATATATTATTTTATATATATTGTTTTTGTTGGAATTTTGTTATCAATTATTTATTAATTTTTGCATTTTTTTTGTTATAATTATGAATTTTTTCTTATAGTTAATTTGAATTTTATATATTATATGAGTTATTTATTTATTTCGCTAAATATTTGGTTTTTTATTTATTTTTGAATGTTAAAAATGTGTGGCTGAATTTGGCAAGCCTTTAGGTTCAGTGGAGTCAAGATTCAGTGGGTTCCCTTCTTTCCTTTGCATAATTTTCGGGTGTGTTATGTGTACTAGTGTCTGTGCGTGACACAGCTAGGGCTTGATCTGCCCCTCAAAATACCCACGACACCGGTGACTAGCCGGCACCGCAAAGTCACGAGAGGGTAGCAGATCGGGCCAAAAAATTTCTGTTGTGGTGGCGGCTGTTCACAGTTGTTCCGCAACAAATGGCGCCCAACATGTTGGTTATTCGGTTTTAGTTTTTGTTATATTTGTATTATTATTTTGAGTAGTTTTAATCGCGCAATAATTGGTTTTAGATTTTCCGGAATTTCATTAGTTTTAACTTGTATTTGATTCATTTTTTTTTCTGTTAAATTTCACTTATTTTTTTGAATTGCATTTATTTTTTTCTTAACTTCTCTTGCTCCGAATGGATGTTCTGATAGGCTGGGGTGACACTTGTTCCCGGGAGCACTTGGTTGCCTCAGCCATTTTTTTTTTGTTTCTTTGGCCGTAGTTGGCATTATGTCAAATCATTCATTTTGGATTATATTTATTAAAGTTTTTTTTTTTCTTTTCGCGTAATTTTCAATTTTTTTTCCTACTTTCTTTCGTTGTGAACGGTCGCTACCACAACAGTGGCTCCTATTCAGCGGTTGTGGATTGTCAATTGTTAGACAGGAAGATTGGGCTGTGGTTCTGGGCCTGATGGGGGTGGTGCGTCACTCATATCCTCGTCTACGAGTCGCTTAGCTCGTTTAAGCAATTTGAATTGAGTGACGCCTCTACACTCGCGTCAGGTTGTTGGGGTGATTCCGTTGATGCCTTGTGGACCCCATATCCAGCAATAGCTGTCGATGACTATATGTCATCTATTTTGAATTGGGTGTTCCCTTCCGGCATCTTCTGGGTTGCTCCACCCGGAATCATGGTTCATCATTCCTCTATCCTTTTGTTTTATTTTCGTTTCCCAACTTTTATACCTTTCTTCCCATCCTTAACTGCCCACTGACACTTGGTTTCACTGAACCTAAATATGTATTAATTTTATTTTGTATTCTTTCAAGTACTAGTATATGCTAGTGTTTTAGTTAATATAATTTTGGCACGATTATTTTTATCGGAGTTCAAGATTTCATTTATTGGATTTTTTTTGCATGGCTTTGAGTGATTTCGTTTTACATATCTAAATTGAAATTGGTTTTATTAGCGTTGCGGTCATTTATTGAACAATTGCTTATTGATTGAAGAATTGCTTCAGCGTTAGGTGTTCAAATTGGAACTTATAAATTGGAATTTAGTTTTAATTTGATTGGATTTAAGTTTATTTATCTAGGGATTACTTTTATTTTAAAATTTACCTATTTTATTGGGTTTTAATTAGTTAGGATTTAGATTTTTTTTGTAAAGTATTAATATTTATTTATCATTATTTATACTCGATTGCTGGTCTTTATAATTTGGAAAAATGCCTCGAGCAAAACGCAATCGTAGACCCACTAATAATGATTCTGGCTTTGATCGCTTGAGCCGAGCATTGGAACGGTTATCTCTCACTCCACCAGCAGAGCAACGTGCTCAACCATTTTCGGGTGGCGTTCCCGCCACAATTCCAGGACCATCGTCAGCACCCGGGCCCTTTCATTCTACGGGTCATTTAGAAGGAGATGGAGCCGATATCGAAGGCCCTGCAATCCCTCGCAGATTGGACGGAGCTGAAATATCCCATTCGATGAATTCCAGCAGATCCTCCGCGACCGTGATGCCTCCTTCAAAGTGGTCGATTCGATTTGACGGCACATCCACTGGTCTCAATATCACTCGGTTCTTGTTCCGGATTAAAACCATGGCGGCGAGTTATGGAGTTCCATTGGCTGTACAAGCTCACGACTTGCACCTGCTTTTGCAAGGTCCCGCAGAGGAGTGGTACTGGCGGTATATGGAGCTTCATCGCTCGGTGACGTGGGCAGATCTGGAGCAAGAATTACGAGAACGCTTTGAGGATCGGCGTTGCGACGTGGATATCCGACGGGAGATTGACGCACGCGTCCAGAAACAAGGAGAGTCTATCCAGATGTTTTTCGATGCGATCGAGGCAATGGCGCTGCAGCTCAGCAACCCATTGTCCGATGTTGACCTGCAGTGCATATTGCTACGCAACATGAACCGGCGCCTACGAGAGCACTTGGCTGGGCTCGAATTCCGAAACGCTCGTGAGTTGCTGCGGCGGTGTGTTGCGACTGAAAGTGTGTGGTATCCGTCAGGCCAACGATTTGAAAGTACACAAAATCGACGAATGGTTCACGAGCTGCAAGAACCTGATAACGACGGCTCAGAGTTTTATGTGGACGCAGTTGCACCACCAACTCGCGCAACTCCAGTCATGCGTCCATTTCGGCAACTGCCTGCATCTAATTCTCATCCGGCACCGTCATCCACAGACCTCCGGGTCTGCTGGAATTGCCAAGACCTGGGGCATTCCTACCAAGATTGTCCTGTGCCTCCGACCAGGTTATTTTGTTATGGCTGTGGGACTCCTGGTATTCTTAAGCCTAAATGTGGACGGTGTAACAACTCGGGAAACGTCCGACGGATCGCAACGAATTCGGGGATTCGGAGCGGTCCATCTTATCCATCTTTCAACCAACAACGGCGTCCCGAGACCACGGATGTGGCCACCAATGTGGACCCAGAGCTGTGGCGTCGTCAATAGGTTGGCAAGAATATTCAGAGGTGGCAGTTCAAACATCGAAAACTGCTGACACTGCGACCCAAACATCTTGGTCTGCAAATCAGCCTCTGACCGAGTCCTATAATACCGCCTCTAGTTGGTCGGCGTCCGGAGATGGCCGAACTTCTCGTCGCACACGCTCCTTTACTTGGTCATCGAATTCTACTTTCGGGAGATCATGGAGGTACTTTACCTTGCGAAAACTATTGAAGGAAGCTTGCGCAGATTCAATTCTAACACCGTACGGGGAAAACCGGCCTTTTGCTGAAATTGAAATAAAAGGTCGGAAGCTCATGGGGCTCCTTGACAGTGGAGCTAGCGTGAGTATACTTGGGGCGGGATCTTTGGACCTGATTAAGGATCTTGGTCTGCAGATGTCAATGCTGCAGACTGACATCCTTACTGCATCGGGTCAAAAGTCTCCCGTTCTAGGATACGTGCGTGCGCTGGTGCGATTCAACGGCCGCTTGAAGATGGTACGATTTTTAATTGTTCCATCTTTGACCGGTCGCGTATATCTGGGAATTGATTTCTGGAATACGTTTCGGATTGCGCGAGTGCAAGTCTCCGCTGTTGAGGTTTTGCCCGAAACACCCGTTGTTGGTTTTCACCATTTGCTTCCTGAGGATCAGCAACGTTTAGAGCTTGTCAAACAATGGTTTCCATTGTTCAATGTTTTGGGGCTTGGTAAAACTCCTTTGCTAAGTCACCACATTGATACCGGTTCCGCGAAACCCATCAAGCAGAGACACTATGCTGTCTCTCCAGCGGTCCAGAAACTGTTGTTTGATGAACTGGATCGTATGCTTTCCTTGGGAGTAATTGAGGAAAGTCACAGTGCGTGGAGCTCACCCGTAACGCTAGTACGCAAGCCAGGTAAAGTGCGTCTATGTCTCGATGCCCGAAGGTTGAATGAGGTCACCATAAAGGATGCGTATCCGTTGCCCTTGATTGAGGGGCTGCTTTCGCGACTTCAGTCCACTAAATTCATCACAAGTCTGGACTTAAAGGATGCCTTTTGGCAAATTCCTTTGGACGCGCAATCTAGGGGGAAAACGGCATTTACTGTGCCTGGCAGGCCCCTGTACCATTTCACGGTCATGCCTTTTGGTCTGTCTAATGCACCGCAAACTATGTGCAGACTGATGCATCGGGTTATACCTCATGAGCTGCATGACAAGGTGTTTGTCTACCTTGACGACTTACTGATTACAAGTTCGACATTTGATGAGCACTTGGAACTTCTTTCCACAGTTGCACAGCTCTTAAATGCAGCTAAACTCACCATCAATGTCGAAAAGAGTAAGTTCGTTCAAAGGGAAATCAGATAGCTTGGCTATGTGGTCAGTGACGGTATCCTGAAGACAGACCCCGAGAAAGTGTCTGGCATCGTCTCTTACCCAGTACCGAAAAGTGCGAAAGACGTGAGAAGGTTCATGGGAATGGCGGGTTGGTATCGCCATTTTGTTCCTAATTTCGCTTCCGTGACAGCACCACTGACAGACTTGTTGAAAAGCAAAAAGGCTTTCCAGTGGACTGAAGGAGCGGGAGTGGCTTTCGATAGGATTAAAGAACTGCTAGTTTCTGCTCCAGTGCTGGTGAATCCTGACTTCACCAAACACTTTTATATTCAGTGTGACGCCAGTACTACGGGTATCGGGAGCGTTCTGTTTCAGAAGGATGACGATGGTGGAGAGCATTCCATCGCTTATATGTCTACGAAGTTAAATGCTGCGCAGCGCAACTATAGCATCACAGAGCTAGAATGCCTGGCTGCGGTGCACAGCGTCAAGAAATTTCGGGCATATATCGAGGGGCTGCCCTTTACCATCATCACTGATCATGCTAGCCTTAAATGGCTCATGAGCCAACAGGACCTCTCTGGAAGACTTGCCCGTTGGAGTTTGAAGCTGCAGGGCTTTGATTTTGTCATTGAGCATCGCAAAGGGTCACAGAACATCGTACCCGATGCTTTGTCAAGGGCACACGGATGCAGCGAGGAGGTGATGGCCATTAATGGATGTTTGCCGGAGCACCATCGTGTGGCTGCAATAATTCCCGAGTCAGCGTTCCAGGACCCAACATATGTCGAGCTGGTGAATCAAGTCATGACACAGCCTGACCGTTTCTTGAACGTTTATGTTCGAGATGGGCGGGTTTATATTACTACCAGCACGACAGGAGCGCTGACCTCTGACATTCCCACAACCAAATTATGGGTACCAGAAAGTCACAAGCAAGAGCTGATTCTCCGTGCTCATGATGATCCATTGGGCTCTGATTTCGGCATTCGGAAAACGATTGAGCTTCTGCAACGCTATTATTATTGGCCTCGTTTAAGGCAAGACGTTGCAGCGCATGTCAAAGCTTGTAAAACATGCAAGCAAATTAAGCCTCCGAATGCCGTGATGCGACCACCAATGGGCTCATCTCGAGACACGGATCGACCGTTACAGCGCTTGTTTGTGGATTTCATGGGCCCATACCCACGGTCAAAACATGGGAATGTGCAGCTACTCGTGGTGCTAGACCACTACACAAAGTTTGTGTGGCTCAGGGCCTTGCCAAAAGCTACTGCTGAGGCCGCGGTTAAATATCTGAGCGAGATTTTCTTGACCTTTGGAGTGCCTGAGTTCCTTCACTCCGACAATGGTGTTCAGTTTACTGCAAGGGCATTGGCTAAGTTCTTAGGAGAATATGTGGTCGAGCATATATTCACTCCCTTGTATTCGCCTCAAGCCAATGCTTCAGAGCGAGCAAACCGAAGCATTAACGCAATCAGAGCCTACATAGGGGACGAACACCGGAATTGGGATGAGCATTTAGTGGAATCATGTGCAGCCTTTCGAAATGCTGTACATGAGGCCACTGAGTGTTCCCCCCATTTCCTGATGTTTGGTTACCACCCTATTCAACATGGCTCTGATTACGCTCTTTTGCGACAGTTGAACGCGTTTGAGGATGGGGAGGTGAAACTGAACACTCATTGTGATCGACTGCGTCTCATACACGATCGAGTGAAGGAAAAATTAACGCAGGCCTACGCAAAGGGCGCACAAAGGTATAATTTGCGCAGTCAGTGTAAATCCTTTGTTCCAGGGCAGGAGGTCTTCGTTCGAAATCACGCTCTCAGTAGCGCGGCGGACCGTTTCGCGGCCAAGCTTTCCCCGAAGTTTGTTCGTGCTACGGTTCGTTGTCCGCGAGGTCTTGTGGCATACGAGCTTGAAGACGAGAAGGGAAATTCGATGGGCGTCTATCACGCTAAGGATATCCGATAGGCATCCTGACGTCTCTGTCTCTCTGCGACTGGTTGTTGCCCGGCGTTGAGACCCTTCTCCTGGGGTAAGTCGTCCCCAAGCTGTTGCGGACAACTGTTTGCCGCCACTCATCGTAAAAGAAAAAATGCATAACCGTATGCAGAGGTGACGACCGGTCGTTGCTGTTCGAGCATCGCAAATCATTTCAGGAAAAAAACAACAACAATGAAGCAGTGTAGCTCAAATGCAACCGCTTTGATTGTGTGTCATCGACACCTGAATGCATTTGAACTGCATTGATCGATGACCGGGCGATGACCGGTCGTTGCGCGATGTATGTATTGTAACGGGAGATGGCGGCAACGGAATAATATGCGGGAGCTAGATCAGCCGGCTGGGAAAGAAAAGCAAAAAACGGCATCAGCTGGGAGTTGGATTTTGGCGCTGAACCTGAAAAGTTTTGGTTTGAGCGCTGCACCGAGAAGTTGGGAGATTTTGGCTGTTGTGCGAGGAGGATGAGATTGGTTTTTTTTGATCGTTGGTGGAGGAGTTTTTTAGCTGGTTTTGGTGACTGGACCGTGAAGGTCGAAAAAAATGGAAGCGGCGCTTGAGTTTCTTGGTGGAAAATTGGGAATTGGTCGGCGGAAAATTTTGGGTGAAGCAAGTTTTTGCTGGGGACGGAGGTTTTGATGCTGGCCTTGGGACTGGATCGTGGAATTGGCGGGTAAAGAAATTTGAGCGGGAGGCGAATGTAATAATTGAAGTTGTTCTTATAATTGAATTGGGGAGTGTGAAGGAAAAATTTTGAACGGAAGGCGTATTGGGTAGTTGGGGTGAAAGAACCGTGGTGTCGTTGTCGTGAAGATTGAAGATTGGCAGAGAAGAGTGCATTTGAAGTGTGGTTTTGGATGAACAGTTTTTTTACGAACCAACAAATGTGCGACCCTTGTTCCGGAAGTAATAAGAAGAAAAAAATTTGTGCGCGAGTTCCTAAATGAAATATAGATAAACATGAAAGCATAACTGCCGTTTGTGCGTGCGTGCGAAATTCTGGACAATCATTGGCTGGAAGAGACGATTGGCGTGCTGGGGTTTAGTTAAATTTGAAAGAGTGAATTTCGCAGTGTTTGAACGGTGTAGCAAATACGCCAAGTGCTAAAGTGACTAACAGAGGATTTTGTAGCTATGTGCTTTGGAACAGTGTCGGGTCGAGAAGAATGACTGCCATTGAATTTTTTTATTGAGCGTTTGAATTTTCTGATCGCAAAACGGAAATAGAAGTTGAATGTGTGATGAACCTGGAAACACAGATTAATTTATTGAAACAGAAGTGGCTGGTGAAATTGTAGAGTTTACTGATTATTGCTATTTTGTCTGGTGCTAAGCGGCTTTTCTTTAGTTGTGGGATTGCGACGTCCTGGATACAATCGAGTGCAGGGTTGAAACTTGCTGAAATTCAAACTAAATTCATTGAAAGAAGAGAAAAAAAGAAAAAACTCAAAAGTCATACATTCTAACGTATAATTAATGTCATTAAGAATTTCAACAATCTTAACGTTTGAATATAAATTGAATTGACGTTGATCAAAAGAGGAAAAAAAATAATTTTTCCAGTGGTTTCAGAACACGGTCGACCGTCGTCGGAATGCGCTGGTAAGTCGAATTTTATTATTTTAGTTGCAAGATTAGTTTTGTATACAGTTTTTATATGAAATTTTTTTTCCTCTTAGCATTTGAATTTGGGTTTTCGTTGTTTTTTTTAAAGAATATTTTACCGTATGAATTTGCATTCAATTAGTATAAATTATTTACTTAGTCATTTGATTACAATCTGAGTTTGAAGTTTTATGTATTATTTTATATTAATTTTTTTTGTTGGAATTTCGTTATCAATTATTTATTAATTTTTGCATTTTTTTTGTTATAATTATGATTTTTTTCTTATAGTTAATTTGAATTTTATATATTATGTGAGTTATTTATTTATTTCGCTAAATATTTGGTTTTTTATTTATTTTTGAATGTTAAAAATGTGTGGCTGAATTTGGCAAGCCTTTAGGTTCAGTGGAGTCAAGATTCAGTGGGTTCCCTTCTTTCCTTTGCATAATTTTCGGGTGTGTTATGTGTACTAGTGTCTGTGGCTTGATCTGCCCCTCAAAATACCCACGACACCGGTGACTAGCCGGCACCGCAAAGTCACGCGAGGGTAGCAGATCGGGCCAAAAAATTTCTCTTGTGGTGGCGGCTGTTCACAGCTGTTCCGCAACAATATATATATATATATATATATATATATATATATATATATATATATATATATATATATATATATATATATATATATATATATATATATATATATATATATATATATATATATATATGTATATATATATTTATATATATATGTATGTATATAGAAATATTAATTTTCGGCGAAACGAGTTTAATACTACTTTTCTTCGAAAATTAGTAAAAAGATTTTGCTCTTGAAAGCGTGTTGTGCACACCAATGTCAGCTATCTGTTGTACTCAACGATATTGGCAACAACCGACAACCGAAAACAAAGCGGTCAAAACTAAAAACAATTAAATAAATAATATTTATGAATTTGAACCGGTCCATACATTCAGCCAGTCCTTTTCGGCGACCTTACAGACGATTAAGCAAAGAGTTTTTGGTTTATGCAGATAAAATAAGTCCTCGCACGTTCACTGACGAAGCGGAGGCCCATACTGACAAAGCGGAGGTTAAATTGGCCAAGTAAGTATTGCGGTGTAGTAACCTCTGATTCAAAGCCCATTCGGAATAACCCATTTCATGGCGATCTTTTGACCAAACGTTCCTGTGAATCATAATCTTTGATTAACGATCCCGTGAACGACATACATATTTTTGAATGGTGAACCTTATAAACCGAGCAACTTACAACTCCATATAAACCATTACATGACGATCTTGCTGCTGACGTGAATCATGGCCCTGCATTTTTGGAGTCAATCATTTTAAGAGCCTTGGAATCCGACAACATTTTTCAATTTGACAATAACAACATTTGCATATATTTTTGGACATTCTGAGTGACGCAGATTTCAGTTAGAAACTTACAAAACCTTCAAACTAAGCAAAATCACGATGAAATTAATATTGAAAGTAGGCATAATTACGAATACAATACGAAAAGCACCCAACACCAACAGACAGCAGATCGAAGAATTAACAAACGAAATACAACAGCATAAAATACAAGCAACGACTCATCCGACAACAATAGCGAACCACGAACCAGACACATAAAAATCGAATACGACACGAAAAACACGCAGTGGCAGACAAGCTCGCTTGAGGAAAGAAATTTCATCACTAAAACAAATTGGGACAGATGAAGAGAATCCCCCGCCATGGAAGCTACAGCAGCGCATGTATGAACATATGGAGGAATTAAAATCACTAATAAAGAAAAAATATTAGTTTACAAAAAAAAATTTATTTTTAAATGAATTTATTAAGAATTTAAATAAACAAAAACATTGTCCATTACATTGTACATTCATGAAAACACTTTAAGAACAAAATGAAAAAATAAACAACGTGTCTATTTCAAAAACGTTTTTACTCCACAATGGAAAACAATAATGAAAGTAAGAGAAGAACAAAACAAGTTGTAAAATTCTGTTTATTTTGACAGTTGCACTTTGTTGCATTATGTAGAAACTTTCTACTTGAACTAAAAACACGTTTACTCGATACGGATTAACAACACACAATAATCTTTATTCCTCTTCTTCCTATTCTTGTAATACAAAAAGGTCGCTAACTAACTTAATTTTAATTATTATTCATAGGTGGCAGATTTCTCGATTTTGGATGTTATTGTCAACAAAACGGTGGTGCCACTACGCGCTATATATTTTGTGCTGCCACAGCTATTCCCTCTCCAATGATAACGCTGGTTTTGTCTTCAACTTGTTGGGAATGAAACTCTCTTTTTTGAATACGTCTTTAGAGGTTTCATTTGCCAGAAACGCTGTTCTTCGATCGCTCGTTCCCACTGTGGGTTATTAAGCATTGGGCTATCACGTTCAAAATAGGCTGGCTTTAGTCGCTCGGTCGAAACGTTTACATCCTCTCCTGCTACTCTGACTTTATAAAGTCTGTCGTTGATTCGCTCCATCACTTGATGTGAGCCGGTGAAAGGAGGTTCCAGTGGTCTTTTAACAGAAGAAAAATACGTGGTTACATGAGTGTAGATACGGATTTATAGCGACCTTGAATATGTGTGTATCACACTAAACATTGATCAAAGGCGTGTTTTCGTGGCAATAAAATACATCCCACCGTCCGCCCCAAGCTCCACATATGATTTGGCGTACAACCTGACCGATTATATTTGCCGTATAATGGAGCCCACCGATGATCTCATTCTTATGGGAGATTTTAATCTACCGCATGTAGAGTGGCGACTCTCTGACGATGGTGAATATTACCTTCCTTCGTCTAATAATCGACGTGATATTTACTTCATTGACTCCATACTTTCATCTGGACTAAAGCAGATCAACTGTATTTACAACACAAACGGACGACTTTTGGACCTTATTTTTTCGATGATTTCTTCGGATATCTCGATTCAACGATGCTCATCTCCTCTTCTTGTTGAATCCACTCACCATCCAGCTCATTATATAACTTTTCAAATGAAAGACGATATACTCACTGAGTCTAACTTTGTTAATCTTTACAATTTTAATTTCAAGAAAGTCGACTTTGATATGCTGAGTGGAGTGCTAGCCGAATGCGACTGGTCTTCGGTTGTGAATGAATCTGACATAAACGTTGCTACCATAAACTTTCATTCTATCTTATTTGGTTGCTTTGCTTGCTGTGTTCCATTGAGTAACTCTGTACCTATGAAACGCTTTCCATGGATCAAACCAGATTTAATCAATCTAAAAAATTTGAAAATTAAGGCTTGGAAAAAATAAATGAGGAATCACGAAATAGATTCGTATCTGAAACCTCATTTGCCTACTCTAATTACATGCAGGAGCTAAGGCAGTCTTTCATAAGCCATCCTAAACGTTTTTGGAATTTTGTACACTCAAAAAGGTATCATGACGGATACCCTTGTTTTTTGTATCTGACGGCATGGTCATTAATAACTCGCTCGCTATTAGTAACTTGTTTGCAGACTACTTTCGATCTGCGTATGGAATACCTGTCTATGACGTCGACATAACTAATTTCAATTACTTAATGGAGTCCCCTAAAACGACGTTGACAATGAAAGACCTATACATCGACACTGCCACTATCCTAAAGCATATGTCTCATCTTGAGAATAGTTTTCATCCTAGCCCTGATGGGCCTATGATGGCCATAGTTCCTAAGCATTGCACCGATTTTCTCTCACCCCTGTTGGCTCACCTTTTAAATTTATCCATTTCTTCTGGCATTTTTCCAAACTTGTGGAAATATTCATCTATAACTCCAAT
>OX376374.1:88781428-88793928 GCA_947369275.1 Nemotelus nigrinus
ATTAAGCGGTTTTATCGTAGAATTTTCAAATGGTAATGATATTGTAGTGACAATAAACAGGAAATATTAAGCTTTCGATCATTTGAAAAAACTCGCTGCAGGTAACCCTAAATTTCTTTATACTCCTATAACTTCGAATGTAATTAAACAACGTGAAGCAGCTTTGATATATTCTTGACTTTGATACTGGCGAAAGGTTGCCAGCACGAGTCGGTTGTGCTACTTTTGTATCAATAAATGCTTACAGTTAGTATACATACCGGAAACATTTACAATGAAAATAAATAACCGATGTTACAATTCGCAAAAATCTGCAAATTTTTCGGATCGCAGCTCCAAACACCAACTTCAGTTACAGTGCTGCAGGCACTGAGCATTTTCTTCATTGATGTTATATGAGATGCTGCTTTCAAAATTATGTGAAATAAGCAACTGATAACGAATATAATTAACCCGTGTTTTGCTCTCATAAACGTTGAAATTCATGCCAGTGGTAATATCTGAAACCTTCCACCATATGAGTTATAATGCATTCTTAAGACGAAAGTAAAACGTGGCATTTGAAACAGTTTGTCCGCAATAAGCAGCACATGTGGTGGAATATGCACTCAAAACCTGCACGATTCTTCTACTGTTCTTCGAACATTAGTGTTTCTAGCGGTTCAGGTGCGCTAGAGTTTTTTAGTTCTCTCCACTGGTCTGATCCTTTTTGTTTTCCTCCTTATGAAAGCCCCTTGCAATTATTGACCATGGACACTCTTGAAACTAGACGTCAAAATTCCAAAGCTCTATTCGCTGCAAAGTTGCTCAATGGAAAGGTGAACTCTGAGTTTTTATTATCAAAGTTTAACTTTCGTGTTTGTCACGGTGAGCGTAGACATCATAGCGCTTTATCCATCCCATTTCATACAACCAATTATGGATTAGATGAGCCTACCTGCACAATAGCCCGAAGCTTTAACTCAGCATATCAAATGTTGGACTTTAACCATACTGTTGAAATTTTCAAGTGTCGACTTATCCGACCGTTTAACTGTTATTAATAAAGTCATTGAATTTTTTGTAGTAACCATTTTGTTGGTGAAACGGTAATTGAACAAATTAAATAAATAAATAAATAAATAGATCCTTCAAGTGGAATATGGTTTTGTTGATATGATCTGCTGTGGGTGCTGGGCGAATATGTCTGATATGTTCGCGAATTTTAGTCACGAACGTTGCTGGATCGGATGACGTCTCATCGTTGACAAAAAACTCGCCTGGAACTCTTAATGTAGTTCCGTAGAGCATTTCTGCTGAAAATGCTTTAATATCTGCTTTAAAAGCTGTTCGCAGACCTAGCGTTTTGCTTTTAATGACCTGTACCACCGCTCTATTATCCCGTTGGCCGCCGGATGATATGGTGATGTTCTAATTCGTTTTGCTCCTACTAGTTTTATCAACGATTGAAATAATGCCGGTTTGAATTGGGAGCCTTGGTCTGTTGATATTATTTTTGGAGAACCAAAACGTGCTATTCAATTTGCATTTAAAGCGGTGCCCACTGTGTCTGCTGTCATATCCTTCAATGGCACGGCTTCAGGCCATCGCGTGAATAGGTCTATCATCGTTAAGCAGTAGCGATACCTTTGCTCTGTCGGTAAAACGATTATGTCTATATGTATCTGTTTGTATATATTGATAGCTTATTAATTGTTGAAATGTTGACATGCTCCGGAAACAGTAATTTTCCTGGGCTCGTAAACATCTTCTTTATGTCAAAGATTCATCGATTTTGCAGGTCTATTGACAAATTATAGTGCACCAAAAAATTCGCACCAATTATTGGTGTTTTGACGTTTGCAATTATGAAGGGCCATCTATAACTGCAGCTTAATCCGCAGTCTATATTTAATTGTTTTTTTCCATACGTGGTTATACTGGAATTGTTGGCAGCATACAATATAAATTTATCGGAAATAGTCGGTTTTTTAACCAAAAATCGTGAGATTACTGATACTACTGATCCCGTGTCTAATAAAAAAGAAATTTTTGCGTTTCTATCCGTGACGTGGAGACGGTATTCTCGGGTTTGCTTGCTGTCACATACCGTCTTGATATGTGGCAGCTTTACGCGTTTCCCTGATTCCTTTTTTGATTGAAGTTGCATGGCCCGTAGCATTTTCGTGCTCCTTCTCCAAATTTCGCATGGAAAAAACAAAGATTATTTTCTCTTCGATCCATGCTATGTGATCGATTACGTCTTCGAACCTCCAGGCGTTTCACAGACTTAACTAAATCGCGTACGTTGTTTTCAACTCCTGTTAATCGAGTAGAAAAATTAGAAGAGTATTACTTGTCTCCTACGCTATTAACACTCAGAGCGTCCGTTGTTTGCATCACATGTGGCATGGTGACGTTTTTCAATATTCGATCAGCTATGTCCGCCAATTTTGTTATCGAAATCTCCTCGCTCGCTGACAAAATACACCGAACGTTCGTTGGCATTCTTTTCATCCAGAGCGTTCTGATTACATCGTCTGTCAGTCCTGGCGGGGCCACACTTATCATCTCCCGTAATAGCTGCACGGAGAGAAATTTCGGCAATGATTTTTACTACAGTGGATAATAAAATTTACTATTCCGAAAATTCGATGTGAAAACATGAATGTTATTACAAATTTGATGAAAATTTACTATTTTCCTTCAAATAATAGTCAATTCCACTACATACTACAACTCACACATGTTCATTGCGCTGTAGTAGAGACATTCATGTATGCATAATTCACAACAAAGTAGTAAAATGTGTAGTGCAATTGATTACAAAGGTAATGGGGCAAAAAATTACTACTATTGCAATAAAATTAATTGCAAATTTTGTATAATTTCATTACACTTTTCTCTCCGTGTGAGACGGTTTTCTCCCTTCAAGTTTGTTACGGCCAGCTGTTTGCCACCACTCACTGCAATAAAAAAAAAAACAACAAAACAAAACAGTCAGGCGGTGCAATTCGAATGTCATTGCACTCAATTAGTGTTATTGAAATCTAATGGCATTCGAATTGCATCGCCCGTATAAAACAGAACGGGCGGTTGTTGCTCTGCAAGCATCACCTAGACACTGAAAAAAAAACAACAACAATGAAGCGGTGCAGTTCAAATGCAATCAACACCTGAGTGCATTTGTACTGCATTGCTTGATGTTCGGGTGATGCTTGCTTGATAGATAAGCTGTTGCGGGAGTTGGCGACAACGGTATGATCAGCTGAAAACTGCACTGGCTGGTTGGCATGAGAACAGAGTTATCGTTTAACTCAAACACTATTTTATATCGAATTTATGATACTGTACAAAGCATTGGAAAGATGCCTCTGACAACAACTGGATCTCCGTTGCTGATTTGATTTTATGGCTATAGATATTCACACCGGGAATTTAATTGAGATGAAAAATAAAATGCTGATGGAAGTGCATGCAGGATCTTTTCTCCACACCAGTGTTTAGAACGGGAAACAAAATTGAATTCATCATCGAAAATTAAACAATTTGAAAATTAATATTGATACAAAGTGTAAAGACTGTTGAAGTAACGTCTTATCCTAATGCAAATTTCTTTTTGAGCAAAAAGTTTAAAAAAATATATAATATAAATATATGTGAACAACAGTTTAGTTTTGATAATTTAATTCACTTCTTAAAAACAATAAAACTAAATAACGTTACAGTGAGCGAGGATACGGTACCGTCTTCCGGAACACTGGTAAGAGAAATTATTTTGATTTTATGTATGTAATTATTAATGAATTTTAATATTTAATTTATTGGAAGTTATTGCATGGATATTTTGCTTTTATTTTTATTTACTTTTATAGTAATTGAAGTCCCTGTTATTATTTAGAATTACTTGATCTTTGAATATTTTTTTAGATTGTTTTGGAGAATTGTTTTTATTTTATTTATTTTATTATTTTGAACATATTTGTTTTACGTTAAAAAATGAAAGAATTTGCATTAGGTTTTTTATATAAAGAATATTAAAATTGCAATGGGTAAGTAAACACCAGCGAATAGGTTCAGTGGAGCCATGTTAAAGTGGGCTCCTTTCTTCCCACCTTGATCCTTTTTTTTATGTTGGTCTGTGTCCGTAGTGCCTGACACAGCTAGGACCTGACCTGCTCCTCAACCTACCCACAACACCAGTGTCTAGCCGGCACATAAAGTCACGCGAGGGTAGCAGGTCGGGCTAAAATTTCTGTTGTGGTGGCGGATTTTCACAGCTGTTCCGCAACAAGTTCTAGCTTCGACAGTAATTTATGTAATTGGCGTTCCTTCGAATCCGTGAAACGTGCTATTAGTTGCGTTTTTGGCGAAATATACTTATCTGAGGTTGGCGGATTTCTAATTAGATCTGAAACTCCGTTCAGCGTATCGAAATCTAGAGTTGCTAACAACGTGAAATACTTTGAATTGTCCGACTGAACGTTGTTTAAGTAGAATTGCGCGTCAGCCTGCGCAAACCACATGGCCGGGTCGTGACGCCAAAATGGCGGAAGTTTAACGCCTTGCACCGCCGCGACCATTGGTTTTGGCTGTTGATTTGTGCTTGTCTGAAGCACTGCTTGCTTAGTTCGAATACGTGCCTGATCATCTTCGTCTTGCTTTTGCCTCTCATCCAACGGAGATAGCAAAATGTTTTCTGCAGATCTCCCTGACGGAGTTCTTGGCAGCGCCATGTTGCGGCACTCGGTTTGTAGCGATGCGTGCGAAAGAATTTTAAAATGATGTCACCAGTTGTGTTGTGGGATGTTTCGAAATAAGCAGAACACTTTGTGGTGTATTTTGCTGCACGATGAGCGGCATTTGGTTCAACCGTAGGGGTCACCAATTGTAGAAACTTTATACTTGAACTAAAAACACGTTTACTCGATACGAATTTACAACACACAATAATCTTTATTCCTCTTCTTCCTATTCTTCTAATTCAAAAAGGTCGCTAACTAACTTAATTCTAATTATTATTCATAGGTGGCAGATCTCTCGATTTTGGATGTTATTGTCAACAAAATGGTGGTGCCACTACGCGCTATTTATTCTGTGCTGCCACAGTTAGGCGTCACAAACGACACCGATGATCTAGTGGTGGAGCTAAGAATTCAAATTTTAATTCGAATAAATATTATTGTTAGAAACATTTCATATGGTCTATGATAATTTCTTGTAAATGGAATGGATCTACTTAAATTCAAATTTGTTCGATTCATTAAACAAAATTAGAGAAAAATAAATTCAAAATAAATCGAACCATTTGCAGTAGACCAAATATTGTAAAATCACAAAACAATGTACATGGTCCGTGGTATAACAAAAAAGTACGAATGGAAGTAAAATTGATTTTTTCTAAAAAAGCAACAGTAGCGTAGTTCTTAAAAAATTTCACTGAAAGCGTTTTTGAAAATTTTAACAGATGAAAAGATGAGTAATTTTGATGTTGAGCTTGCATTAGAATGCATACCAGTTTTCAATGGTAGTGCAAAACAATTAGATTCCTTTTTAACCATTTAAGGATTGATCAACGAGAACCTCAATATAGACGGGAAAGAGGATTTATTAAAGTTTACGAATAATGTCAAACTGGGTCTAGCGTAAAAACTCAACTTTTAAATACAAAAATAAGCAGCTATGAAGGATTAGAAAAAATGTTAAGAGGTAGATTCAAGAGTAGAAAAAGCGCACAGCAAATCCATATACAGTTAGCCCACTTATATCAAACTGGAACAGTTAAAAAATACGGTGAGAAGATATTGCAGCTCATTAGCGAATTGAACGAAATTCAAATTTATAGCTTAAAGCAGCAGAGAAAGTAGTGATACAGAAATCCAATGATTCTTATGCGCTTACAATTTTCAAAAACGTTTTAGCCGAAACACTTAAACCTACAATTTTCGCGGCAAAACCGAAAACAACTATAGAAGCGATTCAAATCGCAACAGACTAAGCATCAAGTTATAATGCTACCAAAAATGTTATGTACATAAATAAAAGTTAAAACAGTAATCAGCAATTAAAATACAGTTATAGATAACGACCTACAACTACAGAAAATTTATATAATAGAAACATAAATGATACCATTGTCGAAAAAGAATGAAGCTATTAGACTGAATTCACGATTACATTTATTTCGGTCCTTATTCCTATGATACAAGAGTGAGACTGATCCAAGTTTATCAGTAAATCCAATTCAATGATAATTCATAAGTACATTACTAACACATATAAGCAAATTTACACATAGGTGAATAAATGTCTACAATACATGTATTCTGAGCTTAAACTGAAATATTTTCCACATCCTCGGGGCGGGCGTTGATTTTAGACTGTAACTCCATGGGATAGAGATGCTGGATAGGCCGGCGAATAATTGTCCCGTTCCCAAGCCGAATTTCGCAGGCACGTATTTTTCCATCACGACCAGGAAATGTTTTCTCGACAATGGCTAGTTTCCAGAAAGAACGATGAGTTGAGCTGTCATGCAAAATGACGACATCCCCCACTTTTATCATTTTCGTAAATTCATTTTGTCGGTAATGGGCAGAACGTAGTCTTTGGATATATTCCCTCTTGAAGCGTTTAGTGAAACTGGATAGAAGCTTCAATCGATTTTTCCACGTAACTCTAATTCCTTTGTCATCAATTTCAAAATTATTGCTTAAAATTCTTGACGTTCCCATTAAAAAATGGTTGGGTGTAAGAGGTGCCAAATCAACAATCACTCATATACGTTAGGGGCCGATTATTCATTACAGCTTCAATTTCTAATAACAGGGTCTGTAGTTCTTCCATAGTAATCACAGACCGGTGAATAGTTAGCTTTAGTATATGTTTTACGTCTTTTATTAGGCGTTCCCAAAAACCTCCCCACCAAGCTGCTCTCTCTACGATGAATTTCCATGTGATTTCATTTTTACTCAAAAAATCTTGTAAACATTCAGAGTGAATTATATCACCTAGACTTCTAAGCTCCAAAGCTGATCTTTTAAAGGTGCGGGCGTTGTCGGAATAAATAGTTTTGGGTACGCCACGACGCGCAGCAAACAATTTTCGGTCGATAATGAGGGCACCAATTCTATATGAACAGCGCGTATGGCTGCGCACGTAATAAGCATAATATATACCTTTCGTGTAGAGTGACAAATTTCTGCATCTTTAACGTATAGAGGTCCAGCGAAATCAACACCAACAGCTTCAAAGGGCCGTGCGAACTGTAATCTATCTCTTGGAAGCGGTGCGAATGGTTGAAGAGCTGGTTTAGTTTTATACCTTGCGCATACTCTGCAGCTATTGACTATGGATTTCACAAGTTGTCGGGCTTTCACTACCCAAAATTTTTCCCTTAGTCGAGACAATGTTGTGTTGACTCCTCCATGGAGAGTGCGCAGATGCATATCTTCAATAAATAGGCGCGTGAAATGGGTAGCCTTGGGTAAAAGTACCGGAAAAATTTCATCGTAGTTCAGATCTGATTCTTCAAGTCGTGAATGTACTCTAAGTATTCCGTTTTCATCAATCACTGGTTTAAGTTTCAATATGGATGACGTTTTTGGTAGCGGTTGACCTAGAGTTAAAGCCAAATTTTCCTTTCTGTAGTGAGTACTTTGTATAAACTTGATCAATGATTGTTCTGCTCTGTGGATCTCATTTGCAGAGAGGAATTTTGCCTGTGCACGACAACCCTTTGCCCCGTCAGTGAAACGCAAAATATAAGCAGTAGTACGTTATAGTTTCCGGTAGGTACTGAACCTTTCAAACTTTATAAAGGGATTGCAATCTGGTATATTTTCGTTTACATCTAATGTCTGTAACGAAACAAAATTAATTTCTGTATTTATTGATAAAGATACTTCAGGCCAGTCATCTGCAGCGAACTTCAACCAAGCAGGTCCAAGAGTCCATATAGTTGAGTTAACTAAATGTTTCCCGTTGATGCCTCTTGTGAGCATATCTGCTGGATTTTCACTCCCAGGGCAGTGTCTCCAAAACATGGAGGAAGTTAGTTTTCGAATCTCCATGACTCGGTGCGAAATATAAGGTTTAAACTTCCTTGAATCACTGCTGATCCAGTGTAATGTGATCTTAGAATCAGACCATAGATATACGCAATCAAACTTAATGTTTAAGTTTTTGTCAATGTAATTTGCCAACCTTGCCGCTAACACGGCTGCCGTTAACTCGAGTTTTGGTAAAGTTAGCTCTGAAGACGTCTTCAATGGAGCCACTCTACTTTTCGCACACAAGAATCTGACAGTAAAACTGTTGTCAGTGTGCTCACATCTCACGTACGCCACCACACCATATGCACTCATACTGGCGTCCGCAAACAAATGTAGCTCGCGTTTCGATGATTCGTTATTTGAAAGAATGTGGCGGGAAATTGTGACATCCTTGAGAAAACTCACCTGTGCTGTGAACGCATTCCAAACTGTGTCAATATCTTTGGGCAACTGCTCATCCCAGCCGGTATTTCGCCTCCAGAGATCTTGGAACAAAACTTTTAACTTTATAACGTATGGTCCCAATAAGCCTAGTGGATCGTAGATGCTAGTTATAAATCTCAAGACATTTCTTTTGGTGGCACGCTGCTCAGATAGCCGTATAACATGGTCAACATCGACCGCCAAATAATCACTCGATTGAGCCCAAGTGATGCCCAATACTTTCTGCACTTCAGGTGTTTCATCTTTGAACAGCTTCCTTACTTCCGAATTGTTGCTGTTCCACTTTCGAATTTTCATTGAGGCCAGTGATAATATCTCGTTCGTATCATGGTAGATTTTGGTAGCGCTCTCCAGATGATTGACACTTGTAACGAGATCATCCAAGTAAAAGGATGTTTTAAGTATGCTGCACGTCTCGGGAAATCTGTTTGCATTTTCATCAAACAATTTCTGTAAAGCTGCACATAATAGAAAAGGACTGCACGATATGCCGAATGTCACCCGAGTCATGCGATAAGAGACAATCTTTGGTAACTGATTGATATTTTCTGCTTTGCTGTCAAACCAATAAAAACGATGAAAGTCGCGGTCATTTCGTGTAAGCAAAAGCTGCAAAAACGTCTTCTCTATGTCGGCAACTAAAGCTATTTCACCGGATCGGAAATTCAATAAAATGGATAGAACCTCTGGCAGCAGATTCGGGCCAGGAAATAATGATGCGTTAAGCGATAAGTTTCCTTGGGTATGCGCCGATCCATCAAAAACTATTCTCAATTTGGTAGTTGTACTTTCTTCCTTCACTACTGGGTGATGTGGCAAGTAGCAAGTGTTCTCGGGTATGTTACCGTCTTCAACTCTTTCAGCAACTCCGGAAGAAATCAATTCCCACATAGCGGCCTCATATCTATAGAACAGTTGCGGCTGCTTTGACAGCTTGTGAATTAGTTTTCGAAAGCGAATAAGCGCAACATCTTGTAGAGAATGTAAATTTTTACTTTGTGTGTGCCAAAGCAACAACCCTTCAAACCGGTTTCCAACCCTTCTGATATATTTATTATAATCCACGTCTGGCTTTTCCACATTCTCCGCCACTATACCGATCGACTCTAAATCCCAGAGCCTTTTCACATATTCCTCTTCTTCTGATATTACAGTGAATGTAGTAAGGCACTGCGATGAACTTTGTTGAATACATCCATCAAGAACAGGCCCCTGAAGCAGCCACCCAAATATTGACTTAACAGCGACAGTTTCTGCTGTCAAGCGAATTATTTCTCCCGTTGTTATTCGCCAATAGTAATCAGATCCCACTAATACACTTAGGCCGATTTCCTCTACACAACCGCTTGATGAGTCTGCCAAATGAAGGTTTTTCAACAATGTGCACTTGGAACTGGGAGCGGGCAGAACGTCCACGCAAATGTCCGGCACAACCACAGCGATAATTATAATGCTCTCCCGGCTGTCATATTTACTCTGAAGCTCAACACGCACTCTATCTAGACATTGTGTTGGTGTTTTGTTCGCACTACCAAAGGGAAGAATGCGAATATATACTCGATCTACCACTTGCAAACGTAGTTTATTGGCAACCGATTGCGTTATGTAGGAGCGCTGACTGCCACCGTCTAATATGACTCTCAACGACGTTGACTTTCCAATACTCGGATTTATGCCACTACACAGGCAGTTTGAAGATAAACATCTGACGAGGGAGCAATCGGAGAGCACAAACTTGTTGCTTCGCTTGAAACTTGTGACATCTGAGTATTTTTCGATGAATCAGATTTAAAACGCGACGTTTCTAAAGACGGTGATCTCGCAAAGTTATCTCGAAATGAGGGATCGCACATAACTGATAAATGCCTTTTGCTGCAATTTTGACATTTTAAATTGCGATTCCTGCAGAAGCGTGAGCTGTGCCCTTTCTTCATACATTTAAAACAACGACCGTCGGATTTCAATATCTCTTTTCGTTGAGATAGCGCCATATTAATTTTGCACTGTTGTGGGTGATGACTATCCGACCTACAAAAACAACACTTCTGACTAACGTCTGATGCTAAGAGCCCCATAGTTGTTTTGCGTGTCGTTGAATGTGCGGGTGTGCTGGTCGTGGTCCGTTTGATGTGCATTTGTGTGCGCTCAAGAGATTCTACTTCTCTTCTCAAAAATTTTAATATGTCACGCACTTGCCGATCGCCGTCGTATCCCACCGAAGAATCGTCATCACCACGTAATGATTCGGCGCTGCCATTAGCTAAGCTTTGCCTCTCGTGCTGATCAACAGTCAATAATAGATCGGTTGCTGGATCCTGATGAGATCGATAGAAATCGACAACTAAATCATTTGGCATGCATTTGAGTAGTTGTGACTTAAGCATGACGGAATAGCGGCAATGCGAAACCCCTAAAGCCGTTAACGATCGCGTGTTGACAGTAACACTGTTATATAGCC
Source organism: Nemotelus nigrinus (assembly GCA_947369275.1). Taxonomy (NCBI): domain Eukaryota; kingdom Metazoa; phylum Arthropoda; class Insecta; order Diptera; family Stratiomyidae; genus Nemotelus; species Nemotelus nigrinus. Next base: position 88,792,364 of record OX376374.1, read on the forward strand.
GACGAAGACCATTCACGTCGTTTTTGAATTTCACGATATTTAGACACATGAGTTGTTGTATCGTAAAGTCTATCAACTTTTCTTTGTCACCATATTCTTCCTGCAACATGGATACTGCCGCATGGTAGTTCTCTTTGGATGGGATGAATCCAGCGATTAAATCTGCGGCTTGTCCTTTTAAGTAAAGCTGCAAATAATTGAATTTTTCGGCACCGTTGAGGTCCATTCTTTCATGGACAGATGTGCGAAAAACTTCCCAAAATGGTAGCCACTCTTTAAAATCGCCAGTAAACGTTTTTAGCGTAAGCTTTGGTAATTTTGAGGCAGGAGACCTTCTGTCATTCGCACTAGCACCAACACCAACAGATGAGTTGAGGTTATGGGAAGTTTCACGTTGCTGATAGTCTCGAAGTTTCGCTAAACGGTGCTTTAGACGGGATAGAATGCTTACAGCTTTATCATCGTACTCAACGATTGACTCCGCCTCCTTTTTAAAGTCGTCCACTTTAACGGAATCGCTAATATTACCGTTTGCCTTGACTATGCTGTCGTGCACTGCAGACAGCCGTCCGATATAAACCAATAATTCTTCCTCGATATTATCAAAATTGGAAGCGTTCTCACTTTTGATCATCGATGTTTCTGTGGATAAATATTCCGACCCGCTATTAGCCAACTTAGTAAGCTGGCTCCGATAGACACCACGCGTTGCGGAATCCATTCTCTAAGCCGGACTATCGTGTTTCTTTAAATCCTTTCGACCGATTATTATACGATAAACAATTATTGCCCGAGTTCCCGGGTTTCGGCACCAATGTCGAAAAAGAATGAAGCTATTAGACTGAATTCACGATTACATTTATTTCGGTCCTTATTCCTATGATACAAGAGTGAGACTGATCCAAGTTTATCAGTAAATCCAATTCAATGATAATTCATAAGTACATTACTAACACATATAAGCAAATTTACACATAGGTGAATAAATGTCTACAATACATGTATTCTGAGCTTAAACTGAAATATTTTCCACAACCATTACTAATGGCTATAGAAATTCGAGAAAAAACGATGAAAACAAGGATATGATAAACAAAATTGATTATAGAAGCTATTATAATAATCTAAAATGTGCTAACACAAATACTAGAAACCAGAGAAATAATTACTGTACTGTAAAAGAAACTGCAACTCAAATTTACATAGGCAGCTCAATAATCCCAAAACAGAGTGAAAAACACATCGAAATATTAAACACGAATAAAGAAAAAGAATTGATCGATAATATTAAGACTAAAACTGAATTGATAAATGAATACCGATCGATTGAGGTCGAAAGTACAACAAAAGATAAATTGAAAGATGAAGAAATAATCAAAGTTCCAGAGCACGGCATTGACATGAATCACCTGAGCTCAGAGCCATTAAAAGATATGAGACCAAGACGGAAAAATGATATCAATGATAAAAACTCTAGCGCACCTGAACCGCTAGAAACACTAATGTTCGAAGAACAGAAGAAGAATCGTGCAGGTTTTGAGTGCATATTCCACCACATGTGCTGC
>OX376374.1:88796428-88802508 GCA_947369275.1 Nemotelus nigrinus
AAACACTAATGTTCGAAGAACAGTAAGAGAATCGTGCAAGTTTTGAGTGCATATTCCACCACATGAGCTGCTTATTACAGCCAAACTGTTTCAAACGCCACGTTTTATTTTGGCCTCATATTATGAAAGATTTCAGATATTACCACTGGCATGAATTTCAACGTTTATGAGAGCAAAACGCGGGTTAATTATATTCGTTATCAGTTGCTTATTTCACAAAATTTGAAAGCAGCATCTCATATAACATCAATGAAGAAAATGCTCAGTGCCTGCAGCACTGTAACTGAAGTTGGTGTTTGGGGCTGCGATCCGAAAAATTTGCAGAATTTTGGGAATTGAAACATTGTTTATTTATTTTCATTGTAAATGTTTCCGGTATGAATACTAACTTTAAGCATTTATTGATACAAAAGTAGCACATCCGATTCGTACTGGCAACCTTCTGCCAGTATCAAAGCCAAGAATGTATCACATCTGCTTCACGTTGTTTAATTACATTCCAAGTTATAGGAGTATAAAGAAATTTAAGGTTACCTGCAGCGAGTTTTTTCAAATAATCGCAAACTTAATATTTGCTGTTTATTGTCACTACAATATCATAACCATTTGAAAATTCTACGATAAAACCGCATAATAGAGATATTGCAATTAAACACAAAACCAACAATAGCTGGCAACTCTATCATGGCTTTTCAACCAAATTTGGCTAAAATAATGTTTATGACAGGTTTCATTAATTGTATGAAATTCGTATTGATTTCATGACTGAACTGGAAGTAATAGGGCAAACAGTTTTATTTTCCGGAGCGAATTTTCAAAACCAAAGACATAAAAATTACCATAGCTGGCAGCACTAATCAAATTTTTTAACCAAATTTCCACGAAACAGAGCTTTGAGTAAGGTTCAGCTACTGGGTCGATTTCATGAAAATCTGGTAACTTATTCACATTTCATAGGGCGAAAAGCAGTTATTTTTCTTTGTAATTTTTCAAGATGGCACCACTGGCACAAAATTGCCCACAATTCAAAATCGCTTCTTTCAGATCTGGTCCTATTTAATTCCAATGCATTCTGTTAATTTCAATTGTATCTGATTATTGGTTCGTGAGTTCCCGTGAACAGAAGTTGTTGATGCTAAAAATATAAGTTAACTGGGAGAGGGCTACCGTTCTTGTCCGACATGAAATTTCCAAAGTTTTACTTTGAACGTGTAGATAAAGCATAGGATTTATATACAGATTGATTTTATTGTAAGAAACGGACTTTTTTTTAGGATATTCGATGGTTGAATGTCTTCACTTCCAAATTTTTCAACCAAATTTCTGCCAAACGTGGTTTAAAGTAAGGTCCAGTTACTGTGTGAATTTCGTCATAATCGAACGATTGAATCAGAATCTACAGGGCTACAAGCAGTTATCTTTTTTAGTGATTTTTCAAGATAACACCACTGGCACAGAATCGCCCACATTTCAAAATCACTTCTATCAGACCTGATCCTATTTAAGACCAATACATTTCGCAAATTTCAATTAATTCTGCTTATCGGATCGTGAGTTTCCGTGAACAGAAGTTTTTGATGCTAAAAATATAGGTAAATTGGGCAAGGGTTACCAGGTGTGCCCTTAATACCATATCAAATTTTTTTACTTGTCTATGTAAACAAAGCACAAGATTTACAAATGAGTGGCTTTTTTTTGAAGAAACGGCATTTTTGCAAGAGAAACGATGATTTAGAGGTTTTCACTTTCAGTGCCTGCCCTAGCTGCAGGGTTGCCAGCACGCTCTTAAAAGCTACACAAATTTACAACTAAATAATACCAATATGTTTTAAAAATTTCGTGATGATTGAATAATTCTGTCAAAAGTTATCGCAATTTAAAAATTTTCTAATTTTCTCGTTCTCTTTTTAGGCACCCAGCGCACATATGGGGTTAAAAAATTTCAAGACATTATCTGATTCACATGCAGAACACGTTCGAAATTTATTTCGTCAACTTTATTTTTGCAAAAGGTATTTATTTATTATTTATTCATTCACCAAAACAAGGTACAAAATCACAAATTAAAAAAAAAAAAAGACATCAAATTAAAATAAAAAAAATGGAAAAGTAAAGTCAAGTAAAGGAAAAAGTAAAAGCAAACAAGTTAAGTAAGTAAAAAACCAAACAAATTAAAAAAAAGAGTAACAAATAAATTAATAAATAGCAATCAATAAATAAACATTGACATAAAAGCTATAGCTTAAGGTTAAGGGTACGGATGGCATGGAAAAGAGAGGACTTGAAGGATGATTTGGAAATCGTAGGGGAATATAGATTGCTTATTCTGTTGAATACTCTGCAGCATCTATTTACTGGCTCATTAGCTCCATATGTGGTCGAATGAGAATATTCTTTTAGGAAACGATTGGACCTGGTGTTCCTCACAGGAATATTTATCAAAATTTTATTATTCAGGAATTCTACATTAATAGCGCCTCTAATGACGTCGAATGTGAAGCAGGCCGATATCACCATTCTTCTGGAGGCTAGTGTCGATAGGTTTAAATGACCCAGTCGAACTCATAAGGGGGTAGGCTTTTAAAATCATAAGGATTGTATAGCTCTCGCAAGGCAAAAAGTAAAAATTGCTTTTGTATTGACTCGAGTCTGTCGCTGTGGGTTTCAAAAGCAGGATTCCAGCTAATGCAAGCGTATTCGAGAATAGGACGTACGAGTGAAGTGTATAAAGATCTTGTGACCCACAGACTACTAAATTCTTTGGCTCGTCTTTTGATGAAGCCAAGTTGTTTGTTTGCACGAGAAAGTATTTTATCGTAGTGTAAAGTGAAGCGGAGTTTTTCATCTAAGATAACACCGAGGTCAACAATGCTATCAACTCGAGTTAGCACATTATTACCGACAAAGTACGTATTGTGTGTGACCGTGCATTTTCTGGAAAAACTAATAACCTGGCATTTATTAATGTTGAGAGAGAGCTTGTTTACATTGCACCAGTGATCAAGGGAATCAAGTTTGGATTGGAGAAAGAGGGCATCCGAAATCGATTCAATGGTCAGATAAAGTTTGAGGTCGTCTGCATAGAGTAAATGAGGTATGCCTGCTAGGACGTCAGATAGGTCGGAAATAAATATACTGAAGAGAAGTGGACCAAGATGGCTACCTTGGGGTACACCAGAGGTAGCACTAACGTTTTTCGATAAAAATCCTTGAAATTTTACACATTGTTTTCGATCGCAAAGGTAGGAAGTCAACCAGCTGAGTAGAGACCCGGTAATACCGAATTTCTGTAGCTTAAGAATTAAGGTAGAATGGTCAACTCTGTCAAATGCCTTACTGAAGTCTGTGTAGACTGCGTCAATTTGGTAACCTTTTTCCATTTTGCATAGGACGTCTGAGATTAGGATTGTCAAATTTGTGGTAGTTGAGCGACCTTTTCTAAAGCCATGTTGTTGCTCGTTCAGACGGGAATCAACTAGAGGAGACAATTTGTCGTATACTATCTTTTCCAACAGTTTCGGAATCGAAGACAAAATGGCAATGCCCCTATAATTTTCAATACAGCGTCGATTGCCATTCTTGAATATGGGCGTGAAATAAGAAAGCTTCCAACTGGATGGAAAAACTCCTGACGAAAGTGATCTATTAAAAAAAATATGCAAAGGAGTTATAAGCTTCTCTACACACTTGCATAAAAAGATTGGAGGAAGAAGATCGGGCCCCGGACCTTTGTTGCAGCTGAGTTCCAAAATAGTTTTACGTATTTCAACGCGGGAGATTTCTAAATGGTTGACAAAAGCCGTTGGAGTTGAATCGGAGGAAGAAAGGTGTGAGTTTGTTAGGTCTGGTGCACTAAAACCTTTTTGGAAACTATCTGCGAATAGGTCACATATCTCTTTAGGAGAAGAAGACGTTGTATTATTCAGAAAAATCGACGATGGATAGCCAGTAGTTTTTCGCTTCACATTAACAAAATCGAAGAATTTTTTCTGGTCGCGGACTAGATTTTCGCCGGTTGACTTAATGTAAGCATCATAAGCCTCACGAGACTTTGCTGAAAATTGCTTAGCGACTTGATTATACTCTTCCTGAATAGCAGAACTAACGTCAGTATTTTCTCTAATCCGCTTATACAGTTTGTTTCTACGATTTCGCAAATGCCTAAGGTCTCTATCAAGCCATGGCTCAGACAATTTTTTTTTTTTATCTTGGGTACATATCTCTCAACGGCGTCAAAAATGTTATTCTAAAAAGAGGAAATGGCTGTCTCAAGATCCTGAGTTGAAAGAATATTCGTCCAATCAATAGTATCAAGAACGTTTTTAATGCTTTCATAATCAGCATTACGGAAGTCAAATACAATTGAAATATTGTAAGTTTTTAAGTAGGTGGAATTAGAAGTGGAAAGTTCTACTGACAGTGCTGTATGGTGTATACTGTTGCAAGAAAGATGCTCAGCGTCATTAGTTGGACTAACCACTACTTCGTCATAACCATTCGTGAAGACTAGATCTAACCAATTTCCATTTTGGTTGGGGATGTGGGAAACCTGCTGTAAATCATTACCACAAAAGGCACTCGCAAGATTGAAATCGATGGTGTCTACCAGGTTTACGGGGAGAAGGTAAGACTCATTTTCATCCGGAACAAAGCAAAGATTCGGACGATTGAAATCACCCAAAACAATTATTTTATCTTTTTCGCTAAGTGATGTCGCTAATGAAGATATAGTGTCACAAAAATTGCTGTAGATAGATTCTTCAGATCTAGGGGGGATGTAGACAACAGCGATGTAAATTGAGTTGTTATTAGAGGAGATCCGTACAATTATACATTGGAAAAAAGCATTTGGGGTGGTATCAACGAGCTCACTTGAAAATGTGTTGCTAACAGCAAGTAAGACACCACCTCCTCGCGACTGACCCGTAGAACAATAATCACGGTCGCTTCTGTATATGGTCCAAGTACTATCAAGAATCTCCGCATTTTTATGGGAGGCATTAAGCCAAGTTTCCGTGATGGCGAGTAAATTAAAATGGCATGATTTGGCGTCAAGGTATAATTTACTTAGCTTGCCTCTCATACCACCACAGTTGTGGTAAAAAAGTTTGAGGCTTGTCCGAGTTTGGTTAGGAAAAATGCCTAACAGGTTTGACTAATCTTCGATAAGATTCAGATGTCATATTGCTACCTATACCTATGTTTGCGGCAGCCTGATTGGAAACCTTGGAGCAGATTTTATTAGTTACGTTACCATACCTGCTTGAGTGAGAAGATGACGCGTCAAACGCTGGGGGTATTGATGCATAATTATTATTACGAGTAGATGCATTACGAGTTAAAGCATCAGTTAACGAAGAATTGTCTGTTGTCTTTAGAGACTGAGACTTAAAAGGTGATGGGAAAGTCTTATGGGCGGAAGGAAGTTGAGCAAAGGAGTGGCTAGGGATACAGTTTCTTTTTACAATTTTTTGTTTCTTATTCCTAGTTTTGCCGGTAATGTTTCTCCAAGGGCTGAATTTCATCCCCTTCCAGTTGATGTTGCCGTTGTTTCCACTCCAGCACGTAAAAAGCCACGCATATTTAGATGGAACAAAAACTTTACACCGTCTGGAGGATTTATGTTTAGACTGGGGTAATAATTTCACTTCGTAATCTTTTATGTGAAAATCAGTATCGAGAATCGATCCCAACCATTTGTCGTCAGCAGAAAAAGGAATCTCTTTCACAAAGAATGCACTTTTGGTTGATGAAGTTGTTAATTTTGTTGACGTATGTTTATTGGAAGAATTTCGTTGGTTTTTTTTTATTTTTTGTAAACGATTCTGCCAATCATTATGGGACCAAAAAGTACCGTATAGGTAAATGGGGGTTTCACAGTTGAGATTTGAAAGTTTTTCTAGAGTAGATGGAATTGTGCTCTCAGCTAGAATCCTAATAGGTGATGTTGCTTTGTCCTTCGTTCTCATATTCCTGACCGTTGTTTTGCTATTAGTCTCTAACTTTGCGTTGAGGAGCTCTTGATGGAGTGTTATATCTTTCATTAATAAGTTTTCGTCTGCATCATTTGCTGAAGCATC